>CM057727.1:16788369-17988369 GCA_030064385.1 Melaleuca quinquenervia | reverse complement strand
AAAAAATGCTACTTCAGCCAGTGTCTCCAGACATTCTTCTTTTGGGATATGTGATTTTGAAAATGTTCGATAGCTAGCTCGTGTTTCGTGTTTAACTTTTAGTATATCACGAATAGTTACTAACTGCAGTTTGTGTCTGAGATTGGACCTTTCCTTTGTTTGAAATTGACTGACTACCACGAGGATTCAGCATCTTGGCTCCTTTATTTCACAAGGTTGTTGAACGTTACTTAGTTATTTACTTATTTTTGGTTTAGCGGTTAATTATGGTACCCAGGCCATCTTTATCGCACTTCCTAATCCACCTCCCCAGGCGATCCTAGAAGCGCAACTCCCTCATGTTGCCCGGTACGTTTAGGATTTTACTCCAAAAGTACTCGCAGCAAGACTTGAATCCGAGAAGAAAAGAAAAGCAAACTCCTTAGCTCTCTACATCTAGATGGTGTTGCTGCTATTAAAAAGTTCAATCCCAGGTGAACTAGCCTAGTCCAACTCCAGCTGGAATGTGAGTAATAACTATGAGGCTATTCCGTATGACTTTCCCATGGCAATTTTAGCTCTGAAAATTGATGATGCAACATTTATAAGATATGTGACAAACACCTCATAGCAGCTTTTAAGAAATACCTCGCTTGGCTAGTTGTTGCTTAAAGCAAAAATCTAAGTTACGACATTTCAAAAACAGTTAAAGGTTTAGCCACAACTATGGCAAACGAGTTGAGATGTATATGAGATTGGAGATCTTTCAACCCGTAGGGCATAGATTCCATGATTTCCCAAGATTTTCGAAGTGTATTTTATCGACGACCATAAAAGATTCATCAAATTTGTCGCGCTCGACAAAAATGAACAAATATTACTTGCAGACAAGGATTTTGTCGCTCAGCATCTGGTAAATTTACAATTCACAGAACTAGGACTTCGGCTTGAAGAAGGTTCAATCTAAATCAATCGGCCGGACTTGGTTTAAACTATGTCTTATTGGGCGTTTCACTTGTATTGCACATTAAATGATTGGGCTTTTATCGTTACATTGGAACTATATTTTCAGCACAAAAGAATGAAACTCAGAGGACATGTAATTCTCTAATTCCATTAAGGACAACGACTAAGAATGCCCAGTATATATTGTAACTCCACTATAAAGAAGTAGGAAAAATAAACATATACCCTCCAAATGAGAAGTTATCATGATTCACTAATTGATGTCTAAACAACCAAAGCTATAAAGACACGTTATGCATCCTAGTGTTCGTCATTAACTTCCCTGCAACATTCAATAATGCTTGGAGAAGAAAAGTACAATTTGAGGAAGCTACCAACATTTTGTCTCATAAGTAGAATTTGGGGACGCAATAGAAATAGTACTTTAAGAGCAGGAGCATTTATCTGATCGTACCTGAGATTCGTGTACTGTAGAATGAAGACTTCTATGAAGACCAATCAAAATGCTATTGACTTCTGAATTTTCTTTTTCATCTTTAAGCTTTATTGTATAGCACGATCAGGTGTCCAAGCCTCCAATCAATCCTCTCGAGATCTATCTGTGGCATGCTTGTCCATGACTTATCAAGACGCATGGAATGGTAGATCCTATATAGACCAATACAAGTAACTTATCTAAAAAAAAATTCATGTCCACATGAAACTTTAAATATTAATTAGGAGCTGAACAACCATATTCTCATAAGTCACTAAGAGAAATCTTACCCTATAGTATAACAATAATTACATCAATCATTCCAAAATTTTGTTAAAAATCACACTTTACATCGTCCCATGATTGATTAGATCAATTACATTCTACTCTAAGATGACTAATTTCATTATGCTTTTATTAATCATTGATCAAGTCTCTTCTTCAACATGGATTATTTTATATGTACTTCTAACCAACGAAACTTATGATCCAATAACAAAATTCTCTTTATTTAAAATGTAGTTTCTTAAGTTAACTTTTAGTAGAAAAAATTTTGAGCCAATGACAAAATTCCTCATAAATATTTCAGTGTTGAGCAATTCGTTTTTTTTTGAAAATTTAACCGTTCAATCCTATAAGATAAATACTTATGTGCTGACCAATTAAACTTGAATTAAAATTTTGGTTAATTAGTATATATTTATATCAAATTCAAAGTGGATTGCTATTATGAAGTTTTTAAAGATAAAAAAACTTCAAGAAGACAAAAAACTGTCTGATTTAGTCTCTAAAATGTTGGTCATCAAGAACTCAAGAGCTAGTCGTCAAGACCTTAGCAAATATTCAGGTCATGGAGACATTGACTGTCAGGCCCCGCCACGCCCTTGGCACGCGACGGTTCCCGATGTCTTTCTCCTCTGGCCAATCAGTTATCGCGACGTCCCAAGCAAGTCGCAGGCCTTCCCCAAACATCAGAATCACAATGCTATGCGGAAGCGATATAAATATCAACACTTATAACCGTTCGAACCACACCTCAATATTTACAAACACCAGTTCATGAACAATACACAGTCAACTCTAAACAACCTCAATACAAGCCTAGGAGGGTTTCACAACTCGTATTACTTCTTCCCCTACTGATCCCATCTCGATCTACGCTTGCTCGATCGGCTCCTCCTTTGGCTCCAGCCTTGGCTCCTGCAATGAACCTGTGGTGGGGTGAGATACGAGAATATCTCAGTGAGTGATCCTTAACCCAAAACTAGGCATACCACTGCCCTAGGGTCCCTATCGTCCGTTCCCACCATCAATGATCATCTCAATTTCCCTTCCATTGTTCGACCCTCGCCTAGAGTTAAACTGTTCTAACCCTTCCAACAAAACCCGAAACTCTCTAGTTCTTTTCCTCTATTTTCTATCTATGAGTCAACCGGCTCGTGACCGGGACTTGGCACTAAGCCCAACAAACCAGTCAGTCACGATCTTCGTATGTTACACAATCAAATAAATACATAAATAAATAAATAATAAGACCGTTCACGACCGGTCTACACCTTAACTCAGCCCATCCGGCTCATTGCAAATTTGCAATTCAATCATTTCCTCGATTTCCCTTAACCATCGATCGGCTCATCGATCGCCCCTCTATCCATTCCAGTGCCAACTCCATGGCCTGATTGGTTGATACAATACCAACCTTAACCATTCAATTCTCTAAACAAGCCCATGCCAAGTCCATGGCACGCCATTTCGATCCACCATTCGCACCATTCGATTTATTCGTAAGGAAATAAATTACAAATAAAATAATTAACAACCATAATTAATAAATAAATTGCGATTTAAAGGAATAAAGAAAGATAATAAAATAAATAAATAAATGAATAAATTGCGTGATAATTAAATAATTAAGACCGTTCGTAACCGATCTGTGACCCTGATCAAGCCTTCCCGACTCATGGTCAATTTCCACGTTCAATTGCCCCAGTTGATCTTTTGCCATTAAATCGGCTTATTGGCCGTCGCCAAATCCATGGCGTGTCATTATCGTTCGTTTCATCCGCCAAATCCATGGCACTATTCAAGCCATAATTAGGCCTCCCATTTACTCAGTCAACCCTCCAATCAATCAACACCAAATCCATGGCGTCCTAAATCAAGCCACAATTGGCATAATTCGTCAACCGCCAAATCCATGGCACAAGTCAAGCCATAATTAGGCTTCCCATCGACTCAGTCGACCCTCCAATCCATCAACGCCAAATCTATGGCGTCCTAGATTCAGCCACAATTGACCTAAATCATCAATCATCTCGTCTATCAATCCGTTAAGTCGCCAAATCCATGGCACCGTTCGATCGCCAAATTCCAAGGCACAACATATCAAACCATAGTCGGCTCAAGTCATTCCATCAAGCGATCACTGGGGCTCATTGCCCTATTTTCTCGGCTAAAAGCCAAAATCAAAGCGAACCGGGGTCCACGACCTCCTCGGTCAACTTGCGAAGTCGAATTGGCTCAACGCAGTCCTGTCGACACCCAATTTAATCTCATCGACTTCCAATTTAAATTAGGGCATATTTGTCTCATAATCGGCCTAATAAATATCAAAATAAATATAATAATATCCATAAATCCTCAGTAATTTTGCATCGTCGCTTTCGCAGCTCAGCTGCCACCAATAACGGTCTCATTGACCAATGACCTTTGATTGGGCCCCTTGGGCACGTAATCGACCCATCGTAATGCCTAACCCTCGGCATTCTAATCCGAGTTAAAATCAGGTCTCCCATTAATTTAGTCACTCCTCCGATCAAACCTATGTCCAATCCAGGGCATATTAACAACAATTGGTCTAAATTATCCATATAATCGGCTCATTCTAATCGAGCCATTCCATTTCGCCAGTACCGTGTAACCGGCCATAATTGGCCTTATTGTCCGTTTATACCCTCGAAGTATCCCTCGGATTCCATCCACGTCCAATTTGTCCCAATCAATTCTATTAACCTCAGACACAGCGACTAGGGCTCCACGGCCACCTAATCGGTCCAATGATAACACTTAGGGCCCTATGGCCACCTAATCAGTCCAAACATCAACCGACGGGTCCTTAAATACTAGTCACAATTGAACTAAATCATCCAAACACACAATCCAGTCACCCAACTAATCCATCGAGCTCATCCATTCACTCCTATTAGTCTACTAAAGCAATAGCACGCCTAATAGAGGGTTAAAGTCCACTCACAGATTTTTCTCGCGAACCGACGGTCCGCGGCGACGCGATCCTCGTACTTCCGATCGCGCTCGGGCTTGCTGCGACTTTCCAATCGTTGATCCGACACCACGGGAGGGATGGACGAGGTCGGGAGCAGCTTCTGGACACCTCCGGGACCTCCGGCGAGGCTCCGGCGAGCCTCCCGAGGCGGCCCTTGGCTGTGGGTGAGTGGCCGAGACCCATGGGTGAGGCGGTGAGGCGAGAGGAGGGCCCGGACAACTCCGACGAAGCCCAAATAGCCCGCCTAAAGCACAAACAGTGCTGGTCGGAGCCGTTTTCCGGCGATCGGGCGGTGGCTCAACCCTTGACGGCGGCCGGGGACGTTCCTTGGTGGTCTTGGAAGGTTGAGGGGCTCATGGGTGGCCGTGGGTGGTGGTGGAATGGCTCCGAGACATGCCGGAGTCGCGCGACCAGCTTACCCAAAAATCGGGTCCAAGGAGCACTAGTTGGTTCGGGACCAAATTCGAGCAAACGGCATAAAATTGGAGAAGGAGACCTATTGGGCTTTGAAGAGGGGACTCATACGATTCTATTGGTGGTGGTGGCGTCGCCTGAGGTGGCCGGAGCGGCGAGTAATCGCTCCTTGAAGTTGCTGGTCGGAATTACGGCGCCATTTGGAGGTAGAAGCGCTTCGGGGTCGATTTCTCCCAAACGGTATAACTTCAGAGGCCAAGACCGGTGCCGTTGTGATCGTAGGACACCCAGCTATCATTTGGAGGTGGTGGCGAGGGATGGGTCTCACCGGAGGAGGCGCGGCGGCCACGAACAGCTGCTCCGGCTAAAACAGGGGCCATCGACGGTTTGGGTGAAAAATTGGCGATTCTAGACGAAATTAATCCCAACCAAAGCCTACATTAGGGTAAAGGGGTACCTAGGAATCCATTGGAAGCAACGGCAAGAGCTAAAGATCGAAGGTTTGGGAGATCTCGCGACTTGAAGCTCCGGCAGCAAATCTGGAAAATAGAGGCGGACCTGTCCGCGAAGGGTTCTTTCGGGGCCTCTCGGCGATGATCTAGGCCGAGACGGAGGTGATGGTTGGGCAGGATGAAAACTAGGTGTCACGAGGAAGCCAACGACACCAACGGCGGCCAAACCGAAGGTCGGAGCAAGAAGTTATCATACCGAGAAGGAGGGCTCGTGACCAGCAGATACGAAGAAGAGAAACGGGAAAAAGAGAGAGTGAGAGAGAGATGTGACCGGTTGTCATCCTTGGGTGCTGCTACACGCCAATGTCAAGTCAACCATGTGGGGGAAAAGAGGGGGAAAAAGGAAGGAGAGAGAGACAGAGAGAGAGAGAGAGAGAGAGAGAGGGAGGAAAGAACCAAGTTGGTTCGCGGTTGGACCGGTCCGACCCACGGTTGGGCCGGTCTACGCGAGGTCTGACCGGTTCGTTGACCGGTCAACGGTCAGCGTTGACCCGGTCAACGGTCAACGTTGACCAAAAGTCAACATTTCTAAAATCCTTCCAAAAATGCCCCTAGTCCCAAATTTTACTTCTTTTGGGGCAAAAATGCAATTATCCAAAAGTTAGGGGACCAAAACGAAATTTCCGGAAGTCCGGAATCGCCCGAGACGAATTTTCACAATTTAGTCCAGGGCACTCCCAGGGTCGCCAAACCCCTAATTACACTTGTAAATTCGCTCAATTGGACCTCGAAAGTGGGGCCAAAAGCGGGCTGTGACAATTCTTCCCCCCTTAAAAGAATTTCGTCCCCGAAATTCATTCTTATCCAATTTCTCAAGATTAAACTTGACCAATCGTCTCTTTTGGTCGGTCTCCCCCAACATTCGACACTTAGTCGACCACTTCTATTCTTCGAATCTCAACACTCATGACAACTTAGTCATCTTTTCCAATCTTAACTCCAAAGATTCTTGTCTCATTACGATTCCCTCCAAGTCGGTTATTCTACCGACACCTAACTTTCATTGCCGCAAAACCTTAGCAATCTTCCTTGGGCAGTCCAATTTGTCTCGAGGGACGATTTCGTGATATCGAGCGTCAATGTCGCTTTCCCTTCACCACTCTGATTTCTCCCGTCCATAAGAACTTAACGATTTCATCAGGGCTTATTAGTTGTCACACCCTTCTTCCAAAATTCTATCGACGGCATCACTATACTCGAGAGTTTTTTTACGAGTGACAGTACTTGTCAATTTGACTCAGTAACTTGAAATCTATGTTTCCGTCGTGAGTCTCAATTAATCCATGACCACTCTCATATAAGCAGGGTCTACTGAAATCTCTCCGCCTGAAGTTAGGTGACATTATACCATAGGGTTAAGTCAAAACACACACTATCCCCTGTAGCGTCCAAAACCAATGCCGTGTGACTTCGGCGAATCTTCTAAGGCATCGGTACTGTCTCGAGAGATACAATTAGTGTTATGGAACACCCTCATTGATGCTTTACAATTTCCATGTAGTTGAAATAATACAACTCAACTCAGACCATTCATGGTCGAAACTATATCATCACCCAAAATCATAGATCATGATTTTTTTTTTTTCAAACTAGTCCATCCCAATAATTCCTTCTCGTCACACCAAGCCTGACCACTGCCACCAAATCTCTTTCAACTTTCACTTCGCTTACTATTAATCAATGCTCACATATCCCAAAATTGATATCACTTTATCATTCGACAGGGTTGAAACACTAAAGACCGTATCTTACGGTTCCATTCCCAACCTAATTGGACGACCTGCTTACTATGGTAGTGATACGCCATCAAATCTTCCCGTAGTGATCTTATTGGCCACCTTTGAATCAAGCTTTGGTCCTCGGGGTTTAGTATCTGTTTCATGATGCTTTACATAATGTTGACTACTGACACCCAAACGGGACAATCACCTCCCAAAACCACCTTTTCCATTTTAAGGGAAATAGGATACTTACTTCCTGATGTCAGTCTTTCAATTTGCCCGTAGTTATCTCCACTCGCGACAAGTCGCGATCCAAAACGGCAGCTCTCTCTGCCAAGTCCATTTCCAATCATCGGACTTTACTCAGTCTCATAATGAGCATGTACTCACGGTGGTGCCAATTGGTTCTCAATAACGGAATTCAATCCAACCCAAGACTTGATCTTTTGATCTACCGGATCCTTCATGATCCTCTTGCCATACTTAGGCACTTAGCAAATTTCGTCTCATACTCCTCCATTGAGGGTTGATCCTGCGAAGTCTTAGGAACTCAGCTATCTTTAGCTCCTTCGTGGTACTCGAAAGTACTACCGCCAAACATCCTTATAATAATGTTTTAAATTATTTCCGGCGCCGAAACATCTTTCTCTCAAAAACTACCTGTCACTCTATACTATTTGTACATTTCTTTCCAGTCACATCACACTGGTCCATCATGACCCTCCAAATAGTGATTATGTACCCATCACTATACTAATTTGCCACATTGGTGGTTTCACGGTTCTTTGGCCAAGCAACCATACTGTCCTCTACGGGACTTGAGCTACCTTACAAGCACTCACCTTCGTTTATCGTCGATGACTCATTAGGCTAACGACTCATATATAAGCCACAAGTACCGCTTTGGGGACAACGCACGCTCATCGTTCTGACGATATCGCTGGCTCTCAAGCCCGACTGGCATGTACATCAGTCAACGGTACATAGCTCATCTATTTTTTACAAGCTAACAACCTTGGTTCCAGTATTTCAATTATTCGGGAACCAAAATAATCCGCAATAAAGGAAAGCAAGTAACATTCATCAAAGTCTACCTCTTGTGCGAAATGAATAAGCCTCACTATGCTACAGACGCATAATACTTGACAATGCTTTCCTAAAGGATAGGACAGGTTACATGTCCTTTCGAGATGCAGTCACACTGCCATGATTACTAGGGCGCGGTCACACCGCCATGATGACGTTCTAACGACGTGCCCTTTTTGAGGCGCGGACACACCGCTATGATGAACTCCGGAAACGTGCCTCTTTTATTAAACCAACGAGGTCAGATATCCGGCTTTGTTGAACACGTCCCATTCCGTGCCAACTCAGCTAAATATGACCGTTGTTATCAGTCCATGTCCGGCCCTGCTGTGCACGTCCCATTATTTCATCTATAGGGAGTAAACGCTACACATACATGCTACTGAATCGAGGTACTACTGCGTGTGAATACTTCTACACGTCTTAAATCAAGGCATGCGATTTTTCCTACATGCCTGCGTGCGATTGCTCCGTACACGTCTTAAGTCAAGGCATGCGATTACTCCGTACATGCCTGCGTGCGATTACTCCGTACACGTCTTATGTCAAGGCATGCGATTACTCCGTACATGCCTGCGTGCGATTACTCCGTACACGTCTTATGTCAAGGCATGCGATTACTCCGTACATGCCTGCGTGCGATTACTCCGTACACGTCTTATGTCAAGGCATGCGATTACTCCGTACATGCCTGCGTGCGATTACTCCGTACACGTCTTATGTCAAGGCATGCGATTACTCCGTACATGCCTGCGTGCGATTACTCCGTACACGTCTTAAGTCAAGGCATGCGATTACTCCGTACATGCCTGCGTGCGATTACTCCGTACACGTCTTAAGTCAAGGCATGCGATTACTCCGTACATGCCTGCGTGCGATTACTCCGTACACGTCTTATGTTAAGGCATGCGATTACTCCGTACATGCCTGCGTGCGATTACTCCGTACACGTCTTCGGGTCAATTGTTCGACCTTGTTGTGCACGTCTCATACCGTGTCAACTCGATTAAACAAGACCATTGTCGTCAGTCCATGGTCAACCTTACTGCACACGTCCCATACCGTGTCAGTTCAGCTAACTAAGGACTTAAACCCTAAGGTCCAATAGTAATTCGATCTATGGATCTTGATTTACAATCCTCAACTTTTCATCCAATAACCACCAAATAACCAAGCAAGTCTCCAACTTGCTCTCCCGAAGAGTGCAATTTAACCTTATCACTCCAAGCTCTATCCCAGGCTTAACCTTCCAATAATTGATCTCATCATGTCACCAATTTTCATACCAATTGTTCTTATCATCCCCATCATTAATTACTCAACTCCCAAAATCACATACCATGGTCTCAAACTCCTAACTAATTATCCTCAATAATATTTTTCATCCTTATCACTCCATGAACCCAGTCTTCCATAGGTTCTAACCTAAGCTCTGATACCAACGCTGTCAGGCCCCGCCACGCCCTTGGCACGCGACGGTTCCCGATGTCTTTCTCCTCTGGCCAATCAGTTATCGCGACGTCCCAAGCAAGTCGCAGGCCTTCCCCAAACATCAGAATCACAATGCTATGCGGAAGCGATATAAATATCAACACTTATAACCGTTCGAACCACACCTCAATATTTACAAACACCAGTTCATGAACAATACACAGTCAACTCTAAACAACCTCAATACAAGCCTAGGAGGGTTTCACAACTCGTATTACTTCTTCCCCTACTGATCCCATCTCGATCTACGCTTGCTCGATCGGCTCCTCCTTTGGCTCCAGCCTTGGCTCCTGCAATGAACCTGTGGTGGGGTGAGATACGAGAATATCTCAGTGAGTGATCCTTAACCCAAAACTAGGCATACCACTGCCCTAGGGTCCCTATCGTCCGTTCCCACCATCAATGATCATCTCAATTTCCCTTCCATTGTTCGACCCTCGCCTAGAGTTAAACTGTTCTAACCCTTCCAACAAAACCCGAAACTCTCTAGTTCTTTTCCTCTATTTTCTATCTATGAGTCAACCGGCTCGTGACCGGGACTTGGCACTAAGCCCAACAAACCAGTCAGTCACGATCTTCGTATGTTACACAATCAAATAAATACATAAATAAATAAATAATAAGACCGTTCACGACCGGTCTACACCTTAACTCAGCCCATCCGGCTCATTGCAAATTTGCAATTCAATCATTTCCTCGATTTCCCTTAACCATCGATCGGCTCATCGATCGCCCCTCTATCCATTCCAGTGCCAACTCCATGGCCTGATTGGTTGATACAATACCAACCTTAACCATTCAATTCTCTAAACAAGCCCATGCCAAGTCCATGGCACGCCATTTCGATCCACCATTCGCACCATTCGATTTATTCGTAAGGAAATAAATTACAAATAAAATAATTAACAACCATAATTAATAAATAAATTGCGATTTAAAGGAATAAAGAAAGATAATAAAATAAATAAATAAATGAATAAATTGCGTGATAATTAAATAATTAAGACCGTTCGTAACCGATCTGTGACCCTGATCAAGCCTTCCCGACTCATGGTCAATTTCCACGTTCAATTGCCCCAGTTGATCTTTTGCCATTAAATCGGCTTATTGGCCGTCGCCAAATCCATGGCGTGTCATTATCGTTCGTTTCATCCGCCAAATCCATGGCACTATTCAAGCCATAATTAGGCCTCCCATTTACTCAGTCAACCCTCCAATCAATCAACACCAAATCCATGGCGTCCTAAATCAAGCCACAATTGGCATAATTCGTCAACCGCCAAATCCATGGCACAAGTCAAGCCATAATTAGGCTTCCCATCGACTCAGTCGACCCTCCAATCCATCAACGCCAAATCTATGGCGTCCTAGATTCAGCCACAATTGACCTAAATCATCAATCATCTCGTCTATCAATCCGTTAAGTCGCCAAATCCATGGCACCGTTCGATCGCCAAATTCCAAGGCACAACATATCAAACCATAGTCGGCTCAAGTCATTCCATCAAGCGATCACTGGGGCTCATTGCCCTATTTTCTCGGCTAAAAGCCAAAATCAAAGCGAACCGGGGTCCACGACCTCCTCGGTCAACTTGCGAAGTCGAATTGGCTCAACGCAGTCCTGTCGACACCCAATTTAATCTCATCGACTTCCAATTTAAATTAGGGCATATTTGTCTCATAATCGGCCTAATAAATATCAAAATAAATATAATAATATCCATAAATCCTCAGTAATTTTGCATCGTCGCTTTCGCAGCTCAGCTGCCACCAATAACGGTCTCATTGACCAATGACCTTTGATTGGGCCCCTTGGGCACGTAATCGACCCATCGTAATGCCTAACCCTCGGCATTCTAATCCGAGTTAAAATCAGGTCTCCCATTAATTTAGTCACTCCTCCGATCAAACCTATGTCCAATCCAGGGCATATTAACAACAATTGGTCTAAATTATCCATATAATCGGCTCATTCTAATCGAGCCATTCCATTTCGCCAGTACCGTGTAACCGGCCATAATTGGCCTTATTGTCCGTTTATACCCTCGAAGTATCCCTCGGATTCCATCCACGTCCAATTTGTCCCAATCAATTCTATTAACCTCAGACACAGCGACTAGGGCTCCACGGCCACCTAATCGGTCCAATGATAACACTTAGGGCCCTATGGCCACCTAATCAGTCCAAACATCAACCGACGGGTCCTTAAATACTAGTCACAATTGAACTAAATCATCCAAACACACAATCCAGTCACCCAACTAATCCATCGAGCTCATCCATTCACTCCTATTAGTCTACTAAAGCAATAGCACGCCTAATAGAGGGTTAAAGTCCACTCACAGATTTTTCTCGCGAACCGACGGTCCGCGGCGACGCGATCCTCGTACTTCCGATCGCGCTCGGGCTTGCTGCGACTTTCCAATCGTTGATCCGACACCACGGGAGGGATGGACGAGGTCGGGAGCAGCTTCTGGACACCTCCGGGACCTCCGGCGAGGCTCCGGCGAGCCTCCCGAGGCGGCCCTTGGCTGTGGGTGAGTGGCCGAGACCCATGGGTGAGGCGGTGAGGCGAGAGGAGGGCCCGGACAACTCCGACGAAGCCCAAATAGCCCGCCTAAAGCACAAACAGTGCTGGTCGGAGCCGTTTTCCGGCGATCGGGCGGTGGCTCAACCCTTGACGGCGGCCGGGGACGTTCCTTGGTGGTCTTGGAAGGTTGAGGGGCTCATGGGTGGCCGTGGGTGGTGGTGGAATGGCTCCGAGACATGCCGGAGTCGCGCGACCAGCTTACCCAAAAATCGGGTCCAAGGAGCACTAGTTGGTTCGGGACCAAATTCGAGCAAACGGCATAAAATTGGAGAAGGAGACCTATTGGGCTTTGAAGAGGGGACTCATACGATTCTATTGGTGGTGGTGGCGTCGCCTGAGGTGGCCGGAGCGGCGAGTAATCGCTCCTTGAAGTTGCTGGTCGGAATTACGGCGCCATTTGGAGGTAGAAGCGCTTCGGGGTCGATTTCTCCCAAACGGTATAACTTCAGAGGCCAAGACCGGTGCCGTTGTGATCGTAGGACACCCAGCTATCATTTGGAGGTGGTGGCGAGGGATGGGTCTCACCGGAGGAGGCGCGGCGGCCACGAACAGCTGCTCCGGCTAAAACAGGGGCCATCGACGGTTTGGGTGAAAAATTGGCGATTCTAGACGAAATTAATCCCAACCAAAGCCTACATTAGGGTAAAGGGGTACCTAGGAATCCATTGGAAGCAACGGCAAGAGCTAAAGATCGAAGGTTTGGGAGATCTCGCGACTTGAAGCTCCGGCAGCAAATCTGGAAAATAGAGGCGGACCTGTCCGCGAAGGGTTCTTTCGGGGCCTCTCGGCGATGATCTAGGCCGAGACGGAGGTGATGGTTGGGCAGGATGAAAACTAGGTGTCACGAGGAAGCCAACGACACCAACGGCGGCCAAACCGAAGGTCGGAGCAAGAAGTTATCATACCGAGAAGGAGGGCTCGTGACCAGCAGATACGAAGAAGAGAAACGGGAAAAAGAGAGAGTGAGAGAGAGATGTGACCGGTTGTCATCCTTGGGTGCTGCTACACGCCAATGTCAAGTCAACCATGTGGGGGAAAAGAGGGGGAAAAAGGAAGGAGAGAGAGACAGAGAGAGAGAGAGAGAGAGAGAGGGAGGAAAGAACCAAGTTGGTTCGCGGTTGGACCGGTCCGACCCACGGTTGGGCCGGTCTACGCGAGGTCTGACCGGTTCGTTGACCGGTCAACGGTCAGCGTTGACCCGGTCAACGGTCAACGTTGACCAAAAGTCAACATTTCTAAAATCCTTCCAAAAATGCCCCTAGTCCCAAATTTTACTTCTTTTGGGGCAAAAATGCAATTATCCAAAAGTTAGGGGACCAAAACGAAATTTCCGGAAGTCCGGAATCGCCCGAGACGAATTTTCACAATTTAGTCCAGGGCACTCCCAGGGTCGCCAAACCCCTAATTACACTTGTAAATTCGCTCAATTGGACCTCGAAAGTGGGGCCAAAAGCGGGCTGTGACAATTCTTCCCCCCTTAAAAGAATTTCGTCCCCGAAATTCATTCTTATCCAATTTCTCAAGATTAAACTTGACCAATCGTCTCTTTTGGTCGGTCTCCCCCAACATTCGACACTTAGTCGACCACTTCTATTCTTCGAATCTCAACACTCATGACAACTTAGTCATCTTTTCCAATCTTAACTCCAAAGATTCTTGTCTCATTACGATTCCCTCCAAGTCGGTTATTCTACCGACACCTAACTTTCATTGCCGCAAAACCTTAGCAATCTTCCTTGGGCAGTCCAATTTGTCTCGAGGGACGATTTCGTGATATCGAGCGTCAATGTCGCTTTCCCTTCACCACTCTGATTTCTCCCGTCCATAAGAACTTAACGATTTCATCAGGGCTTATTAGTTGTCACACCCTTCTTCCAAAATTCTATCGACGGCATCACTATACTCGAGAGTCTTTTTACGAGTGACAGTACTTGTCAATTTGACTCAATAACTTGAAATCTATGTTTCCGTCGTGAGTCTCAATTAATCCATGACCACTCTCATATAAGCAGGGTCTACTGAAATCTCTCCGCCTGAAGTTAGGTGACATTATACCATAGGGTTAAGTCAAAACACACACTATCCCCTGTAGCGTCCAAAACCAATGCCGTGTGACTTCGGCGAATCTTCTAAGGCATCGGTACTGTCTCGAGAGATACAATTAGTGTTATGGAACACCCTCATTGATGCTTTACAATTTCCATGTAGTTGAAATAATACAACTCAACTCAGACCATTCATGGTCGAAACTATATCATCACCCAAAATCATAGATCATGATTTTTTTTTTTTTCAAACTAGTCCATCCCAATAATTCCTTCTCGTCACACCAAGCCTGACCACTGCCACCAAATCTCTTTCAACTTTCACTTCGCTTACTATTAATCAATGCTCACATATCCCAAAATTGATATCACTTTATCATTCGACAGGGTTGAAACACTAAAGACCGTATCTTACGGTTCCATTCCCAACCTAATTGGACGACCTGCTTACTATGGTAGTGATACGCCATCAAATCTTCCCGTAGTGATCTTATTGGCCACCTTTGAATCAAGCTTTGGTCCTCGGGGTTTAGTATCTGTTTCATGATGCTTTACATAATGTTGACTACTGACACCCAAACGGGACAATCACCTCCCAAAACCACCTTTTCCATTTTAAGGGAAATAGGATACTTACTTCCTGATGTCAGTCTTTCAATTTGCCCGTAGTTATCTCCACTCGCGACAAGTCGCGATCCAAAACGGCAGCTCTCTCTGCCAAGTCCATTTCCAATCATCGGACTTTACTCAGTCTCATAATGAGCATGTACTCACGGTGGTGCCAATTGGTTCTCAGTAACGGAATTCAATCCAACCCAAGACTTGATCTTTTGATCTACCGGATCCTTCATGATCCTCTTGCCATACTTAGGCACTTAGCAAATTTCGTCTCATACTCCTCCATTGAGGGTTGATCCTGCGAAGTCTTAGGAACTCAGCTATCTTTAGCTCCTTCGTGGTACTCGAAAGTACTACCGCCAAACATCCTTATAATAATGTTTTAAATTATTTCCGGCGCCGAAACATCTTTCTCTCAAAAACTACCTGTCACTCTATACTATTTGTACATTTCTTTCCAGTCACATCACACTGGTCCATCATGACCCTCCAAATAGTGATTATGTACCCATCACTATACTAATTTGCCACATTGGTGGTTTCACGGTTCTTTGGCCAAGCAACCATACTGTCCTCTACGGGACTTGAGCTACCTTACAAGCACTCACCTTCGTTTATCGTCGATGACTCATTAGGCTAACGACTCATATATAAGCCACAAGTACCGCTTTGGGGCCAAAAGCGGGCTGTGACATTGACCATCTTCTATTACAGACCACGGCTCCAAGGCCCTCAAATCTGGTTCATGCAGAGGGATCAAAATCCTGTTATCTTATTTGAGAAGAAGCTAGTAAGACCCTCGAATTGCACTCATGTGAAGAATCAAACATAGCATGTGACTCGAGATCAAACTGTTAAGTCCCTCGAATCAAATTCGGAGTAGAATTAAAGTTCATGTTGTCTAACCGGAGATCACGCCATCAGGGCTCACCAAGTATTTTCTTTCCTTTTATTACAGAAGGAAGATGTTGTTATTTTATTTGAAAATTGGAGATCGTTCCCCTCTTTGAAATCAATGTGGATTTGGTACGCTATTTTCTTGTTTTGATTTCATATTATATACATCGCATTGCGAAGTATTATTGAATGATGTAACTCCTTTATTCAACAAAATCTCTCAGATCAGGAAAAAGAACAAAATAATAATTTGGTTCAAGTTTGGATTCTTGTTCGCCTAATTATACTTCCCACGAGAATTTGCCCACGACGAGATGCTTAGAATAATTCGTGGCAAACGACCTCAAAGGAGAACCAAGTAGTTTTATATCATATGACGCCTTCTTCTTCCACCACAGCTTTAGAATATAAAACTTTACCCTTTTCTTTTCAAAGGAGACACTTTGAATTTACAAATACAAAAAGAGGCTCACGTAAAACATGTGTGTGGCTCTTGGCATAATATTCCTCTAGCAAACTAGACAATATTGCGTCCCCGCTGAGTTAAAATCTCCATGCTCACCCGACGCTCCTTCTGTACAAATAGCACGATTTTTGGCTATGGATCGATAAATGGCCATCAATGGATGAAAAATCTTATATGAAAGCGTATGCCGGACGGTTTCTTGAAACTAGGATCATCATCGTCAAATTCATTCCGAATTGTGAAGATCTATGTTAATGGTAGGGCCTTTTTTAGCTATAGGAAAAGTAAGACATATTCAAATGGTAAATAAGAATAGATGACCCGTCATTCTTATGTCTACATGAATTTTGTATATTTATTATAATGTGATCTCTAATATTGTTAGCATTGAAGTAAATAATTTTCTTTAGGAATACCCTCGCCTTCTTCTTTAATTCAAAGGCAAAATGACACAAATAGTTCCTAAACTTTAGTATAATATATCATATTATATATGAACTTTAAATTTATTCGATATGGTTCCCGCACTTTAATCAAATGCGCAATGTCGTCCATAGATTTTTAATTTATTGAATGTGGGCTATGGATTTTTGTACACATTAAAAAAAAAGATGATTGTTTGAGTGTAATAACTATCATAATCGCTTCAATTCCACAAGTTGTTTAAACCATTCACGTTAGAAATCCAAGATGATGAACATTTTGAAAAAAATTTGTGTCACTTAAGTGATTAATTAAAAATTTATAAGACATTCAAGTGATTGGGGAGAAAAAATAGTCATGGGCACTCAAGTAAGTATAATACATAAGTTATACCACTCAAGTGATTAAAAAAAATTGACACTGAATTAAGAGTCCCCTAAAAGTTATTACACATGTGATAGTATTTTTTTGAGATCTGGTAAGGAAAGATGATTTGAGACCCGGGGAGACTGCATTGTGGCATGGATATCGACAACTATGTGACATTGTCATCCTTGAAACAGCTAAATGGAGCAACCTGAAAACCGATTTGATAATATAAATTTCACCCCTTTTCACGGAGCGAATTATATATGGTTTTCAAGTAACTTCCTCTTGTTTTTTTGCTTCTCTTGCTTTTGAGATTCAGCTCAGCAAATCTAATTTTTAATTAAATCGCCGCGAGACTTAATTTCAAGTGCAATTTCGAAGCAAATTACATGCAAACCATGTGACCGTTAAGTGTAAAGAAATTAGTTGTAAAAATGGGAGATCAATAAGGTAAAGCGTGACATACACCTGGTCAATTTTAGCCAATCTATAATATATAGTTAAACTAGGAGCTGACATAGTTTTGCTGCAGGGTTCACATCGACCAATAAATTTTTAGCTTACCAATTTGCACTTTCATCATCCTTAACTAAAACTTTGGACGAATATTTGTCTGAAACTTCTTGGTTTGGTTTGCTAGTATGTTCTACTTAGGTGTTCCGGTCATGGTAGCTGTAACTATATTGTCATATTGAGGGGCGCAATCCATGGATGATAATTCTCCTCATCATTGCCTTAGAGATGCCATTGTGAGGATCCAGTTTCGAAATTTTTTTGAAAAGAAATTTCAACTTTAGAGAAGTGTTGAGTCACCGTCATGTCTTGTCTTGAGATTGAAAACAGCTTATTGTCCAACCGTTGCAGCTTGGCATCGTGCCTCCTGACAGACAACTCCGCTTAGTTTCCACGCCTCCTCATGGGTCTTTGTTTTATAGTATGTGTAATAACTACTCATCTTATTGGAGCTTCTAAACTTCTCAACACCGCTAATTGAACTTAAAACATTTGCCATGGTGGCTTAATTATAATTTTCGACACTATACCAAGTAACTTTTATCCCAAATTAACTGTCTCCACAATTCTGGACTGTGCACCAGTAAAGGTTGGTGAACTCTGCTCCCTAATTACTAGTAGGCTTATGATGCCTGACTGCCTACTATGATACTACTTGTTGAGAAAGATCGAGAAATCTATTGAAGAAAAGCACTTGTTCGTCATAGACACTCTTTACAACATTGGTTAGGAGAACTTATTACATTGATCTTTACAGCCAAACACATCAGGAAACACTTGACTATTTATATCCTTCACAAGATGGTGGTTAACTCACTCTAAACCACTCTAGAGATTAATGGTTCACCTCTGGGAAACATATAGATTTTTTGTTTTTGGAAATGATGCTTCATGTAATGTGTGCAGGCATTAACAGCTTGCTAAAAAAGATCTCTCTCTCTCTTTCTCATCCAAAAAATTCCATGTTGGATGGAGAGGCCTATTCAATGATATACAACTTAGATAGATAACTTAATAAAGGAAAACTTGTTGAGTCATATTAATTTAGGTCAATAATCTAAAAAAAGAGTTAGTAAATTTGATGGGTGGCCAATCAACCCATGGAATATAAACTAAATAACTCAACAGAACAGTAAAGTTTGCAATTAAGAAGATAAGTAGTTAGGCGGCTTGGAAGACTCATGTAGGGCTGAGCACCGGGTACCGCCCAACCTGGGAACCGGCCGGACCGGACCGGACCGGCCGGGTTGGTCCGGTTCTTTGAAGTTGTGGTCCGGTCCACTGGTCTAAAAAATGGAATCGGTTCTCGGGTGGTCCGGTCCACGGTTCCATGAGGGCGGGACCGGACCGGACCACTCGGACCAGACCACTAGGACCTTCTCGATTTAAACTTCAAATTTCTCTTGGCCCAAGTAATTTGGGAGCCTAACTCCAGAGTCCAGAGTCCAAAGTCTATATCCTAGCCCAAGCTTTAAAATTCTAGAGCCCAAAATCTATGTCCAAAGTCTCATAATGTCTTAACACCTCACTCTAGATCTGAGTAGCTCCCGCGCCCGTGATCGCCGAAGCTTTCTTCTTCGGCGGTCTTCGTATATCGACTTTTGCCTCGTGTGTTCATATTTCCTTTTAGATTTTTGAGTGGCTAAATGATTCAACAATGGTGAAATTTCAACGAGATGGAGTCTAATGGACCTCTTGATGCTTATTACTTATGGAAGCAAAGCGACTTCAACAAGGTTGAAAGAGTCATGAGTTTTTGCCGATGGAAGTAAACGATTTTTATTTTAGTTTATAGTTCTTTTTGAATTTTTTCCGGTTCCATTGGACCGCCCAAGGACCGGACCGGTCCGGTCCTAGGATTAGTCGGTCCGGTCCTCGGTCCTAAAAATCGGGGACCGGTTCCATCGGTCCGGTCCCCGATTCTAAGGCGGAACCGGACCGCCCTGGATCATGCACACCCCTAGACTCATGTCCACCCCTGGTCTTCTCCTGTGTTCAGCAAAAGCGAGGCCAAAGTACGAAACACGTTTGGAACCAGAATCGAAGTGAATGGACCCACATCCATGTCTTAAATGCTTCCTCTCCCGGAATCCGGATCGTCTGCCCTGGGGAACACCCCAGGGCAGATCTGATCTGTCCTTAACAGCTGTCCGATCACGATCGGACGGCTGTGTATTTTTTAAAAAATAAAGCAAAAAATAAAACAAAAAGGTGGGACCCACACCCATTAAAGGTGGGCCCCACCACCTGCAACGCGCAGATCAGATCTGCTCTGGGGACCACCCCAGAGCAGAGGATCCATTTCCCCTCTCCCGGGGGCGGCCAGATTATCAGGAAAAAAAAAAAAAGGTTATCTTTTCCTCGCTCCCTCCTCTCTCTTCCTTCTGAACTCTCTCGCGCGCAAACCCAGACAAAGCTTTCTGCAGGAGGAGAGGAGAAAGGACTGCAACTTCAGAATCATCAGCAGCCTCTATCAACATCATATTTTGGTGTAAGTTGGTATGTAATGAGTTTCAAATTTGTCATCAATTTGTTTTTTTTTTTTTTTGTCTCGGATTATTTTATGTTTGTCTGATATATCATGCAATTTTCAGTCTTTCTTTTCTCACCAGTGAAAACTGATAAACCGGGGGAACGGTGGGAATGCCTCCAAATCTTAAGGAACTATGGGAGGAGTGGGAACTGCGAGCCGTGGTCGTCCTCAGCCTCACCATTCAAGTGCTGCTTATCGTCCTCGGGCATCACCGACGGTACCGGCCCGATGCATGGCTGAAGGCATTGCTCTGGTCGTGCTACATGGTGGCCGACGCAATCGCGATTTTTGGGCTCGGCAAGATCACCACCAAGCTCAAGCAAATGGGGAGCAATGTCGATGCCGCCACCCAGGAACTGGACCCGAAAGCCCAAATAACTGCGTTCTGGGCGCCGTTCCTGCTGCTGCACCTGGGCGGTCCCGACACCATCACGGCCTACGCCCTTGAGGACAACGCGCTCTGGTCGAGGCATTTGCTCAGACTTGTGGTCCAAATGGTCGGAACGCTTTTCATCTTCTTCCAGGCGTTGACAGGTCCCGACTTCTCAGTGCTTTCGCTTCTCATTATCTTCTCTGGCCTCATAAAGTATGGCCAGAGGGTTTACGTCCTCCGGGCCGCGAGTAGCGAGCGGTTCAGGGACTCGATCCCTGACCCACCTCTCCATTCCTCGAAGATCCTAGAGGAGTGTGAGTTGAAGAAGGCCGAGGGCTATGACGTCACGCCTCACGAGGTGATTGAGGTAGACGGAGTGATTGCAGAGTGCAATTCGAAGGCGTACGGAGATCTTTCGTGTCCTGATGAAAATCTCTTAACAAATGAAACGAAGGAGAAGCGCAAACGGGGCGGGGAAAAGAGTAATTGCAGCCACTCTTTGTTAGCCACAACCGGGGGCATGCTCGACTTTTTCCGGCGCCTTTTTGGGGACAAATATTTCCCTAAAAGAATGAGTGACCGCAACCGGGCGGAGTTAGCAGTAGCCAAAAAACTGATCGACATCTTCCGGCGCCTATTTGCAGATCTTGTGCTTAGCTTCCAGGACCGCCACACTAGCCTGTTAATTCTCAAGGATAAACATTATCAAGTGGTATTTAGAGTTATCGAGATTGAACTGGGATTCATTTATGATCTGCTCTACACTAAGGCGATGGCGAACCACAATCTCTGGGGCTTTACTCTCCGCACCATGAGTATACTATTCACCGGCATGGTCTCGGTGAATTTTTCCTTGTCAGACAGGAGCCAATACTCCAAGCCCGACATTAATGTGACCTTTCTGTTGACCTGGGCCGCGTTTTCCCTGGAGATTTATGCGTTACTCATTCTTCTCTTCTCCGACGAAGCCGCTTATTGGCTGATGAATCACTGCCCTGCCATCCTGAATGTTGCCGAAAGGTTCCAACCACTGTATCAAAGGCGCAGGTGGTCGGGTTCCATGGTGCAGTACAACCTACTAAGCTTCGCCCTCAAAGAGAAACATCTCCCGTGCCAACGAATCCTAGAGGTGCTAAAAATCAACGACAAGATTCTGACGTTCTTGTACAAGGATGACGTGGAAGTGAGCGATTCTCTTAAAGAATGGGTTTTCGACCATTTAACGTCCCCGGCAACAAGCGAGAAGGAAGGCCCGTCCGTATGGACCTACCGGGGAGATCTTTCCCTCAAAAAGTACGAGCAATTAGACAACTTAAAATGGAGCACCAATTTGGAGTTCGACCAGAGCATCCTCATCTGGCACATTGCAACCGAACTCTTATGCCACCCAAAAGATCGGGCCTCTCTTGAAAATCCTCCTTACCAAGAAGAACATGTTAGAAAACACATCAGGTCGTGTTCAGAAATAAGCGAGCAATTGTCTCGCTATATGTTGTATCTTTTGGTCATGTACCCTTTCCTCTTGCCGATTGGCGTCGGACGTGTCAAATTCCAAGACATTTACCTGCAGCTGATGAGTTTCTTCAATGAGCAGAAGTCAATCAAGAAACACAATGTCGCTGAACATAGCAAGTTCAACATGGCCAGAGCTTGCGCTGCACTGCGCGACGACGTGAATACACAGCTAGACCCGATCATGGCAAAAGACGATAAGAGCAAGTTCACCCTGTACCAAGGATGCCGGCTCGCATCACAGCTGGAAAAAATCGATGATCATGAGAAGAAATGGAAAATGATAAGTTCTGTTTGGGTGGAGATGCTGGCTTATGCGGCTGTCAAGTGCAAGGGGCTTCAACATGCCCGGCAACTACGACGAGGAGGTGAGTTCCTGACGCACGTCTGGCTCCTCATGGCACATTATGGCTTGACCGATCACTTCCAAATACCGCATGCCCCAGCAATCGCCGAGCTGCTGGTGAAGCGAGAGTGACTTATCATGCCCCGACTCTCATTGAACCATATGTAAAATGTGCGAGCTCCTCATGTCTCGTTTTGGCTTGACTGATCAATTCTATATGTAAACTGTGCTAGCAGCATAATTAAATCTGTCCTGAATTTCGTCTCCGTTCCACTGGATCTTCATGAACGCAATATACCTATCTGATGGTAAAATCGTAAACCTATGTGTTTGCTGGAACTCCTTGAAACTGTACAAATGGCGATCTTCTGGATTCAGCCGCGAAGTTTTGAATGCTGAAAATCTGCTTAGGACCCGGTTTTGCTTATGTTTATCTAGTGCTTATAAACCAAGAGTATCGAAGCCAACTTTTTCGTTAGATCAAATTTCTCCACTGTTGAGAGCTCCTTTCGACGAGACACTCTTTAAGCAGAATATCTGCAAAACTTAATACAATCACAACAATCAACGGAGCGGCATTCCAGGTACAACTGTCTTCTGATCACAACATAGCACTCAGAAGGTCAATGGCCAAATGCACTTTTCATTTTCACAATTATACAAAGCTGCATGGTTTGGCTGCAAATGAAGAAGCAAATCTCGTCTTCCCCGTCCCAATTCCTCTAAAACATTGCCCTTTCTACTAATTAATCTATGAAAAAACAAACATATTTTCATGTTTTATGGAGAATGCTGTGGGAATCCCGTTTTCCTGAAGTTCCTGTGATGTGATAGATTAAAAGGAATCTATAGTAAAAGTATTTCGGGGCATTTCAAAAGTTTGAAAAATTAATTACGAGATAAAAAACACTATTCTCCGAAGTCACTAAATGGTTGACTAGTGAACTTAAATATCCCACTTAAAGATTGAAATAGCCTTTGACATTTTACAGTGAATTAGGTACTCTAAGAGTTAAGAGCAGTAATTACATCATAATCCATAGTTCTAAAATTTACACCTTACAGCAATTAATTTTTTGGACCCAATAACAACTAATAATAATCAATCAAGATCCAACGGTGAGTATCTGTGTTGGTTGAAAGCTTTAAAACCCACAGTTACTTACTTCTTAAGTGATGGGACATGGTGTTGGGATCCTATATTAGTTTTCCATGAGGTGTAGGGGCCCGGCCCTTTAATGTCGTCCGGGTACGGAAGAACACGTGATGGATTCTTCGATCATAACAAAAAAAAAAAACAATCATCAATCAAGTCTTTTCTTCAACTTGTTTTGTCTGTTTGGAACTGCATCTAAAGTGGAAGCGTCTGATTGCTAGTCACATTTAATCAAAGTATGCCCATATTATCAAAAAATGCTTGAGAGTAATGCAACATTATTGGTCGACGATTTTATTTCTTCAGTATATAACACCGATGACTGTGCAAGAATTTTGGTTCACATAGTAGAAGTCCATTGAAAAGTTGACAAGAGTCAAGCTGAAAGACAAGTACCGTGGGATGAAAGAGTCGCCAAAAAGAAACAACATGACAAGAAGAAAAATCGAACGGCTGACCATAGAAATCATATGGTGATGTGTTGATTGTTGAGCTTATTTGTGGTATCCGTATCTACCGTGGACCTCTTCACAAGCATTGTACTTTTTGAGTACTTTCTCTACCAATGACTAAGCTGTATTGAGAAAAAAAAACGCCTTGCTTTGGTTGTTATGTTAAACTTGTCCATGGACAAATGTAGTCCATACTTTCTCGCAATGGCTGTATGGAGCAACCTACAAACCAATTTGTATCATCCCCCTTCATGGAGCCAGCAAAATATGTTTGTCGAATAACTTTTTTCTTTCTTTTCTTTTCCCAACAAATGAAAATCAGATATAAAATTGACAATTAAGTTGTTTTGAAACTTAACAATGTCTGAGCAAATCACATATAGATTATTTGATTGTTGAGTATAAATCCGGTTAACTTTTGCCAAACTATTATATATAGTTAAAGTCGAAGCTGAGAGAATATAAAATTGACAATTAAATTGTTGGGAAACTTAAGAATGTATTGTATGAGCAAATCACATATATGTTATCTGACTATTGAGTGTAAATTCAGTTAACTTTTGCCAAACTGTTATATATAGTTAAAGTCGAAGCTGAGAGAATATTTGCTACTATGCTCACCACGCGGCTTCGCTTTGCTTGTATGATTGCCATGTGGCATAGTTTTGCCAATGGCTCACATCAACCTCATATTTATGGCTTAATAATTTCTTATATGACAGCTTATATCTCATGATTTAAGTTTTGAGAATACAGATAAGAGAAAGGACATGAAGTCTACATCTTATTTTGAGTTCGAAATTGAAAAAAGAGAGGACAAATTAGAGAAAGTATTTTTAATCATACTCTATTTTCTTCCCCAAAGAGTGTTCACCTTTCATGCTTGTCACATAGCGCTTTACTTCATCTCCGTGATTGCCACGACACTGCTCATGTTGATTAATAAGTTTTTGGCTTAAAGATATGTCATTTGTCAATTTATATCTTTAATTGGATTTTATTGTCTAGAAAACAGATAAATAGAATATATGAATACTTTATCTCTTACTGAGTTTGAAAAAAAGGATTTCAATCATTTTCAATTTTTATATTATATATTGAATATAAATGCTGGAAAATTGCATAAAGAGAAAGTATATCAATATTGTATTTACTATTAATTTTAAACTTGAAAAAGAAAATAGTAATTTGAGAAAGCACTTTATATTAAACTCTTCAGAAATATGGTTGTTTTGAATGTTGTTTCTCAAATGTATTTTAAATAGCAAAAAATTTTAAGCCAATTACAAAATTCTAGGTAAATATTTCATTGTTAAGCAATTCTTTTACGCATGTGTAATATGCTCTTTTGCTCAATATGCTCTTTTAACTTTTAGTACATATTTAAATTAATATATGAACTCTATGAATAATGAAAATATTTAGCATTTTATTATAATTCAGGGACTAGATTGAATATGTATCTAAAGTCTAGGGACCAAGTTAAAAATTTATGGATCACATTGTACATTGAACTAAAATTTAGGGACCACATGACCAAATTAAAATTTAGGGGTGATATTGCATATTGGGCTAAAGTTCAAAGATCATTATGTCGTTGTCCTATAAAATTAATAAAAAAAAAACTTTCAACTCAAACTAAAGAAAGCAGCTTAACAAAAAAAAAGGCGAAACTCGAACACGTGCTTGATAAATAGGTTATTGCTACTTTAATTTATAACTTATTTCATTCGAAAATTCAACACATTTCATTAATAATTTTATATTGATAAAGAAATTCTTTTGGTTTGGAATTATTGAATAACAAAAAAAATTTATGAGCTTTTTTTTTTGCAATAAAACTTCTTCCTTTTGATCTATATTTCAAATATTTAAGATTAAGATTGAAAATATAGATGAAGAGAACATACCTCTCTCTCTCTCTCTCTCTCTCTCTCTCTCTCTCTCTCTCTCTCTCTCTCTCTCTCTCTCTCTCTCTCTCTTTATATATATTTTCAAATACTATATTTTACGTTTCATATTATATAAACTAGGAAACCTAAATATTCTAAATTAGGAAGCATGCAAGAATACCATCTAAACTAAATGCAATGCAATTTCCTTAATTTCTCATAATAGGATTATTTTCTAAACTAATGACATGCAATATATAAAACCAACGTACTTACCAATATATATATATATATATATATACATATATATATATATATAAACCAACATAATTAAATATTCACCACGTCTCAAAATATGATAAAAGAATTAGTTGGAGATCCAATCCTAGGTCGAAAAATTGAAACCCCAATTAATGCATGACTAGAAAGAGGAAATTTCCCTTTTGAGATACACCTAAAACCCCAATCGAATCAAAGTTAGAAATCGAATGATCATAATTTAGGCTATTGAATATTGAAAATGAGAATTGATATGGGGAAGTTAGCTAAATTGAGACCCCAATGTTGAAAGGCAACCGGCTAAGGGTATCCATGGTGGCAACCGGCAAGGCTACAGTAAGGCCAAGAATAGCGATGGGCAGCAACTTTGAATCAGAGGACCAGGAACCTTTAAAATTTTCATGCTCGATTCTTCCTGTGGGGTTGAAGAAATGGTTGCCTTAGAGGTCTTCTCAAACCTTCAACATATTCCGACTTAGAATGAACGCAGACTCACGATTTTCACGCGATTGCACATAGGACTGTATACTCATTTGACCAATTAGATTTTCTCTGTACTCTCCACAAAATTTGAGTGCGATCCGAAGGTTAATAATTGTACACTCATCAATTTCGTGAAACTAAGTGCTGATAATTTAATGGGGGCCGCGATGTAGACAGCTCAATGTATGTATGTTTTTCGCGCTCTCGTGTCCTTTTACTCTTCTATTGTATATGGCCAACCTCGGACTGCGAACTCCCTCTCAATCGGGGGAGCAACCCCTTTTATGTATAAGCGAAAATCAGGGGTTGTCTTGCAAGAACTATGTTGTATTTATTTCCTAGCTTGGACTATTTGATTCTTTCAAACTAAGGAAACCTTCCTTTTTATCACTATGCGGCCTAAAATTGAACATGCTTTAATTACTCCCTAAGTTTGCCAATATTTCCTGATTTCATGCACGACACGAGCAAAAGCATTTGAATAGTCGGCCATCTAGAAGAGATAAGGGCTTGCTCCAATTTTTCCACTTCATGAGTTTAGTATAATTAATCCGAACCCCATCGCTCGAGTCCATTAGCTTTGGTCAAATGTGACTTACTAAAATGCTCCTAATATGTAAGTGAAAAATAATGATACTGACAATACAAACAAGTGCATATAGTATACAGTAAAACTTGATGAAGAATGCACATAGAACAGACATTATCTTTTGTTCCCGCTTTGCTTTTTTGGCAGCCTAAAAGCATTAAGTATTCCATTGTGAATGAGACATACACCCATTATTGTGACTCCTCTCTAAAAGAATCTGTTCTTTTGGTTGGCAAACATACAGTTCTCATCCTTTCCTTTATGTGTGTGTGTGTGTGTGTGTGAGACAAATCATCGCGAGATAAAGATTTTGTATCTCGTGTTTTCTTTTTCTTTTTCCTTTTTAGGTTAAGAATGAAAATTTGTAAAAATTATAGCTACTTTACAACACAATGGATTAAATTCTCCTTCGATTATGAGGATATTGAGCAGAACAAATAACTCTCTTTACTTTAATACTACAAATATAATGATACTCATCTCCC
This sequence comes from Melaleuca quinquenervia, assembly GCA_030064385.1. Taxonomy (NCBI): domain Eukaryota; kingdom Viridiplantae; phylum Streptophyta; class Magnoliopsida; order Myrtales; family Myrtaceae; genus Melaleuca; species Melaleuca quinquenervia. The sequence continues at coordinate 17,960,421 of CM057727.1, read as the reverse complement.
TCTCGCAGTGTCTTAAAAAAATTTGATTAAATTTCAAATCGATTAAAACGTAGATCATTCATTTTTCACTTTTATTTTACTTTTGGCGAAGCCTTATTCAAATATAACTTTCATAACTTATTTTTTATATGTTTTGTGTTCTTCAGAAACTCAACACTATCGCATCTTTTTCTCCCACTTACTAACCTTATGCCTTCGAAAAAAAAAAAATAAACCTTATGCCTTCGAAAAGTATGATAATTTAATACGAAAAGTATCAAATATGGCCATCATACAAATCTATTGCGAATTGCGTAGATATTTTCCTTTAGTCCTGCTTTGATTAGCAGGAAAGCATTAATTATTCTATTGCGAAAGCGCCATACAAAAAATGTCGTGACTACTCTATAAAAGAATCTGTTCTTTCGGTTGGCAACATATAATTCCTCATATAATTCCCCGTCCTTTTCACTAAATATATGTGGCAAGTTATCGTGAGATGACAATTTTGCATTTCGGATTTTCTTTTTCCTGAGTCCTAAAAGAAAAATATCTTCTGAAAACGTATATTAGTTCCTGTGTGTGTGCTTTGTTTTACTCAATTGAATTGAAACCTTTCCTTTTCACTCGAATTATAATTTGGATAGCGAAGGATAACATTTGCGCTATATATTGATCATGGGAAATCTTCGTTTCATTTTCACCATGCATACATCATATCACGCGATCGAATTTCCTACTAGACAGATCAACTTTCATTTGAGAAGACTTTTTAAATACACCAGTCTTAACGTAGATAATTGTTCCATGTATAGAGTGAATTTGTTGAAAGCGTCAAGTTCAATTAAATATGTAACTTCTACGAGTCTTACGTACATGTTTTTCTTCTCCACTCATATTGGTTTCAGTTTTTGCATTGACTATATCGTAACATGGGTTCAGAGCCTTGAGCCGTTTTCTCTTTGCTCCAATATTCAATTGATCATTTGATGTGTGGACCTAGTCAATTGAACATGTTGACAGTCTTCTCTCACCATTTAATTTTGGAGTTTGGATTCGCATAGTTATTCGTCTCCCAAGGAATTGCAAGACTTGGAATAACACGTTGCGCATGGTCCCATGGAGTAGCTAGTGCTCTATCTTATATGATGCTCTTCTTCAGCCATTAGCTTTAGAATCTGGCACTCTAATCTTCACTTTTCAATGGAGACGCACCGTGAATAGAAAAGAAAAAAAAAAACATAAAAAGGTTCTAGTCCAACGTGTGGCTCGTGGCACAATATCTCTAGCAAAGTAGACAAGATCCAATTGGACAGGACATGTGTACTTGTTGTTAGCGTACGTGGCTCAGAAAAATATATAGTGGTTCGGGCGTAGTGTGCCCGACCACTAGTTGGTGGGCCCCGCTTGCTAGTTCACAACGAGCGGGGCCCACTTGCCAGGTGGCGGGCCCCCAATGGTCCAGGCGCACCATGTAATACTTTCTTGTGCGGCTCGGTCGAGTTTAAATCTCGACGTTCAGCTGACCTTCTTTCCACATATCTTCTTTAGTGCTTAGGGTTTCTTGGCTACAGATCGGTAAATGCTTCATGAATGGATGGAATCTCATATTTGTCCAGAGTTATCAAGATCTACGACGGTAGCGCCTTTGTGGGCTAAGGAAAAAAGGAAAAAAAATGTGAGTCATATTCAAACGTTTAATAAGAATACATGACATGGTTTTTTATGTATGCGTCGATCTTGTAAGCCAATCATAATTTATATCTCTAGCATTGTTAGCGTTGAATTTAACATTTTCTTCAGGTCTACCCTGACCATCTTCTTTAATTTAAGCACATTTGGACAAGGCATCGTCCCCAAGCTGACCTACGGAAGAGTACGCAGCAGTCCATGTTCTTCACGCGAAGTGGTTAGGCACCATTTGACTTGTAATCTTCTACATTCAAAGTGTTCATTTATCTCTGCAAGAAAGAAGACACAACTATCACATCCGATGAAATCCACATGAAATTCATGTTATGGGACCTGTCATGGTTGATGGTAAAAAAATTTTAGTATGTAGTTAATAATGCTTGGGGCAATAGTTTAAAATTACTTACTAAGAAATTATTCGCTCTTTCAAAGTAGTGATTACATATTGTATGAGATAATCAGCGCTTGAAAATTGCAAAGTTTCTCGAATTAACAAAAATATAATGGGCACATTTGTTAACAATATCCTCAAGTCAAAACACTCTTTTTTTCCCGCTTTATTATAACACCAATATTGTCCTCAACACTTCCTCACAACAAAGAAAATTAAGGATGCTATTGTCATTGGGTGAGTGTTTAACCTAGACATTGGACATTATCTGCTCTTTGTTTTTTTTTTTTGTATCCTCCTTCTCTACCTACATAGGATTGGTTCTTTATCTTATCTAAAAAATGATAATAGTAAATAAAATTTTATGATATTATCTCGAGAATTAGTATATATGTTTTATATATAATATGCTTTTCTCACAACTGTAGACATTAGTGCATATCAGAAAGTGCTTTGCAGGGTGACATCAGGTAAGCCTGATTTCTGGACGTATATTTAATCCTCTGTTCATGAATTAGCGAAAATAGCAAGAGCTCTATTTGCTCATATTGGCTCTTATCTTACCCTAATCTAATCTCGAACTCGATATGGGCTTGCGACTTCCAATAAACCAAAACAGGACCAAATTGGCCTACGTCTGACTGAAAATGGGCTGGGCCAGATTAAGCTGGAGATGGGCTAAAGGTCAGTCTTGTGAGCCCGATATCATTAGGGGCACTTTTATTAGCCATGCTTAACATATTGAGACGGATGAATTATCATCATCGTTAATGTCTGCTTCAACTTATCTCTCGAAATCCCTTTTCAATGGTCTTGCAGGCTCAAGAATGTTGATCAGGATGAATGGGATAGACATGATATAAAAAAGGAACAAACTGGCCATAAGAAAGTCATGCCCACTAACAAACCTAGTGTTGTTCTTCCGATTATCACCAGGTTACATTTGTAATTTTGCAGTTAAAGTGACTCGCAGACTTTTCAACCTTCTGTCCCTAAAATTACAAATTTTTCAATTTAGCCCCTAATGTTAAACAGACTACTTCAGTCCGTTTTTCTGTTAAATAGACTTGATTTTTTTCTTCTAACATTCAGTAAAAATGGCAAATCAATTCGAAATGTTATGCATTTAATCAAATTCTGGGATTTGAATCAGAGTCAATTTATGAACTTTCAGAAAGAACAGATGATGAAATATGGATCGGATTTAATTAAGAGGACTAGATAATTCCAACTGGGTCCAGTTTAACCAGCTTGGGTCGAGATTAGATTTGATCTATTGATTGACTTTCGTGTGTCCGAGCCCATTTGGTCATTCATTGATTCCTGTATTCACCTCATGAGATTTCCTGTTCTTGGAAAATTAATTCTTTGAAAAAAGACTTTAAAAATGTCAAAATTTCCAGTAAAACAAATAGACCCAAAAGTTGATAGTTAAACTGCTATGAAACTTCCTAATGCAATGTCTGAGCAAACCACACAAAAACTATCTAATCTTAGAGTATAGAGAAACTAGCCATAAAAAAAGGGTTAATAAGGTAAGGCGTTATCGATGTCAAGTTGTTTTGGCCAAACTTTTATATATGAGTAAAGTCCAAATTGAAAGAGCATTATCTCTTGTCCTCGTCATATAACATGTAACCTGGGCTTGTGAATGTGCCTCCGTCCATCAATAAAGACACGAATTATTGGGCAATGACAAGAGATAACGTTCTATCGATCAATAAAGACACTCAATTTTAAAGTTCATAATTAAATGATTGGTGTCATAGCTGACTCGATTTAGACATGAGACGTTGATAGTCGTTTGTAGATCTTACATCTTGTAAAATCTACTTGTCAAATATTTCTTGGATACGAGGTTAATTGGCATTTATGTATACCTGTATGTAGGGGTGCGTGCCTATGTGCCCGTGAACACGTACATCGTGCGTCCTGGTGCGTAAGTATATGAATGTAATTCGTCCAAATACACGAGAAATATAATACACGATTGTAAAAAAGATATAAATAAAATAGTAGTTATTAGTTTACAGAAGCCGAAAAAAGGACAGAACGTTCGAACACTTCAAGCGATTTCAAGTGTTCAGGAGGTCTGAGCCCACGTAGGTACTCCGCGGAAGTTGCGATTTCTTTCTCTCAGGGGCTTTCGCGGACCCTTCTCAGTTGCCTACTGAAAATCGATATGGGCTTCCAAGCCCAATTCAATCAGCTTCTGGTCCTTTTAGGGTCCATCATGATTAACACAGTCATGGAGGCCCATGTTAGCCAGTTTGTGAGATATTAGGCCTGCCATTATTGTCAAGAGGCCCATTGCGAATTACTATGGGCCTCCTAGGCCCAACCTGACTTGGTTTGGGCATTCTGGCCCCGTTGTCAATTACTATGGGCCTCCCTGGCCCAATTAGACCCGCTTTTGGGTATTTTAGGGCCCATTTTGACCGAAGGATGGGCCTCTAGGCCACCCAGGAGCCTGTAATAGTCATTTGAGAGCTATGAATTTCCATGGGCCTCCTAGGCCTAATTTAGCCAGCTTTGGGCCTAATTTTGACCTTATGAATAAATAGAGAATTAACCATTGAAAAAACTCGTAGATCAAAGTTGTGTTCGTACTTTGTCTGCTTGCATTTTCAGGCAACCTATAAAAGCATTAGTTCTCCATTGTGAAAGCTCCACGCAAATGTCGTCGTTACTCCACTATAGAAGAATCTATCTTTTTGTGGAATAACTACAATTCCAATTCTTTCCTTTACGTGCACGTGATAAGTCATTGTGAGATGATACTCTTGGAATAATTCCTTCCTTCTTTTCGCAATTCATAATTCTAACCTTGTTACAAACAAGCAACTTATATTTCCTTATATTTCATCTTCTGACTATGGAGCTTTGATTCTTTTCCCTATAATTACTCTTCTCACAAGGAATTCACGATCACGAGACACTTGTGATAACCACTAGCAAATAGCTCTATTGGAGAATCTAATACTTATCTTGTGTGACCCTCTTCTTCAACCGTTAGCTTTAAAATCTAACTCTTTATTCTTTACACTTGAAAAGAGACACGCTTTGAATCAATATAAAGAAAGGATGATGTACGTACAACATGTGTGTGGCTCTTGGCGCAATATTCCTCTAGCAAGGTTGCCAGCACTCCTCAAGCATTTAACCATATGTGGGATCTCCTTTCAAATCCTGTATGACTAAGAAAGAATTCTTTTCTATCCCGATCATGATTTTTCTAATCCCAAGGGAAACATGAGATCAAATTGGACAAGATAAGTGTACATGTTAGCAAGTGTAGGCATCTCATATTGGTATTTTGAACATCCGCAACCCCGACACACTTAGCTTGTGAGCTCCTTAGATGATTTGTATTTGGACAAATAAGAAACCACAAGGATCCTCATTTAGGGAGGGAGACAGAAGGGTAGGTAGGTTGCATAGACAAGAAGTATCTATACTTAAGAGATAATCAATTCCATGGATCCTTAATTTAGACTCCATTTATTTCGTATACATGAATTATTTTGAAGATGATTTTCTAAAAACGATTGCTTATATAAATTGAAATAATTATCGGATAAAAAAATTTTCATCATGGACCACAATTTATGTTTAAATATTTTCATTGAAGGTAAAAAATATTTTTCATTTAATTATTTTTATCATTGATATAAGCAATTATCTTTTAGAAAATACTTTCCAAATTCATTTTTCACGAAATCAACGTACCCTTAGAAAAAGGAAAGGTTGCAAGAGAGAGAGAAAAGGAAAGGAAGAAAAAAAGGTGGATTGATTATTCCCGTTATATGTAGGGAAAAGACCGAACAAACCCTAATGAGGGCACGCTCTTCAGTACATAAGCCCTTTCTCTAAACGAATTGACTGGCATCAGACATTCACAAAGAACAAAGTGACACAGCCAAGGGCAACACGGAAGAAATGAAGCAAATCGGCTCCTCAATGGCAGCTGACCAAGGCGTCGATAGTAATGCAAGCCAAATCAACATAGAGAGATACGGCCAGCCTCCCCATCACGACGTTGATTCCAAAGATGAGAAGGCAAGGCCCTCTCTCTACAAAGATGAGAAGGCAAGCCCCTCTCTATGTCTCTCTCTCTCTCTCTCTCTCTCTCTCTCTCTGTGTCTGTCTGATAATGGATATGTGAAAGAAATGCTTGTACGTCGTTAGAGTTGAGACTGTAGGCGGAAGTCTATGTTTTGTGAAAAGTTCAGAGAGCACTCTCAGAAAAACGCACAATTCTACTACAGTAATTGCACGGCTTTCTGTGTATATATACATGTGCATGTCCCTCTTCCTTCATTTGTCATGGAAAAGAGCAATTTACATGCCAAAGAGATGTGGTCTTTGGTTAATTCAAACTCGATGGACCTTCTCTTTCTCTTGATGTTGAACTGTTTTTTTTTTTTTTCATATTCTACGTGTCAAAAGAGATAATTCTACGTACGAATAATGATTTCTCACTCGCTTCAAACATTGATTTAGAAAAGAAGATTGTGTTTCCATGATAATATTAGGTGCACATATATATCTGTAGATTTATAAATATATAGTACAGTCCCCCGAAAAAATCAATGGGTCTATGGCAACTTTGAGAATGAAGTTCCTCCTTCTTCTGCTTTGAACTACACAACGCGCATATTGATGTTGCTCTGATCACATTTCAAAACGCTTTTCGTTGCAGAGGCAAAATCCACGAGATCACTTCATTATCAATGCTCGGGAACTCAAAATCATTAATGGCAATAAACCTGAATATTGGCAGTGGATGAATGAGAGGTACTTTTATCATGAAGTGCACCTTACCTTATGCTCCGACCCTGTTTATATGGTATTTCAAATTTTAGTAAAGTATGAATCATCTCGGATAGAGGGGAACATTATATTGATCTTAACCATCTCTCTTAGAATTGATAGTTCTCAAAATTATGCTTCTGGTATAATGATGTTGATGTTTCGCCCTCCTGTGCGACTTAGATAGATGGTAAGGGTTATTTCTTTTCGCCTCCTAGTGATTGAATTTTTTTTTTATAATACACGAACAAATTAAATGTCCACGTGATTTCGCCAACTGAATTTAAGCTATGAATTTTGACTTGTATACTAGTATTTGTGCCCATGCTATGCACGGTTCTAATCTTCTATGTTAGCATAAATATTTTGATATTATGAATAAATAGGGAATTAACCATTGAAAAAACTCGTATAGTAAACTCAAAAGACTAAAGTGATGTGTCCATTGTAGTCCCAGATCATTGGATCACCAATTTATTCAAACCCAAAATAATATGATTAGACAATTTCGAGCACAAAAAAAAATGATGATATTGAAGCTCGCTATTGGTGTCTACATTACTTTCAAGGTGGAGGTAAATGCGTAGCTCTTCGATTAATACCCACTATCTTGGGAGAACTGTATGAATATCCCTGGCAAAGAAGGAACCGTTCTTCGGTCTTGGTATCTAAATCTTCATTTTTGCCTACACAATGGTGCGATGAGCCAATTAATTTAAGTGCACGAGATTATCTTTAATGAATAAAATTATAGTTTCATCTTCAAATATAACTGTCAAAGTTAGTAAGTTCATTATATACTAAGAACTACATACCTATATGACTTGCTTAAATATTAGAGAATCAAACATATTTTTATCTCTACAATCTTACCGAAATTTAATTGTACTATTTAATTTAATGTACTCTTCATATCATTGTGGTTGTAGTTCTCTCTTGTATCGTTTTTACTTAAAATTGATCAAACCTAACCGAATAATAACTTTGTCCATTCGTAATCTATATACCGTCTACTTTTTACCATTTTTGAGTGGATGAAAAGTAAGGAGAGAGTATGATGGGCTTCTAGAGGCTGTGGGCTTTAAGGTGGTTGGGAAAAATACAGAGAGAGTAGAGATACTACTTTTACTTTTGATTTCTACTTACATATGATATATAGATTTTGTCTAATATCGGTATCCAAATAGTAAAGATTTCTTATCAAGTCTACTGTCAATGTACACCACTTTCTTCACATTCATAGTTTTATAACCGCATTCATCTGCACAATTATACTGATAGTAGAGACTTAATTCTAATGAACAACGTTCGACTGAAACTCCTTCAGCGACGGCACCGAAGTGGCGAAAGTGGTGAACACAAGGTGGCTAGAAGTCAGAGGATCGTTTTGGACGATGAATCTTTCGCTGAATGGTCATTACAAAGTCTCGTTCCGGACGCGTATGGAGGAGATGGACTCGAGCACCATGAAGGGGCAGATGGTGAACTTGAAGCTGCTGCTTCCGGACGGGACCTATCAAGAGAGGCAGGCAGAGTTGCCCGGAGTCAAATCGGGAGACGATCCTTGGTACGAACTAGAGGTCGGGCAGTTCACCGTGACGGTGCAGAACGTGGGCAAGATGGAGTTTTGCATGGAGAATTTGTTCGAGACCTGGAGGTCGGGGCTCGTCATCAGGTGCGTGGAGATCAAGGCGTGTGATCGCAAGTAGTTATGTAGGCAGTAAGAGCAATTGCTCGGGAATTGCCTTCATGGAAGTGACTATAATGATGTGTGTGTATGGTCGCAGGGGTGTCTCGTATTCGCTTTTCTTAACTAGTGATAAATAAATGAAAACACTCGATCACTCCTGTGTGCTAATGTCTCTCCATTTCTGGACCTAGTCTCTTATCTATAATATTTATTCTGTCTATTTGTCTATCTTAAGTTACTAACCATTGAAGGGAGTAAATCAAGCTATAATCCAAACATGGCTTAAACTAAACCTTTCCATTTTAATACATAAAGTCATTTGCTTATTTGATTATTCAATATTCCAACATCGAGTAAGATGAGGGCTTGGGAGACCCCGTGCCTAACCGAGAGTCCTAGCCTATCTTTTAGGTAATATGCCTAATCCTATATCTTTTCCTCTCCGGACAGAAAAAAGGTAGGCCGCGACATTAACTAAACTAATCCTAAATGATGCTAAGTGAGACAAAGAATCATAAATCTAATTGGCCTTGTTTCGTCAGCATCCACCGCAAGTACTTGGCACCAGTTTCTCCAAGATCTCATTAACATCATCCGTGCCACATCGATTGCGCACATTAGTGATATTTGTACATGAGAGTTGCAAACAAGAGAAGTCATCCATATAACAAGCAGAATCTTTGTTTTGGAGAAATCTTGATTTGCATTCGACAATCCCGATCCATTTCTATTCGCAATCCCTATGGATGAGTTATTAAACCAAGTGAAGATCAATTTCCACTTTGCAAAATCCACAAGGCAGGGAATGGAGTGACTTGATGGTCACAAATTGCATGTCCCTTTTTTCTAGTCTGCCCGCCGTAGATTACGTCCGATCAAGAGCATTCGGATGCAAATCCAATTTTGTTCACAAATGATTTCGATAATCCTCAAGTTAATTAACGAACTACAATCAACACATCTCACGTGACGAGCACATCAGGTAAGGCAACTCATGACTCAAGTCTACTCTGTTTTCCTATGATGTGGCCACTCAAATCTTAGCGTTTTAGGTCCACCAAGTGATGGTCGATTTCAATGAAACACCTGTCGATTTTTAGCCTCTATTAAGTGTACTTCAATTCATCACAACAGACAACTTTCCAACCTTCTGTCCCTCAAATTACAAAATTTGCAATTTAGCCCCTAATGTCCAATTTTTCTGTTAAACAGACTTGATTTTTTTTTTCTAAAATTCAGTAAAAATAGCAAATCAATTCGAAATGTTATGCATTTAATCAAATTCTGGGATTAGGGTCAGAGTCAATTTATGAATTTTCAGAAAGAATAGGTGATGAAATATGGATCAGATTTGATAAAGAGAACTGGACAATTCCAATTGGGTGCAGTTTAACCAGCTTGGGACGAGTTCAGATTTGATCTATTGATTGACTCTCCTGTGTCCGAGCCCATTTGGTCATTCATTGATTCCTTTATTCACCTCATCAGATTTCCTGTTCTTGGAAGATTACTTCTTGGAAAAGATATTTTAAAAATGTCAAAATTTCCAGTAAAACAAAGGGACCCAAAAGTTAATAGTTGAACTGCTGTGAAACTTCCTAAAGCAATGTCTGAGCAAACCACACAAAAGCTATCTGACCTTGTAGTATAGAGAAATTAGCCATAAAAAAGGGGTTAATAAGGTAAGACGTTATCGATGTCAAGTTGTTTTGGCCAAACTTTTATATATGATTAAAGTCCAAGTTGAAAGAGTGTTATCTCTTGTCCTCGCCACATAACACGTAATTTGGGCCTGTGAATGAGGCTCTATCCATCAATAAAGACACGAATGATAACCATTCTATTTCGGAATTAAATTTCTGGCCATAAATAAAATTTTTCTATTTTTATTACTCGAAAGAGTTTTTGAACAATGAAGCACATTTGACAACAACGTAAAATTTTTGTTCTCGAAACATAAATTTATTTGATAATAATACAAAGTTACTATTTCTATTTCTATCACTGTCGTCAGCAAGTAATGGACACGACGATGGGCAATAGTCGTGGTGTGGGGCAACGGCCAACGGTAGCAACAATTGGTGGCCAAGAGGGGGCAGCAGCTGACGGTGGTCAATGGTTGACAATTGACAGGTTGGAGGAGAGTCAAGGAGAGTGTGAAAAAAAGAGAGAAAATTATTTTTCTTTCTATTGCAAAAATTATAAAGCAGAATTTTTTTACTTCTCCTTTATATTCCAAAATTTATTAATGGACTAAAAATGTATCCCACATATAGAAAAACGAAATTATTTTATCGAACGAATTTATGTTCCAAACTTATTCCTATGAATAGAAAATTTGTTCTAGCAAAAACAAAATGGCTATCATGCGCACTCTAAGTTTTTACAGGAAAATTGCCAAATAAGTCTTAAACATTTACCTACTTTACCGATTCAGTCATGAACATTTTTTAATGCCAAATAAGGCCTAAGCCTTTTCCAACTTTGCCAGTTAAGTTCTTTCGACGAATTTTGGCCAGAAAATACCTACGTGGTGCAACTAGACCTCACTGGCAACGACTTGGCGTTGACGTGGCAGCAAAACTTTTCTTTCTTTTTTTTTTCTCTTCTTTTTCTGAAAAAGAATTTGGTGGACAAGCTCTGCTGGCTGCGGGCGAGGGCGGCGGGGGCTGCGTAGGCTGTCATCGCCCTCGCCCACGGCCAGCAAGGGCTGACGGAGGCCGACGGAGCCCAAATATTGGCAAGGCCCAGCTGCCTCGCCCCAGCAAGTGTGCTGATTTTCGTACTATCCAACCATTAGATTGAGCTGATATTTGGAGGAGATCTTTTTATCTTCTTGATCTACAACTCCACCAGACAAATCTTCTAAATAAGCTCCCTATGAAAAGTTGGTGCTTTTGTCTACCCAGATTGTTCAAATTGCAGCAGACAAGAGACCCCAGATAAAAGTATTAATAACTTTTTATAGGGAGATTATTTAGAAGATCCGTCTTGTGGCGTTATAGATCAATAAGAGAAAAAGATCGCCTCTAAAAATCAACTCGATCCAACGGTTGAATCATCGGAAATCATACAAAAACCAACACACCTTCTAGGGCGAGGCAGGTGGGCATTCCCAAATCTGGGCTCCGCCGGTCTCCCCTGGCCCTCGCTAACCATGGGCGAGGGCGGCGGTAACCTCCTTAGCCCTCGTCGCCTGTGGCCGGCAAAGCTCGCCCAAAGAAGAGGAAAAAAAGTTTTGTTGTCACGTCATTACCGGCGAGGTCCGATTGAGCCACGTAGACATTTTCTGGCCAAAATACATCAAAAGGACTCAATTAGCAAAGCTGGAAAATGTTTAGGACTTACATAAAAAAAAAAGTTTATGACTAAATTGGTAAATTATGTAAAGGTTTATGACTTATTTGACAATTTTTCCAAATTTTTACCATAAAAGTTTAACATATGTTATTGTTAGTCTATATATATTTTATTAGATTTAAGTTTCTTTAGAATAAATTAAAATAGTAAATTACATGAAGATGAAGATTTTATCTCTTTCTAGGTTTGAACTTGACAGTATGGACAAAGTAGAGAAGATATTTTTAATTATATATAATTGAATATAAATGCTAGAAAGTGAATAAAGAGAAAGTAAAGATTTATTATATTGATTATTAATTTTAAACCAAGAAAGACATAAATTATACAAAGAAATTTATAGTATGCTCTTCATTAACTGGCTTATTTTGAATGGAATTTGTTTAAATGTACTCATAAACAGCAGAATGAGCCTATTACAAACTTCTTGTACAAATACTATATGATTAACAATTCTTTTATGCAAGTGCAATTGTCCAAGAAAATTAGGATATGTATTCATGAGCAGAACAATTCAACATGAGTCAAGATATTGGTTGATTGACATTTACACGTGTCAAATTCAAATTAATTATTGGTCAAAATTCTTTATTGATAGGAGGTCTCTCAATTCATTTTGGGAAGAGTTGATGGAGACTTTAAATTTTGTAGATTGTTTTTAGGAAGTTTTAACGAATTAAAGAACTTTTTTTATTTTAAGAATTAAAGAACTTCAAAAAGCACAAAAACCTATCGGTTTAAGTTATCACAAATTCAATCTATCGTCTTCATCAAGATCTGAGCAGCAAGGCCTCACGAAATATTCAGGTCATCAAGACCTCAACTATCTTCCATTAGAGAACAAGCCCTCAAGATCTTACCTGATTCATGAAAAGAAATGAAAAATCATGCTATGTTTTTAGAGATGCAGCATTTAGGACCTTCGAATTACGGTCATACCGATTAAATACCACGGATAATCTTATGCCTGCAAAAGGTATGATATTTTTCCATTAAAGTATAAAATACTATCATCATACGAATCTCATCTTTTTCCATAACATCACTTTCTAATGGAAAACCAACTATTGGAAAGTATGGATGTAGGCATGCATATCCGCATTGTAACTAGTACATAGAATACCTTAAAGAAGAAGATGCACATAGAATAGATGATTGCTGTTTGTTTCCGACTTTGCATTTTCTGGCAACCTACAAAGCATTAGTTGTCCATCGTGAAAACTCCACATGATCCTTGTTGTGACTCCTCTATCAAAGAATCCATCTTTCGGTGGACAAACTATGATTCTTATTCTTTCCTTTACACGTATGTGATAAGCCTTAATAAGACGACTCTTTTTTCGAATAATTCTTTCCTTCTCTTGACAATTCTTAATTCGAACCTCATTAGAAAAAAAGCAACTTATATTTCCTTATTTTATCTTCCTTTTTCTAAGTTCCAAAAAAAAAACGTTTCTAAAAACTTCTATTAGTTCAATTTTTTGTTGCGTCAGTTCCTCAGGCTTGTTTGGATGCTTGTGATAAAGAAGATCAATTCGATTATCAAATAAACATGTTTCATATATTCAAAGTTGCTTCTAAGAACAGCAGTTTCATAATATTACCACATATATCGTGAGCATTCATATCTATGAGTCAAACACGGCATTTATAGGGAAAGTAAAAAAAAAATCTATAATTATAAGATGTTTTTTACATGTTTTCTCAATGAAAAATAAAATCATAAACATTGTCACGAATTGAATTGGCCTTCCTTGCTACTTCCGCACCATCTACAAATGGCATCAAATCCAAAATTCCGTGAATGATTTATTTTCTACAAGAATTGGAATCTTTCTTGCTCCTCAAGTTGTAATCTGGACAGCAAAGCATAATATTTTGAACTTTACATGGTAAGTGGAAAGTCTTATTTTCATTTTCGCCATGCAAACAGCACATCGCATGATCGAGTTTTCTACTAGAAGGGGAAAAATGCATTTAACAAGACCTAAAAAGCTAGACCATACTTGGCAAAAGTAACTCTTTCATGTATAATCTGAATTTGCCGAGAACACTAACGAACAATTAAATGTGTTTTTCTTCTCCACACGAAGCAATTCCGGATTTTACATTGAATTCAGAGCCCCGTGCCATTTTATCTTCTCTCCAATTATCAATCAATCTATTTTGTATGTGGACCTCGTTGATTTAACAAGAACACAGTGCCGTTTCACCTTCTAACTATGCAATTTGTATCCTTTCCGTTTCTTCTCACAAGAAATTGACGATCACAAGAGATTTAGAATAATTAGAAATGAATGGCCCCGGTTGAATAACGGAGAATGTATACTTATCTTGCGTGACCAATTTTTTCACCATTAGCTTTAGAATATGAAATCTATACGCTTTACTTTATAAAAGTAGACACGCTTTGAATCAAAATTAAAAAAGGCGGCAGACAACGTGTTGGTGACTCTTGGCAGAATATTCCTCTAGCAAAGTAGAGAATATCAAGTCAGACAAGATAAATGTACTGGTCATAAGCGTAGGTATATTAGATTGGTTAACATGCACGAAACCTAACGCTCTTAATCTGTGAGCTTTTCATATGATTTGTATGTAGAGACAATATGAAACTACTAAGGAGTCGTCATTTAGGAAGAGAGAGAGGCCGGCTTAGAAGTTTTGCATAGGTAAGAAGTACCTATCCATGAAACATCATAAATTCCATGATACCTTATTTAAGCTATATTCGTTTCACGGAAAATAAATGATTTGAAAAATATTTTCCTAAAAACGGTCACTTGTATTACTTGAAATAATTTATCGATGAAAATTATTTTCATTATGGATTATAAGTTATTTCTACATATTTTTACAGATAATAAAAACAAACACGGCCTTATGGAAAAAAGATTGGTTGGAAAAAAAAGAGAGAAAAAGGAAGCGGTTAATTATTCTTGTCACACTTAGTGAAAAGACTTGACTAACCCTGATGAGTGCATTCTACTCGGTGTATATATATGAGCCCTCTCGCTAAATGGATTGATTCAGCTCCTCGATGGGAGACAACGGTTATTTTACTCGCACGCGGTTAGTGAAACGGCAGTATGAATTAAAGAGGCGTCCTCTCTTGGCAAGCCCTTCTCTCTCTCTCTCTCTCTCGAATAATGGATATATATGAAGATCTAGTTGTATGTTTTTCAGACATGAGCGCTGTAGGCGTAAGTCCATCTTATCGAAAAGTTCAGACAGCACTATCAGAAAAACGCAGAAACCCTTATCAATAACCGAAAGTCTGTACCTGTATGTACATGGGCATGTCCCTTTTTCTTCATCTGTTATGGAAGAGAGCAATCTGCATGCCAAAGAGATATGGTGGTTGATTAATTCAAGCTCGATGACGTCGGCTTCTCCTTCTCTTTATGTTTAACGAATGCCTCATACTTTACACTTCGGAGGAGACAGATTCTCACTCACTTCAAGCATTAATCTCGAAGATAGTATTGTATTTCGGTGACAATGTTAAGTGCAAACACGTGCGTGCATATATGATATGATCCGTCGAATCATTTGATTGACAGCAACTTTGTTAATGAAGTTCGTCCTTCTACTTTGGCCTCCACAACGCACTGATTGATGTTTCTCTACTTCCATTTCAAAAACGTTGTTTGTAGCGGAAGGACCAGGCTGCTGACAAAGAAGAGTTCAACATCAAAGCTAGTGACCTCACCATCATCAATAGCCATATACCTGCATATTGGCAATGGACGACTGACCGGTACTTTTATCATAGAGGATAACCTGCCTTATGCTACAACTCTGATTACTATTTTTCATAGTTTGTAGTTCTTATTTTGTACTTTTTACTTAAAATTGATCGAACCTAACCGAGCAATATTTTTTATCGATTTGCAATCTACTTGCGCTTTTCTCATATTTTCTGCTTTTCGTTATAAGTTTTTATTTTTCCTTTCTTTTGATTGGATGAAAAATTGGGAGAGGGTATGATGAGTTTCTAGAGGCGGTGGGCTTTAAGATGGTTGGGCAAAATACGGAGAGAGTAGAGATAATATTTCGTATTTGGTGAATAAATATATAAATAAAAATATATAGCTATGTATAGTTGGCCAAATTAAGGATAATGATGGAAGAAGAGGAGATTGAGAGGTAAATAGGAAGAAGTTCTGTGAGATATCCTTGTATTATTCCTGTTTATCGTTAGAAGTAAAATTACTTGCTCTTTTAATCCGGTAATTCATAATTTCACCACAGACATACCTCATTAATATGTGGCATCCAAGTTGACTTTTTTTAAAATAGATGTTTTTCTCTAACTAATATGAATCATTAGTAAATGAGTCTTGTTAGTGAGTGCATCGAGACACTTGCGAAACATACTTAAAAAGAAATATTTTGATTTTCAAAGTGTTGATTACACATACCAAAGAAAACTAGTGTATGGAAAATTACAAACTTACCTTCTTACCGAGTACCTACTAGATTCCATAAGGAGAGTCGTAGATTTTTTTTTTTAATTTTAGTTACTTAATCACATAGCTAGTTAAGAATGAACGAATATATATATATATATATATATACACACACGTGTGTATTTATGTGTATATTATATGGTTTTTACTTTTGGGTTTTGCTTACCGATGACATAAAGAGTTTGTCTAATATCGATGTCACATTAGTAAAGATTTAAATCAAGTCCACTGTCAATTAAAAGCACTTTCTCCACATTCATAGTTGTATAACTGAGTTTATCTGCATATGCATCCATCCGACGATGAATGTGTGAGAAAGAATATATATTTATACTAACGGCAGACTTAATAATTATCCTGATCAGTAACGTTCCAATGAAATTACTGCAGTAATGCGGCAACAGCGGTGAAGATAAAGTGGCTAGAAGTCAGAGGATCGTTTTCTACGACGAGTCTTTGGCCGGATCATGATTACAAGGTCTTGTTTCTGATTCAAATGGAGGGGACGACGGAGCCGAGTACGGAGACCATGGGGGGGAAGGAGGTGAGCTTGAAACTGTCTCTCCCGCATCGGGATAGCAGGTCCAACCGAGAGAGCTGGAGCCTCCAAGAGAAGCAGGAGAAGTTGCCCCAAGACAGCTCGCCACGCGAGCTGGAGGTCGGCCGGTTCACCATGAAGGGGCCGAACGCCGGCACCATGCATTTTGCCATGGAGGGACAGTTCCAACGATGGAGTGGAGGGCTCGTCATCAAGGGTGCTATGATCAAAGCCGCATGAGCACAAGCAGTTTTACATGGAATCGACTGTAGTGATATGCATGCGTGTGGTCGCGTCGCCTGCGCGGTTTCGTGATCGCGCTTCTTAACTAGTAACAAATAAAATGAAAACTAGGTCGCTCGTGTGTACTAGCGTGTCGTCTTCCTATTTCCGGACCTTGTTATGTTGTCTATGATAATTATTGTTTATCTATCTATCTATCTATCTTAAAGTACTAACCATTCAAGGGAAATGAGTTGAGCTGTAATTTCGAGCATAGTTCGATGTAAGCTTCTTTTTCTTTTCTTCCATTTTAATATGTAAAAGTCATATTTCCATATTTGAGTTGAAATTGACAGGGGCCGTGGAGCTTAAATTGAGGCTTCAGTCCTCAATTGTTTGAGGCAGGAACGACTTTGATTGAATGCTGGAACCCGAATCAGAGTCAATTTATGTATTTTCATAAAGGAACGAAGAGAGGCGATGAAATTTTGGGTCGGATTTGATTGAGGGACCCGGATCAACCCAACCGAATATAGTTTACTCAAATCGGGTCCAATTCGGATTTGATCCATAACTCGAGTCTCTTGGGTCCGAGCCCATTCGGACGTTCATTCATGCGATCGTCATGCCAAGAAGATGTTGTAAGCTGACGTAATCGTAAAAGTCGGACGTTAATTTTCAAATCCAGTCGTCCCGTTTCTAAACTTTCTGTCAATTGAAATCGTCACTATCGAGCCTGAGGTTACTAAATGTTAATGTCTCTAATTCAAACGTTAAATTGAATCAATTATGAGGTCAAATGGCCAGTTCATCGCTCAAACAACTTCCGATTTCCACATGAAAATTACAATCTGAAATCTGCGAAATGTCTGAATCCTAATTACACAAATAAGACGCGACAATGGAACGTAAAGCTATCAAAAGAATTATATAATTCGACTTACAAAATTCATGTGTCAACACCTATCTTGTTGGACCAAGATCATACTCTAGGGAACTAGGCACGTACACTAGTGTCCTGGCCTCGACCCCTATTGATCTGAGCTAAACCTCCATGAACTAGGCTTGGGTATTAGGGATCTAGGCACGAGCACGGGCACTGAAGTCTCTAGGCTAGCTTCCTTGGACCCGATTCTCGTGCTTGAGACACCAATGATCATGTATGGCTCCATAGCACTCAGGCGGAGGTCCATAGAGGCAGGACATGCTCTTGGGGCCCTTACCCATGTTGCTAGCACCCGAGTAGCGCATGCCTTTTTAGGGATATAAAAGCAAATTTTTATTTTCAAGCAATGAAAAATAATTTCTAATTCATTTTTAGATTCCAACTAAATACCAAAAAATATGGTAATTTTTCTTGGAAAATTGTTAAAAAAATATTTCCAAAACTGTCAAATTTTCGCGAAACAAATGGAGCCTAAAATTGATAATTAAACCTGTGATCCTAATGCAATGTCTAAGCAAATCAAGCGCAATTCGTTCCGCCTTGGAGTATATAAAAAGTAGCCAAAAAGAAAAGGGAGGCTCTTAACTTAACTATTTGTCATCTATTGTTGTTAATTTATATTTCTTATTGAATTTAAATACTAAAAATAGATAGAAACAAAGTATATTAAGATTTTATCTCTAACGAGGTTTGAACTCGACAGTATAGAAAAATTAGAGAAAGAACTTTTAATCATGCCCTACATTCTCCCGATTTAATATTTCATATGTATTAATTGAATGCAAATGCTATAAAATGAGTAAAAAGAATGTGTATCATCGTCATATCGATTATTAATTTTAAACTTGGAAAAGATATAGATTATATAGAAAGTAATTTATATTGTACTCTTCACTAAGATGGCTTATTTTGAACGTAGTTTCTTAACATAAACAGCGAAAGTTAGGAGCCAAGTACATCAATTCTTGCATAAATATTAGTTATTCTTCAATGACAGCTCCGTACGAACGATAAATGCAACTGCTTTATCAAGGAATTTGATCTTTCGGTATGCAAAATATAATCCCTTCCTATACATGTCTGTGATAAGTTATCGTGAGATAGCACTTTTATAATGATTCCTTCCTTCTTTTGGCAGTTCATAATTTGAACTTTATCAGAAACTTCCTTTTTCTTCCTTTTTTCTGAGTCTCAAAAGAAAATTCGTTTTTGAAAACTTTATTAGTTTAATTTTTTGTTACACTTATGGAATCAGTTCCTCATGCTTGTTTGGATGTTTGTGGTAAAGAAGATTAATCCAATTATCGAATAACCATGTTTTCCATATATTATACTTTCACATATTATTGAGAACATTACTTCCACAAATCAAAAACGATGTTTACAAGAAAACAAAAAATGTAAAAGCACAAGATTTTTTTTAATTTTGTCATGTTTTCAATGAAAAGAAAAACCGGTAACATTTTCACAAATTGAACGAGTCTCGATTGCTACTTCCACAACATTTGCACAGAAAAATCGCATCAATTCGGAATGTTCTGGGCGTGCTTTCTTTTCTAAAAGAATTGGAACCTTTCTTTCTCTTTAAGTTGTAATTTAGACAGTGAAGTTGAAATTTTGCGCTGTACATCGACCGTGGGAAATCTCGTTTTCAAATTCTCATGATGGAGTTCTCTACTGGAATGATCAAGTTGCATTTAACAAGACTTCATAAGTTATACCATTATTAGCAAAAGTACCTCTTTCATATACAATGCGAATTTGTTGTGAGCACCAATGACCGATTGAATATGTAAGTCTTTTCTTCTCCATTCGTAGCAATTTCAGTTTTTGCATCAAATATCCCTTAACATGGGTTTAAATTCTGGAGTCATTTTCTCTTTGCTCCAATTATCATTCAATTATTACATATGTGGTTCTCGTCAATTTAACACCCACATCGTCTTGTTTCCACCGTCTAATTATGGAGTTTGGCTTTTTCTCTAAATAATTATTCTTTTCACAAGAAATTGACAATCACGAGAGATTTAGAATAATATGTAACGTATGACCTGAAGTAAAGAATCTAGTAATTATCTCATGTGATTTGCTTTCGAATCTGAAGCTCCAAAAGAGGTACACTTTGAATTAAAGAGGGAAAAAAAGCCTCACGTACAACGCGTGTGTGGCTGAAAACTGGGAAGAGTTTCTTTCAAGACTATCCAGTAACAACTGTCCTCTACCTCTTTCCTTGTGCTGTTAAAAATCAAATTTGCAAAGCTAAAATATGAAAGATCGGGGCCAAAAAATTTGAAAAGCAGAGTTACTCCGACAGTCAAATAACTCGTCATTTATATAAATTTAAAAAAAAAACTGAGCAATGCAATGAATGAAGAATAAAAGCAAAATATACATTACCTAACGCTCTATTCGTTTCGCAGAAAATGACTTTCAGGAAAAAAAATTCGGATTTTCGGCGTTCATTTCATGGAAAATAACATAGTCAAGGAAAATATTTTCCACTGATAAAAAAACAATTTTAAAAGTGGGGAAAATGTTTTTGACTTTTTAGAAAGGGGAAAACATTTTCCATCTTTTTTCTTCACCTTTAAATATCACCCATCTTCTTTCAAAAATAACTTGTGATCAATAATTAGTCAATATATAGCAAAAAATAGAGAAAATAAAAAATGTTAAAATTAATTTTTTATAAATTTTCCTAAGTTTCAAATAAATACAAAAAAATTTCAAGAAAATGACTTTCTGAAAAATATTTTTCGGAAATGCTACATTTTACGAGAAATAAACGGAGTCTAAGACTAAATTTTCAAAGGAAAAGGGAGGGGGGAAAAGACTCTTACACAGTATTTCATGAGGAAAATAGGAAATGGCTAACAAAAGACAGAAAATCTATATTCAAGCAGAGAAATAAGTACCGAGCATGAGATGAAAGAGTTACCGAAAAGAAATGGGAAGAAGGAAGATTAATAGTTTGATTAGAAAGATCATATGTTAGATGTATTGATCATGGCACTCATTGGTGGGATAGATGTCTGCTGTGAACCTCTTAACTAGCACTGCATCTTTTAAGTGCTTTCTCTATCAATGGCTAAGCTCAATAACATTATATTGCAAAGTGATTTACCAAGCATTAAGTAGCGTAAAATTACAATAAGATCTATATCCTGTGAATGAGCGGAAGTACTTAGAAAGGCATATATCGCTTATTGGATTTAAATTTTCTCGAATTAAATTATGTGAAGATTTTATCTCTTATAATTGGGTTTGAACTTGACAAAAAGATAGATCAGAAAAAAAAAATTATAGTCGTACCCTATCATCTCCCAGTATTTATACTTTACATACGTTGAGTACAAATGCTAGAAATCGCATGATGAGAAAGTACATCATTATTGTAGCCGTTTTACATTTTATACCTGGATATATATATTATAGCAGGAAGTGCTTGATATAATACTCTTCACTAACGTGGCTTATTTTGAACGTCGTTTCATGGGTCAATTACCAAATTCTACATAAGTATTTTACTGTTCACCAATTCTTTTTTGCAAGTGTTATTGTCCAATCAGATTAGGGAATGTTTTCGTGAGCAGATCGATTGAACTTGAGTCAATATACTGGTTGATTGACTTAATATATAGAAAATTCAGGACGGATTGGATATTATTAAATGTTGGAGAAGAAAAATCTGCAAATAGGAGTGCTCTCAATTCGATTTGGAAAGAACATACGGAGACTTTAGATTTTGCAGATTTGCTACCCAACTCAGGTTGCGACCCAACAGTCACACGGGAGCGAGTTGTTGCAGCTCCGACCCAGGTCTGATGTGTGAGGGGGAGATTGTTGAGGTTGTCCCACATCAGTTGGTGAAGACGTTGATAGACGAATGATAAGTGTGAGGAAAAACCTCATCATTTGAGCTAGTTTTTTAGAATGAGACAGCCCAACAGCATCCAACATTAAAGAACTTTAAAAAAAAATCTACAAAAAATTTATCAAATTTAGATCATCACGACCCCAAAAAAAAAAAATTTGTCGTCAAGACCTCAGCAACAAGTCAACAAGAACTTACCAAATGTTCAGGTCATCAAGACCTCAACCATATTCAATTGGAGACCAAGCCTTCCGGGCCCTGTCTGATTCGTGAAAAGGAATCAATGATCATGATACCTTACTGGAGATTAGGCCGGTAGGCCCCTCGAATTGGTGCTTATATCAAAGCAAAGCCACATATTAATCTTACAAATTCAAAAAGTACGATATTTTTTTATAAAAAAATTACCATTAGACAAATGCATCCTTTTCTCTTACACGACATCTTATATTAATGGACTACTATCGAAACTATGCACATGGATAATGCATGCCCGTATTAAGCGCGAGATTAAGTAATATGTCTTTTTTTGCCGCTTTGCATTTTCACACAACCTAAGAAGCATTAGTTGTTTCATTGTGAAAATTCCATACAAACGCATTGCGAGATTAAGAAGCATGCCCGTATTAAGCGCGAGATTAAGTAATTAGTAGATAGACAATGTCTTTTCTTGCCGCTTTGCATTTTCACGCAACCTAAGAAGCATTAGTTATTCCATTGTGAAAATTCCATACAAACGTTGTTGTAACTCCTCTACCAAAGAAATCTGATCTTTTTGGTTGGCAAATTGTAATCCTCATCGTTTCCTTTACATGAATATGACGAGTCTTGACGAGATAACACTTTCGGAATGATTCCTTCCTTCTTTGGGCTATTGACTGAACCTTATTAGAAACAAGCAACTCATGATTCCCTTCTTCTTCTTCTTGACCCCTTCTTCTCAGTCCTAAAAGGAAAATCTTTTCTGAAATTGTTAGTTCATTATTTTGTTACTCCAATGGAATGAGTTCCTCATGTATGTATCGAGCTTAGTAAAGTAAACCAATTCGATTATCGAACAAAGCCCGCACTTGAAACAATGTTTTTTTTTTTGTACATTAAGAGTTGCTTCTTAAAAAAACATTTTCATTGTATTTTCTCATATGATGAGAACATTTTATTTTTACAAATGGGACACGACATTTTCAAGAAAACGACAAATTTACAAGAAGAATATTTTACTTTTTCATATTTTCCTTGAAAATTTTCACAAACTGAATTGGCATTGATTGCTGATCCCACAAATGGCATCGAATCACAACGTACTCTATGTGCTTCCTTTTAAAAAAGAATTGGAATCTTTCTTTCTCCTTAAGATGTTTGTTTAGATAGAGAAGCTTATTATATTGCGCTATACACCTATTGTGGAAAATCTAATATTCATTTTCACCATGCAAACATCATAACACATGATCGATCTCCTCTACTGGAAGGATCAAATTGCATTTAACAATACTTCATAAGCTATATCAATCTTAGTAAAATTAACTCTTTAATTTACAATGTGGATTTGCTGAGAGCACTAATGACCCAATTAAATGTGTAATTTCAGTGAGTGATATGTTCATGTTTTCCCTTCTCCATAGATAGCAACTTTAGAGTTTGCATCGAGTATCCCTTTACATAGGCTTAGAGCCTTGAGGCATTTTCTGTATGTTTCAATTATCAATCTTTTTTGTACGAGGACCACATTAATTTAACATGCCCATTGTCTAAGGATGAAGTCTGGATTCTTCTTTGCATAATTATTCTTCTCATACAATATTAATGACCACGAGAGTTTTAAAATAACTTTTGGCGAATGGCCTTGACTGTCTAGTATTTATTATGTGTGAACCTCTTCTCCCGCCTTTAACTTTGGAATATGCAACTTTGTTTCTTACTTTTAAAAGGAGACGCTTCGAATCAAAATTAAGGGGGGGAAAAAAGGATGACGTGCAACATGTGCGTGGCAATGACATGCAACATGTGTTTCGCTCTTGGCGTGATAGACAAGATCAAATTGGACAAGACAAGTGTACTTGTTATAAGCATATGGATTGGTACTTTGTAAACGTTAAGTAAACTCGTCAAAATATGTACTAAATCTACATATAACCTAGCATTTTTATATTTAAATGGATCACATATGGGTCTTTTCGAATTTGAAAAGGCCTATCTTTTTATATGTATTTTCTAATTTAAGCTAAATTGCCAGCTCACTGGGGCTCGAACTCTTCTCTCTTCCTCTCCCTTCGCCCTTTCTTGTCCCTAGTCGCGTCTTCTTGATGAAGACGGCGGAATAAGTCGCAAGCCCTCGGACATCATCATCTTCGACGATTCCGGCAAAGCACCAGAGGTGCTCTGTTCTTTTGACCGCGACTGAGAGCGTTAAAAAGTTTGGATCTCAGTTGAAGACTACTCTCAGATCCCGGTTCCGAGCGCCCTCCTTGCCGCTCGTCACTGCCCTCACCACTCGTCGCCGCTCGTCGTCACTACTCTGTCTCTGGTCCGCCAAGGTCTGGAATACTCGGATCTCGCTCAGGTACTGATTGCAGAAACTTCGGTCATCGACTAAACCGCTGGACGTGGCTTCATACATCGGTCCCTCCATTTTACTTTGCTCTATTCTAATTTCGAGGTTCATGAAAAGCGACGCAAGAGAAACATTTTCAAAAGTCGTGGGGCCAATTTTTGGGGGCAAGGTCTGTGGAGGACGGAGTTGTCGGCTGAGGGCTGCCGTGGCGGTGGCAGTGGCGGTGGCTGGGTTGCCGAGTCGGTTCGGTCGTGGTGCCGATGGCAGAATAAGGGGCGGAGAGGAAATTCATCCAGATGTTTTTTCTTTATCTTTAACAGATTATAAATTTGCCATGATGCTAAAAAAGAAGTTAGTCATGCCTGGACATGGATTATCTAAATTACTTAGAAAATAATAGGTCAATATGAATTTGAGCCGTAATTATTCATGACATACTCAAGTCCGATCCATTCTAGTCTACTCATTTGAAACATCTACTGCTCAAGAATTCTCATTTAGGGAGAGAGAGAGAGAGAGAGAGAGAGAGAGATAGGTAGGATTCTATGGACAAGAAGTCCCTTATAGAAGAGAGGCGACCAGTTCCATGAAATCTTAACTTGGACAAAAGAGAGGTTTGGAAAAAAGAAGAAATAAGGAAAAGGAAGGAAGAAAAACGGGTTAATCATTCCGCCATTAATAGGGAAAATACCAAACTAGCCCTGAGGAGCGCATGCCATTCAATCTGTATATAAGCCCCTTTCTCTAAATGGTTTGATCGGCATCAAACACTACAGAAGAACAAAATGTCGAACCAGTGGACATTGAGAAAGTACAGGCAAATCAGCTTCTTTTTGGAAGCTGGCCGTAACATCGACATCGACCCTGAGAAGTACTCATCCGACGATAGTTACGCAGATGAGATCAACGAGCAACTCCGTGGTGGCGTTGTTTACAAAGATAAGAAGAAGGCAAGCTTCTCTCTCTCTCACTCTCTCGGATATATATTTTTATGTTGTTAGAGTTGAGTGCTGTAGGTTTACGCCCATTTTCACGGAAAGTTCAGAGAGCACTATCAGAAAACGCCCAAATTCTTCTCTGTATCCGAACGTTTGTACGTGTCTAAACATGTGCATGTCCCTTTTCCTTCATTTGTTATGTAAGAGAGGAAGTTACATGCCAAAACATGTGAATGTCTTACATTTTACACGTCGGACGAGATAGCTCCATATATGAATAGCGTTTTCTCACTGTCTTCGAACATTGCTCAACAAAACAATACAGTGCTTTAGTGATAACGCTAAGCATGAACGCGTGCGTGCGTGCGTGTGTGTGAAGTTCCTCCTTCTTCTTTGACCTCCATGCGCACTTGTTGATGTTTCTGTACTCATATTTCAAAACGGCTATTTGGGGCAGAAGTACTGGATTGATAAGAAAGATCAAGACTGTTTTGCAATCTATGCCAAGGCACTCACAATCACCAACAGTGATGATCCTACATATTGGGAGTGGAAACTTGACAGGTACTTCTGAATCCTCGGAACAAGTTATATAAGTATTTGTTTGCATCTTCCCTTATGTTTCGACTCTAATTAAAAAATTTTCATATTTTATTAATGTATGAATGACATCAGATAAAGATAAATAGAAAGAAGATCGAGGAAGCCATTTTATGGGAATTCTTGAGGGAAAATCTAAAGAAGGAAACCATAGCAAGAGATGAAAATTTGTTTCAGGGTATTGATGGAAGTATACATAATATAGAATATTATAATTGATTATTCTTGGAATTATTCTTTTGGTATAATGTTGTTGATGTTTCACCCTCTTGTGCTACATACATAGATGGCTCGGATTATTTCTTGCCACCTCCTTGGTGTAAAACTTTTGTTCTACTTTAACACAATAAATGCCCACGTTATTTCGTCAACTAAATTTGAGCTATGGATTTTGACTTGTACACTTCTATTTTTACCCATGCTACGTACGGTTTTAATACTCTATGTTTGCATATAACTTGATCTTATGAATAAATAGAGAATTAACCATAAAAAATTGAATTGCTGACTCGAAATACTACAGTAATATGCCTATTATAGTCTCCAATCGTTGAATCATTATTTTATCCAAACCCAAAATAATATGATTAAGCAATTTTAAACCCAAATAAATTATGGTATTAAAGTCTCCCTATTGATTCTATATATGTATTTCCAAGGTAGAGGTAAATTCGTGACTCTTTGATTGGTCTCCACCATCTAGGGAAAATTGTATGAATATCCCTAGCAAAGAAGGAGCCGTTCTTCGATCTTGGTATCTAAGTTTTGGTTTTCGCCTTCATAAGGGCGTGAGGAGCCAATTAAATCAAGAGCGTAAGATATTTATAAAGAATAAAATTTTAGTTTCATCTTCAAATGTTGCTGTCGAATTTAGTAAGCTCATTTTATACTAAGAACAATATTTTATGACCTATTTGATTTTCTTAATGATTAGAAAATGAAACCTATTTTAATCTTCCAACCTTTGATTGTACTATTTACTTCTATGTATTCATCATAATATTGTAGTTGTAGTTCTGGCTTTTATCCTTTGTACTTGATGATCAAATCTAACCGAGTTATGATTTTGTCAAATTGTAATCTACTTGAGCTTGTCTCATTTTTTCTGCTTTTCATAAGAATTACTTTTTTTCCTTTTTGGGTGGATGAAAAATAAGGAGAGAGAGTAGAGATGCTATCTGGTATATAGTAAATAAATGTATACATACGTACATATAGTTATGTATAATTGGCCAAAATAAGGATAAGGATGGAAGAAGAGGAGATTGAAAGGTAAATAGGAAGAAAAGCCCGCTGGGCTTCTCTAAGAATACAGATTATTCCATGAGATATCCTGGTATTAATGTGGCTCCAAGTTGATTTTTTTTTTAATTTATGTATAGACTCTTTGTCTAACTGAAACGGATCATTAGTAAATGGGTATCGTTAACGGGTGTCCCAGAAAAATAGCATATGGAATTTGCAATTTTACCTTCTTACGCAGAATTACCTACTAGATTCCATCATTCAAGAAGAGTCATAGTTTTTTTTCTAAAAATTAGTTAATCAAACTGGTAACTGATTAATAACGAACGGTCAAAGTTTGTATACTTACATCTTAATATGCTTTTTTTACTTTTGATTTCTACTTACAATTGACATGTAGAGTTTGTCTAGTATGGATCTCTATATACTCATACTAAAGATTTTTATCAGGTCTACTATCAATGTAAAGCACTTTCTACGCGTTTGTAACCAAATTTATCTACTGTGTCCTTTATCCAACGACGGATATGTGGGGGAAAAAAAAAGTTATACTAGCAGTAGCCTTGATAGTTATTCTCTAATCGACAATGTTCTAATAAAATTACTTCAGTGATGTCATCAAAACGGCGATGGAGAAGAGTGATGGCGTCGAAACGGCAGTGGTGAAGAAGACAAAATGGCTAGAAGTCAGAGGGTCGTTTTGGACAACGAACCTTTCAGCGGATGCTAGATACGAAGTCTCGTTTCGGACTAGGATGGAAGAAAAGGAGGGATCGCAGTTGCCCGATATGAAGGGGAAGGAGGTGAACCTCAGACTGATTACCCCAGACGGCAAAAACATAGAGGGGCGGGGGACGTTGCCCGGAGAAAAATCGGGAGAGGATCTGTGGTACAAACTGAAGGTCGGGGAGTTCACCATGACGGCGGAGAATGTGGGCAAGATGGAAATTGTAATGGAGGCATCGTTCAACAGCTGGAGGGCAGGGCTTGTCATCAAGGGTGTTGAGATCAAGCCCGTTTGATCCCAAGAAGTTACCCCAGCAACAAGAGGAATTGCTTTCAGTGAAGTGACCGTAGTGATACGTGTGTAGAGCCATGCCTGCGTGCATGTTCCGGGTGCCCTTTTCTAAGCTAGAAATTAATAAAATGAAAACTCGATCACTCGTGTGTACTAATGTCTTTTTACTTCCGGACCCGTTTCTCTTATCTATTATATTCTTTGCTCTATCTGTCTATCTAACCATTTATTTTAGACTACTAACCATTCGTGGGAAGTAACTTGTTCCGTCTTCCATATGTTAAATTCATTTAACAGCATAAGAAAAGGCAAGAAAGAAAGGAGAAACCGACGGTGTTTGGATCAATAGTTGGCAAAGGCACGCCGTGCAAACTCGGTTGGTAAGATCCCGACATCATGAGTTTCTGATTCTTGGAGAAGCAGACATTTTGGTCAGGTAGTGAGATTTTTCTGGAGGGACTCTTGAGAGAACCGTGCCTATGATTTGATCCATTGTGGGATTAAGTTTTAAATGGCACTAATTTCGCGCGATTTGACTGCATGGTTAGCGAGAAATCAGGTCGAAAGCATCGAGCGCGCTGGCAGCGACTCGATCCCGGAGCAGCCTTATTTGGAGCGCGATTAATACCGTCTTCTGGTAATTTTCTCGCTTTAAAAGTATCATGTCTTGAAAATGATTTGGCTGTCGATGTTGTGCGCACCTGATTCGTCTGAAAAGGCGTTTAGACAAAGGAGCTGTGAGGTCTCAAAGTTGGCCCGAGTCTGTAAAAATCCGAAATTTAGTGGCTCGCACAGATTTTTTACTCGATGTCCGATTGCATCATCGGCACGGAAGTTTCCACATTCTGGGTATTTTTGAGAACTTTCCCAATTTTTGCTATTTTCCAGAAATTTCGGAAAATGATGCGAAAATAAAAGAGTATTTTGTAATCTGGTTCTGCTCGGTGGCTGAAGATCTAATATTTTTCATTAATGTTGATGGGAAAACATTATTCATCGAGTTTTTTATACATAGTGCATCCTCGGTGTCGTTCAACTGCGACGCGAGACATAGGACACGAACTACGAGACCGTAGTATTGGACTCTGATATGCACAGAGAGCGGGTCAAAGTCAATACTGTTGGCTTTTGACCCTTTTTAAGGCGTGAACAACTCATTACTATTTTTGCATTGAATCTCCCTTACCATGGGTTTAGAGCCTCGAGTTATTTTCTCTCGCTCTTAATATCGATCAAAAATTTAAAAAAAAATATTTGTCTGCGGATCTCATCGATTTAACACGTACATTATCTTGTTTCACCGTCTGACTATGTAGTTTGGATTTTTCTCCGCAAAACTATTCTTTTCACAAGGAATTGACGATCACGAAAGATTTAGAATAACTTGTAACGAATGACTCCCGTGGAGAATATAGTACTTATATTGTGTGATCCTTTTCTTCCACCGTTAATTTTCGAATCTGAAACTTTATTCTTTACTTTTAAAAGCGGACATGCTTCGAATCAAAAGAAAATAAGGATCACACGCAACATGTTGTGTGGCTATTTGCACAATATTCCTCTAGCAAAAGTAGACACGAACCACTCGGACAAGATAAGTGTTCTTATCACGAGTGTAGGTATATCGGATTGGTACTTCGAACCCCTATGCGACCTCATTTGGGGAGAGATCATAAATTCCATTGAACCTTAATTTGGAAAGAAGGGGGGGGGTTAGAAGAAGGAAGAGAAAAGGAAACGAACAAAGAGAGGCGGGCTCAAATTAATCCGTCACGAACAGAAAGACAGAAATATAACCCCGATGACTGCGTGCTGTTCAGTATCCATATATAAGCCCTTCGTCTAAATGGATTGATCGGCATCAAACATCACTGAAGAAGAAAATCGCACAGTGGACAATGATCAATTACAGGAGGCAAGTCGGCTCTTCGATGGAAGCTGGCGCAAACATAAATATCAACGACTCCCTATCCGACCCAGCTAAGATCAGGAGGAAACCTGTCGCAGACGGCGTTGTTTCCGATGATAAGAAGAAGGCAAGCCTCTCTTTCTTCATCTGTGATGTCCGCCTCGTTTAATTCAAACTCCATGGCATCGGCTTCCCTTTCTCTTTATGTTTAACTGATCTCTTATATTTTGCCCATCGGGAAAATTGCTCTAAAGAACAGTATTGTTTTTCTGGGTAAAATGTCAGGCGTCCCCGCGCGAGCATGTATACGTATGTGTATCGTACGACCTCTCGAAAATGTCACTTTCGAATGGGTCGATACCAACTTTGCTAATAGATTGTTTCCTCCTCCTGCTCATATTTCGCAACCGGAATAATGTTAAGTGCGCGCAAGCACTGATTGTTGTGTCTCTGCTCATATTTAACAATGCGGTTTGTGGCAGTGGTATTGGGTTGATGGCACTCAGAATGAAGAAAAGGTCTGCTGCGAAATCTATGCTAGGGGACTCAACATCACCAACAGCGATAGACCTATCTATTGGCAGTGGAGGACAGATAGGTAATTTGGAATCCGTAGAACAAAAATATATATACGTATCTTTTATCGTATAGTACACCTTGCCTTATGTAACGACTCTAATTTAGGGGTTTCCATGATTTAGTAAAGCACGAATGATATTTGATAAAGAAGAACATAAAAAAGATAAAGGCAGGTATTTCGTGGGAAAAAGAAAACCGTAGCAAGAGACGGAATTTGTTTAAGGATATTAATATCGATCTTTATCTTCTCTCTTATAATTGATAATTCTTGGAATTATTCTTTATAGCATATTGTTGCATAGATTTTTGGTCTACCTATTATCGATTAGTAGTGCATATGTATTGGTCTCGAGACACTTGGCGAACATACATAACATGGGATACTTTTGATTTTCAATGTGTTGATTACAAATACCAAAGAGATATAGTGTATGGGAAACTTGCAAACTTACCTTCTTACCAACTCCAAAGAGATATAGAGCAATTTCCATGCATTTACAGTTGTGTAATCGAATTTACCCGCACGTCACCCATCTAACAGTGTATGTGTAAAAAAGATTGTATTATACTAACAGTAGGCGTGACAAAACTACTTCAGCGATGGCATCGAAGTGGCGGAAGTGATCAGGACGAGATGGCTAGAAGTCAGAGGGTCGTTTTGGACGATGGATCTTACGCCAAACGTTCTGCACAAAGTCTCGCTTCAGGTGAAGATGGCGAGGGACTCGAGCAGCATGGCGGGGGAGATGGTGGACCTTAAAATGATTTGCCCGGACGGGTCCTATCAAGAGAAGCAAGAGCCGTTGCCCGGCGGCACGTCGTGGCGAGAACTGGTGGTCGGGAAGTTCTCGACGACGCCGCAGAATGTGGGCAAGATGGAATTCGCCGTGGAGCAATTGTTCAGAAGATGGAAGAACGGGCTTGTCATAAGGTCAGTAAAGATCGAGCCCCAGGAGAGCGAAATGCCCAGTCGATGAGGAACTGCCTTCGAGCAACCATTGTTGATACGAGTGTAGAGCCCGTTTCTTAGCTAGTAATACTAAATGAAAACTCGATCACTGTCTTTCGATTTCCAGACCTCGTTCTCTTATCTATGATAGTTATTGGTCTCTCTGTCTATTAGTTAAACTATGCGACGTAACATAATGCTTGAATAACATGACATTGATAATGCAAATGCAATGCGATTAATCTACATGGCTTTCTGGATTTTTCATTAAAATTCGCAGCCCTAGATTAGTCAAAATAGAAATGCTATATCATCTACTTTTAAGTTGGGAAATAGACTAGCCTAAATCTTATCTTTAACTTAGACGTCTATCTTAACATTCGATTTTGATCTGAAAATGGCTTTTTAGCATTGATGTTATCTGAACTTACCTAATCTGCAAAGAGAATCCACAAAGATCTCAAATTAAAGATTACGATAATTTAAACCCATCATATCACATGTCAAAATTAAAAATTATTGCAATATTAGGCACGACAATGACCAATTTTAAGTTAAGATAAGTGGGAAAAATTATATGATATATTTGCGGGTCAAATTAGTAATTAAATCAACTCCTTATCCCTGATTTGGATAATGCCTAAATCTCAATCAAATCAATTAGATAAACCAATTCTATCTTAATTCAACAATTCAAAGCAGATCGTATGGAATTATTACCTCTAGGAAAATCAAATCGCGGATCACGGCTGAGAGCTCAGCCATGCACGGTGGCTGTGAACGATGGTGAAGCTCGGCTGGGGGTGATGTTGCGACTCATGTACGGCCGGTGCTCACGGTGGACTCGAGCGGGGCCTCTGAGTCGGCGTCGTCGGGCAAATTTGGGAACGCAAGGTTCCGTGGAGACCCGAGCTCATGATTTTGTTCGAGGGGCCGAATGTGGGCTGAATGTTGGGCCTTGGACTCGGGCTGAGTAAATCAGGCTGAGCTGGCCGAGATAGGGACCGTCTATCTGAAGGACCTAGTGGGGTGATCGGGGCCTTACTGGTTGAAGCAGGCTGGGTCGATGGAGCAAACTTTATTGGGCCCAGGGCCCGAGTGGTCAGGCCCAGGAAGAAAGGTCTGGATGGGAGACCCAATCTACGGATCCTGGTCCGGCCTGAGCGTGACCCGGGTCTACTTATAATAGGTTATTATTTAAAAAAAAATTAGAAAAGTGTTAAAAATAGCTAGCGTTGCTTAGAAAATTAGGTTTTAGCATAGAATTAGCCTAATTAATTGATAAGCACCGAAGTTTGGAGGGGAAAAAACCAAAAAAGTTATCCTTTTTGGTTAACTAGGATATTATTGATTCCAAATATTGTTTAGCCTAACTGCGTGCCTTATTTAGCTTTGCTTGTGAATGCTTAGATATATGCTTAGACTTGATGCATGATTCGGTAAGTAGCTTGGTGAGATGGATTAGGAATAAACGACGGGTTAATGACATTACTTCACTGCTATGCTAACGCTAGTACGGATTGATAGTCATTAACTTTATTCAATAACATCCTGTTGATTAGGTGATGGCTGGGGGTAAGCATGATTAATTTCAAAATTGATCTCGAGGTAAATTGATTGAATTGACATGGACGTTATTGGTGTTTTGTATCATTTGAGTCTATTGAATGAACTATTTGAATGAATGATTGAGTGTCAAAACTCACTCGCGTTGAGTTATAGTTTGTGATAGTGATCAATGAGGTAGCCCAAATGAAATTAATGGTATTAGATCGATGTCCATTTCGGTCATGCTAATTTAGTTATCTTTGAGTTCATTAGCATAGGTTTTGCCCAATAAAATCATTTGAACTAGCGTCACATCATTTAATGAAAGACTAGAGTAATTCAACTTAAATTTCTTGTAAATCAATTAGCTAGATTTAGGCTCACCTTGCTTTTGAATAGCAAGTTCATGGGGGCTGTTGTCTTTGGACTTATAACGAGGTCGTGTAATATTTTTTACTCAACGTTATATTGGGTTTATTTTACTCATACTTTAATTCTAAGTTTCTGGTACTTTAGTGTTTATTTTTATATTGCATTGCAATAAATTGTATGTTGATTACTTTTCTAAGTTAGCCGATTCTAGTTTAGACTTTGATGAAAATAAAAACAGTCGAATAAACATTTAGTAGCTTTGAAAGATCCACTGGAAACATAATTGGTATTCAAGAATAAATGACCACCTCAGATGGAGCAACCAATTAGTTAGATTTCAAAATGGTGCAAATGGAAGTTTAGCATAAACAAGTTCACTTGCTCTAGAATTGTTGATATCATAACAATATAGACAATGATCTTATGTCTCGATTGATTTTTAGTCAATCCTAATAGGCTAATGGAAAATTTTTAAAATATGTAGATTGTTAAGGAATTCAAAAAATGAAATCCTCATTATGGATTTGGGAAATGTTGCACTTGTAATTGATGAACTACGTTAAATTATGGTGAAATGATATGTACGAGCTGTTCTTTAAAGATGTCAATTCATATCATCTTATGAGTAATTACCTCTAAATCTATTCTCACCCAAGGGTAGCTCCTTCGAAGGGTGGGTCATGACAATTGCCATTATGATTTAAATCCAATTTAATTCAAGCTTAAATTGCCCTAATTAAAGGCTAGAATTTTCAGCCCCCTCCCCCTTACATGTCGGCCATATATCTCTTTATGTACAAGCCGAGTTTGCACGACTAATTGTGATCCATACACGATCACCGTTACAATGCACATGTGATGCATGAATAAAAACTTTATGATGATTTTTTTAAAATTATATATTATGCGGTTATAATATAATATTTTTATCTAGAGACCTAACTAATTAATCCCTAATTTTCTATGCAATCGGTTCCAAGTGATCATTCAAACTTTTAGGTGTCAACAATTACTAACCATTCATGAGAAGTAATCAAATCGTAACTCAAACATAGTTTAAGGTTAAATTTTTCCATGTTAACATGTAAAAGTCATTTGCCTAATTAACTACTCGCTTCACATTTCGTAGAATAAGAAAAAAGGTGGGTAGTCTTGTGAGCATAATTAATCCGTCTTCAGGTGATTCTCCCTTGACAGGCAATAGTGACCCGGCCATCGACCATTACTTGTGGGCAGTATAGCCGATCACCAACAAATGAAATAAAAAAAGGAAAAAAAAGGAAATAGTAAACAATAAAATATTCAACAAATATTAAATTGTTATTAAAAATTATTCACGTCAGTATTGACGATGCCAAATATGGAGGCCGATGTCCATGTCCATGTTAGTGATATTTAGCTAAAATGAGCTAGAATTGAATTAGACGAAATTAGGAGATTTAATATTAAATTAGCACAAAAAAGATTTAAAATTAATTTGACATAAATGTAATAAATTTAGGACATTTTGTACACTTTTCCTAACTAATGTTTCGTGATATCTTGAGAATTCCCTAATGATTTGAAGATTTTTTTTACTTTTATTTATATTCAAAAAGAAGACTTGCTAGTCTTATTTATGCTGGATGTATTAAACCTTAGGATACTTGTCCACTGGTTTACTTTTTCTTTTTTCCTTGAGATTAGCAATTATCTTGGAGATCTAGGATAAATGGTATGAGTTTCAATTCAGTAGTTTACGTATGTAAAAATGAAAATATACAATATTGTACGGCAAAACATAATTATGTGTTCATGAGGCATTTTTAGTTATCTGAAATGTCACATACAATATGGTATTTGGTGATGATCATTAGAATAAGTGATTTCTTATTTGCCGAACTTTTGTTGTTGCCAAGTCAAGCATTGATGTCTATGTAAATTGCAAGTGAAGTTCGTTTCCAGGTACTTTCATATGGTAGCTAGCACAAAAATAGTACCGTAAAAATGGAAAGGAAAGACTGAATTCAAAGGATTCAAGAAATAAGATGTGTTTCGGGGAACAATCTATAAATCATCGAACAGAAGACCAAAAGGTGGTGATTTAGCATGGATACCGAAACAATCATTCGGTTTTAAACACGATGTAGGATAAATATGGATTTTATTAAACAAATTAAAACTAGAAAATGAATTTGGCCAAAATCAGATTACAATACATTTGAAGATAATATTTCGCTTAACAACATTATTATGGCAACTTTGAAAACATGCAGAGAAATTATTTGAGAAATTCTACCAAGTGAGTCTTCGATTTTTAGGAAAAAGTAGAAAAAAAATTGAAGCCTACTATAATAATATTAATTCAATCATAAACCTTTTTAAATTGTGTTAATTTAGTTTTTAACATTTGTTACATTTTTCCAATGGAGTCCATCCGATCAAATTTGGCTAAAAATTGCTCACATAGATGGAAGCACAACGGCTAGCAGTAACAAGGATATTCTTCAATTTTTAAAAAATATTCAATTATTTATTTTTATTCTCTTTCTTTTTTTTTTTCCTTTCAACTTTCCCGAGAGGGTTGGTGGCCACTCAACCATGGCCAACAAGCGGTTGCAGGGTGCTAGCAAGGGTCATGGCCCTTGCCTAGAGCTGACGAGGCCCTTCACGCCCTTGCTTACAGCCAGTGAGGACCTCATGTAAATTTGTTAACCCCGTCAGTTACTAGGAGGGCCATGACCAAAATGAAAATAATAATAATAATAATAATAATAATAATAATAATAATAATAGTTTTCTTCTAAAAATTATTTAAAAATGTCCATATCGGCACTAATTATGCAACATAAAACGGCTAATATCTAGGTCAATAATTCCCGGCTTAATTGGCAAGAATGACTGAATTGAATGCTTTAAAAATAAATTAGCACTATTGCAATAGATTTATGATTTTTTAGTACTTTTCCCTTCATGTCCCTATTGGTTTGTAGATTACCATGGCATTAAATTTTAGTAAAATGAAAATTAACAAGGAAATATCAGTTGCGAGAGTATATACATGCTCGCCTCCACAAAGTCAAAGAGTGTACAAACCGGGTTGAAAATGAATTAAGCAAATCACAACATGCAACGTTATACATAACACTTTGAACGACGACTGATCCACAGTCGTATTATTTCCTGACTCCACAAGTACGACAAACATTGAAATGAACTCCCTCACCATCTCAAGGTGGCGAGCTTGACTTATTCATATTACTCAGGGAACAGTAGGTGCATCAAAAGACGCATTCCACCCGGAAGTTCTACCTCACGGTCAGTTTATCAATGCATCGTGCCTCGGAAGTTTCCATCGGCTCCGCCATGCCGAGATGCGCCATCAGAAGCCAGACATGGCTGAGGAGCTCTCCTCCTCTGCTCAGGCTCTCGGAGTGCATGTAACCTTTGCTTTGCCAAGCCGCGTGCATCAGAAACTTCGCCCAGACCTTGCCGATCAAGCTCCATTTCTCGCGGGAGTCGATCGACCCGGTGTCATTCAACTGGGACGCGAGATAGCATGCGTCAAACAGCACCGACCTGCTTTTGCCACGGCTTATTTTCTTGCCCGGCAGCTGGGCTCCCACTTGGAGCAGAAGATGGCAGGCTCCGCAGAGAAGGCCCGACTCTTTCGACTTGTGCGGCCTTTTGCACTTTTGAGTGCAGGTGGGGACTTCTTTTTCATCTTCGTCGGATAACTTTTGCGCCCACTTCTTGATAACCGATGAGATGGTGCGGGGTTTTTTCTTTGACAACGCTGCTTGCTTGTCATCGAAGAACTTGCGAGCATCGGCCGAAGTATCTTCATATCGGAGCAACCCTCTCCCTGTTGGCAACATTGAAGGATGGAGTACCAAAAGATAGAGCATGTACCGAGAGACCAACTTACTCATCTTGAAGTTCACGATGTCTTCCCGGACTTCGCGGTCCTTGTAGTGACAGAGCTCAGTGGCAATGTGCCAGATGAGGATGCTCTGGTCGAACTCCAGATCTTTCACACTCCAGCTCAGATCATGGTTTGACTTCAGCATTTCGCTAGCCTCCAGCCTAAGACTCGCTAACCCGGTCTTCAATCCGTTCTCCCGTTCCAATTCTTTGACCGTATCCTTCATGTGAGGGAAGATCCACTCTTTGACGTTGATCTTGAACTCTTTGTAATGGATGTGGAAGCCCTTCTCCAACTTCTTGTCCATCTTGGCGAGCCTTGGATACTTGCGGAAGATCCAGTTTCTTTTCCTGATAGAAAATCCCAGGAGGCTGAACTGGGCCACGGAATTCGACCACCTTCGGCTCCGGAAGAACCGGAGAAAAGCCACGGTAGTTGAAATTATGGATCCCCTGGGTCTCTGAAGCAGCCAGTGGTCAACCCAGTCGGATGAAATTGCCCGAAGAATAGAGTAAATCTCTAAAAGTATGGTCGCACATATCAGCAAGAAGGTGATACAGACGTCCACTTTGGAGTAATCCTTCCTATCCTTTAAGCAGAAGATTACCAACACGGCACACGGTACCGAGAGATTGATGACCCAACGAATGATGCTCCAAGCACGGTTCAGCAACGGTGCCTTGCTGTAGAGCAGATCGTACATGAGCCCAAGCTCGATCTCCACGATCTCAAAAGCCGTCTCCGAGCTCATGGAATCATCATTCATGAACATGCGCTTGCTGTCCTCCAGGTCACCAGAGTTGAGGATAAGGCCCACGAAAAGGAGCTTGAAGATCTTGAACAACTCATAGGCTCTGACCAGATTCGTGGCTTTTTCTTCACCACTGGCTTGACCGCTGTTCACGGAGATATCCTCTGGAGCCGGAACCTCCATGACCTCATCAATGCCGACTCGGTAACCCTCCTCTTTCTTCAGAGTGTACTGCTCCATTATCCTGGGGTATATGGGACCAAAATCGGGAAGCGAAAGCATGGAACGTCGAAGTCGACCTTCGCTTGCCAAGTACAAACACAATGCCCTTTCAGCATATTTGATGAACCCCATCAGGATCAAGCCAGCCGCTAATATCGACAGTGTAGACCCCGACAAGGCCATGAAGTAGACGTAACAAGCTACTCCGACCATGACACAAAGCCGCGCCAGGTGCCTCAACCATAGCTCATTGTCCTCCAGGGCATAAGCGGTAATTGTGTCGGGCCCGCCCAAGTGGAGGAGAAGGAACGGTGCCCAAAGTGCAGTGATCTGGCTCTTCGGATCGACCGTCCCCTTCAATTCCTTAACGTTCGTCAGGCGGTTCGCGAGGACGCCAAGCGCAACAGTGGCAATGGAATCGGCCAATAAGTACGTCGTCCAGATGACGACTTGGATCCAGTACTTGTAGATGGATCTCCTCCGGCTGCCCTGAGTCGCGAGGATCAATTGCATGAACAAGCTGAGGAGGACGAGCGACCGCAGCCCCCAGTCCCTCCACAGGTCACGACTGTTAAGGGGGACCAGCGAAAATCCCATGGTTGAACTCAACATCGGCACCGAAAGGTCCAAAGATCGAGCACCGTCTCAAGGAGCCGGCAAACCTAGGATTATAAATTGAGAGGACAAACCAAGGCAAGAAACAGCATTAGCCTTGAGGTCACCTCAGCAACATCCTCAAAATGGCCGCCATTTATAGCCAATAACTTGGCAAAGGAATCAAATACAGAAGCACCAATTTACCCTGCATAACATTACAGGAACGAAAAAGCAGTACGCTTTTCCGAACACTGACAATCCAGTACTGGCGACGCCACTTTTGGATGCGTATCAGTCAATAAATTCTCTGCGTCTGCCAAGGGGGAAGTAAAGTGACAAAATTAGATGCCGGCATTCGTCCTAGCATGAGTATAATATGCTTTGATCGAGAAGATCGGAATAAAGAGTTAAAGTTTAGTTTCTCAATCATCTCTCAAGGTTTCGAATACTGGGAACTTCACTCTAACCATTGTGATTTTAACACTTTGCCGGCACGCCCCACCAGCCCAACGTGATTCATGTAGAATATGGAAATCACCTGTGGAGGTTGCTGTAACAAGAAGTAAAGAACGGAGACCAAAAGGAGAGTGATAAATGCTCACTCCAAGTTGAAGCGATCCTGATGCATTGAGTCGATTGCTTCGATTCCTAGACAGCACATTATTGTCCTAGTGTACTAATCTCTCGGTACTAATCAGAAACCAGATAATAATCTCTCCTCTCGATCCATCCCCTCTCCCTCTCTTCCTTCTCGTCCACGCGCTCGGGAACAGACAGAAAGGCAAAAATCAGAAACCAGATAATAATCTCTCTTTTGGGGAGACCACCGCCGGGTTCTCTCTGAGCCACTCCGGAGCCTCGCTCAATGACCTCCATCAACGCCAATCGACAACTTCCAGCAAACGCCATTGTCGTGACTAATCATAGGTTCCACTTAGTGGACTTCCGGTGGTCGGAGGTGCGCGCCTTTGGGCCAATCGTCTCCTGCTGGCTTATAGGGCTCATTCATTTCGCGGAAAATAAAGTATCTCCGGAAAATGTTTTCTAGGAAGTCATTTTCCCGGAAAATTACAATATTTTCTGGTGTTCGTTTGAAACTTAAATTTTCCAGAAAATATTTTCATAAATTTTTTTTCTTTCCTTTTTTCTTATTCATGGATGCCCGACTACTGTCGCCGCTGCCGCTCGACTGGCGGAGGTCCGGCAACTGACCGGCAGCAAGCGGCAGTCTAGTGACCGGCAGGGGTCCGACGACCGGTGATGGTCCAGCAGCAAATTTATTAGTAATTTGATCGACATCAATGATTAGTTAGTTTTCAGAAAATATTTTCCTCTTTTCAAAAAAAAAACATTTTCCTTAGTTTTAAAATGAAATTTCTCATTGATTGGAAAACATTTTCCATGGTAAGGCTCCTCCGAACACCACAATTTCCGGAAAACATTTTGAGGAAGAATATTTTCTACGAAACGAACGGATCCTTAGTCTGCGGTCGGGCTGATTTGGGAACGCAAGGTTCCGTGGAGACCTGGGCTCATGATTTCATTTGAGGGGTCCGAGTGTGGCTAAACCTTGGACTGCAAGGGAAAGGAGAAACGAGGTCAAACGCAACTTAATTTTAAGTTAGATAATCCATTGCCACTGATTTCACGCAATTGGACTGCACGGGAAAGGAGAAACGAGGTCAAACGCAACTCGAACCCCCGACCCGTGTACTGGGGGCATAATTAGTCCCGTCTTCTGGCGATTTTCTTGCTTCGAAATTATCAAATTTCGAAAAAAAGTTGTCTATTGCTGTCGTACATTCCTGATTCATTCAAAGCGGAGTTCAGACAACGGGGTTATGAGGCCTCAAAGTTGGCCCATCAAATCTATAAAATCTGAAATTTATCTGCAAAACAAAAGATTTGTGTCATTCACGCGTGTGCAAACTTCAAATGGCTCGTAGAGCTTATCCTGATATCCAATTGCATTTATGTTTGTACGGCTAGCATGGGAACTAAAGTTTCTACATTCTGGGAATTTTGGAGAATTTTCATAATTTTTGGTTTTTTTCTTAATTTCGGAAAATAATGGGAAAACAAGAGCAATTGAAATCTGGGTATGTTCAGTGGCTGAAAATCTTATGTTTTTTCGTTAATGCTGATGGTAACACATTATACATTGGCACCATCGCCCGCAACGGCTGTGTTGGTTTTGGGCTCTCTTCCCCCCACGAAGGGTAGGAGTTCGAATTTCAACACTGTCGTTAAGGATTCTTAAATGTGACGTCGTGGTGGTGGGTCCTATACTAGCGTCACTCCGGGTTTACCTCTCCGGCTGTTGGCTGTACGGGGGTTCCCGGGTTATAAAAAATAAAAAAAAAACGCACACACACATTATACATTGGCCTTATAAGTGCAGAAGCTTCGAAAAACGCTATGTCCACTGGACATTTACATTTTTTTTTGGGATGAACCCCATCCAATGTTTTTATTTATGATTCTCAAGTGTTATTTACGGCTTTTGATTCTTTCTTCAGGTTTGTGGACTGAAGCAATACGCCTAAGGACAATTTTGTTATTTTCTCTTTATTGGACTTTTTGGACACTTTTCTCCACTAACATTTCGTAATATCTTGAGAAAGCCCGAATATTTTGAAGATATTTTTCTTACTTTTATGTATATTTTAAATGAAGACGTGCTAGTCTTATTTTGTGTTGGATGTATTAAACCTTTAGATTCTTGGGGCCTATATAGTAACGTTCAATTTCTGTTTTTTTGTTTCCCGAAATTAAAAAAGAGTATAATTCATTCAGTAACGCCAACTTATTTTTCTATTCTTGTAATAGAAAAGTAGCCATGGAATAGATTTGGAACAGAAACAAAAAAATAAAATAAAAAGTGACTTTTTTATTTTCAGGAATAATTTCTAGAAATAAGCTAAATTTCTTTTTTGTTTTTCTTTTATTCCTCTCTCTTACTGTGACCACCTCCGGCCCCCCCAAGTCAACGTCGACCAACAGCGCCATCGGCAGCAACTACTGCCAGCCACCACCTTCCTCTGGCCACTACCACCGCCCAATCATGCCCAACCGTCATCCACTACCGCCCGCCTGCCGCTCACCGCCTGACCACGACTTATTACCCGACAAGCGACCCCAATAAGGGGCAGCAACGACGAGCGGCGAGCGACGGTCGAGCAGTAGCTGCGACGGGCAACAAGCGGCGG
This sequence comes from Melaleuca quinquenervia, assembly GCA_030064385.1. NCBI lineage: Eukaryota > Viridiplantae > Streptophyta > Magnoliopsida > Myrtales > Myrtaceae > Melaleuca > Melaleuca quinquenervia. The sequence goes on along the minus strand of CM057727.1, from coordinate 17,918,050 downwards.
TCGAGTGGTAGCGGCGGATGGGCGGTATTTGGTTGTTCGTGAGTAAGAAAAAAATGAAAAAATACAAAATTTGTAAATCGTACCAAACGTATTCCTATTCTTTTTCTATTCCAAGAACAAAATTTTTGCGTAGTTACCAAACACCTTATTTTACTCAAAAATCGTTTTGGGGAGTAGAAATAGAAAAGAGTTATTTCTAAAAAACAATCGTTCCTCATGACAGCATGTTATCACGTGCCACCTTGTTTTGAGATTAGAAATTGTTTACTGGTTTCCTTCTTCTTTTTGTTTTGAGATTAGCAACTATCTTGGATATCTTGGATAAATTGCATATGAGGTCCAATTCAGTAGTATGTTCAAATTTAATTACGTATGTAAATAATATACATTTTAGTATGGAAAAAAATAATTATGTGTTCATTTCATGAGGCATTTTTAGTTATCTAACATATGCTTTCTTGAAGTATTTTCTTTATTGGGAGAGGCGTGAGATAGTCATAAAACAAACGATTGCGTATTATTTGGAAATGTCATATACAATCAAATACTTGGTGATGATCATTAGAATTAGTGATTTCATATTTGCTGAACGTTTGTCGTTGCTAAGTCAAGCGTTGATCTCTAATGTAAATTGCAAAAGAAGTTCGTCTCCAGGTACTTTTATATAGTAGCTAAAGCAAAATAGTACTGTAAGTGTCAGAATTTCCAGTGTGAAAAATGGATAGGAAAGACTAAATTCAAAGGATTCAAGAAATAATAATGTGTTTTGGGGAACAATCTATAAATCATCAAAGGGAAGGGAAAAGGTGGTGATTTCGCTTGGGTATCGAAACGATCATTTAGTTTTCTTAAACATGATGAAGGATCAATATGGATTTAATTAAAAAATTGAAACTATAAAATATATTTTGGCCAAAATCGGATTACTATACTATTAAGGATTATATTTCGCTTGACAATATTATTGTAGCAACTTTCAGAACATGTAGAAAAATTATTTGAGAACTTCTTTCCGAGTGAGTCTTCAAGTTTCACGAAAAGTATAAAGAATTCGTAAACTTATTATAATAGTATTAATTCAATTATACATATTTCAATTGTATTAATTTAATCCTTAACATATTTCACAATTTTCCATTGAAATTTATCCGATCAAATTTGACTAAAATTGTTTGACGTGGAGGGAAGTGCAACGGATAGCACTGATAAGGATATTCTTTAATAATTTTTTTATTTTTTTATCTTTTTCTTTTCTTTTCAATTTGACCGACAAGGGCTGCCGGCCACTCAACCAGGGCCAACAAGCCCTCGCGGTCTATTGACAAGGGTCGAGGCCCTTGCCCCGAGCTAATGGGGCCCTTCGCAGCCTCGGTTGCAACCATCGAGGGCCTCATGTAGGGCCATGTTCCTCACACGCTAAAAAAAAATAATTTTCTTTAAACATATAAAAAATGTTAATATCGACACTAATTGTACAACATAATACAGCTGACATCTTTATCAATGATTTCCAGCTTCATTGGCAAGAATGACTCAATTGAAAGCTTTAAAAATAGATTAGCACTATTGCAATAAATTTATAATCTTTCTAGTACTTTTCCCACCAAGTTCCTATCGGATTATAGATGACCATTGCATTAAAATTAAGTAAAATGAAAATTAACAAGGAAATGTCAGTTGCGAGAGAGAACCATAACCCACCTTAACAAATATAGGTATAGAAAAAAAAACAAAAGAAAATAAAATCATTCAAAATTTGAGTGTGGGAATAGCTAACCATATTAAGGAATAAAGAGTTACATTTTTTATTTTCCATGAATTTGGTCGGGGCTCATATTTTGACTTTAATATACCACTACGAAACACTTAGAAACTTTCCTAAGTATTCAGGGTACAGTACGCGAATCAGAAGACGCATTCCACCTGGTAGTTCTAGCTCAAGGTCAGTTTCTCAATGCATCGTGCCTCGGAAGTTGCAGTCAGCTCCGCCATGCCGAGATGCGCCATTAGAAGCCAGACATGGCTGAGGAGCTCTCCTCCTCTGCCCAGACTCTCGGAGTGCTTTTGACCTTTGCTGTGTAAAGCCGCGTGCATCAGAAACTTCGCCCAGACCTTGCCGATCAAGTCCCATTTCTTGCTGGAGTCGATCGAATTCAACTGGGACGCGAGATAGCATGCGTCAAAGAACATCGACTTGCCTTTGCCAAGGCTTTTTTTCTTAACTGCCTGCCGACTTTCCACTTGGAGCAGAAGATGGCAGGCTCCGCAGAGATGGCGCGACCCTGTTGACTTGTGCGGCTTTTTGCACTTTTGAGTGCAGGTGGGGACATGTGCCTCTTTCTTGAATAACTTTTGCGCCCACTTCTTGACAACCGATGAGATGGTGCCGGTTTCTTTATTTGATAACTCCGCTAGCTTGTCCTCGAAGCACTTGCGAGCATCGGCCGAAGTATCTTCATATCGGAGCAACGTTCTCTCTGCTGGCAACATTGAAGGATGGAATACCAAAAGATAGAGCATGTACCGAGAGATCAACTTACTCTTCTTGAAGTACATGACGTCTTCCCGGACTCCGCGGTCCTTGTAGTGGCAGAGCTCAGTGGCAATGTGCCAGATGAGGAGGCTCCGGTCGAACTCCAGATCTTTCACACTCCAGCTCAGTTGATCATAATTTGACTTCTTCAGCATTTCGCTAGTCTCCAGCATGAAATTCACTAACCCGGTCTTCAATCTGTTCTTCTGTTTTAATTCTTTGACCGTATCCTTCATGTGAGGGAAGATCCACTCTTTGACTTCCATCTTTAACTCTTTGTAATGGATGTGGAAGCCCTTCTTCAACTTCTTGTCCATCTTGGCGAGCTTTGGATACTTGCGGAAGATCCAGTTTCTTTTACTGATAGAAAATCCCAAGAGGCTGAACTGGGCCACGGAATTCGACCACCTTGGGCTCCGGATGAACCGGAGAGAAGCCACGGGATTTGAAATTATGGGTCTCCTGGGTCTCTGATGCAGCCAGTGGTCAACCCAATCGGATGAAATTGCCTGAAGAATCGAGTAAATCTCTAAAAGTATGGTCGCACATATCAGCAAGAAGGCGATGCAGACGTCCACTTTGGAGTAATCCTTCCTATCCTTTAAGCAGAAGATTACCAACACGGCACACGGTACCGAGAGATTGATGACCCAACGAATGATGCCCCAAGCACGGTTCAGCAACGGTGCCTTGCTGTAGAGCAGATCGTACATGAGCCCAAGCTCGATCTCCACGATCTCAAAAGCCGTCTCCGAGCTCATGGAATCATCATTCATGAACATGCGCTTGCTGTCCTCCAGGTCACCAGAGTTGAGGATAAGGCCCACGAAAAGAAGCTTGAAGATCTTGAACAACTCATAGGCTCTGACCAGATTCGTGGCTTTTTCTTCACCACTGGCTTGACCGCTGTTCATGGAGATATCCTTTGGAGCCGGAACCTCCGTGACCTCGTCAATGTGGACTCGGTAACCCTCCTCTTTCTTCAGGGTGTACTGCTCCATTATCCTGGGGTATATGGGTTCATCGGGAAGCGAAAACATTGAACGCCGAAGTTGATTTTCGCTTGCCAAGTACAAACACAATGTCCTCTCAGCATATTTGATGAACCCCATCAGGATCATGCCAGCCGCTAATATCGACAGTGTAGACCCCGACAAGGCCATGAAGTATACGTAACAAGCTACTCCTACATGGACACAAAGCCGCGCCAGGTGCCTCGACCATAGCTCATTGTCCTGCAGGGCATAAGCGGTAATTGTGTCGGGCCCGCCCAAGTAGAGGAGAAGGAACGGTGCCCAAAAAGCAGTGATCTGGCTCTTCGGATCGACCGTCCCCATCAATTCCTTAATGTTGGTCAGGCGGTTCGAGAGGACGCCGAGCGCGACTGCCGCAATGGAATCGGCCAAAAAGTACATCGCCCAGACGACGACTTGGATCCAGTACTTGTAGTTGGATTTCCTCCGGCTGCCCTGAGTCGCGAGGATCAATTGCATGAACAAGCTGAGGAGGACGAGCGACCGCAGCCCCCAGTCCCTCCACAGGTCACGACTGTTAAGGGGGACCAGCGAAAATCCCATGGTTGAACTCAACATCGGCACCGAAAGGTCCAACGATCGAGCACCGTCTCAAGGAGCCGGCAAACCTAGGATTATAAATTGAGAGGACAAACCAAGGCAAGAAACAGCATTAGCCTTGAGGTCACCTCAGCAACATCCTCAAAATGGCCGCCATTTATAGCCAATAACTTGGCAAAGGAATCAAATACAGAAGCACCAATTTACCCTGCATAACATTACAGGAACGAAAAAGCAGTACGCTTTTCCGAACACTGACAATCCAGTACTGGCGACGCCACTTTTGGATGCGTATCAGTCAATAAATTCTCTGCGTCTGCCAAGGGGGAAGTAAAGTGACAAAATTAGATGCCGGCATTCGTCCTAGCATGAGTATAATATGCTTTGATCGAGAAGATCGGAATAAAGAGTTAAAGTTTAGTTTCTCAATCATCTCTCAAGGTTTCGAATACTGGGAACTTCACTCTAACCATTGTGATTTTAACACTTTGCCGGCACGCCCCACCAGCCCAACGTGATTCATGTAGAATATGGAAATCAGTGGAGGTTGCTGTAACAAGAAGTAAAGAACGGAGACCAAAAGGAGAGTGATAAATGCTCACTCCAAGTTGAAGCGATTCCGATGCATTGAGTCGATTGCTTCGATTCCTAGACAGCATTTTATTGTCCTGGGGTACTAATCTTCGATTCATAAACCAGGTTTATGACGGTTGCTTATCTCGTTATTTACAACAAGAGAATTGCCACGCCTTCTTTGATCAATCAATTAATCTTACATAATCTTTCGTGAGACAACATATTTATCCCTCATCTATTCACCATCATAAGACGTGGAAGAAATCATACACGCACACAAAAACATGCATGCGCATCTTCTTTGATTGACCGAATAACCCTACATAATTCTTTGCAAGACAATATGTTCATTCTTCATCTATTCACGAAAGCTAGTCTTAAGCATTCTAATTTTTTCTAATGTAAATAGTGCCGGTAAGAAAACACTTAATGCTGTGACCAACCGTATGCATACGTTTTTTGTCCATCCAACAATTTCTCCCTCATTTCTCTATCGCTCTAGCTTTTAGGTGGGAGCCAAAAAAAAAAACTCATTTATATGTCATGACACAAGCAAAGTAAGCCTCCCACCCCTTATACAATACGTTATTTGCTATGCAATATGCAAAGGACATAAAAAAGGGAAGAAAATCAAAGGTGGTCATATGCAATTTTGTGAAATTTAATGCAGCACAAAGGAAAACCTAGATAAAGATAAACTCACTTTGGCAATTCTTAGATATTTAACTTATAGAGACAAGTACGAGAAATCTTAAAATTTTATCGCAAAAATACGATTGAATTTTAAAGAATTTCAAAAAATACAATCAAGTCCTAAAACTCATTAATTTGTGCTATTAAGTCCTCTCGTTAACTTTGCCGGTTTGGGTAATAGAAAGTACTGGCGTATCATTTTTTGTGCTTTGATGTTTTCTCTCTCTTATGTCGGGTCAGTAAATGGACTATAATTCATTGACCTTGCAGCTAAAGATGTCTGCATGTAGATACATGTTACTCATTCACATGCATACTCGAGACTATTATATTGGTCTTTATGAATGCAATTGCAAGAGATCCCATGTACCATGAGGCGTTTTCAAAGAATGAGCAGGAAGTGAAATGGACAGGATTCAGTTTCACTGCATTCCGCTTTTGTTGTTTACAATCACTAATCACTCAGTGTGGCCAAAAACAACCACTAATCCCTGGAAGCTTAAACCATTTCGCAATTTTGGAACTCAATGATAGGTATCCGATGCATTGCCCTAGACAAATACCGCATAAATTTTATGGTATGTTAACTAGTGTTTAACGACACTCAAATTATCTTGCTTATCGCGGCGACTTAAGTTAGTTAGTAAGTTAAATTTATACCCAAATTCAAAAGCCAAATGTATCAATTTTAAGATATTATTCTGACCATGAGTAAGTCATGGGGTCCGGAACATTCAGCAGCATGCCTAGTGTGAATCCTTGATTTTATTTTCTAAAAATTCATTAAAAATTTGAAAGCGTTGCTGGAAGTTATCACCTTGAACTAGGAAGTTATTACACTTGGTGTGGAAGAAATGTGCCATCCCAAGGTAAATCTAGACCTACTTAACCAATATGCTTAAGGGGCTTAGGCCCAAAAGCACTGCCGAGCCCAAGCTTTCTTGAGGGAAAAATATGAGCGACTAGGCTAGTGTACCGAGCCGCCATTTTTATTGTTTATGAGAGAAATTTTCTATTAAAAAATAAATATCAAGAATATATCAAGAATAATGCATGGGCCTTTATATTGTTTCGCTTTACTATCTTACCTATGAGTTTTATGCTATCCGTGTTAGGAATTTGGGCTAATATAACATAGAGATATATATATTGAGAGTACTAAAACTAGTTACGAAAATACGATTGAAATCTGAAACTTGCAAAAAATGTAATCAAGTATTTCTGCTAACTGTCATCTAACTTGATCAATAAAAAATACTGACGTGACTTTTTTTTATGAAATTTTCTCTCTTAAGTGATGATGACATAGCCATCTAATTTTAACTATCAAGGTTGCTAGAGATCATTTTCATGCAAATCTAATTTTTCATAAAAATTTTATCTAAATTAAATAATACTAACTTAAATAAAAAAGAAATTAAAAAAATTGGAAAGCAGGGGACAGGGCAACAAAAAGCTTGCCATTGTCACTCTCCGCCGTCGATCCCGTGCCTACAATCAGCAAGGGTCATCCATCCGTAGCCAAAAATGGACAACCACCATCGACCACTAGCACTAGTCGTCGGGATGCCAACTCTCCTATTTTTGCTTAGTTTAGTTTAGTTTATTTATCTTTAATTTAAATCAGTTTTCATAAAAAAAAATCAAATTTGGACCAAAATTATATCATTTTGCCTATATGTTTAATGTTTTAGCCATGTCATCACCAATTAAAAAAATAATATATTGAAGAAAGCCATGTCAACTTTTTCCGTTCAGCCAGATTGAATATATTTAACGGAAGAATTTGATTGCATCAATTTAACAAATTTTATGATATAATTTTTCTTTTCAAGTTTCACTACTTAATTATAATTTTGTGACAAGTTTTTAAACTTTCAGCCCGCGTACCCCCTTGAGCATACCAGTATGTTCTTTGAAGAGACATATGAATAGGCCCCGACCGGGCTGAACCTCAAAGCCCATGCCCGAGCCCACCACACACCGCGCCTGGAAATTTCCCGGCCAAGTCCGCCGATTCGGGTTACTGGCGTCCGGGTCGGTTCAACCGGTCGATTCCGGTTCCCGGTTCGATCACTTTTCCTTCGTTGTTCTTTCGCACTTCTTATGCGAAGGTCGTCGGTCTCGTTCTCGTCCTCAGAAGCTTCGTCTGCGGGATCTTCCCGCAAAACTCTTTAGTTTTCTTTTTCTTCTTTCTCATGGTCCAAACGTCAGAGGGCAACCCCAAATTCGCCTTGAAACCCTAACTGATGGTTTTCTCGTTCAAGCTCTCGAAGACTGGCCGGAGATTTTCCCCGAGACCTTCTCCGACCCAACCGGAGGCTCGCGAGGACGACGACGTGTCCCAGAGTTCGAAGGGAACCTCTCGCCTTGGGCCCAAAGAAGGCTCGAAAGCTCGAAAGCCCGAGGTATCGTTCATTGCATGTCAACTCTGTTTTGATGCTGAATCCGGACAATTGATGTTTTCGGAGTTATTGCCTGACTTGGGAAAGTGTTGGGGGGGGGGGGGGGGGTGGGGAAGGGGGGGAGTTGTGATGCTGAGTAGCTGCCTGGTTGTGGGTTGCTTAGCTTTGTTGCTTGTGATTTACTCTGTGTAGCCTTTTTTTTTTCCCTCGTCATTTGGGCATGACACAATCATAATGGCGGTGCTGAGGCGAGTATAAAGAGAATTTGCTTTTAGATGTGGGCGGACTTGTCCATAGTTTGACCGACCTTGTCTGGATGCTATCTGGCTGACCGCGTTTGATCGGCTATGTTGGATTGAATTTTGTGTCGCTTACCTAATGTTGGGAAAACTTTGCTAGAACTTTGGATCTGGGACTGAGAATTCTGCTGCCCTTGCCACTGCCTACTTTTAGTGTAGGCAGGGGCCTGGCAATTGTTAGCAGACACAATCATGTTTCTTGTTATGCTTGGCACTGTACCTCATTGAGATGGTGAAAGTGTGGGAGAAACCAATAGTGAAAATCGTTTTCTTGTCTGATGCATTGAGGCTTCTCTTTCCTTTTCTCAGTTTCATGAGGAAATGTGGACTGACTAGATAAACTTAGGGGAAAAGTAGAAGCATTTTCTCCTGTGAGAGATGAATCTTCTAGATGGCCAACTTAACTCTGTTCTCCCCTGAAACAGAGATCTGGGATGAAGCTAAGAAAAAGAAAATATATCAGCAATGAAGGAGACTGAAATCAACGAGAAGTACTGGGATGTTCATCTTATAATATTATTATGCATGTATCTCTGTGAGTGAGATTAAACTAATGGGTTACTGCCTTTAGAAGGATGGGAGGCATTTGTGAGTGGTTTCTTTTGCTTTTCTGGCTTTTCACCTATGCACTATTGTGAAGATTTTATAGTGATGGGAACTGTCTGTTGACTTGGGATAATAATTCTCAGGTGGAAAAAGAGGCTTCCGGGGTGTCTGCATCATTTCTCTCTACCGATGAAAACCCTATAACTGCAGGTAATTATTGGTTCCACTTCTATTGCATGTCAATATTTTAGCTTTCCTATAACTAATAACTATATTTATGCTTATTGAAATGTCAGGGGACGAAGTGTCCTTCACACTTACCCTCTTCCCTGATGGATACTCTATAGGAAAACCTTTGGAGGTTTGTACGAAGAACTCTTGACCCTAGGAAGTTGATTACCAGCAGTTTCTCCCTTACTTATATCCTTTTTCTTGTTATCAATTTTCTTTTTATCTTGCCAGAGTGATGCATTACAGCATGCTTCGAAGTTCTTACGTCCCTATAACAGGACATCTGAAAGTCTTTTCTCGGTGACTATCTGTCCCTAATTTTCTCTTGCTTTTGTTCAAGTATCCCTTCTCATTTTATTTATTCCTTTTGGGAGGAAAATTACGTATAATGAGTCAATTGGACTTGGCATTTATGTATCACGTGCTCATTTACCTTGACTCTTCTGAAGTCAATGTACCTGTGTTCATGCTAAATGACATGGTTATAGGCTATAGCTATGATATCCATACTTGAATTCAGGTCAATATTTCAGTATAATACTAGTTGTGTTACTAAAAGGGAAAAGTTAATATTTTGTAGCTTGATAACAGAGTTGCTAAAAAAACCTTACATGTCAACATCCATCACTAGCAATGTGGAACTTATTTGATGTGTGAGAATTTGAGATACTCTGCTTCCTATTTTTCCTGTGTTCACATTGGGAGACATTAAACAGTCTAGGATTTTGAGGTGAAACCTCATACACTGACCTTTGAGAAGATAATACCTCTCGTTTTTCCTTAAGTTTTTCGTCAAGATCTTGATTCATCTTCTATATCGCCATTTATGTTCTCTATTATATGTTGTATTGTTCCATTTCTTAAATATGTTGTTCTTTGAAGGCAATTGAGTGTGGTCGGTTGCCTGGAGATCTCCTTGATGATTTACCTTGCAAATACATTGACGGTTCACTTATCTGTGAGGTGAGTATTTGAGAAAATTCTAGATGTTTGTTTGTTCTTTCTGAGACAGATCCTCGAGAGAGAGAACAAGTGTCCCAGTAACAGGTCATATGAATGCATGACCTTACCTCATTTGTATGTAAAGGAGAAAACTTTTCTGCTTATTTAAGATCTTATTATTGGTTTGAAAAAAGTCACGATCTTTTGGTTCAAGTTTCAGATATTTTGCAATATCATGCGTTTATGATGAAAACAATTTTGGTTTTGCATTTTGATGACTATCCTAAGAGTTCTGTGGCGACTCTTTTCATTCTGGCTTTGCATATTATTGCATGTTGATGTTACTTGCTTAGTTGACCAGCTCTTCATTTGTGGGCATGTCCTGGGGATACCGGTGGCAGTGGTGGCTTTAGGACTCGTTTTAGCTTATACTTTGGATGGAGGGTGTTGAGAAATTCTCGGCTTTCTTGCGCCTTTTCTTATGAAATGGATTTATCGTGCATTCTTAATTGCAGCTATGGTCACTCTTTGATCCATCTAGTCTGCTTTTGCCAAGACAAACTTCATCTGCAACACACATACAGCTATATAAATTTCAACTTTAATCCAAATTACTTTTTTTCACTTTATTTTACTCATCATTCTCTGTCTTAATTTTTTTTTTCACATGATAGTTTGATTCACATTAGTGCTCTGACTATTCACAAATGATGTAGGTGCGGGACTTTCGGAAATACACATCTAATAAAGGGCCTAATCTTCCAGATGTGGTTGATTCACCTGTTGTTACTAAAGTGCGGCTGAAAATTTCCCTGGAGAACATTGTTAAGGATATACCACCTAGTTTTAGTTCTTGGACGTATGGTGATCTGATGGTAAGACACTGCTCATGGACTTTCTTTTTCTCCTCTTTCTTGCAGGGGTTGTTAAGGGGTTGAAGAGCCTCTGCTATTTTCTTTTTCATTTTCTTTTATTCTTCTTTTTAAGGATTTTTTTTAGGGAGTGGCGGCTGGGGCTTGCAGCATCTGCATGGATGAACAGTGAACTTCATTTTGTGTTTGAGACATGATTGTGGTGTTTGTGTTTGATTTTTTAAAATAGGAAGTAGAATCCAGGATATTGAAGGCATTACAACCACAACTGTGCTTGGATCCTACTCCCAAGCTGGATAGGCTCTCTAAAACTCCAGTTCCTGAAAAGGTAGTTATTTCACGTTCATTGTATGTATATTTTGTAGTTCTTGAGCATTAATTGTACTGTTCTTTGGGTATCTTCAGCTACATATGACTTTCTCTAGTCTACAAAAAAAGAGATTGAGACATGTGCCGGAAATCTCTGTGACTTCCAGTAACAAAATCCATGGGAAGAAAATCTGCACAGACACAGTTCCGGAAAGGTCTGATTCGGGAATTATCCAAGGGAATGTATTGCCACAGCATGTCCATGAGAATCCGAGTGCCCAGTGTGCTGGAGCTGGCAACACCCTAGCTCCAAGACCAAAAGGCTATGTACCAGATGCTTCTTTTTCAACACTACCAATGATGTCCCAGCAACAGAGGTATCAAATGTATGTTGCGACTGCTAGAGGCATGCAGGATCGTGGAGCTTCCCCTGGTGGGCATGATATGATGATTTCATACTCGGATAATAACTCTATGGTTTCCCTTCATGGAAAGAGAGAGATTCAAGATGGGCAAACATCACCAAGTTCTAGCTTTAGTAAGAGGTTAAGACTTGCACATGGAGTTCCTGATGGCACTCAGCAGCAGCCATTAGGCATTCAGATAGAGAACATGCATGCATCAGACTTAAATTTGAAGAATACCCTTTTGCAGCAGCAAGTAACATCTAGAGGAATTCAATTTGGGAATTCAAGTATGCAAAAGTTCCCCCAGCAGGCACTTGAAGGGGTCCTGAATCCCGAGGTTGCAGCAGCATCCGTACCATCAGGGCCAATGGGCATGAGGCATCGTGCAAAGGAAGAACAACTAGATACACAGATGGACACTACAGAAGTAAATCGGAATAAGTCTGACATCCAGACAGTGGAGACCGAAAAGGACCGCGTGGATCCTCAGCAATCCCAATTTCAACAAAGGTTGCCACATCATCCATTCATGAGACCTGGTATATCTCAGCCATCTTGGAGTAATGCCAATCAGCATATTGATAGTAATTTGAAAAAGGAGGAACAGATACAGAAAAGGAAATCAGTGCCAAGCCCACGGATATCTGGTGGAACCTTGGCCCAATCTCCTTTATCATCAAAATCTGGGGAATTTTCTAGTGGTTCGGCTGGACCACAGTATGGGGCAGCTGCAGCAACTCCTGTGCCTGGATTATTGCCCAAGGAAAAGGCTGCAATATCCTCAGTTCCTCCTGTTGGCGGCACAGGATCTTTAACTTCTAGTGCCAATGATTCTACAGTACGACAGAGCCAGGCCCAGGTTGCTGCCAAACGAAGACAGAATTCACTTCCAAAGACGCCAGTAATCAGCAGTGTTGGCTCTCCTGCTAGCGTGAGCAATATTGGTGTTGCATTAAATGCGAACAGTCCTTCTGTTGGAACCCCACCTCTGGCTGATCAAACAATGCTTGATAGGTTTGCAAAGATTGAAATGATTGTGACGAGGTACGAGGTTGATTGAGCATTCAAGTTGGTTGCTCTTTGTCCTGCTGTATTTCTGCTGGTCAGCATCTATGTTTATAATTCAAACTTTCTCTCTGGTAAAGTACTTGCCTGGAGTTTGTTATGCAGAATCTTAAAAGTAATAGCTAGGATAAGAATAGATTAGTTAGCCACATTAGCAACACAGTTAAACGGGTTTTTTAGAATTTGAATAATTGAGATACCTATCTTATTCTTTCTATGTGAAGACCAACTGACGTGATTATCAGACAAAACCCAGTTGGAGTATGACGGTTGTTCCCTAAGGATTTACAAAGCAATAGGGATTGCTGATCTGTTTTCTGGATGGATTACTATAAATTAGTTGCTTTTTAGCGAATGTCTACCTCTGATGGAAATGTAGATTGAGGATTGATGTGTACAACATTCATCTGCTTTCAAGGATATAAATTTCTACATCTTGGGGAGGCAGTAGTTTGAAAAATGATATACAATTTTATGATTGCGCTTTTGATCATAAGGGTGATTTAGATGACATTTAGATATGGAATAAATCAGTAAGCTTTGTCCTTTTCTAATTGTAGGATGCACTCATCGCCATGTTGGCACCATGACAGCAAAGATGTTGCTATTGTGTTTGCTGCTTGACTCTCAAATGAGTTAACAAAGCAAAGTCAAATCTTTAAAATGCAAGCTTGAAATTTTCTCCGTCAACCTGCTTTATAAGTGTATTCAGAAGATTATTGGCATCTGTTTTTCAATGTAAATATCACATATATGATAAATTTCATATTGTGGGTATTGTCCCTCGTTCAATGATGTTTCAGGCACCAACTTAACCGCAAAAGGAGCAAGGCAGATTTCCCAGTCAGGAAGCCTGGCCCCTTTCCGACTGAGAGTCTTTTGTTATGTCTACACAATCTTTCCAACGATGAGAATTTTAAGGATGACTCATGTGCCAGACCACTCTCAAAGTCGCTGGTTGGAGGCAGCATGAACATTTGCAAGACTAGAGTCCTTGACTTTGTGCAGCCAGAGCGATATCTTCAAGGTTTGTTGCATCTGTCTTGTGGATGTGGTCTATTGCAGCATAAAATTTTTCTCCTGCCTAATATTACTGTATTTTGGACTTTGGTAAGCCTTTCCTTCTCATCTTATGCAGACTTAGATAATATTTCTTCCAGCTGCTAATTGAATTTTGCAGTATATGCAATAGTGCAATGTACCCAATCTCATGTGGCATGGAAAAAAAAATTTTGTTACATGAGTTGTACTTTGCCTGATCTTGACGTGTTGAAGTCTCTCATCATACAGTTCCACCCGTACAAAGGAATGTCTTTCAGTTTCAGATATGATACCCAATTTGAATTATAGTGAGAGGATGAGATGCCAAATTTAATGTTGTAGAGCGGATAATGTGATGAAAGACAAAAGCAACATCACTTGCATCAGCTTTCTTTCGGTTAACATAGGCTTTCTCGTTTTTGTATAGGGAATGTCATCGCATACCGGGCTCGGATCAGGATGATCATGTCAGAGAAACCAAGTGATGGTACCGTTGCTATGCATTATGGAGATATGGAAGATGGTGATATTCTGGCTTCAGAGGAGCATCTCCCAACATTACCAAATACTGTAGGAGTCTTGCCTATAATTCTTTTTAATGTCAAATGGCATTTTATTGTGTTCACCTACTTTGTAGTTGGAAGATATATAGTTTCCTGTATATTTTATGCACTGTGCGGCCTCATCCATGCCTGGTTGCAAGAAAGTATGTTTTTTTTTCAACATTATGGCTAACATATGTGATTGGATTTCTGATACAGCATCTCGCAGATTTGCTTGCAGCCCAGTTATGCTCAATGGTAGGTTTATTAAATCAGTCAAACTCAAGTGTTTAAATATATCTGGTATTGATTTACATTTTAATCAAATGATATCGTACATTTGTACAGATGATAAAAAATGGATTTCATGTAGAAGATCATGTCCGACTGAAACCGACCCGCACAAATCTTGCCTCAAGCAGTCAATCTAATGCTCCTGGAATTCCTCACAATAATTCCATTGCTGATATCCCGCACTATCCTGAAGGAGTTTCAGGTCAATCGTCCAGTGAAGTGTTGAATACAGCTAATAGTGGCAATGTATCTCTTGGTTCATCTGTAAATAATCCTCTGCATGCAAGGATGCTGCCTCCTGGAAACCCTCATGCCTCACAAATAGCTCCAGGAGTCATGCCTGGAGTCTCTGTGCCTGGAAGGCCACAGCAGCTAGATTCACCATCCTCATTGCAACAACAGGCCCAGCAGCTCCAGCAACAACCATTACATAACCAAAATCCTATGGTTCAACAGCATCTTGCTCAGTTTCCAAGATCCCAAATGATGCTCAGTACAAATCCCCTCTCGCACTTGAATGCCAGCCAAAGTACTAATATGCAGTTGGGCAATCACATGGCAAATAAGCCATCACCTCTGCATCTTCAGATGTTACAGCAGCAACAACCCCAGCAACCGCAACAACAGCAGCAGCAACCGCAACAGCATCAGCCATCACAAATTCAGAGAAAAATGATGATGGGAGCTATGGGTATGGGAAACATGAGTGCTAACTTGGTTGGGCTTAGTGGCATCAGTAATACCATGAGTATGGCAGGTGCAAAGGGAATGGGAGGGGCTGGAATTTCAGCACCCATGGGTCAAATGTCAAACATTGGTAATGTGGGTCAGAATCCGATGAACATGGCCCAGGCCTCTCACATTGGGAATTCAATAACCCAGCGACTGCAATCGGGAACATTGACGTCCGCGCAAACGGCTCTGTTGAGACTTCGCATGTCGCAGACTCAACAGAATCGAGGTGTGTTAGGGGGCACTCAGTCTGGCATAGGTGGTGTTTCTGGAGCCCGACCAGGGCACCCAGGCTCTGCTGGACTGTCGATGTTTGGTGCTGGATTAAATCGAGCTAACATGAGCCAAATGCAGCGTGCAGCAATGGGGGCAATGGGCCCACCAAAAATGACGGGGATGAATCCATATATGAATCAGCAGCAGCCACAACAGCAGCAACAGCCAATGCAGCTGCAGCATCAACAGCAGCAGATGCAGTTGCAACAACAGCAACAGCAACAGCAACTGCAGCAGCAACCACAGCAACAACAGCAGCAACTCCAATTACAGCAACAACAGATGCAACAGCAGCAGCAGCTGCATCAGCTAGAAACAACCTCACCCTTGCAAGCTGTTATGTCACCACCACAAATAGGTTCACCTTCAAACATGGCAATTCCACAAATGAGTTCACAATCCCAACAGCAGCAACAGCAATCTAGTCCCCAGCAAATGAGCCAAAGAACCCCAATGAGCCCACAACCGATCAGCTCTGGGACAATTCATGGCATGAGTGCAGGTAATCCAGAAGCTTGTCCTGCAAGTCCGCAGTTGAGTTCTCAGACCCTTGGCTCAGTTAGCAAATAGAACTAGGAGTCTTGGTTCACAATGCTGGATATGGAATTTTGCGCCATTGTCAAAATGCAGGATCGGGATGAGAGTGAAGAAAGTCTTCGCAAAGGATTACCTGTGGTCTCTTCTCCATTGGAGACTCGGCAGAATTTTTATATGGAGATCAAAGGGACATTGTTAAAGCTGAAAAGTTTTTACTTGAATCAGGAGACATGGGGTGCCTTCTATTGTCCAGGACTCTGCACCCAAGGCTTTGTCAGAAGAATCAAGGCTTCGAATTGGCCGTCTGAATTTAACTTTCCGAGAGTACTGATATCATAGTATTAGGTGTAAATAGTTGTTAATTGGTTTTATGTGCAAAAGTTTGATTTTATAGTGGTTTTGTCGATATTAACCATGATTGGAATGGGAAGACAGTTCGAAGCTTCTCGATTTAGAAATATCAGTTCTATTTTCCTGTCAGGTGTACATAAGACAGAATGTGGTGAAGGAACCAAGAGGATGACTTTCAAGTTTTAATCTTTCTAATTGAGGATATATTTTTTATTCAATTTATTTCCTTATTACCATTGGTTTGAGCCCGTTGAATTGATTGTTGGGGTCAATGATTTTATGGATTAGCTTGATCTAATATGTTTTGAAGTTGTTTAGGGTTAATCAGCCTGGGTATAGTCAGAACTGCGCAAAGATTCTTGATTCAATCCTTAAACGAGTTTCTCTTAATGAAGGGCATGACATACGAGGCCCTTTTTCACATTGGTCATGGTCATCATTTACCGAAGACTTCTGTAGGAAAATATGAGAACCCAAAAAAGCTAAAATTTTTAAGAAAAAGAGAAAATGTGCATATTGTTTATTAGTTGAACTACCAGTTCTATCGCAGAAGAGAATTTATGATGCTCAAGCTTTTGAGTATGACAATAAGTGAAGATATATTAAATTGAAGAATTGTGTGCTTCATCAATTTTCCTTGTCTTAGACAGTAAAGCCATCAAGTTCACCCCGAGATACTCCATGCCCCCCCCCCCCCCCCCAACCAAAAACACAATAATAATAATAATAATAATAATAATAATAATAATAATAATAATAATAGAATTTGAGGGTAGAGCAGCAATTTCCATGAAACACCACATTTTTGGCAGCTAAACCTCGACAGTCAGAGAAGAGAAAATTTTGGTTGGTCAAAATGCTTCCTGGATTTTACTCACACAATCATGCATGCATGTAAATGCTTATTCGCATTAAAACCAACCTTTAGAAAAAATCAACCACCCACCTACTAAAATAATAGCCTGTTAGTCCCATCTCTGCAAGTGTTAATCATGTGCGAAGTCCCTTATGTTTTAAGACCCTTGTGTCTGCCACTAGTTAAATGGAATTCTAAATTCGTAAGTTGTGAGAAAGCCAAGGAAGTCAGGGAGAGGATAAGACCAGGCTGAGAAGCAGGGCACATGCTGAATTTAATCTCATGATGTTTATACAGTTTGATCAGAAATTGAGCATGTGCCCTGGCTCTCCATCTTGGTTCTTCCCTCTTACTGTTAATCTTTTGATTGCTAGAATTTAAGAGCGTCAACTGCACCAGAATATCAGAGGTAAATCAACTCTTCTAGCATTTTTTACATCGCACATTTGGACATTTATGCCAGCTTGTACATTAGCTCTCTCTCCATTTCTTATTCCTGCGCTTAATCATTCACACTTTTGAATCAGTTGAACCCGTGCTGTGACAACAATTGCGGTATTGTATGGCCAAGGGTTATATTCTTGAATGGTCCATAATGTTATTTTTAAATTTCCTTATCTTTTCGAGAATGTTTCAGTCACTATGCCTGTCGTTATCCCAAGAACCAACACTTCCGCTCTGTGGGGTCATCAAACTGTGACTGGTATAGGAAAAGATTGACACGACATTTCTGTTTTTTGGCAGTACTAGAGAGAGTTATCAGAATCGCTGGTAAATGATAGACAAAGATGCTCAAGCGAATGCCACGGCTTCGTCGGTAATGCGGGTCAGAATCCGATGAACATGGCCCAGGCCTCTCACATTGGCGATTCAATAACCCAGCGACTGCAATCGGGAACATTCACGTCCGCACAAACGGCTCTGTTGAGACTTCGCATGGCGCAGTCTCAACAGAATCGAGCTGTGTTAGGGGGCACTCAGTTTGGCATAGGTGGTGTCTCTGAAGCCCGACCGGTGCACCCAGGCTCTGCTGGACTGTCGATGTTGGGCGCCGGAATTAATCGAGCTAACATGAGCCAAATGCAGCGTGCAGCAATGGGGACAATGGGCCCACCAAAAATGACGGGGATGAATCCATATGAATCAGCAACAGCCAATGCAGCTGCAGCATCTGTCACACCCCCAGCTAGGAGAAATAGGGGCCATGACACGGCCGTCCTTTTACACAAAGGACGCAGCCTTAACATAACCATAACTCAACATAATTATCACAATATACATGTACATTCATATATATGTGTGATAAAAGGTTAAGAAACATTCTTACCCATTGACCCTTCCCACAGCTTGTTGTGAACAAGATCAGGAAAGTCCTGTACTTCCAGCACCTCCTAGTATCTGCATGTTTCAGCCAAGTGATTTTCCTTCCTTACGAAAGGAAGATTCATCCCTCAGATTTCCTGAGCCACAGGAATTTGTTGACACAAGTCGCAGATACCACCATATGCCCAAAATCATTACCCCAGTTGGTGCTCAGGTGACAACTCCTACTGATGCTGTTTTGAATTGGCAATATGAGACTCTCTTGTCTCAAAATGAAGCCTTCAAAGTCATCGATGCAAAGATTGACAGTGTTCATAGGGATCTCGCTGTTCATCATGACATTGTCCAGAAGATGCTTCGAGATTTCAAGCAGAAGCTTTCAGACCTTGAACAAGGAAGAACTTTCTCTTCCTATCTTGATGATCCCAGACCGGAAATAGAAAAGCTAAAGAGACAGATAGCTTTTCTTCAAGAAGGAACTCCTTTTCCAAAACCTTCTGAATCGACTTCCCTTTTTGGTCTCTTCAATCCACCTCAGCCCCAACATACTGTTCCTTCTACTTTCTTTTCTGTCTCCTCTGAACCTGACAGATCTGACCCTTCTCGTCTTAAACGCATTATTCAAGAAATGCACAAAAAAGGGAAAGCAAAAGAGACAGATAAACCACAATCATCTGTCCCTCCTCCATCCGCTCCTCCTGAACCAGATCCACAGATGATGATTTCAAATCCAATTGAGTCTTTTCTCAAGACCCTTGTCACACAAACCTCTGAGCCTGATTCCCCTCAGACCTCTGTACCACCTACTCCCATGATTGCAGCCTTTGACTCCCCTCCACCTAGTGTCGCATCTGATCCAGAATATTCCCTTCCAGATTCCCTTCCAGAAACTCCATCTTCCTCCAATAGTATCAGCATCTCTCCATTCATGATGGCTGATCCTATGAAAACAGAAACCCCTTCTGAGCCTGATGTTGAGTTTCCCAGTGAACCAACTCCTTCATTTTCAGCCAGCCAAAATTCAGGTTTAAAGTTTTTCACAATTGATGATATTCCATACCATAAATGGCCTGATCGTTTTCAAGAATTTCATTCCTGGCTTATCACTCAAAAACTCACTAGAGAAAGTCACTATGACATTCTCTTGGAATTTGTTTCCAAGTTCACTGGAAGTCTTAAAAATTGGTGGCAAACTATTCCTGAGCCCGATCAGCTCAAATTTCTTGTCTCTACCAATTTTAAGGATAACATCGTTGCCATGCATCTTTTCTTTTGTGGAAGTCCACAAGATATCCTTGAACATCAGAGACGAGAATTCTTTGAAAGAAAATGCTGTTCTCTCAATAGAAAAGACCTGAATCGACACTTTCAGGAAATGCTTAAGCTCTTCTATGCTTTAGGAGCAGATCCTAACCTAAAGCAAGTGTTTCTCAATTCTATTCCCAAAGAGCTTAACCAGCCAGTTGAGAAAGCCTTACTTTCTAGAAACCTCACAGTTGCTACAGCCAGTCTAGGCCAGCTCCAGCAAGAGATTCATAACAGCCTAGAAGAACTGTGTTCCAGAAAGCAAGCTTTCAAGGACTTTCTTAAAGAAAGTCGTCATTTTGACAAAATCTGTTCCAAAGATTATTTGAAGATCAAATGTCCTCGTGACAACTCTTGTGATTGTCACCATTGCCACAAGTCCAGGAAAAAGAAGCACTTCCGACAATTTCGTCTCCATGATGATAGAATCCACAGACGATCCAAGAAGAGAAGATTTCTCCGTCGAAAACGGCACTATAAGGCTTCTTCATCATCGGCCAGATCAGCCTCAAAGCACAAGAAGTCTAATCGGTGCTATACTTGTGGTCAAAAAGGACATTATGCAAAGAATTGCCCCCGGGCACAAAAGGCAAAGATCAACATCATTCAGCATGTTGAACAGCAGACAGGCATTTCCCTTCAAGACGATGATCTTGAATCTCTCTTCTCCATTGATGAAGATCCTTCAGAAGATACACTTTGCCCTATTCCATATTTCAGTGAAGATGAAAGTGATCCTGAAGAAATCTTTCACTTTGCTCCTCAGGTTTTATCTCAAACTCCATGTTACCTTCCTCCATATATCCCTGTCAAAATCTTTCCATCCAAATATTCCGAACCAATTTCTGTCATAGCCATGATAGATACTGGTGCTCATGCCTCTCTCCTTGACCCTAAAATTCTTCCAGGAAAATATTGGAAACCACATATCCGATATTTTACTTCAGCCTCTGGAGATACCTTTTCAGCCAAAGTTCGTTCTGATCCCATCTCCATTCAGATATTCCCACAGTGTTCTATCACTACTCAAATTCTTGGCTGTCCCCTTCCAGAAAAGGATCTCATTATAGGATGGGATATTTTATCCCAACTTCCTAAACTCAAAATTATCAGTGGAAAAGGCCTCAAATTTAAAGACTCTTTCAAAGAGTTCACCAGCATCCAAAGATTCTTTTCCATTGAGATGAGTATCCTTGATCCCATCATGCAGAGTCTTTTGAACTCATGTGCGAACAGCCATGCAGAATTCTCACAAAAATGTCCACACCCTTTGTGGCAAAATCCCCAGTTCTTTGTTCGCCTCCCGTTCAAAAACAATGAAGACATTAACCCGACAAAAGCCAGTCATCCGGGTATGAATCCTGATCATCTTGCTCTTGCCCAAAAGGAGTGCCTTGAACTTCAGCAGCAAGGACTCATTGAATTTTCAGATTCACAATGGGCTTGTCAAGCCTTTTATGTCAACAAGCGAGCTGAGCAAACCAGAGGAAAATTACGGTTAGTCATAAACTACCAGCCCCTTAATGTTTTCCTCAAAGATGACAAATTCCCGTTGCCTTCAAAAAGCTCTCTTTTTGCTAGCCTCACAAAGGCCAGAATCTATTCAAAGTTTGACCTCAAAGCAGGATTTTGGCAACTGGGTATTCACCCTGAAGACAGATCCAAAACTGGATTCTGTATTCCCAACTACCACTATCAGTGGAAAGTCCTTCCTTTTGGACTCAAAACAGCCCCTTCTCTTTTCCAAAAAGCCATGTGCCAAATCTTCAGTCCAATTTTGGACACTGCGGCCATTTACATTGATGACATATTGCTCTACAGCCCTGATGAGCAATCCCATGGCCAGCTCCTCCAGAAATTCATTGATATCATTCAAAAATATGGTATCATGCTGTCCCAAAAGAAAATGGTCATTGCCCAGACCAAAATTGAATTTCTTGGTATGAATCTTGATCACGGCACATACCACCCTAATCCTCACATTGCCCAGGAATTACTTAAATTCCCAAATGAGAAATTAACTGTCAACAAAGTCCAGATTTTCCTTGGGATAATCAATTACCTCAGAGACTTTGTTCCCCATATTGCCAAATTTCTCATTCCTCTTCAGAAAATGCTGAAAAAAGATGCTCCTCCCTGGAGTAAAGAACAGACTGAAGCAATTGTCCAGCTCAAGGAACTTATGCAAGACCTTCCTCCTCTTCAAATTCCTTCCACGGGCAAGCGAATTCTTCAGACAGATGCTAGTGATGAATATTGGGCGGCAGTCTTACTTGAAGAAATCAATGATAAGCGCCACATTTGCGCTTATGGAAGTGGTAAATTCTCTCCATCTGAACTTCATTACCACTCTACCTTCAAAGAGATTCTTGCAGTCAAAAATGGCATCAAAAAATTTGAGTTTCATCTTATCGGCTATCATTTTTTGGTAGAATCCGATATGGCCTCTTTTCCTCAGATGATGAAATTCAAACAAAAACAGATTCCTCATGCACAACTTTTGCGCTGGGCAGAATGGTTTTCCAAATACTCTTTTGAAGTGAAATACATCCCAGGAAAGAAAAATGTTCTTGCAGACTTTCTTTCCAGACCAAAGGCTCCTCTTGAGATTAATATGTATGTTAAAAAGAATCCTCGATTTAACATATATAGAACACAGGACATGCCCAGATTCAATTCCCGTTTGGAATATCCTCCTGATGTTCGAACGGCCATTCATGAAAACAGACTTGCTCAAAGTCTTTCAGACCTCTTTCATTCCCAGGAATACAGCATTTTTGCTAATTATGGTGGTTTATTGCTCAAACCTGCTGGACTCCATCCAGAATATCCTTTTATCCATCCACTTTGCTGGAACCCAGATGAAGAATTTCCTGAAGATCTTAAATGGTTTCTATGGTATTTATGCAATGCATATACCATTGCTATTCAGTTCCCCACTGAAAAGATCTTCCGAGCTCTCACAGAAACGATTCGTCTTCAGAATCACACTCGTCATGAACTCAAACACTTGTTCTCATTCCTGGAATGGTTTATGCCTCTTACGGCATGGAGACCCACTTTTGGATCCGAAAATAGGAAATCCCGACCTGAACCCATGAGACACA
The DNA here is from genome assembly GCA_030064385.1 of Melaleuca quinquenervia. Classification (NCBI taxonomy): domain Eukaryota; kingdom Viridiplantae; phylum Streptophyta; class Magnoliopsida; order Myrtales; family Myrtaceae; genus Melaleuca; species Melaleuca quinquenervia. The sequence goes on along the minus strand of CM057727.1, from coordinate 17,895,234 downwards.
CTATTGTCATATTCCATCGTCCATGGTCATTCGTCCTACATTCTGGAGATCATTCTACAACTCCAGCTTTTACAGGAACATATGAATATCGGCCCCAAGTTCATCTCCAGAAACATCAGGTATATAAAACTCTTTCCCGTACTATTGCAGCAGATGAAGCTTCTTACAGGGAATTGCAGCGAATTTTGTGCCAAGAAAATCGAGTCATACCTCCAGAAGTATGGCCTTCGCATTTTGAACCAGTGACATGGGAATCCTATTGTCCCTCTGATTCCATCCGAGAAGCACTCAGAATTTATAGGATTGATCACCCTCAACCTGAACCTGAACAAGAACCAGCATCATCTTCTTTTGATCCATGGGGAGGACCTCTCTCTCAAGACCCTTGGGATTATGGCACTTTTAGTTCTACTCACAGACCTCCGTGTTCTGATGAAGAACTAGAAAGGCTCGTCCGACAGTTCAGACTTCAGAAAGACGGACCACCAGATGGACCGCCAGTTTTCCCAGGAGAATCATCAAGAACTCATCCTGAAGATCTCTCTCTCAGCCAAATTGAGACTGATTTACACCCCGCCAGACAGGTAGAGAATTGGCCCCGGCCAACTTTGCCAACTGAGCCAACCCAGTCAACACAAGTTCTACCAGGCTCTCCAGGACCAGCTCCAGACTCTCCATCGTATCTTCCATACTGGAGAGAAATAGAAGAATCCAGCACACTCCCTCCTGATGACACACTCCCTCCTGATGACACTTCTCCCAGTGTTTGGGCTCAACTTGAGCAAGAATTAGAAAGGAGAACTGTAGAACGATATCAGGCAAGAAGAGCCAGAATTGATATGCCTGGCTCTAACCCATCTTCTGAGGAAGATTAGTGTGTGTGCAGTGTGCAACATGTGAATAAACAGTGTGTGCTTGTCGTGTCTGTAAAAGAAGACTCACGAGTCTTCTTAAGTCTAAAAGTCTTCTAGAGTCTGTAATATCACGAGACCTATGTCCCTCGTGATAATTGTGCTTGTGAAAAGCCGCCGGACGCTTGTCTTTGTTAGGCGGTTACTGTAGCAGTACTGTAGCAGGTTACTGTAGCAGTACTGTAGCAGGTTACTGTAGCAGTACTGTAGCAAGGTTACTTATACTCGTCTATTTAAGGCGAGAAATGTAGTGTGAAGAGGAAGATCGGCAGAGAACCTTTCTCTCTCGAAATCCTCTCAATCTTTCTCCATGATTTTCTAAACCTCTTCTTCCTTCTCCTTCCTAGCCTGGTAACAGCCTCTAGGAACTGCAGCATCTCTCATCTTGTCTAATACAAAGCTAGCGATCCGTTCTCATCTTCAGGTTAGCCTGTTAGTTTCCCAAAAAGGCAGACCCTGTGAGGCTTGAGCGGAGCTCGCCTGTGTTGGGTTAGCATACCTGGGAAACAACGCAGCTCTCCTGATATGATTACAACATCAGAGTATTCTACAATTATTAAACAGCCAACCCATAGACTTATCATAGCCATATCTACATTCTTACCCAAACGTGTCACCTTGACTAGGTATAGCTCCTACCAAAAATTTCTCGCCCTCAAAAGTCCTCCAACCACTAAGCGCACTCGGCTATTTACGATCTGCGGAGAAACCTGAAAAACATGTGATATTAAAAGAATAAGCTATCACGGCTTAATGAGGAATACATTTCTCCCATGCGGATCGAAGGTTCACTATGCATAATAACACACCATCTCCAAAACACATTTATAATACACGTAAAATACAAAAAGTGTATCATAACTTTTCAATGAGTTTTATACACATAAAACCAGTTAACATTAATCTCATCAAATCACCAATCAATGATTTATTCCATTGATTAACACATTGCTCGATACATTACTATGATCACGTTTAACGCCCGTGAGAAGGCGACCAAGTTTCTACCACCTATATCAGCCGACGGTTCGGCTCAAAAGGACGTCCTAAGTATGCATACTCCCCCCTCAATGGATTCTTCTCATAGTAACGAGAGCAATAATAACAAATAACATTGTCCAACAACTCATGATCAACACCAGAATATCACAAACCACCAAGTATTCGCAAATCAATATCAAATAGGATTTTCATCTCAAAATTTTTCGAACTCAACACTTAAAATCTCCTTTCACAAAGTATCAAACCATCATTTCAAACCATTCAAATAAAGTCCTCTAATATCTCATAAAATCACGCAAAAAATATAGTAAAGATTCGATCCAATTTATGGAAGAAATATACTCAATCGTACTCTTATCATATTCAAAACTTACCCATTTTCAAGAGGTGAGTTTGTAAATTCATAGGAGAAATAGTATCACTCACCTTGAAATAGTCCACGCCCAATTCCTATTGTTTGATAAGGCAACTTCTCTAGGTTCCTAATAATTAAATAAGGAAACGGTATCAAAATCAAGTAAAATAATTCCTTAATAACTGACTTGACTACGTGTGCCTATGACGCCTATGGGTTACTAAAAGAACTCGCATATAACAAAAATCACTATTTTCCTTTGAGCCCCAACTTGCGCACAAAATTTATTCGCGTCATAACTTCCTCCACCGGACTCCGTTTCCAACGATTTTATAGCTCATGGAAAGCCCTTTCGGTATACTACAAAACCCATGAAACGGCCCACCCAAAATCAGCCCACAAACCGAAAAAAAAAAAAATCGGCCACAAAGGTACTGTTTCGCACGTGAACAGTGCATGAACAGTACACGCCAAACTTTAAATTTCCATTTCCGACAAACCGTGAGTCCAAATCGAATTCCGTCAGTTGTTATGGGTTCGTGACATCCTAAGCTACGATACCCACACAATATTCCACCCAATAAACTTTGAAATCAGACTTCGCCGCTCTAGTACCCCAAAATTCCGAATTTCCTCCATTTTCTGAATTTTAGCTGAAAATCCAAAAATCTTTTCTGATTAAGTAGACGAGGGGCTCGAATACTTACCGGACGCGGCAACTTGAAGTCGGTTCGCCTTGTCGAAGTCCCGAGCGTAAGCTTTTCCCCTCTTTTCCCTTTTTCTTTCTCTCTTCCTCTCTTTCTCTCTTCTTCCCTTTTTCCTTCTGCTTTTCCCCCTCCTGGTACATGCGCCTCCCTCTTTTATCTAGCAACTTCACGACTTCTCCCCCCCCCCCCTTTTTTGACTTTTCAACATTGTGTCTCCTTCTCTTTTTATTTTTTTTTACTTTTTTTATTTTTTTTCTTTGACTAAGTCAAAGATAGGGTATTACAGCATCAACAGCAGCAGATGCAGTTGCAACAGCAGCAACAACAATTGCAGCAGCAACCACAGACATAGCAACAACAGATGCAACAGCAGCAGCAGCTGCATCAGCTAGAAACAACCTCAACCTTGCAAGCTGCTATGTCACCATCACAAATAGGTTCACCTTCAAACATGGCAATTCCACAAATGAGCTCACAATCCCATCAGCAGCAACAGCCATCTAGTCCCCAGCAAATGAGCCAAAGAACCCCAATGAGCCCATAACCGATCAGCTCTGGGACAATTCATGGCATGAGTGCAAGTAATCCAGAAGCATGTCCCGCAAGTCCCAGTTGAGTTCCTAGGTAATCCAGTGTGAAATTTTTGTAGGACCACAGCCAACTGTCCTAAAAGTTTAAGCCTTTAGATGAAGACGTGGTTTAATATTTATGTACTTTCACACTCCCCCTCACGCTAAGTCTGTTTTTTTTTTTTTTTGCCAGTACTAAGAGTTGATGGATTTGGGGAGACTAGAGATCTAGTAAAATTTGAACTCAGACACTCATACTCTAATACTATGTGAAGTTTTTGTATGACTACTGCCAACTATCTTAAAAGCTTAAACCGTTAGGTGAAAAGAGTTGTTTAATATTTATGTACTTTAACACGCCCATCATGCTTAGTCTGGTCTTTTTTTTTTTTGCCTAATACTAAGTATGGAAGGATTTGGAAAGACTAAGGGCTTAGTAAGATTTAAATTCAAGATCCTCCATTCTGATACCATGTGAAATTTTTGTAAGACTACAGCTACCCATCTTTTTCAAAGGTTTTTGTTGACAGTGCCAGTATGAAAAAAAAATGGGGGAAAGGGAAATCTTTCTCCTTGGCTTCCTAGGAGAGGATTGCTTTGTAGACTCTGATGCAATTGTCTTGATGCTCTGGAAATCACCAATAAACTTATTAAAAGCGTGACACTTCCACTGTGGTGTGTCTCGGGTTCTATTTTCCGAGGTGGACTTTCAGAAGATACGATGAACTCTTACGCTGCCAGAACTTGCGAGCTGCAAAGCAGAGTCAGATCTGGAGTCTGAGGTGAAATAGCGATGGAGAAGGTTGGAGGATCAAGATGAATGGTGTGTGTAAATGAGCAGTGAGCATGTCAAGAGTGTCCTACTAAGGTTGTGAAGTCTAAAATTCTTCCTTTCTATTATATTATGTCTGTCATCTTGTCTGCTTCCTTTCCCATTTTTTTTCTCTTCGGGTCTTTCTGTTTCGGCTGAGTTTTGGTGTAAAGATACTTTGCAATCCCTGTAATCATGTAGCCTACTAGTTAGAAATGTAATCCGTAACAAGTTCATGCCAAAATCTCCTTCGAGATATCATGTACGTGTACATCACCCATGGATCCTGCAGATACCATCATGCAAACCTTTCTTCCTTCTCGGGCCAAACCTCTACTTTAACTTCCTGCGGCTGTTTCATGTCCTCGTTGCCAGATACTTGATGATTCTTCCTTTCGAGCCGGCTTCTTGTGAGAGTCTTGCCCGGCCTGGTGAGCGTGATAATAAATCTCATGCTAGATAGGGAAACTCCTCGCTTGTGAAAGAGAGTGATTTCAATCTATTAAGGCCGAAAGGTATGATTCTCATTTGTTCACAAGATGCAAGTTTTAATTAAAAATCGAAACTTTGAGATGGGTGAGTTCAAGTTGTTGCAAAAAAAAGTTATGTAGTATTTCCCCGGTGTTTTTATATATATTACTTTAACAATTAGGTACTCCTCGATATTGGCTTGTTTTTGCTTTGTCCTAGAAATGCTTAAACACTTGTTGACTTGAGTAACCGATTTTAAGATAAATTGATTCTCAACTTGAAATCAAATCGGGTAAAGTCTATTTTCCATCTTTTAAGTCGAGAATCAACTTACCATCAATTGCGAAGCCCATCATTTTTATTACATTAAAAATGATTTAATTATAATTATTTACTTTAGAATTTAAAAAAAGGTTGGCCACGTCGTCGATCTGATTCGAGCAATCCGACCAGTTCGATGTCTTGTGTAGAATTGGAAATCACCCAAAACCGATCCATTCGATCCTGTCCATTATGGCTTCCAAATTAGACAGAAGCGCATCATGCGCGCCCTACTTGTTAACAAGAACATTTAGTTCTTTAGCCATGGTCAACAAAGACATATTCAATCGCTCCCTCTTTTTACTGCCGTCATCCTTGAAACCCGAGTCTTCGACGTCGGGAAAAGCGAGATTTTGCGAAGCATTTTAAGCCGTTTTGACTTTCGCAGCGAAGTTCATCGCGGGTGGAAGACGAAAAGCGCCATATATAAGTCATTCCCATCCTCGAAGTTCCCTCAGTATAAGAAAAACCAAATCTTTACGACGCCCCAATTTCCAAATTGTGGAGCGGATGAATAGCGGTGGAAGAGCACGCGACGGGGGATCGAACTCTGGCCGGCGGAGAGGCCGAGTTTGGCGTCCAGTGGGTGATCAATTGCATCGTCGCTCCTCCGTAATTTCATCGTGTCGCTCTGTTCTCTGATGTACTTGTTATTTGTCTGGTAGCTGTGTTGCTGTACTTTGTCTCTCTCCTTGTGTGTGTGTGTCGTTTGCTTTTGTTTTTGGGTTTGCAGTTGGAGTAGGTAGTACATCTATCTGTTGCAATGGGTTTTTGTGGCTCTAGTGAATGGCGAGAGAGTCGTGTAATCAAGAAAGTTCTGCTTTTTGCCCATTAGATGGGATGCAGGTTTTCGTGACATTCTAGTCATGACAGTGACCTTTTATTTTTAGGTGAAGTAGAAATGATGCACGCCCGATGCATGAGTCCGTCAGTGGAAGAATGCAGAGAGAAATAATTGTTGAATTTGAAAGCTCGCCAGAAAAAGAACTGACACCTCACAGTTGGACTGAAAGTGGATAAGCATTTATCTGCTGGCAAAAATCGGAGGTGTGATTAACATGGGATGAATGAGCATAACTAGTGTATGCATTAGGCAGATGATGGAAATCTATGGACATAATTGACAGCAGATGTCGCTGCTTGTTTGTTTCATCAGTCTAGGTTAGTGCTGATATACCAACTCAGCTTCATATCTACCGTATTTATGCACTTGTAAGTTCTTTTAGTTTATTAGAATGAAGTTCGTGGTATCATCTATCTCTCAATGTCACGTCATTCACAACAACTTAGAAAACATTTCAGTTCCGGGGCCCTTTGACTTGACTTCTTGTCGCTCGTGTATGGGGTAGACTGAATCATTATGTTGTTTGTCTTCTCAGCCTGGAGACATGGAACTTAATCTGGACATGAACAAAATCCAAATTGAGGGAACTCACGATGTGGAAACACAGAACGATTCTCTTTCGCTCAACACAAACAGTTACTTTCTGCAAAGTGAGCCTCAGCAACCTTCAAAATCTGACAGTGGTGAAGGCAAGGAAACGAATAGTATTGCTGGCTCTGAAGATTCGGTGCCTGCTGAGGACTTTACTGGGGCTAGAAGATTTGATATCTGTGTGCCCCAAGTTGGTACACCCATAATGCTGAAGCCTTCGTTGCTTGTAAAGAATAGAGAAAAGCGTAATGAAGAGAAACGGTCATTAGAAGAACATAAATGGAGAATATTGAGACCTGGAATGGTTCTCCTTAAAAGCTATCTCTCCATGAGTGATCAGGTATATGGTTACATCCCTCTCCAAACAATACCTTTTGCTGAAATCAAAATTTTGGGGGAGAAAAAGAACAGAAGCGTACTCCTTGATTGAAATTTTTGACTGGCAATATCCGTGCCTATCATTTACCCAAAAAACAAATATCCCTGCCTATTGATTTGCAAAGTTCTATCATGTTCAAGTCCATTGTATGATTTAAAAATAAAATAAAAATGAAGACAGCATGGTACTATTACTTGTTAGTCTTAGCAGTAGTCATTACTAATGAGTAGCCCCATTTTGGTTTTACCAGTTTGCTATTATGATGGAGACCATTTCCCTGGCTGTCTTAAAATATGCTTTTGAATGAAAAGTACCTGACCTATTTAGTTACTTCCAGAGGTACGCTTTGAGTATAGTCCGCTCGGTTTAACCCCCCCCCCCCCCCCCCCCCCCCCCTATTTATAGCTGTTCAGGAACTACATCTGATGCTTGTCTGTCTGATACTAGGTTAAAATGGTAAAGATGTGCCGTGACCTTGGTCTTGGAGCTGGAGGTTTCTACCAGCCTGGTTATCGAGATGGTGCAAAGTTGCATCTGAAAATGATGTGCCTTGGTAAAAACTGGGACCCTGAGACAAGCAAGTATGGAGAATGTCGGCCAATTGATGGAGCCAAGCCGCCAAGTATCCCGGAAGAATTTTGTGACTTGGTTGCAAAAGCTATCAAAGATTCTCATGCTTTTATAAGTAAAAATGTCAAGATAAACAATGTGCAGGAAAAATTTCCATTGATGGCCCCAGACATCTGCATTGTGAACTTTTACACTGCCAATGGGCGACTTGGTCTCCATCAGGTTTGTAACAATTAATCTGATAAATCAGTTGGTCTTTATTCAGGTTCTTTATATATTTATTACTCTCTAAGTAGATATATCCTTAACAAGGAACTGCATCGTCAGAATACTTCTGATAGATGTAGTAAGGCTGAATTTGGAGGCCTGATTACATTGACCTAAGATTGTTCTTTCCTAGATGCTAATACTTAGTAATTGATTATTCTCGTTTCTTTCAAGTTCAATATTTATAGAATTCATGTCTTATTTGCTTATCTATCCTTGTTTTTGTCTGAACATTAGATACCCCTCTAACTTGAGTACCGAGGGAGTATTTCTTTTGTCAGAAATTCTTTGGCTGAACTCTTTGATATGATCTGGCTCCTTAAGTATAATTATGGTTTTATCACTTCTAATTTTCTCCTAGCAACGTGGAAATTGTGAGGTAGATGTGATCTATCACCTCTCTCTTTAGAAGGAAAAAGAGCATGATCCCCTTCTAGTCTGTTTGAGCTCAAGAGTAGATGCAAATTTCTAACTTCTTTATATAGCAAATAGAACTAGGAGGCTCGTTCACACTGATGGATATGGAATTTTGGGCCATTGTCGAAATGCAGGATCGGGATGAGAGTGAAGAAAGTCTTCGCAAAGGATTACCTGTGGTGTCTTTCTCCATTGGAGACTCGGCGGAATTTTTATATGGAGATCAAAGAGACGTTGTTAAAGCTGAAAAGCTTTTACTTGAATCAGGAGACGTCTTGATATTTGGTGGAAAATCTAGACATATTTTTCATGGGGTACCTTCTATTGTCCAGGACTCTGCACCCAAGGCTTTGTCAGAAGAATCAAGGCTTCGAACTGGCCGTCTGAATTTAACTTTCCGAGAGTACTGATATCATAGTATTAGGTGTAAATAGTTGTTAATTGGTTTTATGTGCAAAAGTTTGGTTTTCTCAATATTAACCACGATTGGAATCGGAAGACAGTTTGAAGCTTCTCGATTTAGAACTATCAGTTCGCTTTTCCTGGCAGATGTACATAAGACAGAATGTGGTGTAGGAACCAAGTGGATGACCTTCAAGTTTTAATCTTTCTAATTGAGGCTATATTTTTTATTCAATTTGTTTCCTCATTACCAATGGTTTGAGCACATTGAATTGATTGTTGGGGTCGATAATTTTATGGATTAGCTTGATCTAATTTGTTTTGAAGTTGGTTAGGGTTAATCAGCCTGGGCTTAGTCAGAACTGCACAAAGATTCTTGATTTAATCGTTAAACGAGTTTCTCTTGTTGAAGGATATGACATACGAGGCCCTTTTTCCATTGGTCGTGAATATGAATTACCAAAGACTTCTGTAGGAAAAATGGAGAATCCAAGAAAGCTAAAATTTTTAAGAAAAAGAGAAAATGTGTATATTGTTTATTAGTTGAACTAATTGTTCTATTGCAGAAGAGAATTTATTATGCTCAAGTTTTTGAGTATGACAAGAAGTGAAGATATATTGGATTGAAGAACTGTGTGCTTCATCAGTATTCCCTTTGTCTTAGATAGCAAAGCCATCAAGTTCACCCTGAGATACCCCATGCCCCGGCCCACAACCGCTGCCGCCACACCACAAACCCCCCCCCCCCCCCCCCCCCCCCCAATATAATAATAATAATAATAATAATAATAATAATAATAATAATAATAATAGCATTTGAGAGTAGAGCAGCGATTTCCCATCAAACAACACCTTTTTGGCAGCCAAACCTCAACAGTCAGAGAGTATCAAAATTTTGGTTGGTCAACATGCTTCCTGGATTTTACTCACACAATAATGCATGCATGTAAATGCTTATTCACATTAAAACCAACCTGCAGAAAATATCAACCACCCACCAACCAAAAAAATGGCATGTTAGTCCCATCTCTGCAAGTGTTGACCATGTGCGAAGTCCCTTATCTGCCACTAGTTGAATGGAATTCTAAATTCGTAAGTTGTGCTTGCTCTAGTCCCTGAAAGTAATTCTGTCTTAAGGAAGTCGGGGAGAGGATAAGACCAGGCTGGAGAAGCAGGGCACATGCTGAATTTAATCTCATGATGTTTATACCGTTTGATCAGAAATTAAGCATGTGCCCTGGCTCTCCATCTTGGTTCTTCCCTCTTAGTGTTAATCTTTGGCTGACTTGCTAGAGTTGCTAGAGTTTAAGAGCGTCAACTGCACCAGAATATCAGAGGTAAATTAACTCTTCTATCATCTTTTATATCACACATTTGGACATTTATGCCAGCTTGTACATTAGCTCTCTCAGCATTTCTTATTCCTGCGCTTAATCATTCATACATATTTGAATCAGTTGAACCTGTGCTGAAACAACAATTGCCGTATTGCATGGCCAAGGGTTATATTCTTGAATGGTCCATAATGCTCTTATTTTTAAGTTTCCGTATCTTAACAGAATGTTTCAATCACCATGCCTGTCGTTATCCCAAGAACCAACACTTCCGCTCCGTGGGGTCATCAAACTGACTGGTATAGGAAAAGGTTCACACGACGTTTCTGTTTTTTGCCAGTATCAGAGAGTTATCAGAACCACTGGTAAATGATAGACAAAGATGCTCAAGCAAATACCACGGCTTCATTCTCGGCACGAACTAGACTAGCATAGAGGCCATTCACGTTGGAGGCCATGAGCGTATCATGGCTTCCATACTCTGTGACCTTGCCTTCTTTGACGACAGCAATCATATCAGCTTCCCTAATGGTGGACATTCTATGTGCCACGACGATCGTAGTCGCTCGCTTTGATGCTGTCCTCAATGCATCTTGGACATGTCTTTCAGATTCCAAGTCCAAAGCACTGCTGGCCTCATCTAGTAGAAGCACTCTCGATCTTTTTAGCATGGCTCTCGCTATGGCAATCCTTTGTTTTTGACCTCCAGATAATTGGACACCACTCTCGCCAACCTGCAACAGGAGAGAATTCTTGGGTTAAGCTATCTGCTATGCTGTATTTTTTGTTTGCTTCTTGAACTACTTCGGTACTTCACTTACCCTGAGAAACTGTCCGTCAGTTAACTAGTATCTAGGGACCCAAGAGATGAGATTTTATTAAGCTATCACAAAATGGGATTAAGCTCATAGCCAGGGGACAACGTAAAGTGCTTTGCTTGCCAGAAAAAGAACAAGGAAAGCAATGTAAAAAAATGTACCTGGGTTTCATAGCCGAGAGGAAGACCACAAATGAACTTGTGAATATAAGCTTCTTTTGCAGCTTCCTCGATCTCAGCCCATGAAGCATTTGGATTTCCAAATGCTATGTTCTCTCTGATACTCCCTCTGAAAAGTGCAGGTTCTTGGCTTACTAATGCGGTCTGCCTCCTTAGCCATTGCACATTCATCTCCCTCAGATCAACCCCTCCCATCATGACCTTCCCCTTATTTGGGTCGTAAAATCTCTGTATCAACCATACGACTGTTGATTTTCCGGACCCGCTAGATCCCACCAGAGCTACCATACTGCCAGCTTTTACCTTAAGATAGAAGTCTCTCAAAACAGTCACCTCTGGCCTCGAAGGATATGCAAAAGTTACCATTTTCAGCTCAATATCCCAAGGTTTTGACCTTTCGAGCTTCCTTCCCTTCTCTTTGTCATTGCCAATTAGAGGTCTCCTGTTAATGATTTCAAGAACAGCTGGAATAGCCGTTGCTGCCATTGAAGTGTCCGGGGCCAGACCTGCTAGTTGGCCAACTGAGAATGAGCTAAGTACTAAAATGAGAAATATTTTGGAAACTTCACTGAGTTTGGCCTTGTCTTCTTTGACAAGGTATGCTCCAAACCAGAGAGTCGTAGTATACGCACCGTACATGGCACCTTGGGCAAATCCTAAGGTTAAGCCTAAAATCTGTGACCTCCTCACGGACTTCTTCTTCGGTTCAGATAAAGCATGGTCAAAGGATTTGATCAACTGTTCTTGAGCTGAGAATGTGGTCACTGTTCTAATGTTTGAGACTGCGCCGGCAGCTATGTTGCTAGCTTTGGCATAAGCTTCGTTATCTAGTTTCGGTCCAACATTTATAATCAAGTTCAAATAACTTGCGCCAATTGTGAATGGAGTGAGAGCAGCTGCCAAAAGGGTTAACTTCCATTGGAGAAAGAATGAAATACCTAGCCCGACGGCCGCTGAACTTAGACTCATTAACAAGACAGAAACTCGATCTCCTAGGACTGAGCGAAAACTGATACAATCCGATGACAACCTTGAAACAAGTACTGCAGCGGAATTCTCTTCTAAATCGAACCATCCTGGTTCTTGTTTTAATGTTGAATGGAACAGAAGGTTTCTAACTCTCGTTGTGAGCTTTGTTCCAGCCCAACCACAGGAACCTTGATGACCAATCATGGATATCATACAACTCAAGCCAAGACCAACTAGAACCAAACAAAGACGACCAACTCTCTTTGTTATATTTTTCGTGTCTGGATCAAAGTAAATGTCAAGGGCATCTCCAAGTACTAAGGGGAAGACCGAAAGAATTGCACCCGCAAGCATACCGCAGAGAAATCCTAGTATCAGCACAAAAAGCTCTGGTCTCTGTAAGCTCCATACCTCAGAAAGTCGATAGTTCCTTTCTACTGGCTTTTGTGGTTCTTCATCTTCTAGTTGGCCATCATGCATGGATTTATAGTTGTTCAAACTAGAGATTTCATGTCCATACTTTGAAACCGGTACGTGGTGCTGAGAATTATCATATATGAAGGAGCCAGCACCTTTCTGAACAATGTCAATTTGTTCCAGTGGAGGCTTTGAAACTGCTTCAGAAGCTAGCTTGACAAGGTCATAGTAGGCGCCCCCCTTTTCCATGAGCTGACGGTGGTTGCCAATCTCAATGACAGACCCTTGATCAAGGACAGCAATTGTTTGAGCATTTCTTACCGTAGCAAGCCTGTGAGCAATGACTATGGTTGTTCTGCTAGTCGAGATTTTGTCAATTGCCTTTTGAACTATAATTTCAGACTCAGGGTCCAAGGCACTAGTCGGCTCATCTAGTAGAAGGATTTTAGGATCTTTGATCATGGCTCGAGCTAGTGCAATCCGTTGCTTTTGACCACCTGAGAGTAGTGTTCCTCTGTCTCCAACCTGCATAGGAGTCAGTAAGAGATAATTCATGCATTTGAGGCAAGTATGGACTTGCAAGAAGCTAGTCAGGCGTCAGAGCTAGAACATTAGATCACAAATTAAGAGTCATTGTCAAATACCATAATAAGATACAAAAAGACAGTATGCTTTCTTGTATGAACCAATGCTGAGTATTTTGGTGACATCACCTGTGTATCATAGCCTTGTGGGAGGCCCAAGATGAAGTTGCTGGCGTTTGCCGCAACGCAAGCAGCCATTGCTTCCTTCCTTGTGGCGTTCTCTTTGCCCATCATCACATTTTCTATGATGCTTGTTGCAAAGAGAACCGGCTCTTGGCCTAACATGCCTATCTGACTTCGTAGCCACTTGACCTGCAGTGACGATATATCGTGACCGTCCAAGACAACCGTGCCTGCCACTTCGAACCATTAGTGGAGGAATAGAGAGTCATGGGACGTCATTTATCAACTATGTTTGTCTGTGGGACTGACAATAGAATCCCCAAGAGTCTGCGTTCAGACAACTGTAAGTAAGTTTGAGCTTACCCTCTGTAGGATCATAAAATCTCTCTATCAGAGCAAATATGGTGGATTTGCCGCCTCCACTAGCACCCACTAATGCGAGAGTCTTTGAAGAGGGAATCACCAGACTCAAGGAGCGGAGAATCGGAGCATCAGGACGAGATGGGTATGCAAAACTCACTCCTTTGAACTCAATTTTTCCACGAACATGCGAGAGTATCCTCCCGATAGGATTGTAGGGATCTATTTCAGGTACTCTGTCTATTACTTCGAACACCCGGGTTGCTGCTACAGTGCCTTGGGCAAATTGAGCATAGTAGGACAATGACAATGCCAAGCCCCTGTAGTACGAGGAAGAAGAATCAATTTTCTTCCAGCCAAAGAGATATGCATGCGTTGGACATGCATCATATCAGAATCCTCATGGATCTCCAAGCAGCTTAGTAATGGTGTCCATAAAAAAATATTATAAATGAAGCTCTCTTGTACTGAATAATTCATCTTGAGGCCATTTCAACATATATCGTGACAGAAATAAGTACCTTCCACCGACAGTGACGCCAAAGAAGCAAGCAATTGCTTTACCTCCAGAGATCTCGCCACGAGCAACCAATATGGAACCGAACCAAAAGGCCAATGCCCATGTCGAGTACGTAACCAAGTAGATGACTCCAATACCTGCACCCTTGGCAAACCCAACCTTGGCTCCTATGGGAATTGACCTCGACAGCAGTTCAGCATATCTCGCGGCCAAATTATCTTCTGCAACGAATGAAAATACCGTTCTGATGGAACTGATAGCTTGCTCAGCAACGCTGCCGGCTTTTTGATAAGAAGCCTTCATTGTAATCAAGAAGAAAAGGACCAAAAAAGAGTTAGGAATCATCACATATTGCGATCATTCATTCTCAAGCGTGTTTAGTACCTCCTTACCTCTTCCTTTGAAGCTAGACCAACATAAACAGCCTTGTAAGCAATGCCGCAGAACATCGTCAATGGAGTGACAGCTAATATTACTAGAGATATTTTCCACGATTGTATGAACCCAACCACATATCCATTGACGAAAGTGAAAATATATCGAACAAAGTGTGCCATCTGTTAGTTGCAGAAAAAAGAATGAGATGTCTATGAAATAGATGCACTGCTTGGCTGGTTATGATAACAAGGAAAAAGGACGTCAAGAAAGAGATTTTAGAGCAACAGCATGAAGAGCACACCTTTTCGCCCATTACTTCTTGAATTTGCGCAACATCACTTGAGATTCCATGCATGATGTCACCGGTGCTAACTTGTGTGTCAAAAAAGCCGATGTCCTGTCGGAGAACTGCTCTCAGGTAGTTAGTTCTTATCCTTTGAGCTGCTCTCTCCCCCACCAATCTCCAACATGTTATTTCTGCAGAATTATTGACACGCCTCTTCGCTTAACCATTGTGAAGGATGAATAATTGCAAACTTTGGAGGAAAAGAGAATTGAAGCAGTTAATTTCTTTCCGAAGCAAAATAGAAGACAATATTTAAGCAGCACACGAGCCAGGTGCCGCTTAGCTAGAGGAGTGAAGATCCTAATCATAACACTCTGACGCCAATAAAATTATAGAAAATGCATTTACCCATGTAAGCTCCGACCACCACCATCGCTGCTAGTCCAGTCATCCACAGAGATACCTGAAATGAAATCAACACCAGAAATTTGAACATATTTATCGAACATGCAGCAATGATCCGTACAAAGAATGCAATCTCTTACGCACACAATGTATGATATGATCTTTAATTCACCATGTACTCCAAAATAACTTATCAGATCAATCACTTTACTGCAGGTGAAGATTATATTCAAATCACAGACAATTTATTGCGCTTCATCACTAAATACGTGAGATGGAAAGTTATATGACCAGGTCGCCCAAATAGCCTGGATATCCACGTTAAGGTAAAGGAAAGAAAACAGCGTGGCAAGATAATTTATACCTTGTCTACCTCCTTCATCATCTGGTGTTTGTCAACTTTAGAAATCTTGTTCACAAAGTCTCCAAAAAGAAAAGAATACCATGGAAGTGAACCCCCATTAATCAGAGCTCCCACGCACCCCAAGATCACAAGAACAAAATCCCACATTGTTGAGAACTTGAACAAGCCGAGTACCCCAATAGGCTTCACTGGCTGTTCTTCATCCTCTTCTTCCTCATTGAACTCCTTGTCATCAGGAGGTAATATTTCAATGTCATTGTATCTATTTCCATGACTGTGACGTTGGATTCCCGAATCCCACTGGTTATGACTATGACCATGATTGGTGCCTTCTTCCTTGTACCTTGAATGTCCATGTCCGCCACCGTTGTGTCCACCATGTGATGTGCCATGACTATAATCATGTCCACTGCGTAATATGTTGTGATGATGATCACGACGATGACGATGACCACGACTCTCATAATCAGCATCATCTTCGTAATCTGTATTCACATGACGATGATATTTATGAGGACTTGAAGAGCTCACTTTGCTCTCAAAATCATCACCTTTGTTGTAGCCAGTAAGTTTGAGCTCATCCCTATGACCAAAACGGCCATCTTTACTTCCTTCCTTAATCACTTCCAAGTTTGGACGACCCTTCTTGGTCTTGGTATTCTCACCAGCAGCATAACTCCTTCCAAAGAATGCACTCTCATTGGTATCTCTGTCCACAAAGCTTCGCAGCTCAAGCCTCCGGTCAGCAACAGCACTGTACCCCGAGTAGTCGTAGTAAGGATTCGTGAAGCTCCGAACCCCACCACTTGTGTAAGAGAGGTAGTACTCATTTGCCGTCCGCCGAAAAACTCGGCTCTGGAATGGCGTGGTGGCAGCAGTCCAGGGGCTTAGGGCCACACCGAGATTCTGGCTATCTCGCCACCCTGTCGGCTCAAACTGCCATGATAGCTCACCCTGCCATGACCAGTCACCATCTGGCCCGAATGGCGTGGCGGGTGAAGGGTGGTGGAATCGCCTTGGCGTGTGGCTACGCGACGTCTGGTGCGAGCTGAGAGGCGTGAAGGAGCGGGATGCATGGCGTGACGTGGCTGGAGTGGCATGGCGTCTGCGGCGAGATTTGGTGGCGGAGAAGAAGGAGGAGTAGTCAAAGTCGAAGGATGAGTCAGCCATTGTTGGGGGAGGAGGAAGAAGAGGTTGAGAGCATGGAAAGATCAGAGATAATTAGAGGAAGAAAGGGAAGTGAGTAAATGTGATGAAGAGAAGAGAAAGAGGAAAACAACGCATGGAAGGATTAGAAAGAAAGGGTGCAGACCTTGTTAGGAGCTAAATCCAAGGAGAGATTTGCCTAGGATCAAGACTATGCTTGCTCCGCCTATATTTCAATGTTTGTGTTTTGTTTCTTCATGATTCTTGTTGATGCCTTTGTCTCTTTCTTCTGTCAATGTTGACATTCCTCGCAGCAATTTTTTTAGGATGACAGCTCATGTTACGATGTTGTCCGTGCTTAAGTTTGCCAACCCAGTAAGTTAATGTTGATATAGAATTAAACCTCACTCATTTCGCGAATATTCTACTTCCAAAATTATTTTATCAGTACCAATTCGATAATAACCTGCAAATTTTCTCATATCGGACGAATTAGTCTTTCTCCGTTTTTTGCATGATACATCGTGTGGACGTTGGATTGGAATGTGAAGTTATTGTGAGCATGGTATGTTCTCTAGTAATTTCCACAAGAGCACGAAGAAACCTTCGGTTACATCTGAACTGTTCTGTTTCCATTTCTTTTTTTTGTTCCTCTCTAACCCACAGCTAATCATTTGGAAAGAGGCAGCACCATTTGAATGCTTATCGTAATGCAAAGATCCTTTGCACTGAACGAAGGACTGCAACGACAGCAAATCGCAAAGACAGTTGAATACGCGTATATGCAACAAGACATGCGGAAGACGCTGAAGCCGGCAGCGGATCTTGCAGGGAATAACTGCGGCTACATATTGACCGTCAAGATGATTTTAATTGGGTGGCAGAGACAGGACGGTACTAGATTGATTGGCAAAGATAGTTTTTTGTCCTCCCTTTCGCAGAGCATGGTGAGTGGTGACGCTTTTGCGTTTGTTTTCTTACGAAACACAGGACCGAAGGAAATACGAGATTCAAAAGCCACGTGGAAGCTCCAAAGAGCGAGTTCTCTCTTAGCTAAGGTCAGGGCTCTTTTTTTGGGATATCTTTAGGCCAAAGCAAAATGGGCCTCTCCATTTGTCAGCAGAGAGATCATTCGTATCTGCTCCACATTTCTCATGAACTGTGGCAGGTAACGAATAAGGACTTTGACTCGTAAGACATGGCTGTGGAAGTCGGAGCTACTTAGTTTAAGCAATCCCTTCTGTGTCGATCAATCAGTGAAGGGTCGTGACAAGGATCAAAGTACAATAAAAAGACGGATATAGCAACTCTGGAATGGTGAAAGAGTATGCCAACGGTTGTTGGGTGAGTAGTGGAAGAAGGGCGAAGATAACATCTGAGATACAACACTGCCGCTCTTTAAAGTCGAAAGGGAAAAATTCACAATCAAATTATTCAGTTAGATATTGTTTCGACTGACAAGAATGATCTATATCTTGGTTTCATAACTTTAGTTTGCTTGCCAAAGCACATATACACAAGCATACAATCTCATAAAGCCAAATGATTTAGAGGTCTAATTTGGTACGATTTAGTTGGAGTTATTTGAAGCAAGTTACTTGGTTTGGTCTCATCTTCCCTTTAAGTATATTACCAACAAAAAAAAAGGAACCAATTTCGATTAAGATCATAGATAAATGAAGTTGAAAGGTGCTTGCGCATGTCACTGTTGCCTTTTTTCTCTTTGCACCCACCATGCTTTATCATTCCCTTCATCTCTCGTGTTCATCCTCTGCAACTAATCCTATACGTTTGCAGTATTCTGGTGTATTCAAGCTTTCGCACGTACATTAATGCAAGGACACAGGACCAAGGCTGCATTTATCTGATGAAATTAGTTGTGTGCTCTGAGTGACGGTTAAAATCCACTAAAATCTGTTAAAAAGTTCTCTTGAGCAATTTTAATTCTGGAACTTCCTTTCATTTGTGCTAAGCGAAGGATACTTCATATATATCACCTGTGCAGTCTTTCTTCGGATTGTGATTAGATAGAACCTGTGTTTTAGCGATGCTTGTGAAACAAAATTTGCAACACTGCCAGAGTGGGAAATTCATTTTCAAGTACTAAGCTGCCTTTTTAAGATCTGGGATATTATTCGCAAGAGAATACAATATTGAATATGTTTTAACTCCAGAATCCAGCTCCCGGGCCATCCGGGAGTCTTGTGATATAGCAGAGGAAAGAAAGTTGAGGAACAAGATATCCGAAATATATAGCATCTGCTTGTATATAATTTCTTCATCCATCTTCACTTGCCAAATTATTACTCTCAATAACAGAACAGTACCATTTTTTGAGACATACTTCACGTACGGATAAAGTACGTCCCATACAACACCAAATCAGATTTGGTACCGTGCCTGTGAGAACTTCAACTCAGCATACAGCATATTCGATTTCTCTTCACAGTATGACTGATTTAGGGTATACACGTACTGTGATAAGTAGTAGATCTCATGCAAATTTTAAAGCATGCCTAGCTACACACTTGCATCTGGCAAGCATTCCTCCTTTACACCGAATCACTAGAAAGGGAAAAGTCAGATTTTTCTCACTAGGAGTTGAGTGACTCAGTGGTAAACCTTCAAGTCTCTTCCCTTGCTCCGGAAAGACGAAAGTGAGAAAAATGATCGGGGTGCTGTAAAATTTCAGTAGGCATGTAATTAAGTTACTTGGACAAAAATATAGTTAACGCAAGCACCAGGTGAGCTGAGGAGGTCTGTAAAGATACTAAGGCCACCCCTCATGCAGACCCTATCTATAGCTTTGGAACACATCAGAATGCTGGACAACTAGAAACATCAATAGTGAGCTATTACCTTTGAGAGAGCTTCCTGACAGTGACTGTTGATCATCTCTCAGCTTGAATTCTTCTGGTGGGGCTGGGATAGACCTATTTAGGGCTTGAACTGCAAGATGAGAAGACCAGATTTCATCATCAAGTCAAGATCTATGCTTTAGTTTCAATCTGTAGATAGCATTAAACAATCACGAGCTGGCCAATGTCCAGCAAAAGAAAGAAACACATAAGTTTCTACAGATGATTACGGGAGAACGTAAAGCATAGATTAAATTAGTTTGCGGTGGACTTGACAACAATGATCCAGTTTCTTGGTGCTTATGAGCCCAGCTACAGGCAAAAAGCGTTATTTTTGGGAGTATGCTTCGGTCATGAAATACTTTAAGGTTAACACGTCATTTTCCAACAGGACCCCATAAAGGCTTACCTGTTTTGCACGAACATAAAACTTTTATGAAAAACAGAATGTTGATTGTGATACATAAAGGATAAGACTGGAAAAAACGCATCCTGGTTTCAGAGCTTGAATTTCAAAATTTTAGTAGCTCCATCATAAGCGACACCCAGAAAGAGAGAAATATCCGCATTAGGAATTGCTAATGAATTATGCTAATCTTAACTAGCAAAGACTCATCCTGACATCGTTATTAAAAGTTTAGTATCGCACAGACAGACAACATATTTAACAAGCAGAGTCAGACACCATGGAGAACTTGGTTGCTCAACAGGAAAACTGACCTTGTTCCTGGAAAAAATCACTTGCGTTAAAGCTACCACAGCTACTATGATCCTGGGAAAAACCTGTAACAGGCTGCTTTAAGTGTTCAAGTGATCCAATGGAAGGAAGACCACACCTGTCTTCAATTGCCTTATCTCCATCCATGGTCGATGCAGATACTCTATTGATTGAACTCTCTGCCACCTGACTTCTTCCGAGCTTCAGCAACCAAAAACCTTTCTTGGCATCCTTGGGAGAATCATTCTGGGAAGAATCATAAGCGAGATTGGGTTTCTGAGCATTCCCCCATCTCTTTCTTGTTCGAGCAAGACCAGTCTCCGCATGGACCATCGGTTGAGAGCTCCAGGATATGGAGCTTCTAACTGAGGAATCAACAGAAGCATCAATTTCTGATAAGTCGTGTTGATGATACCTTGGCAGCTTCGAAACGGACATGAAATCGGAATAACGAGATCCAATTGAGTCACCATTGGAAGATCCCGAAATTCCATCATCTACAGGGGCATGATATCGGCCTTTTTGGTTTGTGATCTCTTCATCTTCAGTTGTGCTAGCCACGGCTGGAGCCTTCAAGGCTGAAGCTCCAAAATCATCTTCATATTTCAAGTTATCGCTGTTGCTAGGGAAGGCCTCCGAATCAGCACTTTTGACAAGTTCCTCGTTTAGGCTGGGACGAAACCATTCTTCACCAAATCTCACCGACTCCAAGATAGCCCCATTGGAGTTCCAAGCAGACAAATTCTTGGACTCTAGTGGAGCGGAAGATCCGTTCCTTGTTGCCCGAGATTCCCGTGTCTTCTTTTCCTTTGCACAATATACTTTTATCTCTTCCCCTGAGCTTTCGCTTCTGGTGAAGCTCCTGTCTTGGGAGTGGGGCAATGTTCGAATGTATCCTGGAGCAGGACTTTTGTTCTCTTTCTTCATATTGGAAAAATTGGGAACAACAGGAAGTGACCGCACATAAGGGCTTTCGGATTGCGGCCTTTGCCTTCCAGATATGGAATTGGATGGTTTTAAGGAAGGCCGAGCGACAGGCACTGTGGTTGTCTGAGGTTTCGAGGAAGACCGATCTTGAATAGGTGAAAAAGGCTTCTTGGTTGCAGAGCTCCTGGAAGAACCAACTCCAGAAGATGCTTCGTTCTGCCCGTCTGGATAATTCTCTGCTTCGCCACAGAACAATGCTCTCGTATACTGTGACAGGGAGAACTTTATAATGGTTAGTCAAAGTAACAATTCGGAAGCCAAATTTCGCTTCAGTTTCAACTTTCAAAAACAAGACACGGAAAAGCATTATCATTAGGCAGTTATGTATTGCATGGAACGTGGAACAACACCTCATCCATCCTCGTGCTCGACCGTATATTGAATGATCGCAGCTTCTCAATACGCGACCATGCACCAGCTTTTGTATCCGGTTCTTCCACAGACCCAGAAAATTTGCCTTTCAACTCCGAAATACTCATTTCAAGGTCGGCCTGCATGTCCTTCAACTTCGCCTCCTTCAATGCCCTTTCGTTTCTCCCCCTTTGTCTCAGTTTCGAGTCCCGTCTCCGCATGTACTCGTTATAGAATTTCCCCCTCCAATTAACTGATATATCTTGCCTATCAGTATCGGCATAGTCGCCCTGATGACCTACCATCTTCACAGATGGAGAGGTGCCAAACTCTGCCCCGCCGCTCGAACCCCTCATCGCCTCAGTCATGATTTGCTTCTTGGGAACTCGAGGAGGAATCGCATGGCTATTGGAATCTCTACTCTTCCATCTGGAACTGAACTGATCACCGGACATCTGAAGCTTCTGCTCAGCGAAAAGCCTCTCGAGCTCATCGGCTTTGGTTCTGAGCTCCTTAATGAATTCCTGGTTTCCCCTGGAGTGCCGCGTCGACCTCAGAACTGGACTCTCTGAAACCTGTCCACCCGGAAATACCGCATCGTCGTTACCAGAAGGAGGACCTTTCTCACCAGCCCTAGCGCACGACTCCGCGATCTTCTGAGAGGCACCGGGAACATGTGCTCGGAACTTCATGACTCGCCTGACGAAAGAGCTCGACTTTTCAGAGAAGTTCCATCGAATGACACCTCCCAAGTTCCATAGGACATCTGCTTCTCCGCACCGTCGTCCTCTTCTGAATTAGTTCGATTTCTGGAGGTTTACTCGGTCAAACACACCAAGCCTCCCCGCACCAGGTGAGTCGTTGGTGACTCGGTCAGGTAGGCTCTTCATATTATTCCCTCGCGTGATCCCTCTGCGTTGTGTTGGATGGCTGTGCGACAGTGAAGTGAGGACGGTGGCGAGGGGGAGTTGGGTTCGCCACACGTGGACGCTCGTGATTGCCCGGAAGGGTGGCTAGGCCGGTCAAACGTCAGATTCAAAGAGGTGGGCGGGCCCACTTGGCTCTTCCTTCTTCTCCCATTGGTGGTGGGGATCGTCAGCGGACAATGTCATACTCAGGTGTGAGAGAGAGAGAGAGATGACACGTGGGGTCAGATCTCCTTCACTGGGAATGCCCGCGTGGGGCTGGTCTGATCGCGAGATAAAGAAAATAGGAGAAGGCGAGAAAATGACGCGAGCACGCACGGCTCCTCTTTGGCACATACGAGATTATTGTCGCCCTTGACAAATTTGGGAAACTACGGAGAATACTACAAAACCTTATAATGAGGCGACAAAAGTCCAGAGAAGTGGAACTTGGGATCTCGAGAGCGGCCAATTAACCGCCGTACCGCCAAAAGTTCATCATGAGTTCATAATCACGAGACATGACACGACGAAAGTATCTCCTCAATCCCCTAAATATTTCTTTCCCCAACCTTTTTCAAGGATAGCTTTTCTCTTCCGTGGGATTACCACAGAATCTAAATTAATAGACCTTATTTTTCGCTCCGATGCATCATCCAATCTCATTCCCTTCCAACCGTTTCAAACAATCAAAATCTCTCAAAACAAGCATCGAGACACTCTTGAATTGAGATCTAAGAGATATCTAAATTCACATCGAGTTTTATGTGAATGCAACGAAATAGATAAAGTGACGAACTCGATCGATTCATTTATGTTTTTTTTTGCGCAACGTAAATTTAGATAAACAAAAGTAGAATTGACACATGCTCGCTAAAAAGTTAACCTAAAAAAAAAAAAGATCAATCGGGCTTTTACAATCCGTAAAAGGCCAATCGAGTCTTTAGACTCAATGCACGGGAGTCATGATTGGTCTAAATCGGGACAATGCAACTGAGATCAGCGGGGAATTAAATATAGTAAAATACCCATTTCCCTGGCAAACTCATTCCCCCTCCAATGAGATGTTTCCCCCCCAGCAAGAAAATCGTAAGTAGTTTGGAATCCCGATTCGCTCGTCACTGGAAAAGGCCAAAACCCGGTTCGCATGACCAGGAAACTTGGAAGGTTCCAATTGGAGAGGATTTTGCCATTATGCCTTGGATTATCGCAATTCACAAAACCCCAATTGAAGATACAGAGCAGCAACAACAACACCACTCCCCAGAAACCCAATCTCTCAACCCGAGTCCTCTTCTTCACCACATGAATCGGAGATTTCCTAGAGACTCTACATGAATTCCTACACTTACAGTTGAAGAATCTAGTTACTATTGTCGCTGTTGTTGTTGTTGTCGTTGTCGTTGTCGTTGTTGTTCCTATGCTGGTGATTCCCACCGCTCCCTCCGCTGCTGCCAGCGCCTCCTCCGTCCCCGGCGCCGCCAGCTTCAATCTTCTTGCCAGGACGGTGCCTCATCTGGGAGATCTCCAACTGGGTGTTCATGAAGAACTGCATCCTCTGCACCTCCAGCTCCTTGGCGAACTTCATCCTCTGCTTCTCCATCTCCACCATCTGCTGCAACTTGGCGCTCTCCGTCTGCTCGTACACGTCCCCGAAGTTTGCGATCGCGCGAGTCAAGTCCCCGATGGAGCCCCCCAATCCTCCGTTCCACTTCTGCTTCGAGGACCTCGCCCCGGTCTCGTTCAGATTCACCTCTCTCCCAGGTTTAGTCCTCTTAGGGCGATGAATCTCCGGCGGCAGGCTGTCCGTGGAGGAGCCGCCGTTGTCGGACATCTCCGGCTCCGATTCCGACTCCGCCTTCCTCCGCTTCCGGATCTGCATCTTCGGGCCGCCTCGCGGTTGCTGCCCTTGCTTGCGCGGTTGCTGCGTTTGTGACGATCGCTGGTCCTTGTGTTGGCTACTAACCGACGACCTGATTCCTACCGGGATACCTACCGGAATATCTTTCTGCGTCCGCACGGGACTTGGAGTCGCCGCGGCGGCTGCCGGCGAGGTGTACTTCGCGGACGGTCCGACCAGCTGATCCAATTTGTCGAAGAACCTCCACTTGCTCGGGCCTCCAGCGACGGCGATCTTCGACTTCTCGAGCTTGTACTTCTTCTTCACCGTGTCGATCCGGTTCTTGCACTGGATGTCGCTCTTCGGCGGCTTCGTATAGTCATCTCTGCCGCTCACCACGTCGGCGACCTCCTTCCAGTGCTTCTGCTTCAGATTCCCCCTGCTCAGCTCCAGATACCGCTCTCCCCAGGCGTCGATCAGCACCGCCGTCGCACCTTCGCTCCAGCAGTCCTCGCGCCCTCCTCCTCCACCCCCTCCGCCGCCGGTGCCGTGCCTCAGCTGCTGGATCGGGAGGGCCAGGGCTAGGCTGTTCGGAGGGAGCTGCGGCTGCGCCGGGGCGGCTGTCGCGTCGGCGCTGGAGACGGGGGGGGCCGCCACCGTTATGCGGCCGTTGACGGCGCGCGGCGGGGACGGGGAAGGGGACGGGGAGGCGGACGCGCTTGGGGGGCTAGGAGTCGGCGGCGAGCGGATCTCGTCATCGTCTTCCATGGGCGGCCCGGAATATCGTGCGCCGGGAGGTGCGCAGGCTAGCACGAAGCGACCGATAAGATCAGCGAAACTTTCGAGAGATCGAGAGAGAGAGACAGAGAGAGAGAGGAGCGCGTCCGTGCGTGGAGGGTTTTCTCAGCGCAATTAACGGTTGACGGAGAGACGGAGGGAGGGGTTCGGCTGACGGCGACGGCACAGCGGGACGGAGAGGGGGGGACACGTGGAGTGGAGACAGGGGAGGGTGGCCTGACGTGGCGAGATCCGGTTGGGAGGTATAGCGGAGAGGGGGGGTCCCGTCACTGTGACCGGTGGTCTGCGGGCTCGCCGGCAATCCGGTGACGGTAGGTGTGGAGCTTTTTGGGGGAGTCTTGGCTGGGCGCTCTCGTTGGTTGGGTCGACGACGGCGAAAACCAAACCGGTGACTTTTTTTTTCTCTTTTTCGCCACCAAGTACGAAACGAGGATATGAAAAAAAATTAAACAAACACGAATGAAAATGGATCATGCCAAAAGTCCCCCCTGCGATATTTATATACTGGCGGAGCCAGGGGGGTGGAGATTCTTGCCTAAAGTGGAATCAATTGGTCAAGTAAAATCACAGCCGTTCTCGCATGAAATTCAATGGATCCAGATTTAGGTGAGAAAATCCCGACGCTTTCTTTCATACACGGCAAGTTGGTAAATCTGCGATGGGCTGCACATCGACAAATTCAGTGAAAAAGTAATGACCCCCGCGATAAGAGGGAATTCTCCCCTGAATCAAAATCACTTTGACCTCGTGAAAATTCGGCCGTCGATTCTCTTCACGCGCATCCTGTGCATCCAGATTTAGGTAAGAAAATCCCAACGCTCTCTTTTACACACGGCAAGTTGGTAAATTTGCGATGCGCTGCACATCAACAAATTTGGGCAATGATTGATGACTCCCCCGACGAGGGAAAATTCTTACCCGAACTAGAATTAATTGACCGAGCGAAACTATAGTCATCGATGGTCTTCACATGAAATTCAGTGCATCCAGATTTAGGTAAGGAAATCCCGACGCTCTTTTTGATACACGGCAAGTAGGTAAATATGTGGTGGACTGCAGTACGATAAATTCGGCTAAAAATTAATGATTGTCACAACGATGAGAAATACTTACCCAAACCAAAATCAACCATCGATGGCCTTCACCTGAGAGATCTGGTGCATCTAAATTTAGGTAAGAAATTCCCAATGCTTTTTTCCATATATAGTAAGTCAGATTATCTGCGATGGTTTGCACCGTGACAAATTCGGTCGAAAAATTGTGACTCCCGTGATGAAGAGAAGTTCTTGCCTGAATCGAAATTAATTGACCGAGTGAAATTACAACCATCGATGGTCTTCACATGAAATCCGGCATCTAGATTAAGGTAAGAAAATCCCGACGCTCTTTTTTATGCATGGCAAGTTGGCAAATCTGCAATGGATTGCACAACAGCAAAATCGATGTCCCCACTGAATATTTACAATAATATATTTTATCAATGATAGCGGCAAATTTGAATCAATATGTACTTTAACTTGAATTGGTAACTCACATACCAAGTGGCAAATCAGAATGTTACTTTGCGGCATTGTGCAGCTCCTGGCCTTCGATATTAAGGGTGTCCATGAAAAGCTGAGAATCATTAAGCTGAATTGAACCGAATCGAGCCACATTGTTACGTTCCGTTTTGGTTTGGATTTTTTTAATTGTTTTGACTTTGGTTTATAATTTTGGAAACCGATAAACACAAATTAGACTGATATATATATAGTAAGACTTTATATTTTCATTTTGACAAAAAAAATTTGTAGTTGTCTAATCTAATAAGTTTTACCTATGCACAATTCCTTTAATCTATTATATCAAAGATTTCTACTTTTAAGTTGACCAATATTGATTGATTTTAATCTCAAATAATATGTTTGAAAGTGTTTTTTAAGAAAAATAACACAAATAATTCTTGTATAATATCATCCCTAAACTTTTAATTCGTGTAAAGTGATTTTTAGAATATTCCTGAATATTCAATTTAGTCCTTCAAATTACATATATAAAAAGCCAAAAAAAATTAATAATTATATTATTGCTTTGATTTCAAGATATATTTTCCTTTAAATCCATCCTAAATCAACAAAACAAAGAAGGCCATTTTTCATTCTTTTACCATTTAGAGATTTATATGTATTATGATAATTCCATTTAAGTATATCTTAATTCACAATCTTAAAATTATTACAAGTAGAATCTTATTTGAAGTTGTACCGAGTTAATAGTTCTACTATTTCAATTTCTTAATTAATAGATTTGACTACATTTAATTAAGAAACTACAAAAGACAAAAATTTGGAAAATATTAGCTATTCCAAAAATTAGGAACAAGATTTAGATTAATATAAGGATGAGAATGAAATAATATAGTTATTAAATATTCTCATGAGAACACTTATGTTTAAAATAAAAGGAATACGAATAGAAATAACTTTAAATGATGTTATTTAACAATTATAGAAATTATAATTCAAAAAATATTTAAATGGAGCTATAGTAATATTTATAAAGATCAAAAGGTAAAAACTTGTGAATGGTATCGAGTAATTGATTCAACTCTGTTTTAGAAAATTAAAAGATTGGATTGAACAAATTGAATGTTTAAAATCTAAGTTGAACCTCGCTAAACTTTCGATAGTTTGATGTGATTGATTGTGATTATATTCCTTTTTTTTATAAATTCATAGAAATAGGTGCTTTTTTGTTATTAAAATACACATTGAAATTAGACGATCTACATGTGTATTAAATTTCTTGCTTGTAGATCGACCCAATGGCAACGGTTTAAAACTGAACCGAACCGGCAACAAGCTTGAGTTATTAATTTGGGCGAGCAGTAATTTTATTGGCTTGCAACGCGATTTTGGCAAACTGAT
Source organism: Melaleuca quinquenervia (assembly GCA_030064385.1). Taxonomy (NCBI): domain Eukaryota; kingdom Viridiplantae; phylum Streptophyta; class Magnoliopsida; order Myrtales; family Myrtaceae; genus Melaleuca; species Melaleuca quinquenervia. Next base: position 17,867,371 of record CM057727.1, on the reverse strand, counting down.
AGGTTCAATTTGGGTTGAAAATGCCTCCAACCCGAACCAAATCAAACCAAAAACGCCCGTATCCGATACCATCCTCACAACTTTTGAGTGCCACGTGCAACCCCCGCAACAAAGGGGCCCAGCCCAAATCCCAAAAGCCCATTACTTTTGTCCTAAAGTTCCTTCCCAGGCTCCTGAACAGACGTCAGGAACATTTCCTTCGTTCAAGAGTGCATTGACCCTCAGGGTGCTGCTGCATCGTGCATCCAATCTAAGAGCACGGCTCCAGTGAAAAGCTCTTGGTTACATGACGAATGGAGGTAAAGGAGCTTCCTTTCTGGGCGTTCACTGGCTATGCAGTAATCACTGATGTGGATAAGGTCAAGAGGAGGAGTAGTAATCACTGCTTCTCAATAGATGTGACAGTAACTTTGTAAATGAATGCGGTTTTCTACAGCAGTGCATCCATAACAAGCTGGAGTGAGTGAATCAGCCTCTCTCCCAACATCAGAATTCTCTGCATACGGTGGCCTTATATGGTCGGGTTGATTTTATCCAACGTCGGATTTCACAATGATTATCTAAGAATTTAACGGTCATTCTTAAACTAAAAATCTCAAAAGCCATTGGTAAAAGACTCGGCATCAGGTAACAATAACAACGAAACCTGACTGTCTCTGTTCCTTCCTCAATCGCATTGCTGGCAGCTGCTGTAAAAAGTTCAAGATGCTTCTAAGACTAATTTGTAAGGCGCAATGATGAGAAGCTGGGTTAAACAATGAGAATAAAAGGTGAAAAAAGTGAGAATCGTTCACCTGAAGAAGGCTTGAGAAAAATGAAAATGTATCCTGGCTTCCTACAGGATTCAGTCTTTCCTGGATGCTCACTCAAACAACTTTTTATCAGACATACCCAGGCTTCAGCCCTCCTCCGTCCTTCCAAGCATGCAAGTCACGTCCAGTTCACTAAGTAAAAAAGTGGGACTCCATAGCATTATCATATCCTCAGGGCAGAAAACCCAAGCAGTGCTAACCTATAAGATCTTAAGACACAGGATCTCTGCACAAAAGATTTTACAGATACTTAACTGCCTCAGTCAAATATTAAACCATGTCTTCATCTAACGGCTTAAGCTTTTAGAACAGTTGGCGGTGGTCCTTCACAAAAATAGTCCTGAGTTCAAATCTTACCAGACCCTTAATCTCCTCAAAGTCCTTCAAAAAAAGATCAGACTAAGGGTGAGGGGGAGTGTGAAAGTACATAAATATTAAACCACGTCTTCACTTAACGGTTTAAGCTTTTAGGATAGTTGGCGGTGGTCCTACTAAAACTTCACACGACCCTGAGGTTTTCTACGTCAAACTTCACCAACATTGACTCGCCCGTATTTCCGATGAATCATAAACCAGTGCGGGTTCTCTCATTGTAAAGTTCTTTTTTTCTGAGTATGGTCAAAAATTGCATTGGCGAGTTACTCAAGATGCGTCTTCAATTTCTTATCATTTGAATACAAAGAGGAAAGACATAAGAAGCCACTGGCCAGGCATGATTCATACTTTCTTTGGGGAAAAGGGTTACGTAATGCATGATTGACCAGGGATGGCAAATGCTGACAACATAGACGGTCCATCATTGGTGCGGATTTCATTGGACCTGCCAAAGTTTCAACAGGCAAGAGATACTTTGCGAATACAATATTCATTCAGGTCCCTAGTTTAGATATATGCAAGACAAACTTAAGCAAGAATTGATTTCGAAATAACAACTAAAAGCACTTTTTCTCGCTCAAGCGCCTTATAGTGGATGTTTCATTAGAGGATCTTTTAGAGCATTTCTATGGTTAGAAGTTCACATGGGTTGGGATTTTGTTTCTTAGGATGGACCATACTTAATTGATGTTTCATATGACATATATGGCATTCAAAATGAGTAACACCATTAGAAAACTTATTGTGCACAACGGTTATTTTAGCCATGCAATTACCATTTCATCAATTCCATCCATTTCTTTTCTAATTTACGTGTATGCTTATGTGTAGTTTCAGTCCCAACCAATGGGAAAATCATGCCAGCTCTTCAACACTTGGTAACCTTTCACAAGCTGCAACAGTTTGGCAAGTTGTGTTGGAAGTTAATGCGCACAAAGGACACAGTGCATGGTACCAACCGCCCAATGCCATTGAAAAAACAATCAAAAAGCCCGTGTAAAATCATCGTAATCATCGCAAACCCGATTTGAGCCATTTTGGAGAGACCTAGGAACAACATTATATATTGTGTTGTAGCCTAATTGAAAGCTCTATATCCGCTCTATTGAAAGCTTTGTGTGAATTAAATCATCAGCGTATCTTCCCCTCTTAGCTGAGAATCCATGGCCACCGCTTCTCTCTCGGCTTCTGCATGTTCTGTGGCCACCTCTTGCTGCGCTCCTAAGGCCGGAAGCAACTCTCGCCAATTCGGCAGCCTCTCGGCCATTGTGCGTGCCAATCCTGTTTCATGTTTTTGAGTCTAAATTCATGCCTAATGGTTTTACTTAGAAAAACAATGTGATAGTACAGAGGTGTGGGAGGATTAGCGAAATAAGTATCATGCTTTGCATCGAGTGTATTATCATAGACGAAGAAGCAACAGTGCTGACAACAACGAGTACTAGGGACCAGTTCGTCATGAGAATGAACGTGTTTATGATCTTTTATTTGCAGAGTGGCGGACGAAGACTCGTGCCAAAGATCCAAATCACCGAGGCAGCAAGAAAAGTATCACCAGTTGCACCAAGCTACTCCAAGACCACAATCACATGCTGTGTCGTAAGATTTTCCCTCCCCGCGACTCTTTTTCTCGATCTCTACAGTCTGGTCATGCAAACCAAACCAGACTGGACTTTATCCGGAGTACGAGTTGCGGGAGTCAATGTTTTGATGATCCAATGTTTTGTGCAGGCCCAGCCGGAGACTCTGAAAACTGTCCAGAGCATCATCGCCAAGCAGCTCTCGATCGATGAAAGCACTGTGGCTCCTGAGACCAAGTTTGCAGATCTGGGAGCTGATTCTCTTGACACCGTATCCTCCAACTTCGCCCGTTCATGAACTGACTGTTTCCTTCCTAAATGCGGCTATTGGGCCGGTTCTTGATCGTCCTATTTACTTTTTCACAGGTTGAAATCATGATGGCATTGGAAGAGAAGTTCGGAGTGTCAATTGGTGAAGGAGGAGCCGAGAATATCGCAAACGTTCAGGATGCCGCCGATCTTATCGAGAAGGTTAAGGCAGCCTCAGCATAAGCCGGAGATGACTACACCGGTACCCCTCATTAGCTAGCCCGCCATGAAGAGTCTGCTAAAGTTCCACCACGAAAATTAATTTTGCCACATTTTCAGAAGTTCCCAAATTCGATGTCCTGACAATAATCTTAATTTTCCATGAGTTTTGTGATATTGCTACACCACTGAAGACACGGTCGTTTAATTAATCCTTTTCCCTATAAGTACTTGGTCAAATAACGAAGGCGATTACTTCGATTTGTTTGGGATCTCTTATGAGGAGATCATGAGGCTTAAAACAAGAACCTAAAGCAGAAAAGACCTCTCAAACAGTAACCATAGGAAAATAGTAGGATATAAAACCCGAAATACAAACTTAGACAGACTACTTCATACCATTAAAGGAGCATTCGCAGTTAAAGCATTTACAGAACCAGAACAACAAACGAAGATCTTCAATAAGGGACGGCCCTATGTACAAGAGATCCAGAAGCGAAAAGGGCGAAGCTGAAAGAAAAGAGCAAAAAAAAAACAGCTATCTCAGAAACGTTGATAAGGATCAGGTTGCTGCAGAGATTATATATCTCTGTCTGACTCCAAGCTGATTTCATTCTATGTTCCAGCATTGAGAAACATCCTCTAGTGGATAGATGTCTATGTGGCGTTTTTGAATGAAGATCAACCCTTCCTTCCTTCCATTAATGATCCAAAGCGCTGATCAAGATCCTGCGACAGATTAGCATTCACAGATCAGCACAACTACATGGGAGAGAGACAAAGACTTTCGTGAAATAAGCTATACAGGAAATCCAGAAAAGAAATCAGTCTGTAGTGCTAGAAAACCTTTAGAGTAGTGGTTAGTAGGATAAGGTAACCTAGGAAAATCATCAATTACTCACATCCTATAATTGTGAACGACTACAATTGTTTGAATTAGTCTGATGGACAAAACTTACACTAGAATTTATTAAAGATAGGCCTGTCACGTCTCTGAATGGTGAATTGGGTATCAGATCAATTCATGCTACAATCGTCCAGGCATATTATTGATAAATCCATGCAAAACTCACCATTCCTATACTGCAGGAATGCGAATGTTCAAAATGCAGGTCATTAAACACTAGACGATCACTTACCAATCGAAAACCGTAGGACTTCTAGGCTCTGCCTTTTCTAATGCTTGGGAGGATTTTCTCCTTGTGAACTTCTTGAAATCCCCCTGCAGCATACTGGCTGCATCTAAAACCAGAAAAGCACAGCATTAGTCACCCTTCTACAAAATTCTTAAGATTTGCGACAGCACGACAGTGGCAAACAAAAACACCCATTTCATTCATCAGCGAGCAAAACAGATCCACATCGCCATACTAGGTGAGGCTCCTTCTATGGCATCCTCCTTGATCATTAGCTAGTAGAAAAAGGGTAGGAAAAATGAATCCACTTTGGCTCTTAAAGTGTCTGAAGACAAATCCATGAGTTATCCCACCTTGTAAGCTCACTAGTTTCGTGTGTTTACCACGTTATAATCATAACCAAACCTTCATTTTGGATGATTTATGGAGTCATAAACACTAAACAGAGCTTCCAAATTGAAGACCGACGATCCGAGGGGGTTCAAGTTTTCATGATCTACAGGACATCTAGACAAATAAACACGGAGCACAACTCGAAATGAAAGAACCCATCACTCCAGCCATTTCATTTTCATACAAGATCTCCAAGCAAATCAAAATCACTTAACAAGATCAGGAACGCCGTTTTCTTCCACTGTTCTAGTGTGAAATAATTGAGAAGAAAAATCAAATTGCGTCCCATTATCAAGAAAGCTCAAGCTTTTTAAACAATTGAATAAGCCGCCCGTTACGCGAAACGTCGTATCGAAGCCGAATAAAAGAGAAAAGCCTAAAAATTTTGCCCATTTTCCCGCATTTCTGCGCTTTCTTCTTCACGCGACATGACCTTGCAAAAGGACACGAAGTAAGAGAAAGAAGAGAAAAAGGGGGAATAAAACAAAAGTCAACGGCACATACGAGACGGGGCCGTTCCCGGGTTACTATTGGACCAGGCGGGAGGCTCCGGAGCCGAATCTGGGCCGACTATCCCGCCCTGGTTCCAGGTCCTGACGATGGTGATCCTTCGACTGACGGAGCCGACGCCCCGGGGAACCACGGCAGCCGGGTCGGCCGATCGCCCCGCTGCGGCGGCAGCGGCGGAGGACGAGGGGCGTTCTCGGAGCTTGCCGAGACCGATATCGGGCGCGGGACCCGCGAACGTCTCGTCCCACAGCTTGTGAAGCAGACCCATCGCTCGCCGATCTCTCAGTCGCTCACTCCCTCGCTCGCTACTTCTTCTGTGCGACAACGATGGCGGAGAAATGGGAGGAGAAGAAGCCAACAAAAAGCTAGAGAGAGAAGTACACTTTATACAGGACAGAGCGAGGAAAGGGGGCTTTTGTTGAACGGCTCGGCTTAAATCACGACGTTCCGCGGCAAAAACCATGGGATGGCGTGGGGGGGGGCCGGGGGGCAGTGGAATCGGGAAGCCGAGCACGCGGCTCACGGTGAGCCGGAGCCGGAAGCCGAGGAGACCCAGAAAAAACCCCAAAAGTGGCGAAGTGGGACCCAGCTCTTGTAATAACTCGGTACACGTCATCGGATAAGAATGGATTTGTCCCCCCGGGCGGATCATTTTACTTTTACCTACCAAAACTCTCGCTCGCGCCACGCCTCCGAGTCACGTGACAGCGATCGTTCAACGGCTCTCCTCCCAAGCCCCACGTGGCAGATCGTAAATGGAGACAATCGTCATATTGAGAAAATCATTACATGAGCATCAAAATATGCGCGAAGAGCCACGTGCGGATCCCACGTGGGAGCCATCTTATACTAAAATTAGTATCAATTTTACTACTTGTGCTACCGTCGAACTGGCTCTTGTATACATCGTTAGAATTCAATACCCGATGTCTTATAAAGGTTGGATTTTACTAAGGTCGAAACTCTACAAATTACAAGATGATATTTGGGTTTGTGTAAGCATCGATGACCCGTTCTTAATTAAGGCGGAAGGCAATGTTCATATTTTTTCCCCCACTCTTCTCATTGCCATATGAACAACGAGAGTATGGCCGTCTAGTGATCCAAATCGAGAAATACTATAAAAGCTTTTTAAATCAAGATCAATATGATTTGTCACATCAATGAATGTGAATGACATAAGTCGATACATCACCATGACACCATCCATATTTGCGCAATGCTCGATAATTTTTTGAAGTTTTCCTTTTTATATAGGTACTAATTTTTGTTAGTTAAAAAATCATCAATTGGACATATTGCGAAAATGTTACTCATTGACGTAACTTATAATTTTATTTACATTTGATTTTCATGATGGATATTACATAGCAATCGTAGTAGCCCATATATATGACAATGACAATTCATATATATGTATTGTATATAATTGTAAATACATAGAATGTACGGACCTGTAAGCTTATTGCTATAACGTATGCTATCCTAGTTCTCTGTGTCCTACATATAATTGATTCGGCCTTTATTGGGCTCCCCATCTTCGCAAAGGCCATCCTCTCCTTGGGCCAACAGGAGCACTGAGTTGGCCCAGAAAGCTATGGGCCGTTGACCAGAAACAGAAATTCTGTCTCTAATGCCCAATTGAACTTAATATTACCGAGCTTAATGACCCCTTCTAGATTGATAAAAGGACAGTCAAATTGAGATATGCGCAGGGAAATTCCCACTACAGGTGCGTTTATTTCACTGAAATTTTTACAATGAAAGAAGATATTTCCCATGAAAATTATTCTCGAAGAAAATATTTGAATTTTCCGTTTGCTTTATGATTTAAGGGAAGTGATTTCCTTCTCGTTACATAGAAAAAATGTCTTTGCCTATTCTATGCTCGTTGTTTGCAGTTGATGAAAAGCGTTTGCCATAGGATAATCAGTTTTCCATCATTCTCAAAAAATCGGAAATTAATTTTCCAAAAGTAATTTTTCTTCAAATAAACGGATCATAAGTGATGCCCAATTACTAAGTGCAATACCTTAATTTGATGATGCCACTACATTTGTAGTGGCAAGAGTTGGCTAATTACGCATGACACTTTTATTTAAGTAGTGACCAAGAAATACGACCTGACGACACCGTTTATTTGGTTGCTCATAAATTGATTCATCATCACTCCAACCAGCTGCCACTCTGGATCAGGGGCCAACACCTTCTAATCAGGCTCCTTTTGATTTTTCTCCAACCATGTTTCTGTGTAAAAATAGAATCTGTGAAGATACACGTGTGAATTGCATTAGAAAACTCGCGCGATGTGATGCAATGTGCTTAATATAAATTGGCTCATGACTCATTAGATTAAGATGCGTGAAGATTTGTCCAACCACACATATTGACAGGCTGAAACTTAAACTCTCTCTTAACGATTTTCCTAAGTGAAATAATTGTGTTTCCACTAGGGCTCTATACCAATGGTACAAGAGCCAATGATTGATTAGTGCCCCCCTTCCAATGCGTCTTTATGTTTGGTGAATATCTCAAGAAAAAAAAGTCTCGTGACCAGCGCGATCTCGATTCTATCGAGAGAAAGAGACCAAAGACGAAGGTAAACGTTATAGATTCATATAAAGTTATTTTAATGCGGAATGAAAGCTAAGCTAAATTAAAAAGGAGCAGAACTAATACCGAGCTCTCCTTTAGGAGGCAATTAATATATTACGGTTGGCTCATAATTCATTAGTTTAAAACGTTTTTAATGAGGTGGAGTCCATCTGGATATGACGATCTCCTTAGACAAATGTGAAGATACCCCATGCATTTTCGGGACATGTTTTTTATATCAACTTGCAGCTGTGCATTATCTTTTTGTTTTCTGCTTTGGACGGGTGGGTTTCTTTATTAGGTATTTCTGAAGAGCGAAGCAGTCCGAGAGACCACACGCAACTTTGCCCACTTGGGCTTTTCCCCCCTTTTCAGCTGAGTCTCACGTCATTTTTATCAGCAACTTGTTTAGCTCATGGCATAGTTTTGCCGTCGAATCAAAAGACTGTAGGTCATTTGGCAGACCGAGTGAGTAAAAGATTGCCCCTTTTGGCTGGCTGGAAAACCATATTCTATATGCACTCCATTCTCAAATGTGTTTAATCAATGGCACAGGCCCTTCAATCAAGGGATCCGATTCGTGTTTCTTGATCTCGACCCCATTTATGTTGGATATGGAAGATTTAATCGATCTCTCCGAGATTAAAAATTATAACAGGGTTTATCCGAGAAAGGTCATCGTTGTCGTCGTCAGTACCTCGAAGCAGTATTTCGATCACCCAACCGATCTCTACTAGGGGTGAGCAACGGTCTAGGTTGTGTTTTTAAGACAAATGGATCGATTATCGGTCATAAAATCTCTAATCATATACTGTGCGGGTTGGACCATATTGGTCCTCGATCCTAAGGTATCGGGTTGGTTTGGGATCAAGGGTGTTGGGTTGGTCCAATTCGGACCAACCCGACAATATAATATATATAATAAATATTGCCATTTTTTTTTACAAACCCATTTTTATAAGTTTAAGCGAACATCAGTTTAGCCTTCCTTATTCATTTCAGTTCTTCCCAAGCCCAAACCAAGAAAAAAATGCCAATCCACAAGCCGTATGTTACATCTACTTCATTTCTTCTGGCCCAAGTGTTCTACTGTTCTTTACCTCTTCTTCATCAAGGTTGAACGCTCAGACTCAGTCGCTCACAATTCCACAAGCCCTAATTTCTTGAGGACCACCTTCCCATCGGCCTCGCTATTGCTCGCTCACCTGCCTACTCGCCCTTTGTTCCACGGATTGTCATAGTAACAAGTGTAATGATCTCGTCGCTCGTTGCATGTGCAGTGTAACATGAACAAATTTTGTGCAATGCTTCGCTCTTCTTGTTTACACGAGTTGTTCCACAACCGCTCTTTTGCACAGTTTGTCTCATAGAAGCGGTCCCAAGCTTGACAGATTGGTCTATTATCCCAAAAATTGAGGACCAACATTATGCAGGTTGGTCATTGGGTTGAACACGGAACTGTCCCAACTCGGACCATGGTCACCCTCAATCTCCACTTGCTAGTGCCAATCGCCCAATCTCGCACTTACCCAAAAATCCACCTAAGAACGTACATGTCCGCGCCTCCTCTAAGGACTTACCCTAGAAAGCGTTTGAGTGCGACAATTCGAACTCGGCTCCCTAGCAGGAGAAAAACGCGCTCCTTGGAGCCAGAGCTCTTCGCCGCGTCCCGAAGAGATCAGGATGGATGGGGCAAAAAGCGATGCAAGTTGCTGCGCCCCGACTTCCCCGAAGAGCTGCAAGTTGCCCAAGAATCGAATGGTCCAGTGAGGTCATACCTCCAATTCTTACGGCAACTTGGCGTGGGGACTTTGCGTGCTGCATAAATCCTTTCTTTAAAACTCAAAAGGGGATCAGAGTTTGAATGGCTTTCTAAAATCGCAGTGGGGTCTTCGCGAGCACCTCCAGAATCGAGCTTAAAAAGCGAAGGGAATCGAACTTTTTCCTTCCCCAGCCGAGTTCGAGAGGACCCACTTCCGGCCTCGAAAGTCTCTCTCTGTTAAGATCGAGTCTTAACCCTCATTGAGGATGGCGAGGAACGACAAAAGGGAGACCGCTTTTTGTACTCCCCCGCACGTCTTTGACATCATGGCGAAGGTGTGATGTGAGTTCATTACATTTGCTTCTCGAAATGAACAATTTGAAAATTATCCTTTTAGCTGTTCACTGACAGTCTTGCAATTGAACCTTATTATCGAAATATCTCGAAACCTTTTCCATAAAATACAAAGAATGAATACATTATGCTCAGACCCCCTGTTTTGTTCATTCAGATAAGTATCATAAATCGGGTTGTGAAATAAGAAGTACTCGAGTTAATGGTTGCTTCAGCTAAGAAGCCAGATCTTCCAGGAAGCGGAACCTTTCAGTAGCAAGAGAGCTACTGAGCCAATGACATTGATTAGGAGAAACGCCCACCATCACAAAGATTACAAGCATCTCAAGAATTACTAACGCGATTCTAAAGACATTCATTTCATCTCGATGCGGATCTCAAATGGATCGTAGACGATCATACATAATTTGGAGCGTTTCCAAAAACATTCCTTTGTCTTGGCGACGCGGACCTCAAATGGATCATACAAAAAGAAAAAAAAAAACTCTTTCCACTGCCGGAATGGATCGAAATTCTACTCACAGTCTGGCCCGTGCACTCTGAGCTTCATGTTCCACAGGCTAAAAGCCGGCCTTGAATTTCTGCGCAGAGACGACTGGCGATGGCGGATGGTTGCTGCCATCATTCGGCGGAGACAACGTAGAAGTCGTTCGACGAAATGTCGCCAGGCGAATCTTCCTTTTCCTGCCCTGCCTCCGCCTACTGCCGCCGGTTGCTACGGGAATTCTTCCTGCAACCCGCTTTCCTACTTCCTCCTGCTCCATCTGTCTTCATTGCAAATAAGCAATTTCATCAGCCTAAGAAAGAACCGCGTACCGTTGACTAGCGCAAGGCATATTCACCACAACAGTCTCTTCTGAGTGATTAGTTAGAAGAGAAGCATATGTGGATGAAGAGATCAATAGACCTTATGCTATCAATTACGCGAAAATTAACAGAAACCGAACTGATTGTGTAATGTAAATCTACAGTCTTTTCGCGCTTGCAAGTGAAAAAGAGAAAGCAGAGAGAATCATCAAGAACCCAACAGATTCTTATCGAGTATGAGGACTTACTCTCTTCTTGCAATGACTTATGATGAATCTAACCCCTTGTTCTGTCCCTAAAGTATAATCGTAAACCTAAACGCATACCTTGGCGAAACATTTCGAGAGAAAGCAACGAAACAAAAACGCCGGCAAGAAGCCGAAATTAGCACACGCGCTATAGCTAAATTCTCTGGAAGGACAACACTAATTGATACGCTAATTCTCCCAAGTTGATTAGGATTTCATGCCATGGCATCCTGATCATGCTCAAGCAGAAACACTTCGACTTGCATAGTGATTGCACGGTGAAGGCACACATAGGCGAGCGAGAGAACTTACCCCGAAACAAAAGCTCCGGAAATGGGCATCGAAGCCGGACGAGCCCTCCGCCTTGACTCTACTGGTTTCCGACGCGCTCCGCTTATTACTCGGCCCGGAACTCGCACGGCAAGAGATGTACGAAGACGAGGACGAAGTCGGGCACCCGCTAGAGGTCAGCGTGTGAGAGTCGGAAGCGAACGCCGCTATGTCTGCCTGAAACATTTCATCGAACAGCTCCTGAAGCTCCTCCAATGTCTCCCCATTTTCCTACGCACATTCATATCGCTCAAATCAGACTCGTGTACTAAGCGACATCGCTCGACCAATTCGACATTCAAATGGAACGCACATTGGACTGGGTTTGGCTCATCATGACGGCCATCTCGCTCAAGAACTCACCCATCCCCTGCCACCAGGCCATTCAAAATGCACTCAGTAAATGACAAAGGTTATTGGAGCTCCTGCTCTGCCGATGTGAAAGATTCGGTCCCCAGTAAATTACCAAGAACTCGGAAAGGACACCCCTCGGTGCGCACATAGACTCCCACACAAACATTACGGGGCCCACCACAGGCACAGATTGCGAAAAAGTCAAAAGAGGGGTACGTTGAAGGTGAGAAGAACCGATCAGGCTCGTGATGATAAGACGTGAAGGTGCACGGAGAAGAGAAAGAGAAGGCCACAGAGCAGAGGAAGTGGGGGCAGCTTACGAGGTTTTCGGCGTCGTCGTCGTCGTCGTAGACTCCTACGTCGTACAATAACCTCTTGTTCGCGTCAGATAACACTGTTCCACCAAAAACCCAGAAAAGGAAGGAGAAAAACTCCTCATCTCCTCGACAGTTCTTATTGCAGAGTGCGAAAAGCGTAAGAAATCACAGATAGGCAGTTGAGAATAAAGGATTATCTACCAGAATAGGCTTGCTGAATAGCCTGGAATTTCTTCTTGGACTCTTCCACGGACTTGGAGCTTCCCGCAGCAGAACATCGATCTGGGTGCCACCTCTAATTCCAATGCAAGATTTTTCAAAAAAAAAATTATAAGCTTTTTCTTGTTTTGGCTAAATCTTTTGTTCATTTTCGAAGTTCAAAATCAGAATAATCCAAGAAGTTTCTCTGCAATTCAACTGGGATTGCGAAATCACCATACTTACTTCTTCGCCGGAATGGAAAAGATGAACAATGATTTCGAGAACTCTGGGATCTCTTTTTTTTTTGCATGTCATGTTATCATTAGAAGAGCCCATTTAGTTCGAAAGAAGAACAGAATGAAAAGATGGTCGGGATTCTAACCAGAGCAAGTTTCTTATAAGCGTCCCTCAGCTCCGAAGCCGTGCATTCCTTGTTCAACCCCAGAACTGCGTAAAAATCCTTCATCTTCTTCTTCTCTCCTCCTCCACTCGTCATTGATTCTCTTAAATTCAATCTATTCCTTGGCTTCTTCCTTACCCTTATACAAACCCAAGAAAATTCAAGAATAAAAAACCCGTCCTTTTTGCATCCACCAAGGGTTCAATGATGAAAGCTCACGGTTGTTATGTCGACGGATTTAACCCGGAACCCATGTTCATATGACGTAGATGGGCGACCGAGTTTGAAGGCAAAGCTACCGCTAGGCTCTAGCATTGTCTACTCTGGAGAGAAAAGTGACAGAGATAATGTCCCGAAATAAAAATTGGCAGAAAAGAAGGAGGGGACGACGACGACGATTAAGCCCCCGATGAAAGATGAGGATCAAGAAGACTCAAGAATCAAGCTTGGCAGAAAAGAAGAAGGGGATGATCATCATCATCATGATCAGCCTCTGATGAAGGATGATGCTGAAGAAGACTCCAGAGACAGGGCAATTTATATAAGTTACAGTTGGTTTGAAACGGAGTCCATAGTGTCTGTATCAATGAAATAATAATACCCCTCTGGCCAACTTGCTGATTCTCAATTTCTTTTTCCCCCACTTTTTGAATCTACGTTATATTAAAACAATTTACTGAACATTTGGGAGATAAGTGATAAGGGTTTTTGGAGGTAAGGTTCCAAGATGGAGGGCCGAGATTTAATGTGGAGCAAGATATTTTTCATCATCGTCATCATCGGATTGCGTCTCTCCAGAAGGTTCTGCCTATGTCCCTCCCTTCGTGGTTTTGCCCCCGTCAAAAAGATCGACGGCAAAGCAGCAGTAGGGAAGTCCGGTCCCACCCAGAAGTCTCTCTCTCTCTCTCTCTCTCTCTCTCTCTCTCTCCTCGTAATGGCTTCTCATTTATGAGAGGGAAGGAGGGTTGCTGGGCCCGCAGTGGGAAAGAACCACCTTCTGTTTCTAGCGACGGCCGCCCAGCCCCGCCGCCCCAGAGACGCGGCTTGACCCGACTCCAGAGAACTTTCTCTGCCGAAACGTCCAGCGTTTAGAAGAAGCTCGACAACGCCGTCTGCACAGTGTGCGCTGGCAAAATCTTCTGCTGCTGAAAGAGGCGCCGAAACAAAGATGACCCCGCTGCATTTTCTTCTTCTTCTTTTTGTCATTTTTAGTGATGGAAAATATGTATTTTTGAATTTACCCAAAAAAAATATGTATTTTTGGTGCTTTCAATAATTTAGTTGTAATTTTCTCTTTCATGAGATGTATTTATCGATGTCTAAGCTTATGTATCTTTGTATTTCAATGATGATACCAATTGACTCTACGGAGATATGTATTTGTCTAGCTCCGAGTCCTACGTGCTATGTTTTTGTTCCTTTTTTTTTTTTTGCAATTATCAATATTTAGCTCTGACTCCTATGTACTATGCTTTTTTGGTACTATGCCATTATTATCACTGTTTATTTTTTGAAAATTCATTACTTATATTTTTTATTAGTTTAAGAATTTAGAAAAAAAAATTGAAAGTCGTGCCGAGCACCGGCCACGTCGGCCGGCCGGTGCCATGGCTCGACTCGGGACATAACAATGCCGGGCCTTCATGAGTCGTGCCTAGGCCGGCCCAAGCGAGGCGGCAATTGCTCTTTTTTTTCTTTTTTTGGTCAATGGCAATTGCTCTTTATATCTTGGAATTTGCACCAAATATTTATATCACAAAATTATAACCTGACAGTACGATTTTTCCGGCCGAATCCCAAAAGGCACGCGAACTACGATGTTCAAAATAAATATATCATGACTTTTCAAATGACTAAAAAAAAAAACAAACCAATGTGCTCCACCCTCGACAGAAATACTGGCACTAAAAATTGTCGGTTCAAGCAAGTTAACGTGACACATGACATGGCCAATTGTGACATTTTAAAGAAGCAAATTAAGAGAGAAAAGAATTCTAAGCGATCTTCCGACACGTGCACAAAGTAGATGAGTTTAAATATCGCTAATGTGTGCGTGGGGCGTAATTTTGGCTCTTGCTAATCGTCTTTTTGTACATGTCAAAGCCGTTAGCCAAATCACATGTCGCATTAACAAGCACAAAACTTATTAGTGGACCGTTTTGCCACCTCGACAAAAATTCGCTAATTTTCTGGATCATATGAAAAGTGAGGATATCTTTGCTTTTAGAGCTAAGTTTGTGGTTTTTCTTTTTCAAAACCATCTGTTTTCTTTCTCTAAGTTTTGCTAAATCGCGATACCTGGAAAGGGACATTAACTTCTAGAAGCGTGGAAAGAGCATTGACACCTAAACTCCAATGCCACAAGTTGAAGATGATGAGAGATTACTCCTTAAATTTGATTAGGCGCTTTCACAAATCATGTCCCTCATTGGTCCAATCTTTTCGACAATGCCCTTTTTAGGATACTTTAATTTAAGACAATGGACAGACATTCTGTTCAATTAACTAATGTAAATTTCGTTGTCTCTGGCCACGCCGCTGCCTTTTTCTTGTGCTGCGGGAAACCAGCATGGATTGCCTTTTGGACCCAATATTGCGAAGCACACCATGCGAGATTGACGAAAGATTAAGCTAAAATTTTTAAATTTCAGTGACCTCAAAGTAATGGACTCGGAAATTGATTGTTTTATTCTCATAGCTCAATGATGATAAAGGGGCAAAACTGTTTGGTTTTCACAGTCTGATCTGAAACTAATATGCCCGTTCTACATTTACCTCGATTTAATTTTTCTATTATTGATAAATTGTATATTGGTATATTCGCGCCACATGTATCGCATGCTAATTTTCGCGCCACAAGATATCCCAAACTAGTAAATCCGTGAAGAATTTACCCTCCATTAACTTATGCCGAATATCCCTTTTAACATGGATCTAACATGATATTTCGACACACATGCATTTTCTAAATAATATCATATTGAGGGAGCCAGATTTGAAGAAAATGAATTGTGATTGGAAACTCGCCTAAAATATGCTGGTTTCGTCCTACTAGCTCTCTCACTCTACAAAAGCCCATTAAGATCTCTAGTTTCATCCTAATATTTTGGAAAATTTGTTGGGAGTATACTGATTTGGAATTTTTTATGACACAAGCATTAATTTAGGGTAAATATGTAATGAATGTATCAATTAAGGATTTTTTTGTAGCAAGCATTAATTTGGGATAAATGCGGCATAAAGGTATCGATCTAACATTTTTAGTGGTACTAACTTCTCTTTTTGCTCGGCCTTTAGTAGTCTAGTCTAGCCTTAGTCTATACATCAATTGGATAGGCAATCATTCTTCATTTTGCTTTATCTCCTTTGGGTGCCCCAACTTGTTGCTTTTTAAGGAATTAACAACATTAATTTATATCATATCTTTCCACCCCCACTTGATTATGTCCATGGTGTCTCCTCATCATTTCATAATATCTTTGAATTTGATTGGGAGATTCCTATGATTGGCAAGCACAGTTTATACTCCGATCGTACAGCTCGTTCATAAGTTAAATGAATTTTGTCCTCTATATCACCTTCGCGGGAAGAGTGCCAAAAAAGTTCTAAACATTGCTATTTGTGCCAAAAAAGTTCTTAACCTTTTTTTGTGCCAAATCAGTCCTAAACCTTTGCAAATTATGCCATATAAGTCATTCCGTTAGTTGGTGACCAGAGCGAGGGCTCCCCGCTCCAAAGGCCGGCAGAGAAGAAAAAGAAGGGAAAAAAAAAAGAAAATGTCACCACACTATCGCCAGCGAGCCACGTCGGTGTCACGTGTGCTTCCTCCGATCACCAACTGACGGAAGGATTTATATGACACAACTTGCAAAGGTTTAAAACTGATTTTGCACAAAAAAAAAAGGTTGATGACTTTTTTAGCACAAATGGCAAAGGTTTAGGACTTTTTGGCACTTTTCCCCACCTTCAAACACGCGTCCATCGAACGATTTGCCGAGATCCATGTCTGGCCACGGACCTTCACAACTAAAACGATCAAAATACTTAAATTTATACTCAGAAAAGATAGAATCACAATCTAGAAGGAATTGCCCAACAAACGGACCATATTTTTAGTTTTTTTTTATCCTTTTTAGCTTGTTGATTGGATCTTTCCTATCGGAGTAAATTCATAGGCTACAAGAGACCAAATTCTTTGCTTCTGATTCTCAACTATAGCCCATCTCAGTCGTGTCCTTATTGGGGGGTTTAGTCGGAAAAGGAGAGGTCAAAATGCAAAATCATGAAATTACAATTTGTCGAAGTCCCTATTGGAAAAGTTTGGGAAAATTGCTAAAAAAATCCTAAACACTTACCCACTTTATTATTTAAGTCATCGACCTTTTTTAAACCAATTTAGTCCTAAATCTTTTGTCACTTTGCCATTTAAGTCCTTCCGACGGATTTTTGCCGGAGAATGCATACATGACAACACTAGAGCTCGTCGGCAATGACGAGCGACGACATGTCCAAAATAAGGTTTTTCTTTTTTTTTCTTCTCTTTTCTTTGCACCAGCCACTCCAAAGGGGTCGCGAAGCCCTCACCCGACCTTCGCCGGCCACTGGAGAGGCCGACCAGCAGCCAGTGGGGCAACCTCGCCCTCGTCCACATTTGGGCGAGGTAGCTGGTTGGCCTCACTAGTGGCCGGCGGGGGCCGGGGCGAGGGCTTTGCCATCCTTTGAAGTGGCCGGCGCAAAGAAAATAGAAGGAAAAAAAAAAATCTTGTTTTGGACACGTTGTCGCCACGTATGCATTCTTTGACCAAAATCTGTCGGAATGACTTAAATGGCAAAGTATCAAGAGTTTTAGGACCGAATCGGCTTAAAAAAAGGTTAAAAGCTTAAATAACAAAATATGTAAGGATTTATGATTTTTTTTTACAATTTTCCCGAAAAGCTTCAAGGAGCCACCAGTGGGATTCCTAAGTGCCAAGAGCAGTAGTTGATGTGGTCCAAAGGCCAGCGCGGAAAACCCTCAAGGAAAAGAAGGAAAAAAAAAAGGCCACTTGAATTGGAGGCAATCTCGTGTTGGGATTTCCCCACAGGATCACGTGCCCCCAAACTTCTAAAAATCGAAGCTTTAGAACATTGGCCATTCATTTGCTTAAAAAGGACAAATGAAAGAAAAGGGCCAACGAACATGGGGGACAAAGGAACGTCCTACCACCACCCTTAAAGCCAAGGAAAACCTTTTGGGTAGGCCAAAGCCAACCTCCAATGATGTCCGAACGCTTAAAACGTGCAAAAAAAAAAAAAAAAAACTTCCCGAATTCCTATTTCCGGCGCTAAATTCGGCATTCTTCGGCACATCCATATATTACGCCCTCCCCACGAGTTACTAGTGCCGTTTTTCTATCGCAAAGTATATATGCGCGATCATTATCAATTGTCCTCCTTTTAGGAATTAGATGGATGTCCGCTGTGTGATTTTCTATACGCAATTTGCACTTGGGTGGGTTGGGGGGGGGGGGGGGAGTGGGACATGGACGATGGACGATGGAGCGAGTGAAGCATCCGCGGCTCATTCAAGACAATGACTTTCGTCTGGAGAGTTCGTGCAAGTAGACACTTAAATTCTATGATTCGCAGCAATAAATTAGGGGCAAATTGCATGAACTTTGAGTGGGACGGTGCCGCAAGTCCAAGTGCAGGCCCTCCACTGACACATAGTTTCAGTGCGGCTTGTTTGGAAGTGATTCATCCGCGTCAGCTATAGATTCCCCCTCCACAAAGTTCCCACGCCCTACATAAATTATATGTGTAACGTGTAAAAATAGAGTAACTTCATCCCTCGTGCTTAGTCAGCTCCTGGTTCCATTGCCGCTTTATGAAGCAACAATGGCATGTGACTGGACATGGTTCATACTCCTCATTGACAGGGAGACACGCGGAGATCTGGAGGACTATCCCGACAGGGGTAGCACCCCCGCAATATATACCGGACATCTTTAATAGTTAGAGCTCGTAGTTTATCGGTAGTTGGATTTTAGGCCTATAAATAATTGCTAAGTGTATGTACTCTTTCTTTTGTAATTGAGGAATGTAGGAGAGATGAAGGAATGATCATTGAGAGATCATCTATCGGATATAGTCGTCGGGTGAATAAAGGATAAAACCTTATGTCTCGATTCTTCTTTCTCGTTCTTACTCTCAATTTGGCTGTGCTTGGACGCCAACAACAGCATGCTGGGCCTCAAACGAAACTTGTCCTCTCTGAAATGTCACATGCACTAGTTGCATGACGGTCAAGTTCGCGCCGAGCGTAGACATATGTCCCAACCCATGCGGTTATCTCGAAGTGGAATGATTCTCCGGGAACAACCCACTTGCGGGCGGACAACTTGCAAGAAGCGGCGGCGGAGTGAAGTTGGGCACGAGGGGCGCTGAGGAAAATCCATCGGGACGTACGGACGCAGCTTTGATTAGCCTCTTTTTTCCGTTTCGTGATGATCACAGCTGGTGAACAGAAGAGGAGAGGAAGGGAAAAGGGTAAAGGGAAAAGGGCTGGTCGCTGCAAGTTGAGGGGTTGGAGAGGCCTACCCATTTGCGTGAAGTTGACAGGCGAAAGACCCCACTATTTGGGACTTTTCCTTTTAGGGTTTTTGATTGATTTGCACACTCCATCCGATTGCTCTTTTGTCATCTCCTGCCATGGGGGACCCTTTTGGAATTTGGAAATGTAGTGGGGCCTTTGATTTTCTTTCGGCGTGGTGTGTGCACTCTAAGGCCCAGCCCGGTCCAGCTTAGGAGTTTCAATAGACCCAGCTCACTGACCCAAGAGAGACGTCGACGGACTGTGTGGATCTTTAAGAGAGGAGAAGAAGAATCCCCGCATTAAGTCCTCCTTGGATTGGACAGACTCAAGTAACTTCCCATGCTCTGTATGCACTAAGGAAAGTAAGCCCGCTTCACCATTAGCTAAGTGTATTATGGACGCACAAAAGGACTCGTGCGATGTAGTGATGTGGACCCGTGACATCTAATGGTGGAGACTGAATTGACTCGTCTACACTGCGTGCATGCGATGCCTACTCGTTAGAAACGAAGTAATCTGGCACTTGGCACCATAACAACTTTTCATCGATAAGCCCTCCAACGCTGATACGAAAGTTTCGAGTCAATCCAACCCAGCTCAGTTCCCAGTCCCAATTAACAGAGGAGGATGTAGTAACATGAACTTTTGTAATTAACCAGTGCAGAGTTGGGACTCGGGAAGAGGTTCTCCGGCATCACTCCAACGAGCTGAAGGTACATGGAAATTATGGTGTGCTTGTGCAGAAAGAAAGTCTGAGCCTTTTTGCAGTGTCCAAAGCTTCTCAAGAGCACACGATTGAAAAGGAACAAAATTTTGAATCGCTAAATAGTACATTTTAGCAAAGATTAGAAAACTACACCCGTCAAGCTAGATCGAAGCTTTAGGAAAATGGACTTAATTCACGCCAACGTAATGTACAGATGCTCACTCTGTCCTCAGCGCCTTGATCCATTCTAGTTCGACTCTGAAATCGCCGGGCCCAGATTTTGCGCCGGGCACTCCACCTTCTGCATTAACAGACAGTGACATGCCAAGGATTCGAGATGGATTCATTTCCAAAGTTGCGTCTATTACATTCCCTCTCCATGTCGGCAAATATCGGGCAAGAGGAATCTGAAAAAGCCATGAAATCCATGGATTCAAAATAGCTTTCTCACACATGAGCCAATACACATATATACGCATGCTTCACTAGTCTGTTCAAGTTTTAACCAAAGTAATAAAGCCTAAAAATATCTTCAGCAGCAAAAACGAGCATAAGGACCAATCATTCGAGAAGAAGGAAGCCTCAAATGCTCATCAATGAGATACTCTTGATTGTGAATAGAAAAGAGATCACCATCAGCTTGTGTGATGATCTTAATTCAGAGAGGACCGATATGACATGATGGCGGAAACACTAAACAACAGGAAGGACCAATAAAACAGGCCTGATCGAAAAAAGCAGTCCAGAATAGAGGTCTAACTGAGTTAATCTCCTGATAAGCTACTGAAGCTCGACTAGCTAACCCCCAGACTAACAAAGACAAGACTTACCTTCGCAATATACCAATTGTCTTTTGGCACAAACACAAAAGCCTGCCATGAATTATCTTCCTGCTGTCCAGGTGAGTTCACCCAATTCTCCGTGTAGATCTAGATCAGAGGTCAACTATATCAGAAAAGCAAATTGTATGCCAGCTAAAATGTTCAAAATAAAGGGGAAACCTGAGAACAGCCACTCTTATAAAAGCTGAAATGAGGATAGACACTTACAGTGGATATGTAGCATCTACCATCTCCTTTAAGCTTTAGAGCTATAGTATCATATGCATCCAAATCAATGAAGCCATCAAACTGCAGAAGGGAACAAGGAAACTAACTAAAAACTGATGCTGGGAAGAATTAAATAAACCACTCAGTAAGACATGAAAATGAACTTGTTTATGTTAGCAATGAATGATATCCTGCAAGAACATGCAAAATCACTAACCTTCTTGGATCGCATTCCACAAAAGCCACTCCTTTTGATTTTCCATTTTGAATCCTCCGAAACATCCATTGATAGGTGGCCAGAAAAAATTCCTATGAAAGAAACCCAGAAGCCATTGAGTGTTCAGAACTCAAACCATCATAAGTCGTTATGCCAATATAGTCGCTATAGGAAGCACTACCCTTTAGTCCATTCCCAGCATCATTAATCTCCAAAGAGGCAGATGATAGTCCTGAAAAGTCACAATAGTGGCAAAGATACTACCAATGAGATTAAAAGTCAAATCACCATTCGCCAGTTCAATATGATGGCAAAGTGGTCTTTCCATCTAGAGAAACGCAAAATTGAATCAATATACTCTTAAGTGTGCAAAATACAAGTCGTTTATTTCCTGTTTAACCTCATTTTCTTTTTATTTGTTTGGTAGACTGTCTGATCCACCAACTGAGTATCATCTAAAACACATGCATACCCCCATATTCAGAATCCGAGTAGAGATGCCACCTTTTCAACTCTTCCTTTGAGTTGAAATTAAATATACTTTTCTCACTTGGAGGTATCAAGTCTTCAACATTCCATGTGAGAGCTGCACACAGAAGGAGATCGATACAACAATTACCAAAGGTAGAGAGTGTAATCACAAATTACATAAGCGTCAATCTCTTTATTTTCTAGAAAAGTAGTTTATAACCAATTTCAAGCAGAAAATATATGTACAAGACCTCAGACAACTATAATGAACATGAGAGTAGATAACAAATGCCAAAAAATAAAAAGTCAAGTTCACATCAAGAGGATAGATAATTAGAAAATGCCAAAAGCCACAGAAGAACAAAAAACCCATTTTATGAGCAGGGAAGCAACTTTTTTGTTTTTTGAAAGGAGATACTTTAGTCGTGCAACATCAAGGATATTCGCATCAACTCCTTTCTCAGTGAGCGCCATTATGTTGCTGATGTAATAATAAATGCTCCAGTTAACAACAAAGTAGATCTACTCTGCAACAACTGTGAATACAGCAATTCATATCAGGATTAGATGGTGTTTTATTATTCAATCAAAAGAGAGAGGGAATCCAGTATAATGCTGGATGAAAGTTCCAAAACCCAAGTGTAAACCATATCATCCAGAAAGGGACTCTGGCTAAGAAATGCTCTTTTACAGCATTCTTAATGAATACTTACTGAAAAAGTCTTGCACAAAATAATAAACTCTCTCATCATGAAAAGCTAAATTCAAAGGAAATGCTCAGCACCAGCCAGCCAAATAATCGTATCAACGGAATTGGATGCCTTTTGGGCCACAGCTGATCAGAATTTTTCATTTATATCTCGTGCTGAGACAATAGAAAATGATTGACATGATCCAATCCATTGTGAAAATGAATTTGCCAAAGTCACCATGTTGACCCAACCTTAGAAATAAGCCCCCATGCGTATCCTCATGTCCCTATAGATGAAGTTAACCCTCAGCCACTATTGCCATGACCTTTCCCTTAGCAGTATGCAAAAGAAATCTCCCCAGAGTTCTAAAAATTAATGAGACGGACCGAAACATGATTCTGCCGGTCAGCTATCAATCATACTGAAACATTTCTTCATTGCAAAACGTAATTGATAGCAGCAAACGACACCCATGACCAAGGTAAACAAAAAATATGAGGGCAGAGATGTCATCTAAAGCTGCAGATATAAATCACACCACTGCCGATGACATCAGGTCTCAGCACTGCATCAACAAATCTGAGGAAGCGTCGACGAATATGAAGAACACGTAAGTACCTCTCTTCGTGGCATTTAGAGAGGCCTGCCATAACGCTCGAAACCTAGACATTTTCGTTCTTCCCAAATGTATCCTAAATCAGAAAGGGGAGCAAGATCATCATCTGGAATATGAAAGACACGTGAATTAAAAGTTCGTCTGTCCAGAACAACCTAGCAAAATTACGAACCGTTTAAGAAGAAAATTACTTCAAACTGATCGGAGAAGTGCGCAGAAAGAGAGAGAGCGAGAGAGAAGCCAGTCGATTGGAGTTACAAGGTAGCTCAGCGTTTCGCAGTCGCCGGCATCAGAGCAGTTGCCGCCGGTAGCGAATCACCGCCGCCGAGAGCTGTGGGAACTGCGTAAGCCCGTGGCAAGGTTATACGCTTTTGAGACGCGAAGCGGCTCGTAGACACGTGTATGTTACTCGGTTTCGTCCCAATACGACGACGTAAGCTTACGACTACACATGGCTCGTCCCTAGATGTCGGCCGTCTTTCATCGGAGGCTCCTCACCCAATCGCAAAATCTATCTCCCTACATCACAACCCCAAGCATGCCTCCTCCTTCTCCTCGGCCGCCGTCGCCTCCTCTCACCGTCCCGAAGCCGGCCAACCCCTGGCCAGTCGAAGGCGAATCCCGGCGGCCCTCATCTCTGATTGACACAGTTTGGGGTCAGTCCATGCACTAGCGAGTGAGAGAAGTTCGAGGGCAAAATGGGGAAAACGCATAAAAAGAAAAGGGAACCCTGTGTGGTTGTGTGTACTGTTGCACAATCAGAGGACCAATGAACGGGTGCCACCTAGCCACTAACAAAAGCAAAAAATATATATAGAGAGAAATAAATTCATCTCAATCATTTTGATGAATTGCTTAAGGCTATTTCACGTAAATTTGCCAGTTCGTCAGCATAATTCATCTTCTACATAAGATTTTCGTCTAGCAATAAATCTCCTCGTCTTTCGAGCATTAGCTACGGGCAAAACCCTGTATTTTATCGAACGTTGGTCAAGCAAACTCAACTTTATTACACATTTTCGTACCCGTTTGATCCACCAGTACATCTTCAGGATGGACGCATGGACAAAGAGATAAGACATCTGGACATGTCTGCATCTTCATTGCAGACAAAAATGGACCATTTTGAATTTCTCCGAGCGTCCTGGAGTTGGTCAAACAAGCACAAGATTTTTTAAACAGAAAGGCCAGGTCAATGGTGACGGATTGTTGGCACTATCAACTGATCGGTGAAGAAATAGCGTCGGACATCGACAAACGCCACAGCGGTTGGACAAAAACATTCGAGCATCTAGATAAAATAGAAGCTCGAATCGGCATATCGGTACGGGATTAGACCACGTTTGATATTGTTAGAGGAGGATAAGGCTCGACGCGATCGATCGCATCGCTATCAAGGAAAATATGAACAAACATTGTCCGACGGGACACGGAAGGACACGCCATGTACAACAGCACAGGCCTCGCATTGATTTTATTGTCCTTCCCGGTGCTTCATCAGGGTCATCGAGCTAACGAGTCGCGTGGGATTAATAGCCGGCAAGCTAAGCAAAATCATGGGGCTGTTAGCATGGGTCAAAGATGAAGACCCTGAGGGTGAAGCCGGCTTAGCCGGGTCGAAGATTCGTATTACGAAGCTGTTAGCATGGGTCATGCTCATGGTGATGTACCATGCTTGGTGTAATCGGAAAGGGTAGTCCGGGAAGCAGGAGCGTAGCATGGGTTTCCTGGGCATTTGGTAAGAATGGATGTATCATATCTAATTACGCATGTCGAACTTCTCTGATTTTTCCAGTAAGGCTAATGGCACAGAACAACGGATCATAAGCTGGTCTTTTCTGCGGTTAAGAACATGGAAGACTATCGCACCGTTATTTTTTTCTTCCACCTTTCTAGTCGAAGGTCAATGAGACTGAACAAAGATCACAAGTGTCAGAAATAGACTCCTAAAGGAGCCCGAACATCAAACCCCAAATAGCAAACCAATGACCTGGAAGTCAATTGATTTTTGTGAAGAAGGAGACCGATTCACGTCCTCAGGAAATCAGGGTCTTCCATGACAATAAGAGACTAATTCATTTCGGTAGAAAAATTGATGAAAACTCTGATCGACGATTTGTCTTGAGATTGTTTTCTGTACGAAGATCCCGATTGTCGAGCTTGTAATGCCACCCAGTCTCACTACTAGGAGATATGGAGGACAGAATAATTTTTCTTCATTGGCATGTGCTAAATAGTGGACACAAGCTCTGCCAAAATAATGTCGTAAAAAATTGAAGAACATGCAATTATTCATCTTTCCTCACATTGATCAAAACTCGAAGAGAGGAAGGAGGTACCAACAAACCGGAACAGTTGACTGCTACCTCAATCGCTGCCCTTATCCTCCCTCCTTCTGATTGATATCCGTGCACAAATGTAAGAAGGCGGCCAGTCATGCCACGATTTAACAGCTTTCGAAAGCGTGTCAATGTTTATCACCTGCATCCGCAGATCGACTTCTAAAAGTCACTTGGATGACCTAGCTTTCTTTCGTGATTTCGACTTCTTTTTTGTGAACTTCTGCGAGCCAGGATCCTCAGTATCCTCGTTTAATAAATGCTCGTAATCTTCAAGACTAGCAAAAGGGGATGCCGATGTCTTCCCCCTAGATTTCCTCTTTCCTTTTCTCCGGTGGGAGCTATCTTCTCCTTCGTCAGTTTCATCATCTGCTTCCCCAATTGCCACATCGACTTCATCTTCATCATCACTTCTGTCATCTTCTATGGTGCCAATATCATCCTCTTCTCCCTCATCCATCTCAAATGGAAGATCAATCTCTCCCTCGCTAGCATCACCAGCCAAATCGTCATCATCTTCTGCAGCAACTCGCTCCAAGTCATCATAATCATATTCGCCATCTCCATCTAAGGAAATGTCAGCAGAGTCCAACATATTCTCTATCTCTTCATTATCGCTCTCGTCTCCACCATCCACCTCCACATCGTCCACATCAAATAGTTCCTCAGCGGCTTCTTCCTGTACTCCTTTCTTCTTTTTCTTCTTTTGTGTCTTGGAAGAATTCATTTTATTTATATAAAACTTGTGAAAAACTAGATCTTCTGGGGGAACGTCCGTTTCAGCAAGTGACAGTATCTCTGGCCCAATTAACTGATTGTTCATATCAAGCTGGAGGAAAAAAAAGAGCAGACACAGATTTAGATGGTTCCAAAGTAGGTAGTGGCCACTCATAGGGAGGTCAATGGGTCACAGACAGAGGGAAAGCAACTTAGAGAACCTATTATACTAAGGCAAAGAAACAAAAGTTGATGACTCACCTTCTTGACAGGTTCAATTTGGGAACCACCATGCCATGAGCTTTGCTTGGGTTTCTTTTCCATTAACTTGTCTAAGAAGGCCGGGAGTGAAAGGTCGTTTAATGGGTTTCCATTGTACACGATGTTGGCCCCAGACAGGAGCGTCCGAGCCATGGTAGCGACTGATGGATGCACATGTGAAGCAAGTACCGTCAGCTCCCACCAACTTACCCGATCTGCATTACTAAAGTTCTCCAAATAGGAATGAAATCACTTCATTAGGAGTTCTTGAAACATAAATCGGCAAGGACAAATGAAAATGCAAAGCATTTCGCAAACTGGCAACAGCTAGAGGTTAACTGTTTTAAAATGGAAAAAAAGAAAAGAAAAAAGAGCAGGCGACTAGTTAGATAATTAATTGTAGACACTTGATTCAATAATTATTCCACACATATTGAAAATAATTACTTCAAGCATAACATACTCCTAAGCATTTCACAAACTGGCAACAGCTAGAGGTTAACCATTTTAAAATTGGGGAAAAAAAAAAAGAGCAGGCGACTAGTTAGATGAATAATTGTAGACACTTCATTCAATAATTATTCCACACAAACAGAAAATAATTACTCCAAGCATAACATACTCCTAAAACAATGATCGAGAGATCATACAATGTAATTAGAGCTGGCAACAATCCAACAGTTAATTACGGGGAAACTGCCAGGGAAAGAAAAAGCGATGTTAACTTACCAGTAAGACGGCTCCCTGTGCCTGGGATCATACCCTCCAGGAAGCAATGAATCTGTCGAGTTTACTCCAGACTGGTCAATTTTATTTTTAGATAATTCAACTCCCTGAGTACCTGGAGATACATTCTTTATAAGCAACTCATCAGCTTCATCAGAGAGTTCATCATCAGAAGAAGAAGAAGAGACGGGCAAGCCATCCTCCTCTGAGGAATCGTCGTCCTTCGTGGAATCATCAACAATCGAGCCAAAATTATTTTCTTCTCTTGAATCATTGATTTCTTTGTCGCCAGCTTCCTCAACAATGTCTTCGAAATGTTCTATCTCTTCATCAATCGACTCACTCTGGAGCACTACATTCCTGCACAACAGCATGTATTGTTTAAGAAATTTCCATCTGAAACCCTTATCCTCCATTACGTTTATTTAAACATCAAACAGTCCAAAAAAAATCCCGTCCTCACCACAAAGGAGGTCTGGCTTTAAGAAGCTCAGAGAGAAGAAAAAGATATCCACAAGCATATTGAGGTGGCTGCTGCAGTGCAACCTGTCAAAAATTAGTGAACTTGCATCAGAAAATTAAAACAAGGTAAGGAATTGCCCTCATCCATCTACTGAGGCTCACTTCTGACAAAATTTTTGTATGTGAAAATCTCTAGAAGAATTGAGCATAAGAGATATTAATGAACTATAATTAACAGGAGCACAATAAGCCATGTTCTGTAAATAAGAAATATTAGCTTAACATTCTGCTTATTCTGCTTTTACAACCAGGAACAGCCTGAATTAGATGTGCCAAGCATGCACTTCTATGAGAAAGAGAGGCAAGTAAACACTCATCTAAGAGTATATAAGGACATTTTCATAGGATTCATCTCTAGATTTAAGCAAAATGAGAAATCTAGTAACCATGAGGAAATGGCCAGCTTGGAGACATTAGAGGAGAACCATAATCCAGAAAAGAAGGAGGGCTAAAATGGTCCTCGCCACAAACCTGCAAAAGTCGCTTTGAAAAGGCAGCCACGCGCTTTAAATTCACATCATTTTTCATGACTCTCAGAAGTAGACCAATAAACATTTCAGCCTGAAGAATGCCAAAAAACCAAAACAGGAGTCAGAAAGAGAGAGAGAGAGCACTATAAAAAAGGCATAAACCATTCTTTGTTTCTTCTTTCTATCTTAAGTATTTGTTAGCTCTCTTATCTTGAGAGGGTATTTCAAGTGCCAAGCAGGATAAAAGGATAGGGACAGGGACATGGCAAGCAACTCATAAGATACTTTGACGTGATCTCATCTTCCCAAGAACACCAACTCAGCAATATCAAATTCAAGTTATTTATCTCTTTCAATGTAGTACTTTCTTTTATGCCCAGAAGAAATGAAACTAATTAGGATCATCCCCTTCAAACTCACGCTACACTCGATCTTCATTTGCATTATGAGAACTAAAAGAAGCATGTAACTTTCAACACAAAACGCCACATCCATTAGACGTCAAACTTCCAGTTGAGAAATTTTCCTGATGAATGGTATTCCAAGGAGGCCCTAAGCATTCTATAACGTACGTCTAGTCAGACATAAAAAAAACAGTGTCACTTGCCTTGGAAGAATTCATGGCAGCAGGGAGTAGAAGTTTTGAGTATAAGGCACGGTAAAACCGGTCACTGACAATCTGATTTTTGGATGAGATTTTGTCAAGAAGCATCAGAGCCTGTATTCCTATATTAAAATTATTTGAGTGAACCTGCATAAACAGAGTGCAGATATCAGAGCACACAGTAAGGTCGTTTCCACCAATAACATATAGCTCCCTTCACACGCCATTCATCACAAGTGACTCCATGCCTCTGAGCTTACCAGTTGGAAGAGCAGTGGTGTCTGGACCTCAACAATGTCATCAGCCTCATTGCTTGAAACATAGGGAAATGCTCTGTTCACCCCCTGGAAGAATAAAAAGGTACAATAAGGTCAAGAGAGAAATTGCAAAACCCTTGCAGATTGTACAGATCAGTGCAAAGAACAAGAGAAACTGACAGTTAACAAGACTGATAGTATCCTCGAGTCTAATTCAACATGAGCCTCTGTTGCATCGTTTTCTTTTCCCCCCTCGGAACCAGAGGCCCTCTTTCGCTCCTTCTTGCTGCTTTTAGATTTTTGCTGACCATCACCGACCTCAGTTATCAACACCTGACATTATCCACCAGAAATAAATCCAAGATCTTCAAAATGAAGTTTCTAGGTAATCAGATCATAACAAAAATGTATGCCTCTGCTGGAGACCTAGGATGGAAAAAAGTCCCATGCAACTATGAAATCGTACAAAAGGCACAACTAATATAATGTACTAGTACCTTAAACACAGCAAAGTACACATCTATCAATCTTTTTGCCACCTTTGGTCCATCTCCTTTGTTACTAAGACGAATTTGACTTAGGAAATTGATCTGCACATGTACAATAGCTAATTCAAGTGAATAAAAATAGAAATCTAACAGAAACATGCTTTCACTTGGCAGAGTCTTGTAGGAAACATGCGCAGTCAAGAAGCAATCATCCTAGAATAAACTCCATCTGCAAGACTGTTGCAATTTAGATTTAGGGTAATTCGAAGACAAGCCTTCTTGGAAACAATCTTCAGATACAATTGCATTACTAGGAAAGAAATATAGCAGATGAAATAGATAGGCGATCAGGCCACTCCTCTTGAAAGAAATATTTCTTTAAAAAAAATGATAAACTCGTGTTTCACAGAAATGCCTTATCACCATTTGGGTTGCTGTAGCACTGCCAATACATTAATAAATCTACTAACCATTACCATACAGTACAATGCAGTGGAAAGACTTGTGAAGAAACATGACAATGGAAGTGCTAAAAGTGACAAATTATTCAGTTCTTGAAAAAATCATGAAAGGCCCCGTAATTGATATTACTAAAACAAATGATAACAATGAACAGAAGACATACAGCATGATACTTTGCCCGTAAATTTAGGTGCGGGCGAAAGAGAAAAGAATCCACCTCATCAATCACTACTGCCTGTAAAAGGAAGCACCCACTGTAACAACAATTGCTCCAAACAAATAAAAAAAAATTTGCATCAAACAGAAGTTAATAATCAGTGGCAGAATTATAGGTGAAATGGCGACTTGCACCCAACAGATTCACATCCAACACCAATCATTTAAGCCAGCACATCAATGACCTGATATTTATAGAGCCAACATTATGTATTGCTTTCCAATTTCCTTCATTCATACTTTCAAGATAACATGACATCAAGAAGATTCTTACTCAGAAGGCCTAGAGTTTAAAGCTCAATTGCCGTTCTAGTGAACCGCAATCTGTTTAATAGCCTTAACACTATCAACATTGACTTACTAATGAGGAGGACATACGTGGTGCAGGGTGTCATGTAAATTTCATGTAGTTGGAACAGATTTTCTCATCAGTGGCTGCTCTAGCTGTGATTCCAAAATTGGACAGGAGCATGAATCTGTAATGAGACTACTTACCAGTTCAACCGGACTGAATGATACAACAGATTTAACTGGTAGACTATAAACATCATAGATAAGTCGGCCAGCAACATATGTTCCACACCGTAGACTCAGCTAAGTCAATGAGGATGTTTTCAAAAGAGCCCTATGTTGCAAGTTCTGAACCCATGCCTACATTTTCTTTTCATGTATCATTCCATGATAGAGGCGTACAACAAACAACATCGTTGTAACCTTCAAAACTGAGGATGATTTACATGTGGAATATTATATACTAAAACATGAGGTCCCAAATTTGAGACACAGGCTAAAATGTTTATTTACCTTGGAAAATACTGGATTTGATGAATTCTGACCCAGTTCAATGACCCCACCATTTAACAGCTCGACCAAATAACCGCCAGTTCAATCCGCTTTTTGATGATTGATTATTTCCAGCAAGTATCAGATCAGTTACTAATTTCAGGTCCAACCCATTATACCAGCCACACCAATCCTTTACACAATGATTTTTCAGTTAAAGTCTTCAGGGTTTACATTAAGCTTCTATTTCACCCAGTAGCCGTCAATATGATTACGTTAAAGCTTGTGGAGATGGTTTTATTAGAGATTGGGTTTGAGAGATTCGAGTGCATAATCTCCACCAAAGCTAGTGAATTTTGCCAATAACTCTGCCAAATTAGGTCGCATCAACCAAACCATGCACATCTATTTTGCCAATTCTTGTTAATTTTTACAAGTTATTTTTCAATAACGCCAGTCAATGCGAGAGCCTGAATGAAAGAAGCCTATAATTTCTAATTTCCATATTGTTAAGATACTGAGAAAATACTTATCACATAACATCAGAAAAAAAAAACACATTACCAATTACATGTCCTTCACAAAACTCGCAAAAACTCTATTATTCACTCCATTGACAGAGTGATCGCTAAAAGATAATGTGTTCAAGGAAGAAATACACTGATCAGTGTGGGACCGCATCCACAGGAAGATTTGTACATTACTGGTCAATCCTCTGAGAAG
The DNA here is from genome assembly GCA_030064385.1 of Melaleuca quinquenervia. NCBI lineage: Eukaryota > Viridiplantae > Streptophyta > Magnoliopsida > Myrtales > Myrtaceae > Melaleuca > Melaleuca quinquenervia. The sequence continues at coordinate 17,835,836 of CM057727.1, read as the reverse complement.
TAATCATGACCTAACATTGTAGTTTCCTTAGATTAAACAAATGAACTATATATTATTCGTATAGTATTATGTCCTCCAACATTCAACTAGCTTCGGCAGATTGTTCTTTATGGAGAACTAAACTTTTCAATAAATAAAGATGGTCATTCATGAGGTACATAAATGCAGACGTACACCTCTTCCCTGCACATGGAAAGAACATTCTATAGATCTGCACTGGTCCTGTTCTATGTTAAATGTCAATACAATAGCCCTAAGTAATTAACTGAAAACACAGGGAACGACATTCATGAGATTGCCATGTGCATAGTAATAAAAAAAGCCACTACTTGAACAATATACCTTCATGTTTGGGTGTTCCGACAAAAGGTTGGATAAGTGAAAGTCAGCATTGGATGCACCCTTATTTTGAGGATCCCCGAGCTGCATATAGACAAGGACAACACATATTGTCACAATCAGTTGCTATAAAAGTCAATGAGAATCTGGATAAATGTACAATTAAGAATCAATTAGAAAATGACCAAATTTCAATCTCAACTCACTTTGTTGACAAGAGCTGAGAGCAATCGACGCTCCTGTTCTGATTTATTCTTCAGGAGTGCATACATGGTCTACAAGCACCAAACTCTAAAACCAATCAGATTATCTATACAAGCATTTCAGAAAAGAATGAGAAAAAAAAATATCGTCAATAGATTAACTCAATTAGGTGATCAAGCAACAAGTACAGAACAGGTAAATTGGACAATTATATTTGCAAAAAGGTAGTGGAGGCTATATGAAACTGTGAATCCAGTTCAGAGGCAGAATAACTATTAATTATCACATATGCCAGCAATAATTGCCGTCCAATGAAAGAGAGCAATTTCATGCATATCTAGCTCCAAACCCCACTGAAACTGTCAACAGAGTTTTAACAATAGATATAATAAGACCACCAATCCGGGAAAATATTTCAGACTCAATGTTTATTTCCAATTAGAAGATGTGCATATTGCATAGCTAACAAATCTCACAACAGAGTGAAAAAACTTACCTTCAAGGCCTTGTCCTTCAGAACAGGTAGCATATCCCTTGATGCTTCCTCAAGTGCAACAATGAAACGCTCATACCTATAGAAGTCATGCAATCCAAAACTTAATTGCCTAAAGCATTTTGTTCGAATCAAATAATACAATGCAGCTTTAAGCTGGCATTATGATGTTGACAACATTTTTCATTCTTGATGTCACTAAGGCATGTTAGGCATGCAAGTAACAATTTTACCTACAGATTGAAACTGGTAAATATGTTTGATTTTAATAGAAATAAATGAGAATCTCATCTTATCACTGGATGAAAATGATATTTTTTACAGTTTTTCAATTATGCATAGTGTATGTTGGTAATATATCATATCAAAGGCATCCTTTTGTGAAAGGTTTTCTTTCTTTCCATTCTACTGTTCTCATAAGCTAGCATATGACCACCTGTGTCTCAGGAACCTGCTTCTTTAATACCTTTGATTTGCCAACTTCATATCTACATGTATAAATCAATGTTGTAATAAAAGATGAAGCATGCCAACTAGTTAGTGCTAGCAGTAGCATCCATTTGCAATCTACCAAGGCTTCAATAAATGCATACCTCTGCTTTAAGCAGTCTTCCCAGTACCAAAAGAGCAGGAGAGAGTAGCCATCCTTCGTCTCTGGGAGATGATTTAGTGGCCTCTGCAAGAGGGTCTTCAGCTTACGTTCAGGTAATAGACTAACAAGAAGTAGGAAAAGTGGGTTTAATAATCAAATATGGACACACTAAATTTCAACATGCTTTTTCTTAAAGCAAGACCACAGTAGTTCATCATCCAGAGTTGTGCCATGCTGGGGCATACATGGGTTCAAGAGAAATGAGTGGCCGAAAGCCACTTGAAATGAGCCAGATTTCTTCTTTGTTTTGGCCCAAAAAGATGAAAATGCCAGGTTAACAACAAATGTAATGCACAGAAGCTACATCAGGCAGATGGCAGCCACACAAGGCTCTTCTCGAACAACAGCAAAGCAGCAGCCAGAATAGGCAGTTCACCCCGTGCGTGTGTGTGTGTGTGTGTGTGTGTGTGACAGAGAGAGAGAGAGAGAGAGAGAGAGAGAGAGAGAGAGAGTGATAACCTTGAAATGAACAATTCTTTCAGTACTTCAAAGCCAGTTAAAGCATGACGTTTCCCCACTTTTGAAGTCACCATTCCTAAAATAAGAAAGTTTTAGATATTATCCATCAATACTCTAGCGCAGATATTTCATCACCAGTCAGCCACAGTATGATGAAAAAATCTGTCTTCAATGGGCTTACAAAATAAAACCTAGAGAACTATGCTTATAGCCTTCAATGGGCTATAGGCACAAGGCTATAGGCACTTCATACCACATGCATGAAGAAGGAGATGGGGCGAACTCCAGCAAAAGTGGAAGAAAGAATTCGAAAGGCTGTGTGCATCATCAATAATCTAAACATGGTTTGATTGGTTGCAATCTCAAAATCCCAATTAAACACAAGTCTTGCTCCTCAAATTAAACAAGAAACTATTGATTCCATTAACATTTCAACACAGCATGAGATCGTATCCGGTGACAAATAGGATTCACACAACATTCAACTTGAACGGCTAAAAGCTCATCCAAAGAGAGAAAGTCAGAATGCTTGTTCATTTTGAACCTCACAATTTTAGAACATCATCCAAGAGATGACGTCTGAAGCGCTTCGTAAAGATTAGAAGGGAATCCACGTCCACTTTAAGTCACCAAGAAGTACCAGAAGTCAGTTTATACAACAATGCAAATTTACCGAACAAGTAAACATATTTAGAACCCAAGAATCAAAGTCAACTGCATCCATTTGCCGAAGAGGGGAACTCCTAAATAACATACCAATAAGCCCATCAAGCGACCGCAGGTTTGCCATCGGATTATCACCGACCAGGACCGAGAAGGCCGACACCTTATCCGCAGCAGTCCCCGACCTCTGCGTCGCAACAAGCATCTTGACATCCCCACTCTGCCCCCTCGAGGATTCGTAATCCTGCGCATACTGCGCCATAAGTCTCTCCCCGAGCTTCCTCTTCTCCTCGACAACAGCCTTCCACTCATCCACATTGCTCACCTCCAATTTCCTCCCTTTCTCTCCAACCACCTTCGCCTCCAATTCCTCCGCGTCCACGTACCAGACACCCAGCGCGCTCGCCTTCACCAGAGGAAGCTTCGGCAAGTTCCTGAACTTATCAAACGACGAGTTCACACTGCGGCGACTGCCATTCTCATCAACCGACAACACTGGAGGTTTATTCTTAGCCTTGGGTTTGGGCGTACGCGTCCGTCCATCGTCCTTCGAATCAGCGGCTTTATCGCGACGGGCGTCCCCGGAACTGCTCTTGCCCTTGCTCTTGCTCTTCCGGTCCTCGCCGCGACCAGCTGCGCTGGAATCCGCGTTGCGCGGCTTGAGAGCGCCTTTCCTGCGGAAATCGGCGTCGTTGAAGCCGGAGGAGGGGAGAGAGGAGGAGAGACCGAGGGAGGAAGCGAAAGAGGCTACGTCCGACTTCAGGAGCTCGACGTCCTGCGAGTTGGCGGCATCCTGCGGAGGTTTTCTCGGTTTCGATGACATCGCCGCCGTTCGCACACAGCGATTTTGGAGGAGGAGGAGAAGAGATGGGAGGGTTCTATGAGGGAGACAGTGGCGAGGGTTTAAGGAAGGAGTCGAAACACGGCCGCGGCGACCGCGAGATGGCGCGAGTGTCCTGCGGAAGCGAATTTCGGGCGGGTTGAGTGGAGCCCGGCGGGCCGGGCCCCGATTGATAGAGGTCATCAAGGGCGACCGGATTCAGGACGAATGGGATTTCAAACTTGAAACTTAAATCTGATATGTTACAATCGATTCTCGATTTTTGGAAATTTAGAACTTATTCCATTTGCTCTAGAACCTACTTTCCAATTCAGTTCTAAACTCTACCAAACAATATGCCTTTTTTTTTGTGTATTCCTAAGTTTCAAATTGTTTTTATAACAAAATAAACAATTCAAAGTAAATGATAAATGAGGGCAAGCGAGCAAAGCAAGTCGATAACAAGCAAGGTTGCCAGGCGTAAACAAGTGAGGGCAAGCTGCGAGCAAGGAAGGAGGAGCGTCAATAGCGAGTGATAAAGAATCGTTGAATGTTTGAGTAATGTTAGAGAGAATACTAAAAAGGAGATATAGAGAAAAGGATATTAAAATAAAAAATGATACTTTAAGTTTTATGAAATCATTTCAATTTGATTCAATTCCCAAATGTTCTTTACTCCGAATTAGAATTGGACCGGTTCCTAATTTAGAACCAAGAACCTAAAACTGAATTGACTTTCGGAATGATCCGGTTCAATTTTCGTGTAAAATCGGTCCAATTACACAGCCTTAGGGGGAGTGGGCTGGGAGCCCGAATTCGGACAAGCCCGGTTAGCCCGTCAACGAGTCGTTTTGGTTATAATCAGTCTTGAGCGAGGGCAAAATCGACAATGCGGCGAAATTAGGGTTTCGACCCTCGTTTATATGCAGAACCCCAGTCGCCATGCCCAAAAGCAGAGTTGCTGAGCTTTTCCACTCCCAGAGCCCCGCGCGGCGAGCTTCCCGATCCTCCCAAAGAAATAGCGCTAGATAACTTCCTCGATGGCGACGGGAATCACCACGACCTCCGCCGCGGCGCCGGCGAAGCAGCTGTCGCAGAAGGAGGCCGACATCCAGATGATGTTGGCAGCGGAGGTGCACCTCGGGACCAAGAACTGCGACTTCCAGATGGAGCGCTACGTCTTCAAGCGCCGCAATGACGGTGCGTTTCGGAAATTTTTCTACTCTCGATATCGCTCGAGGGGACTATGCTTTTCTTTTGTCTGCTCAGGATCGATGTGATGTGAAATTGTCGTATTTTGCTTGGCAGTATAGACGTGCCTCTATGGATGCATATGATTGCTGGCATTTGAGCTGCTTAGGCGGTGTTCTAATTTGAAGTTCTTTCTATGTAACTGCATGCGCGTAGTGTTATTTGGAGAAGTTACTAGTTATGTGCTTATGTTACTGGGAGCCTCAAATGTTTCCATTGGGTTCAGTTGGTTGGTGTTCTGGTCATTGAGTTGTGTACATCGAGACGTTGGGTGAGGTCTCCTGTTATCCCATACCATGCCCTCGATCATTTGGTGCAGATTTAGGAAATTACATGTGCACCTGTTTGTCCTTATATTCGGCATGTTCTATGGATGCTTCTAGGATTGAAAGTTTCAAACATGAATAAAATGATGGAGCTCCAGTTGTTGGTGTTGATATCGGAGCGCTAATTCTTTCATGGCAAGACTTTCTGTGGCATCATGTTTTGTGTAGAATCAGTTTGCCTGAGATCTTTTTTTTCCCATTACGTGGTGCTATGCGCTGGACCCATGCTTGTCTATGGAGTTCACTACAATGTGATTAGTTATGGTATTCCAGTATATGCTCGAAGAATAGGTGCTTCTTTGATTTCAGCAACTATCTTACACTCGGGTTGTCAGGTATATACATTATCAATCTTGGTAAAACATGGGAGAAACTTCAGCTGGCAGCTAGAGTCATCGTGGCAATTGAGAACCCACAGGATATCATTGTTCAGTCTGCTCGACCATATGGTCAACGAGCCATTTTGAAGTTTGCCCAATATACAGGTGCTCAGGCAATTGCAGGAAGGCACACTCCAGGAACGTTCACTAACCAGCTCCAGACCTCATTTTGTGAGCCTCGTCTGCTCATTCTCACTGATCCAAGAACTGATCACCAGGTAAAGTTCTCCTTCTACAAGTACCATGGTTTGGCAAGTCCTTTGTTTTGTCATAGTTTCTAGCTTTGGACCATAGTGGCAAAATACCTCCTTATTCTGTCCTCTATAAACTTGAACGCGTTTCAATTTTGCAGCCAATCAAAGAATCCGCTCTTGGAAACATTCCAACCATTGCTTTCTGTGATACTGATTCACCGATGCGATATGTGGATATTGGCATCCCTGCTAATAACAAGGGAAAACACAGCATTGGATGTCTCTTTTGGCTGTTGGCAAGGATGGTCTTACAGATGCGCGGCACCATTCCTCTAGGTCACAAGTGGGATGTGATGGTAAACTTCAGAATATCTATGTTATGGTTCCTTAGTATTTTTCTGGAAGCTATGGAGGAAAACGGTGGCTACAGTAGATTGGATAGAGAATAATGAGGCAGTCCAAACAAATGTTCAGTATTGCAACATGTGAAATTCAATAGGAACAATATTGCATTCATTTTTTACCGCCCATGTCATCCCCAATAGACTAGCACAGATGGGATGTGACCTTGTTTTTGATTCAAAACGCTCCAGACATTCATTCTGACTTGACAAAAATTTTTGTCATAGGTGGATTTATTTTTCTATAGAGAGCCAGAGGAGACTAAACAACAAGAAGAAGAGGAAATTGCTGCCCCAGCTGAATATGGACTACCAGATTACTCTGGTGGTGACCAATGGACTTCTCAAATACCTGATGCTTCATGGGGCGGTGAAGCTGCTCCCCCAGCTGTGGCCGCCGTGCCAACTGCAACCTGGGCACCAGAGCAAGGTATGTTGTGGGAAAACATCCTATCTTTTTCTAGATTACCATATTCAAGCCAGCCAATCTCTATTAATCTAATGGTGGTTCCAAGAACTGACAACAGAAATTGCTTGTTAAATCTAGCTTTCTTGTTTGCTGTGCTTCTTGTTGTCTGATTGTTGCTTGACCGCTTCTCAGGCGCAGTGGCAGTTGATGGATGGGATGTAGTGGCTGCACCGGTGGGCGCAGCACCTGCTGTTCCAGCAACCATTGCACCAGCAAATGACGCCGGCTGGGATTGACGTGTGATCTGTCTTTCCTCATTTTTGTAGACATCACTCAGTTGAGATTGTTTTTTTTTCCTTTCATGTGGGGCACCATTCAACTATACCAGCGCTCTGGAGATTTGACCCATGGATAATTTGGAGTCAGAATTTATTTCTGTCCTATATTGCAGTCGGACGGTGTAATCTTATGGATGTTTGAACGCACAGATGTTCTTAATGGGATGATGATTTGCGGAGCAACACGATATATGATGGCATATTAGATGCGGACTCTGGGACGTTCTGCAAATCTGATGAGGTAAAATTTTCGAGCTTGGTTGCAAAAATTGTTAGCTTGTACTTACTAGGAACGAAGCCAGTCAATGAGAACACGCGAAGTAGACCTCAATTGAATCGTGGCAGGATTTAAGAGGAACATTTTTTGATGTTATGTGATCACAGCATTGAAACCATGCAAAGAAAAAATAAATTTAGAATGTGTAGATATCACCAAAACGAAGTAATTTTCGGTTAATAATGACAATGATTTCTCATAATTCGATACGTAACTTTTTTATCTTCAGAGACTTTCAGAAACAATCCGTTAGGAGTCTATCTTCGTTTGCCTCTTTCTTCAGCTTATAGATAAGGTTCGACTAAGTATGGAGAGAGAACGATACGTTTGGAGGGCTCAAAAGCGTATGTGAGGTCTGTACACGACTGTTCAAACCTTAAAAACGCCGAGTCATGAGATTGCCCGTGATTTTATCTCCCGTTCGGAGAACCATCTGTTTGAGAAAGTTGTGACCGTTCAAACAAAAGATTGACGCTGGAAAATTCAACGTGAAGATGCGGAAGCATTGGGGGCAACCATATTGTATGTGACGTCCAGTGCGGAACCAGGAATCCCCATCTTCCCTACCTGTTCATGAAACCCTCTTTCGAAACCCCAGCCGACAAGAAAACTCCTCTGATCCATCGCTCGTCCGCTTTTCTTCCCTGCCGTGGCCATTCAGAAAATCACGTTGAAATGAAATAAATTGTTCTCTATGTTCTTGCGTTGCCTCTACTATATTTGTGACGACCTCGAGTCTTACAGCCCTGCCTACTTGAAAAACTGCGAAAGAATAGGACTTGTGCATCTAGAGTGGAGATCAATGATGCGTACACTGCCTTGCTACTGAATCAGAATGAAACCTATAACTATTTTTGAAGCCCAAGGGCAAGAGACCGACGAATTATTTACAAAATTGGACAAGAGAGTTGGGGAAAATTGGGTTACAAGTGAAGAGCTCTACAGAGATTTCCTGTTTCCCCCCAAGCAGCTCCAAAGAGATTTTCGCAACTTAAAACTTACCCACCTGGTTAATGGCTAGGCGTGATGAACAATTATAATGAACTCGCGGGCTGCCGAGTGAGTGCTGCAGATTTACATGCCCTGGACACGATTTCAGCTCCAAGGGAGGAAACTATCATCTTCTACTTCTCACGGAATCATTTCGGTGTTCTTCATCTCTCTTTGTCGAGGACGTGCCGCTTATTCCTATATACAAGAAACCCGAATCCTTGGGATGGGTTGAATCGAGGATTATCAGTTTGTCATGTTTGGTTCTTGCCATAAGCAGTCATCCAAGGAACAACACTCCGCCATCAGCTACCCAGCGCTCGAAGCCATCAGAGTATTTGACAGTGCCGCCATCATTGAGGTCACTCCTAGCCTGTTTGTTTCTCTAATTTTGGGGGGGGGGGGGGGGGGGGTGGCAAAGAACAAATGTAATCATCAGAGGCAAGAAAGAAAGAGGCTATTTTTAAAAAGCGAGGAATGGAGACTATTTTGCCATCCAAACTCTAAAATGTCATGCACCCTTCTCTATAAGAACTGATTGCAGTTCTTTGAAAATGATAATCTAGCTTAACCAGACGAAAAAAGTTCCTGTCCCATCATATTTATCTGAGTTCTTACATATGCACGTGAAGAAATCCAGTAGGCACTTCCCTTGAGTAATCTGAGCAGCTGATGTTGAATAACAAAACTACCCCTTGATATGCGGCATAGAACTCACAAAGATAGACAAAAAGAAGTGACCATATCCTAGTAAATATGCATTTAACTAAGGATTATTTGCTGTGATAAGGAGTGTTAACAGGTCCAAAGGAATACAGGTACTTTTAGGGTATGAGAACAGAATGGAATTGAACAAAACACCGAAATAGCATCACAATCCCTCTTTTTCATGGTTTTTGAAACAAAAACTATGCTTTTAATGGAATCACAAATTGCTACGAGTGTCTGATTCAAAGGACTATATGGCATCAGAATGTCCCCAAACTCAAAGCATGTGCAAGAAAAGCTGAGATTATGATAGTGATTTTATTTATTGTTGTCTATGGGAATGAGTAGTTGGTCATCCATCCCCCACGGGTGGAATTCCAATGGGAAAGAATGCCATCAAAGTTCCACCAGGTATGTGATACAAAAATTTGCCAACAAAGAGGGTAACAGAATGGAAACTGCAATCTCGCTTTACAGTCCAACCACACTTCAACATATCACACGCAGCTTAACACGTCTTACTTCAGAGTAGTCATTCACCGTTTGCAAGCATTAAGGCAATGGAACGAGAGGTCTGCTTGAAATTCAAATTCTTCTATTTGCTTGTGCCCAGACCATCTCTTAAAATGATTAAAACAAAAGTAGAATATCTAAACTTACCTCCAACTTGAGCCCAGATGCACTTGCTTGCCTGGTCATATCAGTTTTTGGTTCACTTACAAAATTTCCCAGAGATACACTCATAATAGATGACCTGAAGCCATTAAGACCGACGAGTTTGAATATCGGATATGAAATAATATATATTCAATTTCATTCTATTATTTAAGAAGTGTATGACACTTGAGACAATAATAACAGAAGTTAATAGAGGATCTTCTTGAATTTACAAAAGAAGTTAAAAAAAGACAAAAAGAACCAAAGTCAGAGAGCTTCCTTTTTCATGTCATGCATAAATGTTGCTTTATGGTAAACTTCGGGAAAGAGTTGCCATAATTTTTTTTTTAAAGAAACAGTAAAAGGTTGGGCGTTTAAAATAAACAAGAGAAAACAAATACCTTACAAGAAGTAATACTGCTATGTACTGCTAGGAAAAAAGCTGTCAACCATTTCATACCTCTCATAAACTTCTTCATCACAAGAGTTTGCCGAAGAAGATAGCCCGTCTACATCCAGAAAGTTTGTAAAATTACATTCATCATCATGACCATCATAAAAGACGTCGTCCCTTTCTTGCCATTCATCCTCTTGAATAATTTGGGACCGCTGCCTGCAAGCAGCTGTCGAGGTATATCTGCAACAGAGACTGATACCCATTAGCAAATTAACAGATAATCTGCAAGGACAGCCCTAAAAGAGATAAACTGTAAACTTCACAATTTCATCTCTGGAGAATTACAGTTCTCAGAATTCAAGCATGAGCATAAGTTCTTATTAAAGGAAAAAGGATCTTAGATCTTGAAACTGCATACAGGGGATGTACATGAAAATCATCATCTGGGAGAGAGACCTGTAAGTAGAGTCATCACTTCCACTGGCTGAGATCTCTGGAGAAGACTCTGAAAAACCTCTGTTACCTCCTTGTGCTTGTCCAATGAGAGGCTGATTCTGCATTAGATTTTTCGTTGCTATAGGCATATCAATTTCGCAGGGGATGTTTCCATCAGATAGTGATCTTTTCATAAATGACCTACAAATAACAAAAGTTACGATTACCTTCACATATCTGTATTTCAGATCTCAAAGAAAGAAAGATATGTCAATGTGTGGAAGAAGAAGATGTCATTTTCCTTCTGATTCAGTCTAAATAAACACATACACATTCCCTTTACTTTTACTTGATGTTAGATTAATTACACAAAAACCATAGATATCACGGCCATTACGTTTATCATTAATGGAACATATCCCAGAGAAAACTAGAAGATAGCAGCCAATAGCTCTATAATGGGCATGGCACATATTTCAAAAGATTAGAAGAATATGCAACTTGGAAGGAATGTGAACCATTATGATCCCTTAGATCAAACAGAATTTGAGAATAAAAAAATAGAACTCATTGTACCGAGCATTCTCATCAGCATAGTCAAGATGGCGCCTTCCTTCCCATAATGAAGGTTTGCCCGGCTGGGGCTGAAAATATCCCAAAAACCTGCTCAACAAATCAGCCAAATATTACAGCAGCCGTTTAACATCTATATACACACATCCCGCTTAAAATACAGTTTGAAAAGTACACTAAGGCTCATATATCAAAGTAAAAGTCTATGAAAGGAAAAATGGCACTCACAAATTAATGGCAGCTTGTTTCTCAGCATCCACATAGGCATTGCTGTAGTACCGTTGTATAGTTCTGAAAAACTCCTGGGACTGTGTTGCAGCTTTCCACTGACCTCTTCGCTCAGAAAATATCTGCCAATAATCACCAACAAGATTGAGAAGTTGGAAGAAACAGTGGTGCATATGGAAATTTAATAAAATCAACAAATATCCATGGACCATTTCTTGGTTAATATGCTGATCGTTTTGGTTATGTCAAAGCTAAAGGATACGTTCTTTGCTGTGTAATGATCCATATCAAGTTCCTTTTTTACTGATAGGTTTAGCGAGTAAGCAGATTGGAAACCCTGGTCTCCATCCCCACTCTCATTCCCCTTGGCACTGGTTCAGATATGATAGATCATTGGATGTAATTGGAAGAAAAAAATGAGAGAATCAATTCAAGGATCAAGATTTTCATACTTTACATTTGGTATTTTCATCACAGAAGTCAGTCAATGATGTTTATGCTTACATAAACCATTGTTCAGAAGAATCCCTAAGTCAAAGGTCATAAAGCAGACTTTGTTCACATATTGGAGACCCATTAATATAACGAATAAAATAGAAATTTCCAGAATTAACCTCACAGAAAGAAGAAGCATATGAGAATTAAAATTCATGGCTATGATGCTCATAACATATAGGAACTAGAGCTGGTTCTGAAAATCATGGATACATCAGATTCCTGAATCTCAATGAACAAAACACTAAGATCCTGCATGTCAATAATCATGCAGCATCGTTTGTGATTAAATCTTCCTTGCGTCCAAGGAAAACCATTACAACCCTCTTTTAGAAGTAATAAAACCTGGAGAAACAATTATATCTACAGCAGAAAATCAAAATCTACAAAGACATTCAGTTGCCTTATTCACACTTAATGCAAATGTATTCTCTCTTCTTTGGCCAATTGTGTCTATATTTGTGAACCTTCTGCTTTGACAATGCAACATGTTCTCATCTCTCTTTAACACATATAATTGGTTAAAAGTAAGTCGGATATTGCCTGTTCTTGGACTGTTTTGTTTCCATTCTTTTTGCTTGATCCAACACCATAACAGCCAAGAAGAAAGGCACCAAATTATACTTCAATATCATTGTTCCTTAAGATCAAATAGATTACGTAGATTAACATACCTTGTTGTGTGCTGCAGAACCACCATACTGCAATGCAAGGGTGTCACCCATTGATTCATATAGATCCATTAGATTCTCTGCCAATGAGTTATCCAGATCAATTTTGGGCGAGTCTAGAATTCCCAGTGCATGTAGCTGCCTTCCAAGAGAAACCAGTCCATATGCATATTGGGCAACATTTGTGCGATCTAGGCAGTCAATGCAGTTGGTCCTCAGCACCCCTTTCTGTAACATTGGAGGTCTCAGACTAGGATTCCCACTATTACTGCCACTGCCATCAGAGGTTTGACTTTGCATGCTTTGAGAATGAGAATCCTTGATTCGGTTGGAAAGCTCTGGTAAAGTGCAATCAGCCTTTTCAGTTTTCCTGCATCAAAAAGAATATTTTCAATAGCATATACATATATAGGTCTCGTATCCAGTAAAAGAAGTGGTTTTCCATGTTCATATTAGTTGCCTGAACAGATTTTAAAGGACAAAACTACACCAATTTGGGAAAAGTAATACATATGTAATCTAGCAACCTCCGCAAAATAATTGAAAAAGACTTACCCTAGGTTTTGTGCAATTATTGTTCCCTCTTGCTCTGAATTGGCTGCAACTCGCCAATAAAATATGCCAGTTAGGTTGAGTGCATACTTGGCCACCTTGCCGAGAAGTGCCAACACGTTGGTACCTTTGCTGTTGGGGAAAATATGGGAAAAAAGGATCATGCCAATTCCACAACTAGAAGAAGATCAAAGTCCTTAAAATAAGAAAGTGAATATTTAATTACTTTCTTGAGTGCTTATGTAGATCCAACTGTATGAACCTCAGGAGTTTCTCTTCAGTCAAACCTTTATTAATGACTCTGATGGCATTCAAGAACTCAGCACGAAGAACAGTTTCTCGAGGCTTTTTTTCAAGTGTCTGTTGGACATAAAACATTTTAGGAAAGAAGAAGAAAAAGTAAGTAATGGAAAATTATGAGAGCTTCCTAATGCTTATTAGAGGAAGTTCAAACACTTAATAGTGACTACAAAAATGAATCATAGTACTGCAAGATTCTGTATGGCTACCTTGATTAAGTTTAATATTACAATTGGATTCCCATATCTCATTGCAAGGTTTTCAAAATGAAGTCTTGTTGCTTCATACTTGTGATCCTTCTTTGATACTGCATACAGCAGGTCAGTCAGAAAGATAAAGGTTATAAACAAGGGCAAAATAAAATAGCTCTGTGCTTGTCATACAAATAATGTCAGGCTTGAGATTCAATCTTGAAGTTTCCTGGGACCAGAAAAGGGGGATAGAGCCCCGGTTTTGAATGACAGAGCTTATTTGAATTGGGCACCCTCCAGGAACTTCTTCAACAATTTGTTCTGTCTCCACATCATTGGCTACCTTACCCCTCTCATTTACACCCCTTTTCAGATATCTATGGAGAAAAAACAAAAAGCAAATGATAAGTGTCCATGTTCAGTGAGAGAACAATAAACGTATTTTTAACCTGTGCCACTAAAGTAAGAGCTAATTGTATATGTGCTAGAGGAATGATCTGCTCTACAACTTATAGTCAAAAGGGAAAGAAAAGGGATTTGATAGAATCAAGCATCATTGACCAATTGAGGAGTCCCAAGTTTAGGAAAGTTGTAACACTCCATTTCATTGCTTTGAATGTAAAAGAAAGAAAAGAAATACAGGAATAAGCTACAGTTAAGAGGCGCTTTAAGGAAAGATGGCCTCTAAAAGACGACAAAACCACTGGGTTTTTTCGCCTGCTTTTATGATGAGTGATGCCCATACCTGGTCCCTGCATAATGGCGTGAGCGTCTGGCAATTAGAGTCAACAAAAAATCCCTGTCCGACACTGAAAGTTTAACCTGCAGGTTCAAGCATAGAAAGACCATACTGTCAGTTTCAAGCACCAAAATTCTCATCTTAGCAGCTCTATAGTCTGCATGAGAAAGTAATTAAAGTTTCATCAACACCGTTGATCTAGCTGGGCATATTAAGCCTTGATGTATGTTGAGTGTTTTTTAAGCCAGGATGTATGTTGAGTGCAGACATATAGATTGCCATTTCTAAACCTCCTGAGGAGGGGTTCAATGCGAAATACTTGACAAGAGATGCCAAATAAAAACACAATAGCTCAAAAATAGATTTTGGAAACAAAGTGAATGATTTAAGCTCATTATGCATGAAGGAAACCACACAAGAAAACTGAACTCAAGTTGCTGTGCCGACATGAATTACCAATTTCTCTTACCTGCTTAAAGAATCCATATACTAATGCGACGGTCCATAAAGTGCTCTCAAGATTATTCCGAATATCACGTGTTAGGTACTCATTCCAGACGAACATTGTCTCATACAAGTTTCGCCAACTCTCATGGTCACCAAAGTTCTTCTGAAGGCTACACATAACATGATATGAATAGCTGAAAAAGAAGTCCTTCCTGAGATCCATTGTGCATAGGAGCTTCTTGTATCTACAACAAAAGGCAAAACACAATATCCAAACCGTGTTAAAACATATCCGGAAGAGAGCATAGAGGGGAACAACTCTCAGAAGCAACAATAAAACTTTCAGAATAAAGATAGAACAACAAAAGGGATAAAGAAAGAGCGGTTCCCCTCAAAAACCATGATGATACCTTGTCTCACTCAAAATGTTACAATAACATGAAAACAGCAATGAGGTTTGCCCCTTTGCATTTGCAGAAAATGAACTGGAATGGCCTTAGGCAACCGGAATACTGGATTAACTATGTAGAACATAATCACACCATTAAGTTGCTCTACTGAGATCGTTAAAGATGTGCGTCTAGCAATCTAGCCTATTGACGCACAAGAGTATTGGGCGGAAATAGACTATTGGATATGTACATTCCCCCACTGAAATGAGAAATTAATTGCCATAAAGTTGCATATACAGATTACCTCATGAAGTATAGCTTCTCTAAGATGGAAACAAAGCCAAACTCCGAACGGAGAACAGCAAAGTAAATTAAATCGAAGGCCAAGCAACTAACAAGAAAGCACCATCAAAAATTTAATTACAGAGAGAACAAGTGTCTCCAAATGCAAAATCTCTTAGTCCTTTCACCAGTACTGTTAATACTTTGTTACATTTACATGCAGAATTGACAAAAGACCTGTTCTCATCCTTAGAAACAGCCATATTGGACTGAACAGTAGAATTTGGAATTGGAAGCATTTCACTCTTGGTAATAGCGTATATAGTGTGGCCACAGATAGCACCAATCTTCTTCCTCTTTGTTATGAGCAGCATGTAGTAGGGTCCCAATAACTTGATGAAACCTATAACAAGAGAGTAAAGCTAATAGTTTGCAAATGGCACAAGTGCGGTCAAAGAAATGTGAAGAGTCACCCACCACATACCAATGATTCCATAACAAGTAGTGACAAATTTAAGGCCGCCTGTTTTCAGGTTCCCTTCATGTATCCGTTTCCTTAGCTCTAAACACTCATACTCCGTATAGGTTGCGGAATCCTCGATGATGCTAAGTTCGGAGGCGTCTTCTCTGTCGATCTTCAAAACTCGCCAGAAAGTCCTGCTTTTGTCTCTTCCGACCATGTAAAATTTCTGCAACAGGCAAAATCGGATGAGCAAGCGGTGAATTAGCATTATGTAGCCATGTGATAGTCCTTAACTGCTTCGCAATTTGTCTCAAACACTCTGTCACGTAGACTTGGCAGAAACAGAAAACCGAAAGCGTAAATTTGAGCATGAAGTCATTTCTAGAGAGAGAAATGGCGGAACTGAGCCTTAAAAGAAAATAGATCGCACCACATCAACCGAGAGCTTCCGCAAACAAAATCATGAACCAGTACATATAATCGAATGCGAAACGGAAAAACCAGCGGATTATAGTTAGCCAGGGACCACACGCCAACAAGCAATATTATGGCAAGAAAGAACGCTATGCATATTCAAACTGAGGAAACCAGATCGAATCGTATCACGACGCTTCAAAACGATTCGAGAGCAATCGAAACACATAGCAGAGCAGCGATACGCGAAGAAGCAATGCGACGCACCGAGCGAGTCTCGTAGAGCCTGAACTTCTGCAAATAGTAACTCCTCCGCTCCGATTCACCGATCCGGCCCCGATTCTCAGCCTCCATAGCAGCTCCGATGCCCCCGAGCTCGCGCGCTGCCCGGGGTTGACTTAGCTAAGCATACAACAAGAGCTCGCAGCACAGCTCAAATCTTCACACACGCAATGCTACGGACACGCTACGAGACCGAACTCAGGACCACGAGCGTCATAGACGCACTTACAGAAGCCAAAAGGAAAAACTAGAAAACAGAGCCTCTAGTCGTCCAGAAACTACGTAACGCAGCGAAACTGTATACGCCGTTCTTCGCTCGGGCGAAGTACACGAGATGGAGCGCAACCGGAGCGCGGGAAACAGCCAATCACCGCCGTGCACTGACGACAACGCCGACGACGGAGGAGGAGTAGGAGGGGGAGGAGGGAGAGAGAGACGCAGAGAGAGGAACAGCTTCGATGACTGTGTCCACACAATAAAAACACAAAATAAAAATGGGGAGAGAAAGAGAGGGGGAATTTGCATTTGGTTCGACTTTAATCTTAAATCGGTTGGCAACTTCGTAATTATGTATTTGGAAAAGTAAATGACTTGAATACTCATAAATCATGGCATGTGACAATGTACGGCCGGTAATTTCCAATTTTCGCTTTTTTTTTCCCTTAAGGACAACAATTTATGGCTTTAACGATAAGAAAATAAAAGAAAATACAATATTTAGATAGCTCTAAAAAAGTGATAAATTAATGGATAGAGAGCACTCTCATATCAACACATGAATAATTCGATTGCGATGCTTAGCAGGGTTTGTAGAACTTAGAATAGAAATAATTCAATGAGATCTCAAAAGATGCAGATAGAAAAATTAGTTATTAATTATGCCGATTCGAAAAAAGTTTCAAATGTCAATCGATAAATTCTTATTCGAAGGACTTCATTTGAGGTAAAAACCTAATAATCGTCACGATAGTAAGTATGGGCTCACATAAATTTTGGTGACTCATACCTCACAGACAAAATATATAAGGAATAGTATCGATCGCAAATCTTATTCAAATGAAACCTACTTTATTTGATCGACGGCGACCAAATCAATCCGGAATCGATCCCACGAACAAGATCCGACTGACTCGATCCCGAAGAGAGCAGCGAATGGAGACACGCGTCAAGGACTTCTCTACATGGAATAAATTGCAAAGTTCGATAATAAAGAAAAATCCATTTAAACTCCATAATAAATATGGCTGGTTAAAAAGAAAAAAGAAAAAAAGAGTTTGGCCTTTTAACCCTCCTTTGAGGGAGGGGGGGCCTTCCGTCGTCATTGCTCGTCGCACGCGGCGCTCGTAATTTTTATGTTTATAGTATTATTTTCCCACCGTGAGTAGACGGCGGCTGAAGTCCCGTCGGCCAAATCCCATTAAATTAGGCCCTAATTATTGATAAGATATCCTGCTTAAAAAAGCGAATATGCTGATTACACCTTTCCGTCTGCGGCCAGGTGGCGCGAAATGACGTGCCGTGTCCATTTTTTATATTCAGGGGTCGATATTTATTTCGGAATTATTTTTTTTAGTGGATTCTTTCGTTTCCCACCTCAAAAAAAAAAAAAAGAGGAGAGAGAGATAAAAAAAAAATTAAGAGTGATGCTAACGCGTTAATCACAATACCTGGAAATTTCCGAGCTGACTCGTTCGCGGCGGTCGACCCATTGGGATTTGACAGGTGGACAGGGCATCAGCAATTTCTTCTTGATCTTTTTTGCTCATCGTTGGTTGTACGCGTTTCTGGCGAAATGTTAGTCTGGAGCGATTCTTGACTTCTTTTTCTTGTTTTCTTAAATCCGACTGGCGCTCGTATTTTTTGATTTTATTTTGTTTGAGAAATGTTTCGTAATTGCTTAAATATTGACATGCGTAATCGTATATTTCTCGATGGTTATTCGAAAATTAGGTTGGACAAAAAAAAAAGCGAAATTTCATCCTCAAATTTAAAACCGGGGAAGGATTTCTCCAATTTTTCTTTGCGAATGACCTCATAATGATTGGGGATTAATAACGTATTGGGTAGAATGCTCCATGTCGACTATTCAACTACCTCTAGAAGGTTGATCCGATGGAGATTGGATTTTCGGGAAACTACTTTCTTGCGGTCTAATTTGAAATTTTTTATGCTAAGAAACATAGGACCTCAAGCTCCTTAAGATACAAGATTACGGTCATTTTCCAATCACCCTTTTATGTTCCTTTTCCCATTTTGCCAAAGCCGTATGGGCTTGGTAATCTAATTAATGCAACTTCCGCACGCATGGATGGGATACGTGGGTAAATTTTCTTTTCCAATCTGCCATGATAAAAATAAAATTTCACCCGTTGACCTTTTCCCTGCCCCAATTATAACATATTGATTGATCAATATATCATATCTCGAGTAAAGAACGTGAAAAATAATAGATAATCTCGTAATAATACATCAAATCACCATACGAGAAAAAAGAAAGCCATGTTTATCCTCTGAGGAATAGGATTATCGGAATGCGCTGTTTTGCTCACTGCGTCGCTGTATAAAAGATTCTGCCTTTCGAAGGTCAAAAGTGAAGTTGAAAAATTCGATCGTTTTGGAGGTTCAATGTGAAAAGCGGCGCGGGCTAAATGAATAATATAGGACAACTTCGAGGACTCGCAATAAATGAGCGAGTAAACAGTTCCCAACCCCGATCGATTTTACCTCTTATTTTATTTTTCTCCTTTTTGTGGATGTGGACCCTTTGCATGCCCAAATTGCACATCCGCCCACTAGACACGTGGAATTTGGGGGGTGGCCCAATCGTGACGTGAAATGGAGACCCCGAGACTTTTCAGACGCGTCTACCGTAGCTACTTCTTCTTCTTCTTCGTCTTTTCAGAGGAACAATGGCTACTTCGATTGCAAGTCTTTCCAATGGAGCCAAATTCCCTATGACTTATCTTATGTTGTTTGGAGATTTGTCTATGTCGGGGGAGATTGTTTGAATAGACGGGGATCGAAAATCTCGAATTTCGCTAAAATGTTTGAAATCCTACGTTTATTATTAAAAAAAAAACTAAAATGGATTGGGTCAGCTAGTGAGGATTGAGTACTTTGGACACCGTGCTTGCATTCGATTCTTGTGGCAATCCCCTTTGGTAAGCAATGTGTTGATACCCTTCCCTTCCTCTAAAGTATTTCCATTGCCCAAAAAATAAATTTATCCAAGGATTTTCTTTTTATGATCACGACAAAACAAAAAAATATATACCACTCATCTCTTAAGCCCAAAACCATTAATAAATCTTATCAGTGCTGCCTCTTATGATCTAGCTATGCTTTTCCCAATTTGATGCATCATTTTGGCCACTATTGGGCCTCTTTCCTCATCTCAGCTTGAAGTCATGCCTTGTCTAAATCGTTTCGTTAGATCACCTCATTCTCTCTTCAAATTTAAGACGTTTAGTTTACCATCGAAACACCAGTCCATTGAAAAGGAGTGATGCTTGGCATTATCAATGTTATTGAGTAAATACGAGAATAAACACATTTGTCATTATGTGAATGATCAAGGTCAGGGAAGACTTACACACTTATCGGTTGGGCAACCTTGGGACAAGCATGTGTCATAACATGTTGAAGTACTTAAAGAGGTAAAAGAATTAATTCATTTCCTTGATTAGTATGTTTTAATCTCTTAACCTTATAAACCTACATAGAGTATATACTAGCAAGAGTTTAATTAAGATTGGACATAAATAATTCCCCATATGGCCGCATTTACAAAATGCTTAGCTTAGAAACTTAATCGTATTTAGGGAATGAAAGTGGGAAAAAAGGTTACTTGGAAAGATGTTTTCAGCCGGTGCATCATGTGATGATGCTTTTGTAATATCAAAGCCATACTCTTATTTTTTTTTATTAGGGACACTTCTTAAATCTAATGCAGTGCATGATACATCCAATATGGAGACGAACCACGTCACATAAAAAAGCGGTGCGTCTGTTCATGTCAATTGTTTAGCCAAAGAAAAAGAAACACTCGCGTAAATTAAATCAATCATTTATAATAATAAAATCTCGATCCACCAAAGTTTTATTTGTGAATATTTAAGAAAATGGTATGGGGCCAAATTAAGACGACATTAATCGCACGTTTCCATGACATTGCCAAAATTTTATATACATCTATTGATATTGATATTGATATACACACACATATATATCAAGAGGGCAACTAATTTATCGCCTTGCCAGATATAAAGAAAAAAAAGAAAGAAAATGGAGAAAAACTCTTGCCATCTCGACGTTCTGGATGGTCTCTGACGTGGCAAACGCGAGACGCAGCTGGAGACAGCTGGCCGGGTCGACATGGCACGCCTTGACGTCTCCATCCCTTAAGACCACGTGAAAGGTGCAGGGCATCTCATTCCCTTGCGCCGACAGCTACTCCACGTGTCCCCTCCTCCATGGGTCAAACCAATAATTGCCCAACGAGCATCGCGCCCAGATCTCACGCGCTCCTCGCCCACGTGCTCTGGCACTCTCGTCAACTTTCCAACCTCCTTTCTGTTTTTCGGCTTGCTGGGTGCAAAGACACCTTTTAACGAAAGAATCAGAGCAAAGAAACGAAACTGCTATAATCAATGCAAGCGATTTATTCGGATTACTAAAAAAATGTACCCGCTGTTGTAAAATTAAAGATGCTCATATGTATAATAATTACATTGATAAATCATAATACTCTTATTATATAATAAATTATTAATAAAGTATTTTCGTCGAAACGTAATTATCGGCAACCACATCACCAGAAAAAAAACATGAATTATAGAATTGCCACGTGAAGAGCCTATTCGAGTAATTTTCGTAATTTTGGCAAGAAAAAAAAAAGATTTGTGCAAGAGCCGCCATACTTGCGTGGCGGATGTAAATTCGTTTTTACTCCAAAACCGAAACAAAGCAGCACGAGGAACACGAGCATTTGCGTGCAGAAGCAGAGCATGTCGACCGCAAAAAGGCTAGTCAACTAAAATTTATGCTTTAAGTTACTTCACGCATGGAGGGAAGAGAGATGAACAACCTTGTCTGCAACTTTGCCATCGCCGCATTGCTTGCATCACGCCACCTATTTGGACAATTTCCGGTTGCCGATGCAAGCGAATGTTCCGACTATAGACGCTACCGCGTCGGACGAGTTTTAATCGATTGGTCAGGGTGATCAGATGCTAAAATAACGTCCCGCGTCATTTGACAATGAATCTCACGTGCTATTTTATATTTATATGGTTACCCTCAACTTATAAGTTTTCAGAAGTGATTCCCTATAAAAATTCATATGATATTAAACAGCCGGTATTATCTCGTCGGGTATGTTCGTCCATGTTCATTAGTCGGACTCTTTGACTCGTGAACGATTGAAATTTCGTTCCAATAGGAAACGTGTTATCTCAAGTAACGTGATATCTCTTGTGATTCAAACGCGTGTTTGGATTGGTTTTGAGCCAAACTAATCTTCTTTGCTCGATTATTTTGCTAATTTTTCCCCTAAAATAAAAATTATTTATCTTCATGAGCATGGTATCTAACTTATTTCGAAAAAGACGAGGCTCGGCTTCGATCGTTGAAAGTCAAAAGAGAAGACAAAAAGGACAAGGAAAAAGGCGAAGGAATACGCAGATCGCGCAGGGGAGGTTGCAATTTGTCAAAAGAAGGTTCCCTCGACGAAGTTGTCCAAACGGCGTCGTCCAAAAGTTTTGTTGTGGGGTTGGTTGAGAAGAAGGACAGAGTGGCACATAAATTCTCCAGGTCCGATAAGTCGTCCGATTGAGGAAGGGTCAACGTTGTTTATCCCAAAAATAAAAATATTTAAAAAATGGAAAAAAAACGTGTAAGAACAATCAGCACGGCTCCTTTCATCATAAAAAAAAACTCCAAACTATATATTTTGTGACACGTTTATCTTGAAAAAATTTTATGATACGAAAAGTCCCAAACTTATCTCATTATAACATATTTACCCTAAACTTTTTCGTAACATTAAATACCTTAAACTCATAATGTCGCGACATATTTATCCTATAATTCTGTTCTTTTTTTTTTTTGGCATCTTTGG
Source organism: Melaleuca quinquenervia (assembly GCA_030064385.1). Taxonomy (NCBI): domain Eukaryota; kingdom Viridiplantae; phylum Streptophyta; class Magnoliopsida; order Myrtales; family Myrtaceae; genus Melaleuca; species Melaleuca quinquenervia. The sequence goes on along the minus strand of CM057727.1, from coordinate 17,813,296 downwards.
CCGGAGACTCTTGCCAGTGGCTAGGGATCTCCGGCGGTCTTTGCCGACTTAAAGTGGGTTTAAAAAAATAAAAAAAATAATATGAGGTAAATGTGTCACAAATATACAAGTTCAATATTTATAATGTCACAATAAAAAGTTTAAGGCAAATGTGTCACTATTAGATAAGTTCGGAGTTTATGTTCTTACATTTTTTTTAGGGGAAATATGTCGCAAAATGTATATTTTAGGGTTTTTGATGATATTATTCCTTTTTTATTTTAATTACATGCGTAATTCGGTAATTTTTATGTAAAAGAACTCGTCCCCTAATAAAATGGATAGCGGACATAGTCATTTCGAGAGGACCCGAAGGGTGAAGATTTGCACATCCAAATCAATTTTCCATCCTCGACGGAGTTACTAACATAATCAATAAAAAAAGAAAAAAAGAAATTCAACCATGAATAGAATTATTGGTAGTCACGGTGATTATCCCTAAGCATCCGGCTTGATTGCGATCCGAGTTTCATATCTTGAAAATTACGAAATATTAGATCCAAGCATAGTCGCTTCATCGACCGATGACGTGACCCGCGACAATCATCTAAATATTTGTCAAAATTGCACAGGGAAGGGCGGAGCGAGATAAGTTCCGCAGGACCTTTCGTTTATTTATTTATTTATCTATCTTTTTAATATTTGTGGTGGGTGCTCGTCCGAAGTGGCTGGAAGTCGTCTCAATTATTGAAAGCCGAAAGGTTGTTTTTATCTGCTTGTGAGTTGCGTGCAATTATTTCTACGAGGAGTGCACTCATTACTCATGTGCTTTGGCCTTTTGCTTACTTGGTTTGAGCTCGCGGGTTTGTCCAATGACTTTAAGCTGAAGACAGCCAATATGAGCAAGTCATGCTTTTATTTTCCAGTCCTTGTCGATCTGATAGGGGTCGAGTCGAAAACAATATCCCGTTTCGATTGTCTCTCAATCATCGAGGGATTGGCAGATCTATGGGCGTTGTAATTTGATTTCGTCAAATCTATGTTATGGGGCCGAATTAATTATTATCGCTTTCGGAGCGTAACAGGGCTCCCCACTAATTCCGAATATGATTACGAAATCTGTCATCGACGGGCGAGACGTCCGATTGTCTCGGGGCTGATTGGATTCGTACCACCCCATCTATGCCGTCGGACTTTGCTCAAGATGCGAAAGGGGTACGAAGAAAAAAGCGAAATCCGGACTGTTTTAGTAAAAGAATGGAAGAGAGATGCAAATTAGTCTCGATTCGATTCTCGAGCTATTGAAGTTTGTCTTCCCCACTAAGACCAGGTTCCTTTTCTGTACAATTATTACAGAATCTTCACCGAGTCAAACAAAGTAGCATCATCTCTGAGATTTTATTCCCGCCTCGTCACTGTCCATTGCTCAGATCCACGTTATTCTCTCTGCTTTATATATCTCGCATCCAATTAAAGGAGAAATACCGAAGATGTACGTGAGAATTTCCCTCGACAACAATGTTAGTCGGGCTGACGAGGTCCATCCTGGGTTCCTCAACCTTCCTTGGGTTTCTCTTTTCTAGAAAATAAAAAAACTCTCGCGAAATTATCTTTTTTACCTCTTTATCTCTCGTTAAATACTGACTTAAGTATCGAAAGATCCTCGCGAGACCTAACCTAAACGACCTTCTTTTGCTTCGTGGCGTGCGACTAGGCCTGGTCCTCCAGCCGTTCGTAATAGCCTCGGCGGGATTTTTTCTTCTTTTTTTTTTGTCGGGGATTTCGCAATACAAGCTTAGAAAAAGAATGGACGATGAAGAATTGAGGATGAGGGAAGTCGAGAATCTCGAGATGATTTATGTCGTTTTTTTCCGTTTTTTCAATCGGACCTTCTTCCGTTTATACTTTGCCAAATAACAGGACTCCCACCTCCGATCAAGGCCCACGAAGCTTGCATCCCGCAGGTATGGCCCATCTTAAGGCAATAAGAAGTCCTTTATGGGCTCAATGGGCCCAGAAGGTATTTACTTGTAAGACTTTAATTTGAAACGTCTCGCATAATTTCGTTATCTATTTTACCTAAAATATTATACACGCACACGAACGATATACATTACTACTTTCATTTTCATTAATCAAAAACACTTCTTCTTTATTTTCGAATTTGTTTCAACTACGAATTAGAAGTGAATGCTAATATTTTTTCCTTTAAATCTTAGCTCTTGTGATCTAACTTCTAAGCAACTCAATTTAGTGTAAAATGCTTACAATTTTTAGTAATCGTGGTATCTCGATCAATTGAATTAAATTTTCTTTCAATTTTTTGAAATTTAGATTATGGAAAGTTTTCTTTACTCTGTCTTGCCTTTCGTTGCAAAGAAATATAATATGGCACGTCGGACGATTGTTTGACGTCGTAGATTTCACTTTTCCTTTTCGGAAATTAAGGAAGATTCTTCAGTTTCGCAGCGATAGATCGACGAAAGTTCAACCTCGCTCGCTCGCTCTCTCAATGGCCGCCCCGCCACTGGGAGCAATGCAGATGAACCCACTCTTCGACGGAAACCCGATGGCCGCGGCGGCGCCGCAGCCGCCGGCGACGGACATGACGGGTATATGCTTCCGCGACCAGCTGTGGCTGAACACGTACCCTCTCGACCGCAACCTCGTCTTCGACTACTTCGCCCTCTCCCCTTTCTACGACTACACCTGCAACAACGAGCAGCTCCGGTTGCGATCCATTCACCCGCTCGACATGGCCCACCTCTCGTAAGACGATTGATGCCCTAATAACTTCTTTTGTTTGTTTCCCGTCGTAAGCAATTCGTGTCGGTGACGCCATTGTTTGGATGTCACCTTTTCGTTATGTAGATGTTTGCAAACTGAAAGGGATCGATTTGATCTTATGTGATTGATTGGATTGGGACTGGCTGGAGTTGTTCTCAAGATTGAGGTCCTCAGCATCGAATTTGATTATGAAAATGCAAGCGCTCATGATTTAATAAAAGAAAATTGTAGCCCGAGAACAAGCTTGGTCTTTTCGGCAATTTTAAGTAAGTTAAGAGTTTGGTATTGCTATCGTTTTTGGTAGTCATAGACAACTGATAATTCTCAATGTTGGGCGGTGTCTGGGGCGTAATTTCTTGTACAGAGAACTTGTATTAGTCTCGTAACGGGTGGGAGGCCTCTCCTGGTGCTTGTTCATTTCCTGTTTGAAATGGCAAAGGAGCTTGAGATGCTTCAACTTACCTTAGCCTTCTGTTCCAATAAGTTGAACTGAATTGGGTATGTTTAGCCAGAAAAGTGCTTTTGCGCAACTTCATTGGATCACGCTGTGTTTTGTCATGAAATGGCGAGAGTGCTCGTCAACTGTTAACTTGGTGTCTGTCCAATTTTTGACCCAATCAGGAAAACTTCATTGTGATCTGTTTGAGAACTTTTCCTGAGGTGGTGGAGTGGAAGGCTTGGGTCAGAGGCCTAGTGGGTTGTTCTCCATCCCCTTTGAGGGTTTAGATATAGATACTAGCATTTTCACATTTCGAGGAGTGAGAATTAGGGTGAATTTGGGGGCTAGGTTCTGAGCTCTTCTCTTCCTTGTACTCCAAATTGGTTCAAGTAGTTTTCTGCTTCTCCCTTGCCTGTAAATGGATGTCAGTGGCTGGACCTTGTAAATCACTGCGCTAATATCCTGCCTTTTCGATTTTACTTTTAGTTTATTGTCGTTCTTCTTAACATCGACGCTGCTGATTGAGTATGATTCCTCTCTTTTATTGTCTGAAGATGATTGTGAACCTTTTAAGGTGATGATTTCTACTAACATGTCCATATGATCCCATTCATCTGCATGCCAAGTGCCTGCATTTGTGTGAACGGGTTTGCTTTTACAGATAATCTGACAGCTGAATGATCCACTTCGCCATATTATCTCACGAAGTGATATCATACCTTTTCCTCGTTATTTTCCAAATAATTATGATGGCTGTTGCATCAGTGCACATATTGTCTACTTTTTGGGTCCTCAGAACAATTGTCAGCTATAATTCAATGCATTCATTTGCCTCAATAGGTTGACATTGACGTTGGGATGATTGAGATGTTGTGCTTTAAATATGAAATACATCTGGTTTGCAAGTTGCTGGAACCAATTATGATTCAAGATGCTCTCGTGATTGGAAAATGAGACTAGCGTTTGACTTTTTCCTTTCAGGAAAATGACAGGCATTGAATATGCGCTGAGTGAAGTACTGGAACCTAACCTTTTCGTTATCCGTAAGCAAAAGAGGGATGGTCCTGATAAAGTGACGCATATGCTAACTTACTATGTCTTGGATGGTTCAATATACCAAGCACCGCAGTTATCCAGTGTCTTTGCTGCTCGGATAGTAAGTTGTTACAGCTTTTCTTCTCCTACTATTGCAACTCCTTAGGCTAGTGTACCATTGTCACGATGGTAACTGATTTTCTGTTGATCCTGAATTGTTTCATTGTTTCTGCTGGATTATTGTCTGCTGATCGTACCCATAATACTATTGTACTTGCTATGTCTTCTTGATGTTTATTTGATAGTTGATGCCAATATCATTTAATTTGTTTGCACCCATTACAGGGGAGGGCTCTTTACTATATATCAAAGGCTTTTACTACGGCTGCGTCCAAGTTGGAGAAGATTGGTTATGGTACTTAAAAATTTGTTCCATTCATTTCGTTACTCGTATTATGATGGAAAAATAGTACTTAGTTTTGTCACTTATGAATATGTTTCTGTTCATTTGGAATCTGGAGTTATTTCAAGACTGAAAAGTGTGACTAGCATCAATCTGTGCAGCTTCTTATCTTTAATATGAATTATGACAATAATTCTTTTGTCATACTTGATGTAGTTGATGGTGAAGATGAGAGTTCAGCATCAGATTCAAAGGTCACCAAGGAGACCATAGACATCAAGGAAGTTAAGCGGATAGATCACATTCTTGCATCACTGCAGCGCAGGGTAATATTAATATACTCGATATCTTCTAAGGAATTCCTGAGGTGTGGTATGAAAAGGCAACTGCTAGATGTCTTCAATTGGATCATGCTCTTGTTGTGATTCTGTTGTAAAGTGAGAATATTGTAAAGATGGTCAAGAGACCAACACAACCGTGGGATTGTAATTGGCGCTTGTTCTCTAGGATGCTGGCAATTGGCTTTCTTCAGACAATGTTCTGAAAAGAAATCTACTATGAATGCTCAAATTCTTATATTGCCGTTTGTTAGGTTATTCTACGATCTGGCACTGTTGTCATAAAAAGAAAAATAGATAGCTACAGTCTTGCAATCTCCGTCCAAACAGTCAATTCTGGAGAAAACCACATCAGGATAAGGCTTTGTTGTTTTGATTCGCTTATCTTCCAGAAATATAATGTAACTGCTGAAAATTTCTCTTTAACTTGGTTTCTGATTTTTTTTCCCTCTCTGAATGTTACGTGCAGCTACCACCAGCTCCTCCACCGCCACCATTTCCCGAGGGCTACACTCCGCCCACTACTGAAATGGAGAAAGGTGCAGAGACTCAGCAAGCAGCAGAATCCGTACCTGCCATTGATCCCATAATTGATCAAGGCCCTGCTAAAAGGATGAAATTTTGAAAAACGAAGAGCTGGTTCCCAGGTTGCCATCATATAGAAACCTTGGAAGAAAAGCCATTCTTGTGACCATCAACTGAGCCACACATTGACTTGGGAAGAAAGCTGTCAGAGCAAACCGCTCGTGCACTAGACAAGAGAATGCATAAATCTTTTTGGTTTCGTTCTTGTTTTGTCTTGTATATTCGTTGTATGGTGGATCAACTGGACACAAGCTCAAGTTTGAATCTGATCCATGGAGAAGGATGATGAATCGTAGTCCTTCACCATTTCATATGCAAAGGGTTCAGAAGTTGGACTACAATATCAACGGTTAGAATGAAAAGTTAGCTCTTTTCTTGATATTACCAAATTTCCTGGGTCTATAAGTAGTGCCTTTGCACCATCTGAGTCTTTGAATGGTTGTCAAATGACCAATTATATTATCATCCATTTGCTTAAGCAAATGATGTCTAAAGACTTGGTTCTATACTAATGCTTCTGTACTCTTAAGTCTGCTTAAATCAGATTCTTGGATGGCTAGGATTTTGTGGTCCTCATCACCAAACTGGGGGGTGCAGCCCGAAGAAAGTGTGGTTTTCTGTTTGCTCACTGAGCTGAATTCTCTTCTTTTTCGGAAGCAGCAGAATAGGAGCGCTTGACTGCAGTAGTGGTCTAAAACAAATTGCGGAAGCTGTTCAATGCAAGATTTCATGACGCAGCTATCCCTCACTGTCTAATCATAACAGTGGCTAGAAATAATTAGCCTATTTCAACACATCAAGAATGAGTATCCAATTGATTCTACAAACTAATTTCCTCTTCTGTAATTTTCCCCTCCCTCTATTGGGGCCTCACACATTTTGCCCCGTTGATCTGACGGAGATATTGAATCTTTGCCATTGGAGGTCAGCTAGATTGAGGCCTCAATTATCTAAAATGGAATAATGGCTCACCTTCTAAGGTCAAAGACGTTCAATCAAAGCCCTCAAAGAGATTTTTAAGACTACAAGGGCTCGAACTAGAATGGATGCTATCTCCACTCCACATTTGACGTGCTAACTGTTCATAAGCCCTCTCGGTTAGATGGAAGGAGTCCCAGAACACATGCTCGCTTGGACTCCCGCACAGCTCGAATTCCTTCACTATCCGCTTCCCTCCACAGCTGAAGACCCCTCTGTATCTCCCTGTTCCACAACATGCCACTTTCCCTGCCTTGAAACCTTCATCAAGATGGAGAAATTTCACCATAAGGAAATACGTGGAGCCAATTTTTTTTTTCAAAAGGAAAAGAAAGTAGCTATCTGATTACTACTCCATTCTAAACAAAAGGAAAGTTCTTCGAACCATAACTATCCTGCGGTTAATTCTTCCTTTGACCATTTGAATAGAAACATTTTGGCATGCACTAGCTTTAGTTGCATGTAAGTGCTCCATGAAGAAAGTAGGATTCAAACACTGGGTATACTGATTCTCACCGTATCTGAGGGGGTGATGCATTCTCCGTCTGAGGTTGCTGTTGAAGTCGTAAAGGGAATATTTGAATCCTATGAGCTGACGCTCCAGCTTCACTAAGAGTTTCGAGAGAGCATGGTTGTGCAACTTTGCTAGTGATGAAGCTTCTCCCAAGCACCTCCCTCTCTTCTCTGCTTTGATTATCCTCATTCCCGGAAGACACCCCAATGGCGGTAGGTTGATGAACCCAAATTTTCTTCCCCCTATTCCATACATCTCCTGTCAAATTTCATCACAAACTGTTCTCTCAGTAAACCATGCCATTGCCACATAAATACCTACTGAAAGTCAACAGATGAAATCTCCCCAGAACCTCTTCTTTCGTGGAACTCCTTATGTTACGGGAAAAAAGAATTGTTTGGTCAATCTAAAGTAAACCATTTTATGCTAAATTACTTTCGAATTCCTAAGATCAAATCGACCGTTCGGTCTTTCATCGATAGATGGTTAACTTCGGTCACGATGGTCACAGTAGCTCCGAACAAAGGGGAGGCGACTTGATACCACTTCCTAATAAAGAGTTGTTCTGGTACTCTCCACCAAAGTGGAACTGATGCCAAACACAGTGTCCCTCTTGAAAGTGCAGCCTCACCAACCTAGCTATCGACCACCAAAAGGCTGCTTAAAGGAGATCTAGAATTGCCAAGCCCTAGCTATCAAAGAAAGCAAAATAATTGCACCTCTTACTTTGATAACTGTTGTCAAATTGCCAATCACCATTCCCACATACTTTGATCTGGAGTAAGAGCTCAGGATGGTGGAATTAGTCAAGAAAGGGCTCATGTAATCATTGCTCCCTATGCTAAACATGTAAACTCCTCTTGATATTGTCCCCTCCGCTTCGGCTTTGCCTAACGCTTGTCTCAATTGGGTCTCCGCCTCCTTGAAGTAACTCAGTTGCGTTTTGAGATCAATCACCTGGAAAAAGGGAAGAGAAATCGAATTAGGACCATGTATTTTAGGCATCGAGAAAATAAGTGCTTGTAGATCTTTCCATGAAGGAAGTGGCTGCACAGTACTTTGATGGTCCCGCATGCTAGCGATTCATCAAAAACTATTATCATATCGAGTCTCAGTCATACGATGCGTTGTACAATAAAAAGAACCACACTGACACGTGCCTCACTTACTTGATGAACAAATATTCGATTTTTAGACTACCGGGTTATGCAAACATCGCTACATAATTGGCGCATGAAAATCCTAATTTTTCTCATTTGATCGTCTTAGCAAGTACCCCCGAAATCTTCTTTTGCCAAATCCTTGTTTATTTCCTGAATGTGCAAAGTTTAGGACCTTCCACCTTGCAAGGTTTGACAAATCAAACTCCAAACGTGTGGACCCACCCTTTGCCGAACCAGTAAAAAGAAAAGAAACGGAAAAATGGCAGGCTAACTAATGTCAAAGCAACGGATTCCAGAAATCGCGAGTGGCGCCAGAAAAACCACCCTTTTGTTTTATCGAGGGTCGGCAACTGCAGCGAGGGGTTCACATACAAGACAAGGAAAAAAGAGCCCTAGCCATGAAGGCCGAAACTTTCGAAGACAAAAAAGTTAAACGAATCGACAGCATGTGCTTGACGGATTTCCGTAGCGAAACGTGTCACGACAACTTGCCTCCACCTTGGTCCGGTGAGAAAGTGCCCAAACATGAGATGAGAATTCAATAGTAAATTCTTGATCTGATCTCCTGCGGTCGAGACCAGACCTCTGTGGGATTATTCAAGAACTCCACCGTTTACGTACCGACCCTTGGAATGTTTCCACTAGAGCACCAGCGCCTGCAGATGCAAAGTTCACCCCATGTCTCCATTGATGATCCCCAGGTTCAAGATACGGTGGAATTAAAGGCAGCTTTGCATACTCAGCTGCAACATAATGCAAACGAGAAACCCAATTGCTTTTTTAATAAAAGAAGTAAAACTAACTGGAGCATTCATATTGCATGATTAGATAGGAAGAGTAAGCAGAAAGGGCAGACGGAATAGTTGTTGGTTTACCAGAAATTGCATTAGGACAAAAGAGAAGGACATGGAAGCACCCCCCCACCACCAGGGAGAAAAAGAAAAGAAAAGAAAAGGATAATGTTCATCTGTGTAGAAATAATTCATAAGTAATGTGACTACTGTTACCAATGAAATCCGACACCAAGCGGCCATCTGAGAACCGCCCGGTTGGGAACTTGAAGTAGGTCTCTCCATAAGGCCAGAAATTCGCCTGGTCGAGAGTGGTGGTGTTTATGTAGTTGTTGTTGCCGGCGTCGAGGAACGAGTCGCCGAAGACAAAGAGAGCAGCAGCTCCACGGTTCGGCTCGGCATGGCAATTGGTGTCTGCGTTTGGGAGGAGGAGGAGGAGGAGGAGGAGGGAGAGGCTGAAGAAGGAGGAAGTGGTGAGGCCAGCCATGGCTGACTTCGGCTGCAGATTGTGTCTTGTTTAGGCTGCATGTGTTTTGGTTTTGCTTGTAAGGAGCCAATCAAAATGTACAGGTTTTCAGTCTTGTCTCCATCGGAGGGTCTTTTAAATTGTTTGTCTTTTGCATCGTGTGCTGTGTTTCGTTCACAAGCTGAAATTATTTTAGATTAAAATCGTTTTTAATCCCTTTTTTTTATTTTCCTAATAAATGCAGATCTGAGGTTTGATTTCTCTGGCTCGAGAAGTGTCAGCATGATTTTAAAAATTAACTATACTTTGACTGCGCCTCTTTGGCACATGAGAAGAAAAAATCTACTACTTCTATAAAATAAGAGAAAAAAAGGATTGTATAAATTTTTATGTGTGTCGTAAAGAATGATACGTTACTAGATGATTATTGAATATAATAATATGTTATAATATAAAATATAATCAATTGGACACATATCGTTAAGGGAGCTGTTACATGTTACAATTTTAAGCAGTATGAAGGATTATTTTAAGTATGTCTTCAATAACATGGAGTATTTCAATTTTATTATTATTTTGGTGTAGGTACACAATACCATTAACTCAGCTCAGTTGAAAACAAACGATTGTTTTCTTGCCAATCGATTTTTTTTTTTATAGCGTTATAAGATGAGACGACTGAGCATGGAATCCAGAGAGCTATTGGTGGATAATATAAAATAGTTTGATAGATTGAGAAAAATTATCTTAAGGGTGCGGATTTCTATGGTCTCTCAGATGATCGAAATGCAAAGTCTCGGGGGTCACAACTTGATCTTGGATCTAATCTGACCATGAGGGTTCGAAAAACCATGCATTTTGTTAATTGTCCACCTTGGATGTCTCAAAAAACGTGCACAAATTTTGGGGTCTAATAAGTTTCAAGAGAAAAAGGAGTAAATCTAATATATTTTTTCATCAAACTTTTGTTAAATTCACCATCGATATAAAGAACTTTTTAGACAATTACCATTGAATGAGTCGTTGAACGAGTCATACATGGATGAGTACGGTTCGCACGATACTGATACTTTTTTCTTTTTCGAGACTTTTGGGGCCAAGAACAGGAGTGACACATTGATATGAGGGTTGCTAATATCCAATTTAGGTCACGATAATGAGAAATCATTTGCGACATGTATTGATACATTCTCTCTAATCGAGACCGACTAAGAATCGGGTCGCATCCATTGCATTGATTTTTACTATGTCTTACGTGTGAGTAGCATCCCTTGACGTATAGCTCGGTGTTAAGTCTTAATTAACTTGGCTAATTTCTCGAGTTGTGTAAGATAAATTAAACACGTCGTGAAAAATACGTTGAACAAACACAACTTAGCAATAGGAAAGCTTAAGTCAACGAGCCAAAACTGTCCACGTGAATGTTAACATTGTCATACAAAACTACCGAAATCCATATAAGCGATTATCCGATCAAAATTATAGTAGAATTATATTGATAAATTATCGAAAGACTTAGGACTAAAATGAAAATAAAAATAAAATTTAGGATTGCATTCGAATTCATACACGCATCCGCATTAAGTAGTGGGGTTGATGGATTGGTGGGCGATCATGGGAAGGCTGTGATCGGGTTATGCAGATTTCATCATATAGTTTCCTATGCGCATGTGACTCGTTCAGGCGAAAGGAAGAAAAGCGTCGAATCATGAACATTTCTCAGAGTGAACTGATAAAGATCACTGCTTCCACTGTCCGATCATGGAGCACCTCGATGGAGACGTATCCCAGACGTTCACCCAACATCTTATCTACATAGACGGCCACTAACTAAAGCCAAAACCTATTTTGTACACGTAGAAGGGATATTCTATTGAACGTGAATAATATTATTTTTGGGTTTCTTAAACGGATTTTGATTCGCTGTCTTATGTGATCAATGAAGTTCACGAGACAATGGGGCTTGACATTTTTCCCGATTTAATGTAGATTTCTTGTCCTAAATAAGGTGGAGATTATGGAGGAAAACAAGTAATAGGATGGCCTGAAAAAATAATAAGAGGATAAGATATTTGATGATCTTTGAGAATTGGGCTCGATAGGTTCTTTGGAAACGGTGGATCTTGTCGTTTGATTCACACGATCATGAGCGTCGCATCAGTATTTTCCAGTTGGTGGAACAGGCAGATGAGGCTCTCGCCGCCTTCTTCTCCATGTCTCTCATTTCTTCAATGAAGATCTGTCTGTCCCTGCATTCCACGCTGCAGAAACCTTGATCACCCCTGCGCATGCACGTTCTATGTGAATTTGAAATCGAAACGATACGAGCGCTGGTGAAGTAACGAGGACGGAGGTTGTTGCATGGGCAAACGAGTTACCTGTACATGTAAATATCCTTATGGGGGCTCAGTTTCTTCCTGCATAGTTGACAGGACTTGAGGAAGCAGTCCGCGTCGCAGATGCGACAACGGGTCGTGTTTGATGTTGATGATGATGGCGGCGATGAAGACTTGCTGGCTCGAGTCGAGACGAGCGCGGACTTCCTGAGGATGTTGTTGGATTGGTTCGCCTTGGAAATTATTTGGGTGAGGATTATTCTGAGACCTACTTCAGCCATTGATTGAATTCATGCCCTTGTTTGAAGATGTCCAGGTGAGTTGGTTTCCTATCATTGGAGAAGAGAGAGAGAGACAGAGAGAGACAGAGAGAGATCAGGAAGGCTGCGTGTCAACACCCATCATATATACGTAGCAGATGAAAAGAGAAATGCCGACTTTGGCCAAAACCATCGACCCATCTCAATAGATTCACATCTGGGTTATTCGGAAGTAAGCGTCAACTCGAGAACACCGAGAAGACGACATGATTCATGTGCATTTCCTCGTACAAGGACTACAGGACATGCATATCCACACCAATGAAAACTCAAATTTGCACGTCGGTTTCACCCAATACTTCTCTTACCTCTGTTTTGCACTACCTTCTTCCTGGGCTTTTGCTGGTTTTGCCTTTTCTGCGTGTTGGTTGCGGATAGCATGAAGAAACCTCGGCCGACCTCTATTGTTTGCTTTGGCCCACGGGATGGAAGGACCTTTATGTCGGGCCAATCCAACATGAGAAACGTGAAGCATTGTACCAATGAAGTCTCCAGTCTCCACTTTTTCAAGGATGAGGATTCGCTCCATATATTATCTCGACACGCTTATCTTCTCATCTCCTCGTGCTGCTTCAGAGTCATCCAATTAGGGTAAAAGTTTTTGTTGGAGCTATTCCACGATCCCCCCAAGAAAAGGAAATAGACGTATCAGTTCACTGCAAGTTTTTGTTCGATTTCTACGTGTCCTCTGAGCACGTCTGAATAGATTTTCACTTCTTTTCTTAATTTAAATTCTGCGATGCACACACTTTGGCTTTTAAATCCAAACAAACAAGACGAGAGTTTCCACATCAACATTCATTTTCTGAGACAAATGCCCACAATCGGGTTAAGCACGCTGCTATGGCAGATTAGTCCTATGAGTTGGCGGAATAAAGATTTCAAATGTCCGATTAGACCACACAATTTAGGGAGATAAATTAAAACCCATACGAACAGCGATACAAGACCGACACATTTCATCTTCAACCAAATCTTACGCATGATCTCAAGAGGTTAAAATGGGTTCATGACTAATCCTGTTTGCAAAGCTACTCTCTTGTTAGCGCTGTGATCCAAGACAGAATAATTCGCAAGCAACTTCTTTAACGAACCAGATCAAGTACACTGTCCCGTTAAAAACTCTTTAACTAATTCCCCAACCAAGAAAAACACTCGCAGCACTAGTTATTGATTGATTCCAGGTAAATCATACACTGCCAAAATGTAATGATAGCTCGTTGTTACCACCTTTTGCGATAGGAAATTATATCATACAGAGACGAAATTTGCTCTAAGTATGGCTACAAGTATAGCTGAATGAGCTCATCGCTGACCACGGATGGCGTCAAGACTCCCAGATCAGTGAAAAGCAGCGTCAGGTATTGGGGTGGCGTATAATCCCTGGCTGAAGTTTCGACCTCTACTTTAGATGGGATTGGCACCCCAAAATCAATAGGTCGTAAGGCTGGGGCCATATCTTTCTGGTCCAAAGGATAAAGGCGAGCAAACTGCGCAGCACAAAATCGATTAGTCATGATGTGTATACGCCAAGATATGAAGATAGGTGAGGGAGGGATAATTTAAAAACCTAAAACTTCCTTCTTGGAAACATGTTTACGGGAACAAAAAACTTCCAAGGGTTCCTTACAAAAGGCAGAACTATTTTCAGTTGCTTTTAGAGCAAAATGCATTTGGCAGGTCGTAACTTGAGACTTATTTTCACCGGAGATGATGATTCTCACTTTGTTGCCATTTTGTATCAGGATAGTCACTTAAGCACAACGCAATTACAGAAGCATAAAATCAAGAGTACCTTATAACTTTCAGCAGCCACATATACAGGTTTATTCATGCTGTGTGCCACCAGTGCAGTTTGGTACGTCCCCATCAAGTTGATGATGCCACCACTTTCGACTACACCGTCAGCACCGACAAGGACCATGTCCACTTCATCCATAATATACGCCACTGCTGAATCGATCAGCAGCTTCACAGGAACATCAAGCTTGGCAAGCTCATTTGATAACCGTAGCCCTGTCTTGTCAGGTCTTCCCTCTGCATGCAGAGAACACGATACTTAAAATCTGGAGATTTTATCAGTAAAAAGAAAAAACCTGGAGCAAACACCAAATTACTGTTCAGCAACCAAGTGTCATCCCCATATGTTCTCTGCAATACTCAAACGACGATTCCAGTTATACTACTTGATGATGAAGCTCACTCACAGGTTTTATAACCAATATTCAAACTCACGGTAAGAAAAGACATGGTGATTTCAAAATGGAATGGTCAGAATGTCTAGGTTGTAGTAGACTCTGCATGCCAAAGGTCAGAGAAGATACAGTAAAGAGTTCAAAGATGACCTGTGCAGAATACTCGGAAGAGTTTCTTGTTTTGTACAGCTGTCTTCAGAACTTCTAGAACCACTCTGGAGAAACCATGAACCAAAATAGTGCAACCATCAAAAATAAAATCTTGACTAAGCATTGCTATGATCCTCCGTGCCTGCAATACGAATTAATGTCTCCGGCTTATACATGGCTTTATGGTTTAAAAATTAACTAGTTAGATAAACAGAGGTGTTCTTTTCTCATATCAGTAGAACAACCTTATGAGATATTTCCCCAAATTTTTCAGCACGCTCAATCAATCGTGACTTGGCCGAGTTGAATTCCTCGTACTCCAAGGCCGAAGTTCTGGTCACATAACGCATGAACAGATCACAGCCCGCTGTCAAAGAAATAGAGGTTGTGTCCCATGACTGGCAAGAGTATATAGTGTTAATAACCCAAAAGCAGAAGAAAAATAGGTAAAGAATACAGGGTATATACATTTGTGACAATCTAATTTGACGAAGATCAGCCTCATATGATTAAGGATACCTTATAAATGCCTGAGACTGATCTTCCGCGCGACACCGATAACCATTTAGATTAAACATTTCTTGAATAAACAGGTAGTAATTACTTGCTCTATCATTTTTTGGTATTAAGGGTACTGCATTAGCCAACGAACTATATTCTTTCAAGAAGAAATTCCAGAATATAAGCTGACAAATTTAGCTGAAATTCAGCAGGTATGCTTGAGAATCAATAAGCTATCACAAATTGACCTTCATGATTCTAAGTCTGCTGATGAGTTGGCCTCTTTATAAACATGCTTTAAGGCGAAACACAAATTTTTATGACATCATCAAGCCGAAAAAAGAGGATTCAGCTAAGCTAAGCACTCAGGCCACCCACCCCTTCATAGAGAACTACAATTTGTAGCTGGCTATTGTTTCACATGGTCATATTCATAGACTCATCAAATGGATCCTCTATTATACTTTGTCTTCTCTTTAACTGATACCAACCCCCCTCCTCTTTTTGCTTTTCACTCACCCAACTTTTCTTTTTTCTTCCCCCCCTCTTCCTCCTTTGATTTTGGGCAAAGACTCTGACAAACTTTGATGTTAATTAGTCCCTGGCCCATTCAGTGCATAAAAGGCCTACAAAACACCATAAGAGTTCAAAGCATTTAACTAGGGAAATAGGTTCCAGGCGGATTTATGAGGAAAGGCAAAATGTAAAATGGAAGAAAGTGTAGACTCCAATTCAAGAGAAGTTTTGACAGATACTGCGTGCTGCAGTTGCCCAAGAACCCAAACTATCCAGATTGAAACAGAGTATCTAAGAGGAAGACATATCCTGCGATAATCAACTTCTCAGACCAAAATGCAGCAGAGTGTGAGTGGTCATTAGCATGTCAAAGCAGAAACTGATATAAATGCCTTCCACGACTTCTGAGAGGATACCAAAGCAAGTATCATCTGAAAGGAACCCTCCATATAACCAAAAAAAAGCTATTTAGTCACGGCTAACCATCATTCTACTAGGTGTGAATCAAACGATACGAAGCATACAAGACGAAAAGGAAACCTTTTCAAATTGAACCGATGCTTAATCCCGCATTTAACATTTCTTGCACGCACGTTTAGCGACTCTTGCTCCGCACAAATTGAATCGAAGAAAACCAGAAAAGCTAAAGAACTGATGCTTTAGCGGATGAAAGCACGCACCTTTAGCGAATCAGAAGCCTTCTTGAGCTCAATCTCGAGCTCCATCATGGTCGTCGCCTCGCTGGCCCTTATCGCCGCCGCGAGCGCCCGAATCGCCGCCACGGCCTCGGCCAAATCGGGCTGCTGCCTCCAGTTGTAGAACTCGTCAATCACGCTGAACGACCTCCCGCCCCCGCCGCCGCCGCCGCTCCCCGAGTCCGCGGCGGAGGTCGACCTATCGCTGCTCTCCGCCGAGTCAGGCCCCACCGCTGCCTGCGCCTGGGCGAGCCAGTCGCTGGTGACGACGCCGTGGTGGGCGGCGCGGGTCTGGTAGTAGGCGGAGACCTTAGGGTTAGGGTTTTGGAGGGTGTCCGCCATGGACGAGGACTGGTTGGTCGGGGGCGGGGAGAGGGTGAGGGTATCGGCCTTGGCCGCGACGTCGTTCCTCTGGTCGAGAATGAAGGAGGCCGATCTCCGCCACATCTGATAGCGCGCCCGAAGAAAGTCCCGTCACTTTCTCGAGAAAACTGTTTCCGACGGAAAGCGGAAGGGAAAGATTCCGGTTGAAACGGGGTTGTGGTAGTGATTACGGATGGGATTACTGGTTTTAATCTTATTATCGGGCGATTATGAATGGGTATGAACGAGCTTAAACTTAACCCAGGCTACCTTCGCCACGACCAGTGCCCCCTGCAAGAACCTCGGACCATGCCAGGGTCTGTCATGGTCCCTGGCATAATGACATAGATAGTTTCAGCATCGTGATGCCTCGGATTTGAGTTTGTTAATGTAATTAATGAAATTCTAATATAATGTGCACATAGTCCGTGGAAGTTGAATTTTATTAAGGGTGATTTTTGGGCTTTCGGTACATCTTCAATAAAGTTCATGAAATATATATGAAGATATTCAATATACTTTTATTTTTTTGTATATGTAATATTAGGCAATAATATTGAACATCTTTCATATATATGCTAAAAGTGTATGAATCATTTATGTCATTTTCTCCTAATTCAACTAGTCATTGTCGCATGATCTTGTTCAATTCATAATGAACGTTTTGTTGTAGAGGCTAATGACATAGATTGCCCTACTAGTACTAGTCGCGATTAACAATCGGGTTGGTCCGGCTAGGGAGGCAAACCGAACTAGTACGATTGATTTTGTTTCGCATCGGTTAGAGGCAAGATCAAGTTGACGTGAACTTGGAGACCAATTTGCTAGAGCCTCGCCGACGTATGCCGACGATGCCAAGAAGCCCGTGGCCTCGAAGTGATCTCGAGCCACCATCGCCGCTACTTAAAGGGCTGCTTGAGCCTAGGCTTCGGCGGCGACGGAGGCGAAGGGCTTAGTGATCATGATGGCGAGCTCGGAAAACCTCGGCCGCTTGAAAAACTATCGTCCTATGAACAGCAAGAGTAGTCTCTCTACGACTCCAAAAACTCCATGGCAGCACGCACTCCCACCTTCCAAAAAAAACAAGGCTATAGCAACACAAGCCCACATTTGACTCCACAAAAAAATCGAACATCGGAAAGGAAACGATTTTGAACATTCGATCGCGTCTCGATTAATCGATATAGTCCATTAGCTAAATTATGTAGAGGTACTGAAAAGATTTGATGACATCGATTTGATGATTTCTAATGTTCGACTGCAATTTTTAAAAAATTTCGAAGTTTTCATTATAATTATCCCCGAAAAAAATTAGGGAAACGAAATTGATGAATTCTCGATAGAAACTAGAAAGCACCGGTTTGAGAAGCAACCCGTTCTTAAACTAGCCAATTCGATTATTGGTTTCACTATTTTCAGAATCGGAGATCACCGATTTTGAATATCCAGTCGAGAGCCAACCAAATTAGAAGGTGATGCGAAATCCAAGAGCCGTGCATAAAATTGGATCCCAAATAACCAGCTGTCATATGAGCATTTAAACAAACGAATCGTATCGCACCATCAAATGAGAACTGGACGTTAACTTAAACTAGCGTTTCTAGTCACATCTTACATGTCAGTATTTACTAGTTTAAACGTTGTTCGCAGAGCTAAGTATAATGCTCATGCTTGTTACAACTTCCTCCAATTGGAGTCCAGCAGGACGACATCAACTCGCGACAGACCAAAAACATTATTAAAAAAACATCAACTTGCCTGTAAAATTTGCACCGAGCATTCAGACTTGCTTGGACCACATCAACTTGACGATTATTATTATTATTTTTTGATCAAGGAATCCATCGCGGCTCCCGTGCCCAAATAGCACCAAAGGATTAAGCTTTTATATCTCGAGAGAGAACTAGCACAGGATCCCATAGCCGCTAGCAACTGCAAGTTTCGATTGTTCGAACCCATAAGCTCTCAACCAACACAGTACATTGCATAATTCATATCTACCGTTGCGAAAATTAAATTATTTTTATTTTTATTTTTCTAAATAGTACTTGTCATCACCAAGTGAAGCTTCAAAAGACTGAATTCCCCCAGCTTGCATGTTTCGATGGGCAGATTTGGTCCCATGATGCGTCGCTATGCTTGGGGTCCAAAATCATATTTTTATCTAGTGTAGTTGTCAGCATGTTGCCCCTTATTCTATTTTCTTACCCATTCGAACCCCTTTTCTCCTCTTAAGGTTCAACACTTTGGGCTTTGAGTCACGGATAACACTATCTAATTCGAGCGTGTTAAGATGAGGTATGGATGACTTTTTCCAGAAGCATACAATATTTATTTGAGACGAGGACGGGAAGAAACGAAAAGTAATCGATAGAAAAAGAAACGAGCAAACTATTCATACATTAAATCAAGATGAATCCGAATCAGCGACATGGCTTCGCAAGCTCTCTCTTCAAATACTTGTATTCACCGATATGATGCGGGATATGCGAGAATGCTAATAGACATCAAAATCTTATTTGCTCTGTTTTTTCGATTGTGAAAATGCTTTTTATCGCGATAACCCATAATCATCGTAAGGAAATATCCAAGCTGACCCCAAATAAAGGGTCAACAAGAGTGTGAAACAAAAATAAAATCAAAGCCACTAATTACGGATGATAATTGGGTTGCGGGAAAGAAAAAAACAACAAAACGGAAGATTTTAAGGACGGGACGGCAAATCTCATTCCCATTTATGGGTCAAAATATAAATGAAAAATAAAAATAAAAGAGGGAGAAAACGGTCAAATTCAGTTTACGGCGGGTCCCTCGAAACATGCAGGGACAGCGTATCATTGTCCGCGCGGACGGGGACGCGGTTATCCAGTAATCAGCCAGCAAATGATTGATTTTCGTTTGGAAATTCTAAATTTTCTATTTTTCCCGAGAAAAATTTCGAGAGTTGATCGGACGGTGGAGGAGGCCCCGACCGCAAGAGAAAGAGAGGAGAGCAGGATTATCCACCGCCTTTCCCTCGGACAGCTCGCAAAAAAAAAGTCAAATGTACGCGGAACGGACAAATTTCTGTCCCCCACCACGAAAAATAAAAAATACAAGTAAAAAATAAGAAAAAGAAAAAATTGTTAATTCCTATCGATATCAAAGATTTTGATATGAAGTAATTTTTGAAGCTCCGATTTTCGAGATATTTTAACGACACTAGCCAGCGGGCTTCCTAGCTCAAATTGGGCATGGAATGGGATCTGAATTGGACATTGGGCCATGGAGCTCCATGTTCAAGGACAATCCTTGAATTTATAGACAAAACGATAAGAACTCACACTCGTACATTGATTGATGTTTATTCTGAAGTTTATCGCTAAATTTATGCAGTGTTGAAACCTCAGCTCGTCTTCAAGCAGAAATGCTTAAAATTCAAGCGATTTCAATTATTCAAAAAAAAAACTCAATTGATTCGACATTCTTCGTTGGGAAAATGCAATCAAATCGGACTCGTTGAGGCAAAATTATTGAGGTGAGTGAGGGCAAATATCACACACAAACTACATATAGGCGGGATGGAAATGTTGATTTTGGAAAGGGAGAAGCGAAAAACCCTAGAGCCGCTAGAGGAGAGCTAATGAGATGTTAAATTACAACGGCACAAAAGCAAAATGCAATCTTATAATAACCAAGGACGTTGGCTTAAGACATAAGCAATCAGGAAGATCCCTCGTCTCATCGTAGCATCGAGTTTTAAAGTTTTATTGTTAGCGCTTTGAAAATTAATTGTGAAAGTATTAGGTTATGTTGAGGAGTGTGCTCTCAAGATCATTGGGAAAAATTGACTTATCAAGATGTGAGGAAATTATTCGAGATATCGTTCGATCACATAAAAAAATAGAGTCGCGTGTGAATTCCTATTGAGTAATAAAAATACCAGAAAGGAAAATTTTCTCCGTGAATTGGCAATGCTTTCATCAATTAATTAATTGACAACAATTTAATATACTAAATTACTATTTTAATGCGTGTATTTCTTCTTTTTTTAATTTCCGGTAAATATCTTGAGCCGCAATTCCGCGCGCTCAAGGAAGGGCATTTTGGGGATAATGTGAACGGACCGTTGCCCCGGCGGCGAAGAAGACGTCGCCATCACGCTCCCCGTCTGCCACGCAGAAACGGTTTGATTAGATAATTCGGGAGAAAAAGAAAAAATATATACTCTTTATTTTTATTGTGTTAAATCGCAGGAAAATTAAAAAAAAAAAAGAGAGAGAAAGAAAAAAGAAAATGGATCGATCAGACGGCGATGCATTACATTTCCCCGTTGCAGAGAGCAAAGCAGCGTCTCCATCTACGCGCCTCAAGAACAAGGAAACAAAAAGGCAAAGAAGAAACGATTCAACCTCAGCCAGCGAAATTCAATAAACTCAGAGAAGCAGCGTCGAAGCGAAAGTAGAGCGAGAGAGCGACGTTATTCATCTCCGCGATCCGCAATCGGCGATCGGTCGGTCGACTAGCGGAGCCGGCGACGGCGACGGCGACGGCTTCCTCACTTTGATCGGCGATCGTTGCACGAGCGGGTTTTGTCGTTTCCCAATTGTCCCCCCTCCCTCTTTGGGGTTGAATTCGAGAATCGGCGTTCGTTCGTGGGATAGAAGCCGTCGGCGAGGAATCGGCCGGCTTCCGGCGTCCCCGTGGTCAGTTTTCATCTTTTGCGCTGCACCTACCTCTCGGTCGGTCTATGTGTCAGAGCTCACGATCGTCTGTCTACGTGGCGCGAATCTGTTCGCCATCGCACTTGTTTTATCTTTTTTTTTTTGTAATTTGCGGAAGATCGGATCGGCCAGGTGAGTCCGATCGCAATCGGAGTGAAACTCTTCTTCCTCTCATGTTCTGTTTCTTGAGGAATTATTGATGCTCAGGAGAACATGCAATTCGTGCACTCTTTCTTAGTTGATTGATGCGATGTCGAGTGTTGAAGTTTGGTTTGAGTTGTGTCGGTCAAGAGCAGCGTGTTTCGATCTCATTCGTAGCGGTTGAGGTGATTTCTGTGACATTCCAGCTTCCCCCTTTTCTTTAATTAATCTTTGGCGATGTGTTTGTTTGTTCCCTTTTGCCAGTTCCATCCAAAGATCCGGCTACTGTGTTTTCTCCTAGCGATTTGCGTTATCTGGTCTGATTCGTCGCGTAATTCAACTTCTATGCAGAGCTTCAGCTAATGAAAATACGCAGAATTGCTTGTGTCCTTACATGTTGGATAGGTTATGGAAGCAAATATTTAGTTTATTTAGCACCAAAAGGACTTCAAGAACTGATAATTTTGTCTGCTCTAGCGCTTGATGTTATGGAACTGTACCTGCAGGATAGCAGACCATAGCATCAAAGTTTCCATAACATCAAAGTTACAATAGACTACTGAGATTGGTCTCCTGATAATTTTGTTCGTCTATGTCTCATAGGGGGTTGTAACTATCTTTTGCTTGCATAATACTTCGTAGGCCTCTGGTATCCTAGTTCTGGAGATCAGCAAATGAGCGTGTCATGATGAGTGGGTTGGGAGAATTACCTGTCAATGGATGCCCCAAACAAGACATTCTCTGAGTTTTTTGCCATCGTCAAGTCATGGATTCCTTGGCAATCTGATCCAGCTAACGTGTCCAAAGACTTTTGGATGCCCGACCAAAGCTGTAGGGTCTGCTACGATTGCGATTCCCAGTTTGACATTATCAATCGCCGACACCATTGTCGACTTTGTGGCAGAGTCTTCTGTGGCAAGTGTACAGCCAATTCAGTTCCTGCCACGTCAACTGACTACAAGGCATCCTGCAAAGAGCGGGAGAGGATTCGGGTGTGTAACTATTGCTTCGGGCAATGGGAGCAAACCCGAGAAAGTACTAATAATGGGGATGAATTCCCTAACCAGGATTTTAGTTCATCACCATCAGCGACAAGTTTTCTCAGCAGCAAATCTATTAACACTACCAACAGTGGGAGTATTACTCTTGGCTCAATGTCACAATCTCTTGAGCCTTATCGTTTTGTTCGGCAGAGTTCTGATCTGAGCTCAAACCAGCCATCTCTGGTGGAAGAGTGTGCAGACAAGCAAGGTGCGGTAACATCAGGAAAATGCAACTTCAATATAGTAAATTTTGCAAATCAAGGGGCTCCGTATACAAACCATTGTGGATTTTCAATAAACAGGTATTTACTTTGCTTATTTGCTTCTATGTTTGAAAAAGGATATGTTAATGTCCATTTGGATGATTCTAATGAGTTGGAATTTCTAGAGAAGATTAGAGTTTATGGAGTTATTTATTGTTTATCCCTACCACTGTAGCAAAGGCTATGCCTGCGAGATGCGATCAAGCTTCATTATTTTGTTCTATGTAGATACCTGCCCAGTCTTTGCATGTTTGTGGTAGGCTTTGGACTGAATATGTGTACCTGATATTCTTATTGTTTGCTTTTGCTTCGGCATCAGGAGTGATGATGATGAAGATCAGCATGATTTATATCAATTTGACTCTGAGACAAGGCACTTGCCACTGAAGAATAACACTGACAGTCAAGTTAATCTCCATGGTTTAGGGAATACCGTGGATTCGTATGAGGTGGATCTTCATGGAGAGCAAGTTGAAACAGAAGGATTAACTGTCTCCCCTCTGCATGAAAGTTTTGATTCACAGGGATCAAATGAAGTCATGCAGCTTGATAAAAAGGTTGATGAGCATTTAATTAGTGATGAATGTGAGGTAGAGTCCCCCTTATATCCTGCAGAAGATGTCACTTCGGAGCCTGTGGATTTTGAGAACGATGGCCTTCTTTGGCTTCCTCCTGAACCAGAAGATGAAGAAGATGAGAAGGAAGGTCTTCTGTTTGATGACGATGATGAGGGGGATGCCACAGGAGAGTGGGGATATCTACATACCTCTAGCAGTTTTGGAAGCAGTGACGATCGTGCTAAAGATAGATCAGGTGAGGAGCACAAGAAAGTCATGAAGGATGTGGTTTACGGGCACTTCAGAGCTTTGATAGCTCAGCTGCTACAGGTGGAGAACCTTCATACGCACGTGGAAAGCAGTGAAGACAGTTGGTTGGAGATTATTTCGTCTCTGTCATGGGAGGCTGCAACACTGTTAAAGCCTGATATGAGCAAAACGGGAGGAATGGACCCTGGGGGATATGTGAAAGTAAAATGCATCGCATCTGGACATCGCTGTCAGAGGTAAAACTGCAGCTTTTCATTTATCTCTTTTGTAATTCTCAGTTCCCTGTAATATTCTACCATATTCAAGTCATAAACTAAGGAGCATCTTTTGCTGTTAATTGGTATTGGGGAATTCATGATACTGAACCACTTTTGGATGATCCCTTGACATGCATAAATTATGTGCTAACTGGAACTGTGTGAGTTGAACTTGAATCTGCTGATTGGTTTTATTATTCAATGGTTTCTCCAGATCGATCATGCATTTTTTTGCAATAAGTACAGTTAACAAAGAGAAGGAGAGAGGTCAAGCTGAGCTTATTCGAGGGGGGGTATGATGGACTTAATTTATATTTCTAACAACAACAAATGGAATTGCAAAAAATGGCCTGGAAATCAGTTGGTTGCTTTTAAAAATCTCCTGTGCAAGGATCTGATCCTATTACAAGTGAGTCAGGCTCCTGAAAGGAGTATTTGGTATGGGAACCATTTGGGGGTGTTTTTGTACTTATGAATCATTTCACAAGCTTTGTCCTATGCGATATGGGAGTTGAGGTGCGACAGGCTCCACACTAAAAGCACTGACTTCCTTTCTATCGTGGCGGTCCGTAACGCATGAACGAACCAGGTAGGTAGGACATCTGAGGTGGCTCCCACAGGTTCAGGAGGCGGCTCCCATTGTGTAACACTTTATCCAAACCCTTTTCTACCCCACCTGAGATGTTTTGAGGCGATCCAAAGTACTTATGCTTTGTGCTTCGACCCATGAAAGGGAAAGTGGTTTCTCTATCTTTTGATATCAATGGTATCAGATATAGAAGCAATATCTTTTTGAGTAGTAAATATGCTGCCAATAGTGTCCTCTTCTAAATCTGTGCTTTTGTGTCTAATCATCAGCTTTTTATATGATCCTGTTCTTAATGATACGAGCTGTGTGCAATGCCTCCTGTTTCATACAGGGATATAGGTTGATTACCAACATATGGCTGCAGTGTTCATTCTGTCTTCCTAATGAATTGTTCTATTCCCTTTGTGCAGTATGGTAGTAAAAGGAGTTGTATGTAAGAAAAATGTTGCCCATCGAAGGATGACCTCAAAAATCGAAAAACCACGCATTTTGATTCTTGGAGGAGCTCTTGAGTATCAGCGAGTCTCTAACCACTTGTCAAGTTTTGATACTCTGCTGCGACAGGTTCTTCTTGCTTGTCCTTTTCTTGCTTTAGTCTGGAACGAGTCTCTAACCTCTTGTCAAGTTTTGATACTCTGCTGCGACAGGTTCTTCTTGCTTGTGCTTTTCTTGCTCTAGTCTGGAAAATAGTCATTTTGTTGAAGCGGGGAGTCATAACACTCAATCCTGCATGGCTTTGCTTTGCCTTCTAAGTTATTTTGATTTATAATGGTATCATAATAAAAAAAGAGCGTGCATGCCATTTCTAGAGTACATGAAGAGTTATGCTCATTTATTAGTGCGTGGATATGAAAAATCCATTCTGAATTGATTTTTTATGAGTTTCACCTTTTCATCATTGTAGGAAATCCAATATTTAAAGATGGCAGTTGCAAAGATAGATGCACAGCACCCTGATGTTCTTTTGGTTGAGAACTCAGTTTCTCGTTATGCGCTGGAGTACTTGCTTGAGAAAGACATATCCCTCGTTCTTAATATCAAGAGACCACTGTTAGAACGAATAGCTCGCTGCATTGGTGCTCAGATAGTTCCTTCTATTGATAGTTTGTCACCGCAGAAGTTGGGCTACTGTGATAAATTCCATGTGGAGAGGTTCTTGGAAGAGCATGGTACTGCAGGACAAGGAGGGAAAAAACTGACAAAGACGCTTATGTACTTTGAAGGCTGCCCAAAGCCACTGGGTTTCACCGTAAGTTCTCAAATATAGTGCATGCATACGAAGATGTAGTAGAATGTAAAGGATGGAGTAAAAACATGAAGTTTCAAGAGATAGGGTAGAAAATGCAAGTTAATTCATTTGATTGCTTTCAGATGCTTCTAGTTCTTTTTCTTTATGTTGATTTTGGCTCCTCATGTTTACTATCTTGAATGTACAGTAGTTCTGATTCTGAAGAAGTATTAGGTAGAAATTGGTAAAATTACTTATGCTACACTGATAGGTAGCAATCCTAAAGATGTTTTTACCCTCTGGGGAGTTAGCCGAAACTTGGAAGGCCATTTAGTAATCTTACAATTAATCACCCTTCTGCATTGATTTAGATTTTACTGAGAGGCGCTAATGTTGATGAGCTGAAGAAAGTTAAGCATGTGGTCCAGTATGGAGTTTTTGCTGCTTATCATTTGGCATTGGAGACATCCTTCCTTGCTGATGAGAGAGCTTCCCTACCAGAACTTCCACTGAAATCCCCTATTACGGTGGCACTTCCTGATAAGTCATTAAGCATAGAGAGATCAATATCAACAATACCTGGTTTCATGGTTCCTTCAAGTGAGAAGCCTCAAGCTTCTGAAGGTGGTGCTGAACACCACCGATCTAAGAGTGTCCCATCCTCTAATATGTTGCCATCAAGGAGTGATAACACTGTTCAAAATCTGGAGATGGCGTTGTCAGCTTGTTTTACTGATAGTTCTGGCAATCTCATCAACTCCATTACTTCATTTAAGTCTGCTCCTTCCCAGAGGAATGTTGATTCTGATAGTCATGACAGCCTGTTTACACTTTATGGTGTTTCTGGGATAACTAAGCAAACAATTTCCAGGGGAAGCAGTGCTTCCAACATTGACCATCCTGTCCAGGGTGATCACATCACTGCTGACAATTTTGGGCCACTCGATACGGTGGTAAATGTTACCATGTCAAATGATACCCATACAGACAATTTTGTGACAGATGTGGCACCGCTATTTCATACAGAAGGTGCATTGCCACAGCAGGAAAATAAAAACCTTGCGGTTGAATCTGGTACTTCAAAGGAAGAGTTTCCCCCATCACCTTCTGACCATCAGAGCATTTTGGTCTCCTTGTCATCAAGATGTGTATGGAAGGGTACCATATGTGAAAGATCGCATCTGTTCAGAATCAAATACTATGGCAGCTTTGATAAACCTCTCGGTCGATTTTTACGAGATCATTTATTTGATGAGGTACCATTCATCTTCATTGAAAGTTCTTTGTGTTTCTTTCTATTTATGCTTAAGCTGACATATCTTCTCAATGCTCAGAATTATCGATGTGATCAATGTGAGATGCCATCAGAAGCACATATTCAATGCTACACTCATCGTCAGGGCACCCTCACTATATCTGTTAGGAAGCTGCCAGAAACTTTTTTACCTGGTGAAAGGGATGGAAAGATCTGGATGTGGCACCGCTGCCTTCAATGTCCACGGTCTAAAGGTTTCCCTCCAGCTACTCGAAGAGTAGTGATGTCAGATGCTGCTTGGGGTTTATCTTTTGGAAAGTTCTTGGAGCTCAGTTTTTCTAATCATGCGGCTGCTAGTAGGGTAGCAAGTTGTGGTCATTCTCTTCATAGAGATTGTCTTCGTTTCTATGGGTAATCTCTTATATCATCTTCAATGGATGTTTATAAAAAGGAGTTTATGAGCAAAACGTGCAGTCATAATCTTGACAGAAAAGAATAGCAGATCTGGGCAGTAAATGAAGTTTCACTATGACAATATCAAATGGCAATATATGTGGTGGTCTTATAACAGGTCTCATTTGTTAGATGGTAGAGTAGATGGACTGAGAACTTGGAAAAAAAGTATTCTTGTGAACATTGCTGACTGCATACATAAAATTAAATTCTTTATCTTGCCCTGCTTTACTGCTTAACTGTTTTGTCTATGCAGTGGTAGTAATGTTTGTAGCTCTCACACTATGTAAATGTGCAGATTTAGCAATATGGTCGCTTGCTTCCGGTATGCTTCTATTGATGTTCACTCTGTTTATCTTCCACCTTCCAAACTGGATTTTAGCTGTGAGAATCAGTTGTGGATACAGAAAGAAGCAGATGAAGTATGATTCTCAACTATGTGACAGATGCATTTTTTTTTCCTTTTTGGTGAGTATGCCTGATTGTCTTTTTTGCTTTCTGCAGGTGGTTGACCAGGCAGAGCTTCTATTTTCGGAAGTACTTAATACACTCAGTCAACTTGAAAAGAAAAGATCTGTTGAGGGACCTCTTCAATTAAGACGTCGAATTGTAGAGCTGGAGGGAATGTTACAACAGGAGAAGGCAGAATTTGAGGTATAGATATCTCCTGTTTCCGCTTATTGAGCTTCAAGTATTGAGTATTTTTGCCTATAGCTAGTGTTACACAATGATGAAACTTAAGTACTCTTCTTCTGTTATAATCTGGAATTCACAGAAAATGATTAATGATTTAAGTTGTGTCGGACACTATGATTGAAAATTGGCCAACATGTCTTGCCTGTTTGGCTTGCTTATTGTTCTTGCAATCATGTTCAAGCAAAACTTTGCAATCGGCACTATTGAACTTCGATAATATAATGTAAAAATCTCAGTCTATCTTCTAGCTAATGGTGAAGAACAATCTCTACATTATGTGTCAGGAATCGCTTCAAAAGACTTTGAAAGGGGATGCGACGAAGGGCCAACATGTGATTGACATTCTGGAGGTTAATCGTTTGCGGAGACAGTTATTTTTCCAATCTTTTATTTGGGATCGTCGCCTGCTTTATGTGTCTAGTTTGAGTAGAAATGTTGAGGATGGTCCGAGAAGCTTGAGCTTAGAAGAAAAGGAGACTTCTCTTCACAAAGACGAGACAATTTCTGAGGTAACTATGGCCCCCAAGGAAGAAACGATCATTAGCAGATCTGAATCTTTCCATTTGGATGATGGAAGTACTAGTCTGGAAGGAGGATTTGAATGCCAAAGTGAGCAAGGTGATGATATCGGTCAAGACAATCAGATGGGTGAAAGTGCAAGTTCCAGAGAACAAAGGCAAGCAAAAGTCTCTGCAAACACTAATGCCTCCAATCAATCCGAGCCTCCGGAAAGTGGGACAAATGTTCGCAGGACCCAATCTGAGGGGCAGTTCCCTACACCGCACAACTTGTCGGAGACCCTGGATGCTGCATGGACTGGTGGAAATCAATCAGTTATTACAGTGAAAAAGGAGATCTCCTCTGCACTTTCTGATTCAGCCATAATTGATTCTTTGAAGGGAGAAGCAGTGGCCGAGGGGTTGGGTGTGAATGGCTATGCAGAGGACTTAAGCAAACTGAAGGTTTCCAGTTCCTTGCCTCCTTTATTGTCCCCCAAGGACGACGACGACGCGATTGATTCAGTTAGCTGGCTTGGAGTGTCTATAAGCACATACCGCTCTTTTAACAAGAATATCTTAGCAGGATCTCAAAAGCTCGATATTCTTGGAGAGTACCATCCTATCTATATTTCATCCTTTGGGCAGTCAGAACTTAACGGTGGACCTCGGCTACATCTGCCTGTTGGAATCAACGACACTGTCATTCCTGTTTATGATGATGAGCCCACTAGTGTGATATCTTATGCATTGGTATCATCGGATTATCATGCTCAATTATGTGGTGAGGCTGAAAAAGTAAAGGATGCCGAGCCTGTGGCTGCATTATCCTCTTTGGATTCCATTAATTTCCATTCATTTCAGTCATTTGATGATATAACTTCTGAAAGTAGAAGTCTTGGTTCTGTAGAGGATAGCACATTATCTGTGTCTGGGTCACGTAGCTCCCTGGGCTTAGACCCACTGTCATTTACTAAAGCCTTGCATGCGAAGATCTCATTTGCAGATGATGGACAAGTGAAATATTCTGTAACTTGCTACTATGCGAAACGATTTGAAGCTTTAAGGAGGATTTGTTGCCCATCTGAGATGGATTTTGTAAGGTCCCTTAGTCGTTGTAAGAAGTGGGGAGCACAGGGTGGAAAGAGCAATGTCTTCTTTGCTAAGACATTGGATGATCGGTTTATCATCAAGCAAGTCACCAAGACGGAGCTAGAGTCATTTATTAAGTTTGCTCCTGCATATTTCAATTACCTCTCTCACTCAATTGGCACGGGGAGTCCAACATGCTTGGCAAAGATTCTTGGGATTTATCAGGTATGTGAACAAGGACATCTCAAAGTGCTCATTCAATATGCATTAATCTGATAATTTACCAATCTCCAAGTTTGTGATTGTGGACATTATGTCCTTTACTCCTTACCGGAGGGGTCTAGGCGATGCGCCAAGCCCAAGGATTGCACCGGGGTCATTGATTTGATGTGCCATCTAACCAACTGCAATACCTGTAGGTCATCCCATTTTGGGCACTTTCATATCTTGGATTGCTACCTTTGGTGATCAATTGACCACTACTTTAGAAATCAATAAAGTGAAGACATTTATAGGATAAATTATTGTACGATCTTTAACCTAATATTAGGATTTTGAATTCATTGGAAAACAGCCCGCTAATGAGTAATTGCTATCGCTTTGTTTTATCACACCACAGTGAATTCTTTATCTGTAATTTTGAAGCACTAGAAGAAGCTGTATTTCTGCCACATACATAGTCATCGACCCTGAATAAATGTTCCAAAGCACAATGGTACTTAAGTTAGGGAATCACTAAGCCTATCCTTACAAAGGGCAATTTAATTTATTTTTGTATCCAATCTTTGTGCCTATCATGCCACGGATTGTGCCATGATCTGATAACAGTAGGTTAAACTTTGGCCCTAAGCTTAGGACTTTATCCTCCATTAAATATGATGTGGATTTGGTTAGGACTAATTTTCCTTTAATTCAAATGATTGAAGAAATCATTTCTGGTATTCACCAGTTGCAGCTAATAACCGTTATCACAGTTCACTCATATGTTAGACGGCTTTGGTGCGTCGTAGTTTAATCAGCGATCTACTTTTTGTTTGTAGGTGACTGTAAAGCATGTCAAAGGAGGTAAAGAAACCAAGATGGATGTCCTTATTATGGAGAATCTTCTTTATGGGAGGAAAGTGACGCGGCTTTATGACTTAAAAGGATCTGCTCGGTCACGCTATAATCCTGACTCCAATGGAAGCAACAAAGTGCTGCTGGATCAAAACTTAATTGAAGCAATGCGAACTTCACCGATTTTTGTGGGAAATAAGGCGAAACGGGTGTTGGAGAGGGCTGTTTGGAACGACACTTCTTTTCTCGCGGTAATCTCTCTCTCTCTCTCTCTCTCTCTCTCTCGCGTGCTTGTCCACTGGTAAAGCTAATAATTCTCTGTGATGGCCTTCTGCTGCAGTCGGTGGATGTGATGGATTACTCGCTTCTGGTCGGAGTGGATGAAGAGAAGCATGAGTTAGTACTCGGGATCATTGATTTCATGCGTCAATATACATGGGACAAGCACCTCGAAACATGGGTCAAGGCTTCGGGAATTCTTGGGGGGCCAAAGAATGAAGCTCCCACAGTAATTTCGCCCAAGCAGTACAAGAAAAGATTCAGGAAAGCCATGACTACCTATTTCCTCATGGTCCCAGATCAGTGGTCACCTGCAACTATCATCCCAAGTAGATCACAGTCCGATTTACAGGAAGAAGACGCACAGATGGCCCTCCAGTGAACTGATGCTATGATCTGCGCCTGTAGATTTTTGAAGCTACAATTAGGATAAGCCCTCTATTTCTTCACTCACCATTTTCTTTCCTTCTTCGCCATGTACCATTCTTTTCACTTGCCGGGTTCTTCATGGTATCTTTTGAAAGAGCATATATCTTCATTGTTTGGTAGAAATTTGCAGAACGAGGCTGTTGAAGCCACGGCGACCTGTCGGGGGTAAACTATTAGATGGCCTTGATAGGGATCTTTTGTACAGAAGTAATCGTTCATATATGAAGCTTTGCAATGTGTATATGACTCAGTGTGAAGTTTTGCCTTGAAATGAATGTCATTTTCATCAATTTTGGCGATGTTTAATACGTTCCACGTGCGATCCTTCACTCACTGTCTTCGCTTTTCTTTCTTCATTCGGTAGTGGTCTCTCCCTCGAGTAAGCTCTGGCAGTGAGCATGAGTTTACTAGCAGCTCAAGATCGTCATGTTGCATCTATAAGGTCAGTGTCGTGGCTGCTTTCACGTGCTTTCAATGAATTAGATTAAGGTCGGCGCCTCAGATTTTAAAAGTAGCACGTTTTCTTCTCTCTTAAGTTCCGCCTATTCCGTTTTACCCTCCAGTGTCTGGAGAAACGGCGTTTCCTTAAAGATTGGAATGGAAAAGGAAGAGCCTCCCTCTTTTGGCATAGCGTGCTGCATTGATGGGAGAATATAACCTGTGCTCATGAATCATTTCCTGCAGCTGAAGAAACTTTCTTCCTTTTGACATAACACTTCACACGTTCACTAAGCCATTCCAAATAAAAATTCACATTTTTGACCTAGTCAGCCACTGCTCAACACAGTGCTGAGAAGCTATTCTAGCTCAAGTCCTCTTGTAGAATATCTCGCACCTCCACTTGGCACGATGCACCGTCTTCTGTGATCTGAAGCCAATTTCGTTGAAGAAGGTCAATGATATCGGCATCCCTGAAACCATTCAAGATGTTCAGATAAAGCTGATCTTTTTGTCAATTGTTGTAAGTAAAACAGAAACTGTGCCTAAAAGTCCTTCACCTGGCTTCATAGCAGTATGCGGTTCGCGGAATCTTTCTTTGGAATCTCGGGCCCTCGTCGTATCCTTCGCAAATGATCTCCCCGCGCTCATCTCTGTAGCATACTATTCCTTCGCACTGATCCTCAAAGACCTGCAGCAAAAACCCTGAATCTAAGTACGAAAGAAGATGAAGTTGGCTCGCCGGAGGTCGTTTCCTACCGCGAATTGATCGTGTTCTATGATGAGTATTCACGAGAAGCACAAAGGCTAGGCTGTGCAGGTCTCACTTCACAAAACGCAACGGGTCGACGTAAAGATCGCGCGTGTACCTGGTTCTTCAAGGATGATCGGGTCCGGACCACAGTCGCTCTACTGACCGGAAGCTGGTTGCGCGCAAGCATAGCAACCTGGTTCTTCAAGGATGATCGGGTCCGGACCACAGTCGCTCTACTGACCGGAAGCTGGTTGCGCGCAAGCATAGCAACCGAGCCGACCGGCTTCATGATCCGACTCGAGTCCCAACGAATGATCCGAGGGGATTGGTGACATGTCACAGCCATGGATATCATGGAGCGAAGCGGGGCAGAAAAGGAGAGGAATTGCTGAAATCGAATGAGCGAGAAGGAGAAGACTTGAGCGCAGGAATTTTCATCGTTTTATGGTGTGTATGTACGTCTGCTTTGTTGAATGGCGAGACATTGATTATTAGAATATTTCATGTCTAGTCATAATGCATCATACTTTGTAGTACACTAGAGGGGTGGGTCCATGGACCTTATCTTGTGAAATGTTTATTGATGACTTGCATTCGATTTCATTATGCAGCTTCGGTAGGTAGCTTGCAACGACCAGGAGCATACCAACTTGTGATGCACCAGCTAAACGATTCCACCAAACACTTATACGTCGATGTGGATTTAATTAGGTTTATATCACGAGAAACTCAAAATTGATATACTTATGATAAGTTTAATAAAAAAAGATTTATTTTGTTAGCCAAAAACTTCAAATTAGTGTGCTCATGACATATTTACCCTCTGTTGACTTTTGTCGAATTTTATTGTGAAATTTTCGCATTGGATGACGCGTGACAATGACTCAACTGGCATAGCAAGTCAATGTATCAGTTTGGGCCTTCAAGAATGGCTATAGTGGGCCCAATGATCTCTCATCTCAGGCCCATTTGGTTCCATCACCACTTGGCTTGGCTTGCTTCACAAGAAGGGTTCTTCGCTAAAAGCAACCGAGGACACGAAGAACCACTGAGCCAAGAAGCACGAAGCCTATCGACGCCACTGCAGAACCCCTCGAATCTCTAGGTAAGCTCTGGATCGGCGAATTTGTAGTTCGATCGCTGTCTCGTTCGACATTCCGGCGCCGTGATTTGTTATCCGATCCTCGGATCGGAGGATACCGTTTAGAATCGCGAGTCGTCGTGATCGTTTTTGGTTCTGAGATTCGTTTCGCGGTCGCAGGTTTGTGAGTTGAGCTCGCCGCACGAGATGTTTCTCACGAGGTGAGCTGCATTTGATTTTGTGGAGTTAGGCCGGGGGCTTTCTAGGGCTTTTTCTTTTTTTTGGAGGGGGGGGGGTGGTGGTTGGGTAGCTTGAAGTTGAGCTGAGTGTGGTTTTGGTTTTTGGTTTGTGCAGGACTGAGTATGATAGAGGAGTCAACACCTTCTCTCCAGAAGGTAGATTGTTTCAAGTTGAATATGCCATTGAAGCCATCAAGGTAAAACGGGCTTCCCTCGCCTGCTGCTTCTTTTCGGTTAATGTTGTGGAAATGAACTAGTGACGGTGCTGTCATGGAATTATGTTTATTGAGCGGGTTGATGACGAGTGGAACGCATGTGGATGTGTTTGAATTTCTTCAGTTGGGTTCAACCGCGATCGGATTAAAGACAAAGGAAGGTGTTGTGCTTGCTGTTGAGAAGCGTATTACTTCGCCCCTGCTGGTCCGTCTTCTTTTAGCTCTTACTTTTATTTCAAGTGTAGCCTGCATTAGAGATATTGGGCCTTTTCAGATTGTTGAGTGCCTTTGTAGGTTGTTCTAGTCTTAATTCAAATTGTTGACTGACTCTTCCTGGTACTGTAGATATATACGACTTGAGTGTTTAGCCAATTCATATGATGGGAAATGGAACCTGTGTTTTCTTTTGTGTTGCTGATATAAGGGAATGAATGAATACTTTAAATGACATCTGAGTCCCTTGTACTGATTTTCCCAACGGTGCGTGTGTTACTGGACATGATATTTGCCTGCGAAATTGTAAGGACCTTGCTTGATGCTAGACTTCTTTACCGGAGTATAATTGTATTGAATTATCCCAAGTAGGTGCAGTAAATGCGTGGACAGCATTTCTCTATTTGGAATGCTAAATATCGTTTTCATAATATGCTAGTTGTGGACAATTCACATTGAATTCCTACTAGAACAATTTTTCTCTCACTGGCAGGAGCCGAGCAGTGTTGAGAAAATCATGGAAATCGATGACCATATTGGATGTGCCATGAGTGGCTTGATTGCCGATGCTCGCACTCTAGTAGAACATGCTCGGGTGGAAACTCAAGTACGGGCCATCTTAATTCTTTGTTCTCCTTTTCGTTCTTAGCTGATTGTTCCTTTAATTGTTATGCTGGATATGGTCTGCAGAATCATAGGTTCTCATATGGTGAGCCCATGACAGTTGAATCCACAACCCAAGCCCTTTGTGATCTTGCTTTGCGTTTTGGTGAGGGTGACGAAGAATCAATGGTAATATATTTCTGTCAAAGGTTGTGCATTTTTTTTCCATTTTTTGGAGAACTTTTGTGAGAAAAGCCATCATTGAGTTTTGCATATGAAGATCAGTTTTGATATGGTTGGTGCTGGCTTTGCCCTTTGAATTCCTTTTTCGTCTCATTATTCGAATAACTTGGGATGTTCAATTATATCGTAGATTTTTAGTAGGTTTCTTGATGCTTGTTGCTTCATATGCTTCTTTTTCCTTTTGCTGGTAGTGATGCTGGGGTTTCTCCTTTACCCTGCTATGTCAAAAGAAAAGAGTGTGAGGAATACTTCTTTTTCCTAGGGTGAAGAACTTTGCTATTTGCAGCTTGGAGATTCTGTAATTTGGGCAGAAGCCAGGTGTCAGGGCATAGGATGCATAGCAACTTTGTTATTTTTTAGATTATGGAGTCTCTTGAGGGTCATCTTTCTCTAGCAGGGTCAGTGTCTAAGGATATACTAGACATGTACATCTGTCGTCTCTAGTTTGCTATTCTGCTATATGATGCCAAAATATGGATTCAAATTTCAGGGCAAAAGATGCTTCAATTCAGCGCCGCCTTTCGTGTGTGTGTGTGTGTCTTCATGAGCATATGTGCATCGTGTATTTTAAATGCTTTCTCATGGGTGATTATCCGGTTGTGCAGTCTCGTCCTTTCGGTGTCTCTCTTCTCATCGCTGGACATGATGAAAATGGGCCCAGTTTGTAAGTAGACTTGAACTTTTGCGTGTTTAAACACAGTCCAAATGGTTGGAAGATACAAGATTTTCTTTTCTTCTCATGCCTTGAGTATCTTTTATTGCTGGATGGGGAGGAGTTATTAGGATCTGATGTGGCATAGACTTTGAAATTCTCTGTTGTGATTTCCTCAAGCGGATTTTTCAGTTGTCAGATGACTTAAACTCGATGCTCAAGCAAACAACCACTAGTGCTTTCTTGCTTTTCGTTACCACAATGAGCTGATGTGTCAAAGCTTCTACTTGAATGGTTGCTTTCCAATAGTACCCTCATTACAATGCAATGTAGTACCATATCTATTATGAAAGTTTGAATTGTCCTTTCTTCTAGTTGCACATATAAAGATATTCTTTCTACTGATGCTATCATTTAACCTCAAAATGTCATGACTCATCTTTTTTATGGCAATGTACTAAATTTTCTGTTTTTATTGGTCAGTCTCTTTTAGACTTCAAGATTGAAAGATCTGCACTTATCAGTTCTAGCAAAGAAGACTACGGTGTTTGTTGTTACGCAAGTTCTATGTTACATATCTGTATAAAACTAGGCTCTGTGATGAAATAATCTTTGTTAAATTTTTTAATCACGAGCGAATGGAATCTATATTCGCTATTCTCGAAGTTTTAGCATTTCTTCTGTATTGTAAATTACACGATTAAGTTTTTGCTGTGTTGGACTTTGAGTCATGGTTGAGTAATTATTAAGACAGGCTAGATTTTCTTCTCTCAGTCAACTTTTGGAGAAGTACCTCAAAGTATTTACTTAACTTGAAATAGCTGCATGTTCTACTGGTAGTGTTCACTCAATACTACAGACAATCCTTTTTGACATAAGCTGCACATATAATTCTAAGCAACTGCAACAATGAGCCTTATATCATCAGTTGAGGTCAATTATGTGAATTTATTACACCAATAAGCTCCATGTGTCAAGTCATTTCTAAAATATAGGTGCTTCATATTTTTCCTTACTGTCTCTGAACTCTCTAAGTCTCATTTTGTAAAGGAGAAAATAAGGAGAATGACTATTTGGGTCGAAACTGTGATACTATTTGTTATATCTTTTGAGATGCATTTTGAGACTCTGAATGTCTTTTGGCTTGTTGGCCTGTGCTTATCAATGTGCTATCCACAAGGGCCATGGGTTATTTACTCAGAAAAGGACCTTTTGTTCAACAGATACTATACAGATCCCTCTGGCACATTCTGGCAGTGCAATGCAAAAGCTATTGGGTCAGGTTCAGAAGGAGCAGATAGCTCATTGCAGGAGCAATATAATAAGGTATGTGCCTGCATCTGATCAATGCTAGCAAAGTTGAAGTTTGCATATTATAGTCGATCACGATCTTACTTGGGTGAATACATCAGTCTTGCATTTGCCGCAACTTTTGAGAGGTGCTGTTGAATCAATTAAGATTGGTTGCAGGACTTAACTCTTCAGGAAGCTGAGACAATTGCCCTTTCCATCCTCAAGCAGGTCATGGAGGAAAGGGTAATGCATCAACTGAATTACCTGTTTACTTTTTCAATATTGGTTGATTGTCGTCTTGCTTGTATGCACTTCATAAGTGGATTTTGGTATGAATATCAGGTGACACCCAACAATGTGGACATTGCAAAGGTGTCTCCTTCATACCATCTCTACACACCTGCTGAGGTGGAGGCAGTCATTAGTCGACTATGAAGCGATTCTCCATGGAACTTCACATTTAAAGTAATGTTCATGGCGTGTGCCCACCAAGTCGTGCTTTTTTGAAGAATTCTTGACTGTAATTGTACTTTGCAAAGTCAGAGATTGAAACTGTCATCCTATTTTAGCCGAGTTGTCATTCCGGGATTAATGTTGTGGATTATACAATTTCTGCCCCTACTTTGAATGGCATACAGTGTAGAATCTGTCGATAGAAGGCGGCGGCTTATAGATGGCCCATGAATGTTACTAGTGACGGATCTTACTCAAATCTTTTCCTTTGATTTATTATTTGCTTAAGGAAACCTTCTGGACTGGATTATCTTGGCTGTGCTAGTAGGAAGGTGTGCGTGCTGCTCTCTGATATACTCACTTCTGTCCTGTACCGATTGTTATGCGACGTTCATATGCATCGGGGTTGGTAGTGCGTGACATCTTGGGTAGTGAAACACAGCACTGGGAGAGATTTGCAGTTACAGGATTTTGAGCGACCAAGAAATGGAAGCGCACCACATGGGTAGATCCTTTTGTCTTCTAAACGAAGTGGTTCTCCTGCTTAGCAAAACTAAACGCACCGGCAAATGGACAAGAGATGGGCCCTTGAACATCTCAGGAAATCTGAACTTAAAAGGAGGTGCTCATACACTTGGGGCGCACGGGGGTGTGTCTATGTGAACAAGAAAAGGATTGCATCTTTTTCACAGATCGTCGCTCTCCCAATAGTCATCTTCCCTGGGGGCTCCCAAGTAAAGAAAATGAATAAAAATCCAACCATGTTGCTTCACCTGGTGTTTTTAGGGATACTTGGAGAATGGATCCTCGACGCTTCAACGGTTGAAGTTCTGACGTTCTCGTGTGTTACGCCACGAAAAATCGTAATGAATTTCGACCCGTTTAGACTCGAGAATCCATCCTTTGGCGGAACTAGGATTGAGGAACCATTTTTGTATTGATTCTCTCTCTCTCTCTCATAATTAGTGTACAGCATGTCAGAGGATCGAAATGCTACAAACAAATTTCAATGTCGATAAAATAAAATAAGGGAAAATAGAAACAGTTTTTTTCCTTCTCTATCGGTACTTTGCGGCTCGACATCATTACCATCACCGGATTTATAAGGCGGCATCAAATGTCACGCTCGTCTGAGGCAACCACTCACTCCCTTGGATGAACGACCCCACCGTGAACTTCCCGGCCTCGGTCGCCGTGAGATCCGACTTATACCCGGCCCAAGTGACCCGTTGGGCCGTGCTGGCCCCCTCCCCGCGGTTTTGGTACTCCCCGTAGAAGATCGTCTTTGGGGGTTCCACGTTGCTGACCCACTCTGTCCAGCCCTTGGGGTTCAAGAAGGAGTCGATAGTCGACTGCATGATCACAGTAGTCGAGTAGTCTTTCCATGGCCTGCCGAGATACGTCGGAGCCGTCACGTTGCCGTTGGCGGTGATGCTGCATTTCTGGATCGAGATGCCGGTGTTCTGATTAGGGTCCTTCTTGCCCTGAGCCGTGATGGTGTTGAACTGGTTGTCCATCGGCTGCCTGGGCTGAATGTTGCAGTTCTGGAAGACGACCGCGGAGTTTCCGAATATAAAGTCGATCGTGCCCGTGACGTCGCAGTCGCGGTAGAACTGGCGGTTCGAGTGCGCGTACAGCGTGTCCTGGTACGCGTCAAAGGCGCAGCGGTATATCACCGAGAGGTCGGACCCGGACCGGAACGCCACTGCTTGGTGCTTCGCCGCGCCAGCGGTGTTCACAAACCCCATGTCTCTCGCTATGAAGCCTTTACCCGCAACAGCTGGTAAAAAGATTAAATCACACTTTTGAGTCAGCATTATTCAACAGTTACCCACAAAAGCAAAGATCAAACAATGCATCAACACCGAAGCGTGAAGTGGATTTAGGCCATATCTCAACAAAACATAATGAGTTTCAGTGCCGTGTCATCTATTCAATGACTTGACCAGAACTGGCTCCATGTTCGGATGCGGCAATCACGGCCAAAAGCAACCACGGCCCACGAAACAGTGGGGCATGTTTTCATGACCTCCTTTTCGGCAACTTTCTTTCACACCAGAGCAGTAAATTAAACACGACATATCCAGGGGAAACCAGATTCGGTCTAACTTGACTAATTGAGACTGAGTTGATGCAATCACACGCCGCAGACCCATATCTATAGTTTACAAAATAAGGTCCTCTTCGAGTAGAGAGTTCAGCGATTTCGGAAAGATATACACAGGTCTAATATCTAGCAAGCTCATAGAAATCTAAGATCTCCTGACTCAGGCAAAGCGATCGCGTTGACCAGGCATGAATCAAGGAGGAGCGGATGGGACCACGTGGGACAGGACACCGGCATTTTGCAGAAATTCACATTCACTTATGCCTCAGCATGCACATGGTAGGGCACAGACCCAAGATCGACGGACAACCTTCCCACTAATCAATCCCATCATCCTCAAGCGGGGACACAAACAAATCACACGGTCCGTTGACATGGTAAGCCTGGGCCCCACCAGAGCACACATTGCACAAGGAAGGGAGCACAGAATACTGAACGAACGGTGATGATGACGCGTCTGGACAAAACAGGATCTTATCACAAGTTGCCACCTCGTCAGCCCATCACATCTGTTTTAAACATTTGATTGGAGTTGAGAGGTCACTCTCAATATGTGGATTGCTTCTCCTACAATGTTTTTATGGCTTGAACTGGTCTAAGGTAGTTGGGCTAATGAGCTGAAATTACTTCCACAGCCCCGAGTTGTAATCTTGTTAGATATTTTCCTTTGTGGGTCGGACTGAATTGGATTAGAAGAAGACGAAAGCGAATTGCCAAAACAATGGAGGACACTCGAGCAGGCGGCAGGGCAGAGGAAAACAATTTATTAGGGACTCACCGAAGGTCGCCGTTTGGAAAGTCGGAGTGCCGTCGACGAAGTTCTGGCTGCCGGAGACGATCGTCTTCGTCTTCCCGTCGCCATACATCATCACGTTCCACTTGCTCTTGTCCAGCACCACGGTCTCGTTATAAGTCCCCGCCTTCACGTAGATCACGAACCTCGACGCGTTCTTCTTGGGGACTGCGTCCACCGCCGCCTGGATCGTCTGGTAGTCCCCGCTCCCGTCCTGCGCCACCGTCAGGTGCGGCGCCGCCGCCGCCGCCTCGTCCTGCAGCAGCCTCCTCTCCGCCGTCCCGAGCCAGCTCGGGAATTCCGACGACGCCGATCCGAGCAGCTTCCGGTGGATCGGGATCTTCAGATCGGCCAATAGGCTGATAATCTTGGTTACGATGGCCAGGCTGTTACTCACGAACTCGGTCGAGTTCTTCATGGCAGCCTTCACGTCGTTGATTAGCGTCGAGTTGATCTCCTGCAGCGAGTCCAGGCAAGTCTCCTGGTCCGTAATCGCCGCGCTCAGCCACGTCTTCATGTCATTGATCTTCGGCGAGGACAGAATCGCGTCTCGGGAGCCTATCTCCAGCGAGGAAATCGAGTCGTTGAGCCGATCGATAGCATCCTCGAACACGCCCGCGCACACGGCGAGCGCCGCCTTCCCCCGGGCATCCCCGGAGCTGACCTTGCTCCCCAGCTTGTCCGCGTAGCTCGGGAGCTTCTGGAGCTCCTGCAACGCGACGACCAGGGAGAGCTTGAAGAGCTGCTCAGGATTGGTGGCGTTGGCAGTCTCGGCGGCCGAGATGCTGGAGAAGCAGGAGTCGGGATACTGAGTGGCGCTGCACACGCCCTTGAGGGAGGCGGACGGGGTCAGCGGGGAGGGGGGAGCGGTCGCGTCGGAGCCAGAGCCGCCGCGCCGGTGGATGAGGATCCCGGCGACGGCGGCGGCGATGACGGCGAGGAGGAGGACGGCGGAGACGACGAGGATGAGGAGGCGGCGGCGGGTCCGCTTGCGGAAGGCCCGCTCCTCCGCCTCGTCCACCTTGCCGTAGCCCTTGAAGGACTTCATCGAATCCATTCTTCACCTTCCTTTCCTCCCCGGAATAACTCCGATCAGATCTTGAAAACCCAAACCGGTTCGAGCTCCTTCGCCGTACGTAGAGTGAGAGTGAGCGTGTGAAATGTGACGGTGTAGAGAGAGAAGCTGTGGTTTCTGGAAGATACTTGGTGCTAGAGCATCTTCTCTGCTTTTATACGAGAGCCTAGAGGGACGGAGGAGAGAGAATCTCTCTCTCTCTAACGGAAGATGATGACGGACAGCGAAAATGTCTGATCAGAATTAAATTGAAAAATAAAAATCGTTAAAGGGCAGAGCAGAAATTCTCGAGGTACTTCCGCTTTTTGGTCCGATGCTTCATGGTTAAGGTTTTTTTTTTTTTTACTTTCGAGCGAAGGTTGTCGTGCATCGCCATCGCGGCCAATCGATGGGAGGACACGTGGCGCTCCATCTCCCGCTTCCAGCTTTAGAAACTTTACTTTAATCGCCTCCATTATTAGCAGCTCGCACCTCGCTTGCTTACTCCATCTGATTTGCTTCGACTCCGATTTCCCTTTTCGAATGGAGTCGAGCTCGAGTTCCACGTGCTCGGACTTTGGACCCAATGAGCTCGGGATTCGGCAATCAGTCATAAACTTTTTTTTATATTCACCATTTAAGTCATTTCGACAGATTTTGATCAGAAAATGACTATATGGATCTCGCCGACAACAATCGGACCTCGCCAATGACGACGGGACAA
Source organism: Melaleuca quinquenervia (assembly GCA_030064385.1). Classification (NCBI taxonomy): domain Eukaryota; kingdom Viridiplantae; phylum Streptophyta; class Magnoliopsida; order Myrtales; family Myrtaceae; genus Melaleuca; species Melaleuca quinquenervia. Next base: position 17,771,072 of record CM057727.1, on the reverse strand, counting down.
CACGTGAATCGAATCGTCAGTATATCTATATATTGCATAGCCAGTAACGCCATGCATTGGGGCAAATAACATATGAAAATGCTTCTCATTATAAAGTTTCGCCGCACACCTCGAATGGAGAGCGCGAGTCCTAGCATACACCGACTTAATTCTTTTCACCCCGTGATTTATAGAGTCGAGTGTAGTGATGTTGAGTCTGATCGAGCTCGATACGGCACGCGGTGATCGATTTGGCGAATACATGAGCTCGAGTCCCGCGTGGTTCTTGCCTACACCAAGAACTTTCCAAAGTCTGGAACGAAGGGATGATTAGAATGGAGTCACGAATCGACCGATTCGGAAGGCCGCCTCACGACATCGTTGTTCCGAATGTCTTGACCTCCATGGAGGGTTTCGGCCTGCTTGGAGTTTAATGCATGGACATTACCCTAAGTTCAAAATTGAGGCCGAGTCAGCAAAACCTTAGTGACGGATAGGTTTTTGGGTCGCTTCTAGGGGCTAATGGATCGAATCTTCACTTGCACTTTGACTTCCTTTCTCTATAAATGAAATCCCCTAAGTCCCTTACAGACCTTTCACAGCATAACCTCGAGGAAACATTTGGCATTCGAATATCAAGTTCTAAGCAAAAAATAACCGTTATTAGACGATTCGATCCTAGTTAGGAGCTCGCGGTTTCGGATTTTCAAGACTGGCGTTTTCTATACATGGAATTTGAAAATTATCCTATCGGAAACTAATTCTCAATTTTCAAGGTCCAAAATTTGTTATGTAATTTTCGCAATTGACCCTTTCGGTCTAGTCCGATTCCAAGTTCTATTCGGGAACCGATCAATTTTTTTCTTTTCATTTTGTTATTCCTCGAAAAGATAAACTCTAGTAAAACATTCAATTATTAACAAGAACCCGGCGTAGCAACAACAAGAATACAAGATGCGATGTAAAACTAATAAAGAGAGAATTAGGGTTTCAAGATTCAATTCTCTTGTCCAGTCGTGTTCCTCATCCAAATGGACCAGTAATAGCCAGTTTCAAGAATTTCGATCTAAAGTTAGCCAGGTAGGGCCGTTCTGGCCCGATTTTAGGGCTCATCCTAAATCGGTACTCACCCTACCTAGTTAGACGCGAGATGAAATTCTGCTTTCTCCTCCTCCTTTTCAATGAACCCGTCCCGATTTATCCATAATTGTTTAATAGTTCAGTTCTGAGATTACGATGATTTTTGACTGGGACGACGCGGCGGTCCTTGCAAGAGTCCAATTGGCGCGCCCCGCCGCCGCGTCTTGCCTTCCAGCCATGTGCGGAGCAGGCAGCTCACGCGGCTATTACAGCCCGAGAAAGATGAGATCCGCTCTAAAACCACCACATGTCCCCTCGGAAGTTCTAAACAGTTTTTGACCATTTCAGGATCCGAACTCGTCTTAAATCTTGGCCTCTGTCTGGTGCATCGATGGCACCAATCAAGCAGCGAGCAACGATCCGCTCTCCCAATCTGTCTTGATCCGTCGTGCGATTCAACTAAGGTCGTTGTTATCAGACGTCAAAAGAGATCAACGCTCATTTCTTAATGTCGGGTTGAGTTATAATTAGGTGAAACAATTATATTCAATAGATGAGTTTTAATAGAATAAGAGTCAAATGGATCGCGATTTTTTTTCTCTCTTCAAATTACTTAAATTCAACTCATTTATATGACTCTTTCTTTACTCTCTCTCTCTCTCATGTTTCGCTCGATCTCGCACTCATTATCTCGGAACTCTCGTGTCGATTTAGATATGGGTGCTTTAAGAGTTTGGTTTGGGTCGTATTGGGTATGAAGCCTTGATTTAGATCGGATTATTTTTTATTTTACCCATCTTTTTTGACGGATTTATATCACGAGTTTCTATTGAATGATGCCGCTCAAATCAACATGAAACGATTGCTACATATACGGAGAAATTGCTTGAGTGGAATAAGTATTGTCTTTGGTCAACTTTTATCCTTTGCATGCTTTTCGTCGCGATTGATTATTTTAAGCTCAGCATCTTTTTCTTCGACGAACGATCAGACGTAAGGCCAAACAATGTTATATAGCCTATACTATTATATATCGTGTAATGTGAATCAAACACATTCCCATTATTAATTGCACAGCAGCTCTTATGAGTTGGATAGATGCGCTTAAGGATCGATCGATGATTCATGCTCCATCGATAATTGTACCCAATTTGAGCCGTTAGCCTCTTGTTTCATTTAGTTTGAACTTTATTTATTTATTTATTTTTTGGGGGACCGGAACCATAAAGAAAATTGAGTTGGTCAACGGCGAAAATCAATTGCTTTAAAGTAGCATCAACCGGCGGATATCGGAACATTTAATATTTTCGTTATATTTAAATTATTTCAATATATATTATTCTGGCGGCCCGGCACGGACCTGTTCAAGGCCGAGAGGCCCGTGGGGTGGATGGGCTTTATTTTCAGTTATATTAGGCTGGACCCGGGATCAGACCGGGCCGAGACCGGCCGACCGGTCGGCCCGTTAGAGCCCTCGTTCTTGGGCCCAGAAAACCCAGAAAGGCCCGAGCGATTTCTGCTTCTTCTTTCGTCTCCTTCTCGTTCCATATACCGCGCCGTTCAATCGCGAAGTAGCTTTGCTGTTGCGGTTTATGATTCCGTCGCTGAAGCAGCTTCGAGTCCTCGGAGGTAAAATCCTCGTTCCTCGTCATCGTCCTGCGACCTGCTGTTGTTGTTGGTGTTGTTTCCGGCGGTTCGCTTCTCCTTCGGTTGTCCCACCCCGGTGTCTTTTCCGTCTGCGTAGCTTCGTTTCGTCCGTTTGTATCTTCCTTTTTGGCTTCGGTTGCCTGCTTTTAGCTGGCGAATCGCTACGTGCGGTTTGTAGTATGAAATGACTTGATGCTGCGTGATCTCATTCTAGTGTTCGCACAGCTTGTATGCGGGGGAGTTTCTAGTTTTCAAGTGTTGCTAGTTCGGGATTTTGCCTCGTCGTTTACTCTTCAATCCGAGCGCGCTCGCTCTTTTTTGTGGCGTCTTTGTAGTGTAATGTAAGTGTACACGCATCGTTATTGATTGCATGGTTTTTGGTTCAAGATGTTGATCGATCAGAGAAGCAACTATTTTTGTTTCTGTTGTATTCAAACATTAGTTTGCTCTATGCTTGGCTGTCTATGCCTTCCTGAATTCGGATTACGTTTATATCTGATCCTTTATGCTCGTGTTGCTCATGTTAATCACTTGTGCGAGTGTCATAGTGTGTAAAATGTCCCGTAAATTGGCACTCACTCAAACCCCACCCCCCGCCCTGCCCCCCAAATTTAGGTTTGAGCAATCTTAGATTATCTGATTTATTGGAAATTATGATGATGTTTAGGATAGAGACTGCTGCCATCAAGGAGCGCATGGTTTCTGTTGGTTAAAAAGTTCTACAATCGAGAAGGCACAAAGTTCGTAGTTTGGTGGAAGATAGACCCATGGGTGAGGAAAAGAGGTCACATAAGTCAGCGAGAAGGAAAAAAGGCATGAACAGGAGAGCAAAAGAATGCAATTTTGGAGCCGGTGGAGATAATTTTGGGAAATCTTTGCGTGGCTCTGGCAAACAAGCGAAGTTCTTGAAAGAACAGGATGCTAAGATTCCAAAATCCCCAATTATAAGGTGATTGGTCTTTGGAGTTTATCTGATGCTTGATTATGGTACATTTGTGTACTTGTGGATGTTAGGCTTCTTATTGAATCATTCATGCTCTAGTGATTTGTTAACACGAACTTGGTCCTGTGGTTATGGATGATATTTGCATGACTGACTTCCTCGCAGGAAACAAGTAGACCCTGAAACGACAAAATATTTTTCAGATATTGCGAATCTTTTTGACAGTAATGGAGTTGAATTAGAGGAAAGATCTGTAATATGCGGTAATGCTCTTGAAGAAGCTGCAGGCAAAGAATATGAACTGGCAACTGATTACATCATAAGCCATATTTTGCAAAATCTCCTTGAGGGCTGTGACGTGGACCATCTTTGTGGCTTTCTTCGAAGTTGTTCGAGGGTCTTTCCTCTCATTGCAATGGATAGATCTGGGTCTCATGTTGCTGAAACAGCTCTAAGGTCTATAGCTGTGCATCTTCAAGATGAAGACACCTATTCTGCTATTTTGGAGACCTTGACAATGATATGCAAGGTATGGCTTGGTTTATTCCTTTCTGTTTGGATGAAAGAGCTAGTGCCTGGAGCTATATGCATTCCGCAGAAACTCTTTTGACTGATTTGTTTAAAGTGGCTTGTTTTTCAGTGAATCATATCATGAAATGCATATTCCTTACTATGATTGATTAGATCAACTAATATGAATGTGCAGTCTTTAATGGAAAATAATCTTTCGTGCCCGTCAGGTGATTGTTGAGAACCCTGCTGACTTGATGCATAACTGCTATGGCTCACATGTTCTTCGAAGACTTCTTTGTCTTTGCAAAGGAGTATCATTAGATTCTGCAGAATTTCAGGGAACTAAGTCCTTCGCAAGTGTAGCAGAGCGCTTGAATCTTAAGACATCTCGCCCTAATGAGGACGCCCAGCAGAATCTTGGCCATGGATTTCCGAGTTTATTGAAAGATCTTATCACAGGGATACTTAATTGCACTGCAGATGATAAGACCTTGCTAGTTGATCAGTTCAGCAGTTTGGTCCTCCAGGCATGTCTCTGGTATACCCTACCGTTTCTTGTTTTTTTCATTTAAAATTGGCTTATTGTTGATGACAGCTCTTTGTTGCCTTGGGGATCTCAACTGATAGTTCCCAATCCATTAAAAGAATTTGCATGTATGCGCGCGCGCGCGCGAGAGAGAGAGAGGCTTCATTTGGATGGATGATGGAGTTGACTTTTTTTAATCTATTTGTTTCTATTCGTTACTGTCACCGACAAGGTCGTCCTGAATATTGACTGGTTTTATCATGGCAGACAGTCTTAAAGCTATTGGCGGGGGATGATAAAGAGTTGGGGCAGATAATTCCTATTCTTCTTGGTTGCAACAAGGAAAATATTGCGGAAGGGACTACCATAGAAATGACTGTGGGGCATGAAGTGAAAAATCTTATGATAGAAACTTCATACAGCCATTTATTGGAGGTAAGATGCCTTTTCTTCATTTTTGTCATCTTATAACTTCTTCTGAGTCTTTGCTTTTGTGACTATTAATTCATGGTTCAAGTGGGTTTATCTATATCATGTAGTTCCATCTTTGTTGACATTTATACAAGAAAGTGTAATGCTGCCTAAAAGTCTATACCATCAGCGGTTTCACTACACTGCCAGAGAATATATAGTCACTTATTATGTCCTACTGCAGCCAGTAGTGTAATTTTGCTGATCATCAGGGTCCACTTTTTTTAACAGGCTAATGACCTTATAAGAGAAATGACAACCATGTGCTTAATATAACGTCCCGGACATGCTTTTTGATGTACCTTTGACTTTGATAGTAGTCTCTTTTAGAACTATTTACTGAACTGTTCCTTTTTTCTCTGTGTAACTTGCAGGTCATTTTGGAAGTGGCTCCGGAATTCTTGTACGGTGATATTTTCAACAAGATTTTTAGGAATTCATTGTTTGAGATGTCTTCTCATCAATGTGGGAGCTTTGTCATTCAAGCACTAATTTCCAAGGCGAGGCATCAAGAGCAAGTATGCCTCCCTAAATGCTACTTGCCGTTTTATTTTTTCATTTTACACCTTGGCTAATATTTTTCTATGCTTTTCTTTACCTAGAAGACTTATTTTATTGCATGGTTCCTTTTGATCAACTGATTTTTCTTTTCCTTTTTCTTCAGCTATATTATTCTGCACCTTTTACATCTTTTTAGTGTGGATATATTTTAGTTACCTGTATGTTGACTCTGTCTTGTCCAAGTATGCCTCCTTAGATGCCACCGACTAGTTAGGCCTGCATGATCCAATTTCTAGCTAGAAATTGATTTTTGGAATAGAAATAGATGAATGAATTTTTGAGGAAAAGAATATTTTTGATAAGGAAAAACAATTTCTATTTCATAAATAGAAATTTGTTTGATAATGAAAAAATCTTTACTTCCTCAAATAGATTTTTCCTTTTGGACGATAGTGGTGATTGGCCGGTTGGCGGTGGTGAATGGCTGGACAGTAGTGGTGGTGACCAGCCACGGGCAACTGGCGGGTCGTGGCGATGTTAGTGGTGACCGGCCAGCCGGCGACTGGCGGCGGTGATGGTGACTGGCCGGCTGCTATGGTGACTGGCAGAGGTGCTCAGCCGGCGGTGCTGACGTGCCGGCCGGTGACCAGAGGAGGAAGCGGTGGCGGTGACGGGCGACAACAGTGGTGATGGTGATTGGTTGGCGGCAGTGGTGACAGGCTGGCCGGTGACCTGCGGCGGTGACCAGCTGTCGATTGGCGGTGGCAGACTTTGGGGGAGTTGGGCGAGAGAAAAATAATTTCTCGATTTCTCATTTTGAAAGAGAAACCATAAATTTTATATTTCTCATTTCTTACCCAAATTTATTCTAGAAATATATAAAAAAAATTCATTCCAAATGGATTTCTGTTCTATAATGAGTTTTGGAGTATAAAAACTCATTTTGGAATAAAATCAGTGGCTATCATGCAGGCCTTCAATTTTCTTAAATTTTCAAGCTTGGCTAATTATTTCCGTGCATATCTTTACTTAGAAGACTTACTTTATTGCACGGTTCCTTTTGATCAGCTGGTTTTTCTTTTCCTTGTTCTTCAGCTATATTATTCTGCACCATCTTTTCATCTTTTCTAGTGTTATATATCTTTTACCTATGTATATGTTTACTAGCATCTTGTCCAAGTATGCCTCCTTGGATGGCACTGGCATTTTATGTTTTTAAATTTTCAAGCTTGGCTAATCATTTCTGCGCATATCTTCACTTAGAAGAGCTACTTTATTGCATGTTCCTTTTGATCAACTGGTTTTCTTTTCCTTTTTCTTCAGCTATATTGGACTGCACCTTTTGCATCCTTTCTAGTGTGAATATCTTTTTAATTACATAAGTTCTCTCTCTCTCTCTCATATCCATCAGATGGAGTTGATATGGGAGGAACTCGGAACAAAGTTTAAGGATCTTCTGGAGATGGGAAGGTCTGGAGTTATTGCTTCGCTGATTGCTGCAAGTCACCGGCTTAACACACGTGAACATAAGGTTTGTTACATTCAAGGCAGTTTTTGCGCATCCCTGCTTAATAAGATAGCCAGGGGAGCCTTTTCCAGTAGCCATGGCCAGAGCACATGCTTTTCTGTCACATGCCTATTTGGGTTTAGCTCAATTAATAGATATCTTGATTTCCAGTCTCACCAGTGAGAACTATTCTTCTTTTGTGGATTTCGGTTTTTGATTTCGCATTCTTGTTTGACAGTGTTGTCAGGCTATTGCTACTGCAGTTTGTTCGGTAGATGACCCTCCAGCATGTATTGTTCCTCGGATGTTGTTTCTTGATAGTTACTTCAGCTGCCATGATCAGTCCAGTTGGAATTGGCCAGCCGGTCTGAAAATGCATGTGATGGGTTCTCTGATTCTGCAGGCAGTTTTCAGATGTCGCAACGTACGTACTATTTCTGGCATTTTATGGTGCTTTTGCCTGATGTCAATCTCCCCAACCAGCTGGGTTTTATATGTATAACTGCAACTAATTGTATGTCTTAAAGTTTTCTTGTTACTGACAATGTAGTGTCTTTTAGCTGTCTCGCACTAGAAATCCACTTAGTTATTCATCGATCAAAGCTCATGTTATGCTCCCAAGACAATGAGCATTATTCGACGTTCTCCTTCTCCTGATTTAAATAATTATTTTGAAATACCCGGTGTGCAGGAATACATACAGCCTTTCGTCGCTAGCATTACATCATTGGAAGTGGATCATCTGATGGAAGCAGCTAAAGATTCTGCTGGCTCACATGTTATTGAAGCTTTTCTCAATTCAAGTGCTTCTGGAAAACATAAACGCAGACTGATTCTGAAGTATGTGGTCTCTCCACTTCCATGGTCACAGCAAATTTGTGTGCATGCATTTGCAGTATTTCTTGGGATTTGAATCTTCTGTCTTCCAATGTTACTGCTTAATTGAACTCTGATATGGCTTTCATATAAGGAAGTACAATTATCCTGTTTTTTATGAAGGTTTCAGGGACATTACGGAGAACTTGCAATGCACTCAAGTGGTTCTTTTACTCTTGAAAAGTGCTTCACTACCAGTAATGTCTCACTCAGAGAGGCTATAGTATCCGAGTTGTCAGTTGTGCGGAATGAGGTCTCCAGGACAAAACATGGTCCTCACCTTTTGAGAAAACTTGACATTCATGGGTGAGTGAAAATATCCTGTTTAAGATGTGGAAATTGAAAGATGTGCGGTCCTTTAGTTGTGGATTGCTTATATCAAGGTGGCGAAAGAAACTTTGGTATTTTATCTTTGTGCTTAGATTGTCTTGAGAAATTTCACACGCGTCTCTTGATCTTGTATCTGGTTACTGTCTCGATTTACCTTCTAGTGATCACTATCACAGATGTGAAAAAGTGAACCTTAACGTGTTTACTTTATTGCAACAGATATGCATTGCACCCGGATCAATGGAGGTCAAGACAAGCATCAAAACAGACGGCTTATAACGAATTTCGTGCCATATTCGGTACAAGCGGAACCAAATCTTCTGGAGATGACACCTTTCCTACACACAACGACACTTCCAAACTAGCATTTGCAAACATAAAGCAAATTAGAAAAGAGATTGATTTTTCCCTGAGTTCCGCTGCACCGTCTTCAGTCAAGTCAGGTTTTAAGCAGCACGAAGAAAGAGCTGAATATCATAGCGACAGAGGAAAGAACTTGAAGAAGAGAAAGGGTTCTGGTGAATTCAGCATTACCGGTGTTGCCGGTAATGCTACCGAGAATGAAGCCAAGAATGGGGGACCATTTGACTCTTTTTACAAGTCAGACAAGAAACGGCGCAGAAAGGACGACCCTTCAAATGTTTCTAAGAAGAAACCAAAGAAATGATATCGCCCGGCATCCCTTTTGCCAAACGTTGTAACATTTGCTTTTAAGCTGAGTATCATTAAGTTCTTACATCGTTCACGCTTGTTGATCTTTTTTGCTTTTCTTTTTTTCCTTCCTGTTAACCTTAAAGTTATCGAGTCTGTTCAAATGAGTCTTGAGACTCTTGGGCTTACAAGTTGTTGATGGTCACATTTCATTTCAGCTGCACCATGAGCACAGAGAGAGTCAGGTTCATAGGAGAAAACCATGTATTTACATTCCTCAGAGATGGCATTCTGAGAGTTTCCCCAGACAAAAGAAATCGTATCCTTTCACTATGAATTTCGCTACGTGTCCTAGAGTCGAAATCTACTGCGAGTCTACAAAACTGAATATAGAAGGAAATGCAGGGAAAGCTTTGGGATCGACCTTGATCTTACAGCTTCTCTGTCTTATCGCCATCACCCGGAGGAAGCAGGACCTTCTTTGTAGAAAAGTCATCACGAATAGAAGACGGAAGTTTCCATCGAACGACGGAAATGCCACGGCTGGTGAGGAGACAAGACTACTTGTTATGCACCGGGTTGAATCTGCTCGGAGGTATGCGCTGAAAGCTCGAGCCGACTTTCTCGTAAGGACTCTTCCCGTCCGTCTGCATTTCCTGGGAAGCTGACTCTTTGCCGGCTTGCGGTGAGCTTCTTTGCGTCAAAACTCGACCCTCGACGCGAAGCTCATGTGGGAAAGAAGAAAGGATCAGTAGCAGGAAGGTAAGTGCAGCCACCTTCACGGATTTGAGCCCCATGGTTTCGAGAAATGCTCTCAAGAACCAAGAACCACACTGACGTATATGCTTCTCGTTCAAGGGAAGGGGCCGTCTTCTTTCAAAGTAATGAATGGGGAAACGACCGCTGATGATGGGCGCGTCAGTTTAATCTCTCGGATTTATATAACCCATCGTCTACCATTTCTTCAAATTAGGTCTACTGCAGAGATTTTTAACGAGATCTGGTCCCTGTGGGATCATGTGATCATGTTTGACTGTCGATGTCGCTGCCGCATCAGCTCTGACCTTCAAGATTCGGCCGGGAGGTTCGGTTTAAGCGTCATCAGAAGTCACGTGATTATTACTATTATTTTATGGGTTAATCCTGGTGGGGGTGGAGTGCAAATGGGGACGATGCTGCATTGTTAATTCGGCTGCACGGTACTCGGTGCACATCGGATCCTTAAAAAGCTCATGTGGGGAAGAAACTGAAAGCCGGTAGATACCCTCTTAAGTAACTCCCCAGGCACGTCTGAATTCGATGAAGTTGGACTGGGATTGGTTCTCTCTCCTTGGATTCTGATGACGTTTGCGGGTCTTTTTGGCAGCAGGACCCTCGTCAGAGACACGACCGGCTCGCCCGTCTCGGTCAATGCAACATAACGATTTGAAATCAGGACTTATGCCGTCGGTTAGCGGTAGGAGTGGCAAAACGGGTCATAATTAGGGAATGGGTTTTGAGTCTCTAAAGGCGAAAATTTTAGGTGTTTGATAGTCATTTGGAAAACTTGAAAACTGAAAGTAAGTTTTACTAACTTTCCAGTTTTTCTCCAAAATTCATTTTCAAAACTGAACTAAACGTGGTCTTGGTGGGCTTGGTAAGATATGGATTGTTCGAAGCTTTTCTTGGAAGGTGAAATGGGTTTATTGCAATAGATTACGATTAGAAAATAGTTTTTTAATGGGTCTGAGGTAGATCCGTTTGCAATTCATTTACACCCATCAATAACTCAACTTTACACCCTCTGGTTTACTGATTATAAAATAGGATTTGAAAAAAGATAGAATAAGATATCTGCTTTCCACGACCCCTAACCACAATCTTCACCACCAACTCCTCTGCTCTCGGTCGACGCCATTGCCTCCGGTCTCCTCTCGCCCGGCCGCCGCTCGTCCTCACCACCGTCGAGCCGAAGCTCGGCCGAGGTCTGATCCCGAGCGAGCTCTAACCCCGGCATCTATGGATCGGCTCAACCTCGGACCTGTGGAAATCGGGGACTCAGCGAGTCCATGAGATGAGTCATGAGAAGTGTTAGACGAAGAAGAGGGACCAGATTTTGCGACTAACATTAACCTGTTATCTGAACATATATCTCCATTTAAATATTTGATAGAATAATAATCTGCTCATAGGACCAGGGTTCTAAAATCTACTAACGGCATATGTTTTCACAATCTGAGAAATTAAATCTTAATAAACTTCATCGGGCATATTCAACTGTTTAAATTCATATTCCTAATCCAACCGACAAAAATTTCATGTCGATATCGCTCTGTACTACTCGCCGCAAGCTAAAGAACCCCGAAAAAAATCATAAAATGTGGGTTGAGCAACTACAACTCAATGAGTATCACATCTTTTCTAAATAGCTTGCACATCCACTATGCATCTTTATAAAATGATAGCACAACTCATCAACCCCGAATCCAATTTATGATGTACCTAAAATATCAAAAGCGAGTTCATTTTTTCTTTTATACATCAAATCAACGATAATGAATCAATTAATAATGGTCCATTCCATTAATTAATATAATACTCAATATCTAACTATAATCACGTTTAACCTGGTGATAGATGGCCAAGTTTCCTCTTGGTTAGATTTCCATGTATATCAGCCAATGATTCAATCCAAAAGGATAATCTAACAACAATATACGTAGTTATCGCTCATGGAGTGACATGAGCATAATCCATATGGCAATATTCTCCAATAACCCACAAATCAAATCCAGGATTTAACCTGAAAACTCAAGTTCACAACCCAAATCAAATAACCTTTCCTAGTTCAGTTCATGAACTATAATATATTTCATAAGGCATTGCTTAAACTAGAGCAAATAATCTTTCACAATTCCTTTCATAAAAACTCCTTCAACCTTTTCAAATAATAAATAAGGTAGCACATGCCTAATCCAAAGTTATGCATAAGATATGCTATAGACATCATTTTTGCTTTTTAACCAAATCATATATTGCACATGATATTTCACATTCATATTACTTTCAAAATATGAGTTTACAGAGTTGAAGAAGCTAGTACCACTCGCCGGGGAAAGCCAAAATCCAACCTATGACAGTTTCTTAAACCGACGAACTCGTATTCCTATCAATTAATCGAAAAACAATGGCAAAATCTAAGTAAGATGCTACTCTAGCGAAGGAATCTTGTTCACATGCGCTAACAAAGAATCATGTTCATAGTGAGCATTCATCATCTTCTGTCCCGCGTACTGTCCTTTACATGGAACTTAAAAAAAAAAAAAATCCATTCCAATCAAATCGTAATCTAGGATTGGCTTTTGTCAAACCCCATGGCTCCATTACGTCCTGAATTGTCATCTTCACATGATTTACAGCTTAACAACTTTTATGTCAAACCTCACAATTCAAAATTGATGCAGAACAACAAGCACATGCCTTTCTGGAAACATTGGAGCGTCGTAAAAGCGGATTGACCCACAAATTAAAGAGGATTGCGTGATCTTCGAGATTACAATATTTGATTACGAGTTTCCTTAATTTTCGGAATGTCATAAAACACATACGCGTTTTTTTTTTTTGCAGATTTTCTAATTGTATTTGATAACTTTCCATTTTATCAATATATTTCCTTTAATTTTGTTATTCACCTTTTATATAGGCATCTAAGTTATTGTAACCGGTACGACTTGATTATTGAGAATAAACCTTATCTTTTGGAATTGTCTTCCAAGTGTTACTTCCCTTGTGTCAAAAATTCATGTAACTGTCAAGTTATTTCTAAAATTACTCTAATTAGATAACAAATCATTTGAATTCTTGCCGGACGTTGCGAAGCAGAGTTAAATTCGATTCGTCGAGAACTCCAAAACGTGGTTGAACCGGAATTCCTCGTCTCTCTCTCTCTCTCTCTCTCTCTCTCTCTCTCAACCCCATCTAGGCATCTACTTGTTATGCTTCATGAGTGGTCAACAATAGACTAGGAATGCTTAGTCAAACTGTAAGTCCTTCGTGCTGCGCCACGTGTCCGATATCATACTAGTCTCATGCATGCGAGAATGATAGGTGTTTGAACGAAGGAGGGGTTTCTTTCTTTCTTCTTCTTTCTTTTTTCCAAGTCCAATTATTACATTTTAGCTTTCTCTTCGAGGTCTTAGGTTCTTTTCCCCCCTTGTCCTGGACCCGTGAGAAGTTCTCGTCTCTGGGAACTGGGTGAACTTGCAGTCGCCGGGTTGGTCCGAAAGAATCTCGCCATCCCCAGAGATGAGAACATCTTTCAGACAGAGGCAATCGTGATCTTAACAGGCAATCTCAGTGCGAAACATCAATCTGTCATCTGAACTTTTTCAGAGAAATCTCAGCAAAAAACAAGGGGAAATGAATCGGAGATGAGATCTCAAAGGCAGATTCCATCAATTGGCGATTCAATTTGACCATAATTAGGATGTGGAGATCATATGAAGGACCTTTCCTCCCGTTTGATGAGTTGAATTAGTGCAACTCTATTGATTTCTAAGTCAAAACTTCACCATCTGGCTGACCTGCTTCACATGTTGTCGTCAGAATTCCGAACCGTAAGAAACCCAACTGTGGACTCCCCTCTTTTTCCTACTTTGACTTCTCTTACAGAAATCTGGCTTTCAGAAACATGTTTCAGAGACAAAAAAAAAAAAATCACCCTCTCGAATTTCAACAAACGCCCTTTGCTTATGCAGGTGCAATCAGGAAGGAAAATTATGGACCGAGCATGGGTCATAAGGATTATGTTACGTGAAGATGGATCAATATAGATTAAATGGACTAATATGGGTCGGACTCTTTTCTATCCGACCCACCTGTTTAATGGGCCTAATCAAGAGGCATGTCCAGTATTGATGAAGTTGCTCATTCCACAAGAACCGGCCAGTCAGGCAACAATTCTTTTGCTCGAACGATTATCCGTCGATGGACCTAAAATTTAGTTGTTTCACACTCGCGAGTTACTAATCAGTAGACCATTATCTCTACCATTTGAACCGGATTTTGCCATGGCACGGTCATATTGCCACGGTTTGCAATCCAACGGCCAAGGTTTGATATGCAAGAATAGTTTATAACTTACTCCAACTGTAATGATAACAGTGAACATCAATGGGGTGACCTAAGATGCTAACAATAATTTATCACTTTATAGTTTGTTTTCGATCAATAATCTCGATCATATGTCTTTTGGAAACGAAAATCGCGTCGTCGTACGATGGGAAAATGGCAAAATTCACTTTCACCTTCCTCCCGTCATCGACTCTTCGAAATCTCTAGCTTCAAAATCCTACACTCGAGCGGCACCCAAAAGGAAGAAGAAGAATAAAATCAGGGAAAATTGCATAAAGATTAAGAATTCAATCTAGGAAGCATGGAACCAGCTGATGAACCCATGCCTCCTCTATTGAAATTCAACATTATTAGTACTGCTGCTATTATTATTACTATTATTATTTGTCGTCATTTTTATGAAGTTTGGTGGGGGTTGGGATTTAATTGGACAATCTTGGGGAAGACATAAAGGTCGCGGATGATGGCACGACTCTCTTCAATGGCGTGCTCTTCCATATAATTGAATGAGAACAAGAGCCTACCCAAGGATAATACTCCCGACGGACGAGATTCGCCCTCAGTATGGCTCTGAATTATAAATCCTACATTAGTCAACTTTTCTTTAATGCGAAATGTCAAGCAAATTACGTCGGGAGGACCTCGTTAACGTGATGGCGATAGCACGTACTATAATACGGCGCTCGCCCGCATCAAATCAATCCATCGCCCGCGTAATGCTAGCCTACGTTGCATGGGTTGATTAATCGAACATCGGCGTGCTTCTCCATATACCCAATTCGAATTCTGGACCCAACTCTACATAGGAAAGTCGAGTCTGACTTCCGATGAGGTCTTGAGATGCGATCGGAAAATCGATGCTATGTCATTAAAAACAAATCGATGTCCCTAATCGATTGATCGTATCAAGTGTACATGAAATCGCAACCGAGCAAAATGATCTTGCTTCCTTTCCCCCGTATTGGATGTCCTGGTCTCTATCTAGTTTCCCCAGGAGAGGAGACGTCGCGTTACCCGTGTCACATCACAAGGTCAGTCGGTCAAATTAGAACACTATAGACAAAGTCAACCTAACCTTCCCCCTCATTTCGTCCCAAGTGCAAAGTCGGAAATAACCCCAAGCACCTCGCCGACGAGACTCTCCCCAAGCGAGGGCAAAATCGTCTTCCCAAACAACCCAACTCGAATTTCTCGGAACAGTGTTTTGTGCGCTGAAAATACCGTATTAAATATTGAAATATAAAAAATGTATATATAATTTTTTATTTTTTTAGCTTTTTTAAGGGACGGGTGGGGGCCACCCGGGGGGAACCCAGTCCCGTCGGAAATAGCGACGCACGTTCTCTCTTTTTCGCCAATTCTTTCCCCTTCTGAGGATCGCGATTTCCTGCGGCTCGGAGATGGCTCCTATAAATTTCTGCGAAAACTGAAAAATCCGTACTTCACGCCCAATAAATTGATTCCGGCCGGCGTTTCCGGGAAGAGAAATCTCCTCCTCCGCCTCTTCCTCCTCCGGCTGGTTCCTGCCTCTCGTCGTTGGTGTTGATTCCCTCTCTGTGAGTGTCGCGATTCCGGGGTCTTCGGCTGTTGCCGTCCGTAGATCGATCTGCTTTGTCGGTCTTTCGAGGTTTGTGTCTTGTATGGTCTGATCTGAATTTGGAGTCCTGACTTTGATCAGCGAGGGCTGGCGGCGTGCTGGGCTTGTGTGTTTCGATGGTTGAATTGGGTCGAGTGACTTTTTCGTTGGTTTTGCCGCGATTGGTGTCGGCGGAATTCGAGAGTGCTTGAGCTGCGGTAGGCCAATTCGCTGGTTTCGTGTCTTGTTTAGCGAGCAGCTAGTAGTCCTGTTAGGGTATTGTTGGGTATTGCGAATGGCGAATTTCCCCTGTTAAGGAGATGGCGTGGCAGTTCTTGAGGAATTAGCGAGATTCATGGTTTTCTTTGAGAGTGCTATAGGAACAGGGGTCCGAGGGGGTCGTTCTGGATGGTATTTCAACTTAATTTGTCCCCGTTTCATTATCTTATGTGGATGTAACTTTCTGGAGAAATGAACTCGGTATCGGCAGTTTTAGGATGGGTTGGCTGTTATGTATATCAGTTTGTTTATGATTGTAGTAGGCTGATTGTTTTTGAATCGTATACAAAAGAAAACAGATTGTATATGACTTTGTCGAAACAATGTTTCGCATATCCTGCCATCGAGGCAAAACGGCCTGGTGGCAAATGACCTGGGTGGTTGTGGGGATGTGTGAGTGAGTGGGCAGGTGTTTGAACCCTGCAGAAGGCAAAAGTGAGTGAGTAGTGCTGAAGACTAACGGGAACAAAAAAGGAAAGAAGGTTCACATGTGTTTCCTGACAATCTCCACAATTATATGTCTGCTGTTTGGCCATTTTTATCGTCAGTTCAGCCTCATTGTTTGGGTACTGATTGGGGGTTTGCTCCTAGTGATGTCTTGAATGTTAGTTTCAGTTCATGATTCCCTAGATTTTCTTTTGTATGAACTACGCACTACATGTGAAGGTTGCATGTAATTGAACAGCTTTCTGATATTGCATGCCAGTATGTCTGGTGACATTAGATATGCAATGCTATGTAAAACTTAGTATCTTTTGTGGTAGGTTGATCTGTGCAGTGTCGTCCCCAAATTCTCTGTCGACCAAACCATTCCTTCCACTATATTTTTGGTTTACTGGCATGTATGTCTCATCATCTTATTAAATATCATCTCTTGGTGTACAGGCTGTAGCATTTTCCCCATCAAAGAGAGAAAGGAGCCATCAGTTTGTGTACTTATCGGAACTGAAGCTCTGAGATGGCAGAGAAGGCATGTATTAAGCGTTTACAGAAGGAATATAGATCACTCTGTAAAGTATGTCACCATCTTGTTCTCTATTCTCATTCTCATTTTTACTGTCTTGGCTTCTTTGTCCTCTTTTATTCATTTTGATACCTTTATGCATGGTGGTTGTTTAATGGACTTCCCCTGCACATTTTTTGGATAAGTCGAATGAACAAGCTGTTATCTTTGTATAATGCGTTCTCAGTGCTTTAGAAGCAGGTCAAACAGGCAGTTATTTGTTCCCTTGTTTTCACGATCTGATCCAATGGCTATATATTTAACTTTTAAATACTCTGTTGAGTTTTCTCTGGCAAGTCATTAGAATAATTTTGGTTGAGATGCCTTCATTGACCATATTGATTATAGTATAACAGAATTGTTGCTGCACTTTATTCTTTTTGTGCATTTGGACTTACGAAGCTTTTCTGTTTTTGAATTTGCAGGAACCTGTTTCCAATGTTGTAGCCCGTCCTTCACCAAATGATATTCTTGAATGGCGTAAGCCCTTATTCAGATGAAATGTAGTCTAGCAGTGCTTTGCCTTTTATTTTTTGGCATTAGTCACGGGACATTCTCACGAGCAAAATTAAGGCTAGTTATAGTGGATTTAGCTTATTGATCTTCCATTCTGAGTTGTTGGTTAATGCATGCTGTTAAGAACTTCCATGATTTGGCTAGTTTTGAGAACATTTTCTATATTTTATCTTCTTGTAAGCTTCTGAACAAATCAATCAGTATGAAGCATTGACCTGTTGGAAATTGTTGGCTTATTTCCTTTTGCTTTTACTTGCTGTCATAGTTTTAACTATATCATAAATTAATTTGGCACTTATCAATTTTGGTTTTCTAGATTACGTGTTGGAAGGAAGCTCAGGAACCCCCTTTGCAGGTACTCTAGATTTTTTTTTTCTTTTTTTGTCCATTAGTGTTCATTTGACTTTGGATATCATTCAGTAAAATTCTGTTGTCATCAGGTGGATATTATTATGGCAAGATCAAGTTCCCTCCAGAGTACCCTTATAAGCCTCCGGGGATCACGTAATCTTCTTTTCAAATAGCCTCCCCTTTTCTTTTAATGGAGTTTAATAGCTGCACCTTCTTGAACTAATATGTATGCTTATTTGAATTTGTTTTCCCTTCATGCAGCATGATCACTCCGAATGGGCGTTTTATGACTCAAAAGAAAATATGTTTATCAATGAGTGATTGTAAGAATTTAATGTCTTGAATAGTAAAGTCTGTCAGTCATTTCTGTGAGACGAACTTTTGCTCAGGTTTGGTTTTTACACTTTGCAGTTCACCCTGAAAGTTGGAACCCAATGTGGTCAGTTTCAAGGTACTGCTGATGCTAATCTATTATATATGGCTTCCTTGTTCTCATCTTTGTATGCTTTTACTGGCCAGACTCTGTAGATGAAACATCATAATGATTTCTCTTTTCTAGAAAGAAAAACACTCGAGCATGTTTCTAATTTTGTCTATTATTCCCTCCAGCATACTCACTGGGCTTCTTTCATTTATGGTGAGTTCATTAGCTCCATGGCTACCTATATTACTTCGGGGCAAGCTACTGCATATTTCTTTTATCACTTGTTTATTCATTATGTTCAGATACTTGGAAGAGCAACATGAAACAAGTCCTTACGTCTTGGAAGGGCATTCTCGTTTTTCCAAATAGTATCTTAACATGCCTTGCTTACGGCATCAACTTTACATTGCAGATGGATAATAGTCCTACAACTGGCAGTGTGAACACCACAGCTGAAGAGAAGCAACGTCTGGCAAAATCATCTCTTGCTTTTAATTGTAAGAAGTAAGTGCCTATGCCCAACGAACCCCCTCCAAAAGGAGGAAGGAAGAAAATAATGTGCATGAATGCCTGCCTCCAGCAGTATAGATGTTAGGGCAGAAAAGAAAACAAGTGGAAGAAATGTTCTATTGTTTTCTTGTTTTCTCTTCCAGCAGTACATTCATGTTTGTTAGTTCAGTAATCATATCTATCCGTGGTAGATTTGCGTTAAATATGCTCATTGAGGAGACAATGCGCGTTTACTAGTTTGGCTCTGTGATAGATGAATTTTGTAGAGGCTTCACCTATTCAGTGGCGATTGGTGGGATAAGAGTCTGTCAGTTTGTAATACATTTCTACTTGGTGGGGTATTTGGTAGACACTCAAAAGTTTTGTTGGGCAAACTGTTGTATGACCTTTTATGTTTGTATTCCTTTTGACAGCCAAACCTTCAGGAAGATTTTCCCTGAATATGTCGAGAAATATAACCAACAGCAGCTCTCTGAGCAACATATCTCAGAGCAGGTCGAAACTGAGCGCCCTAAAGGTGATAATACTGGTGCGGATGAAGATGGCAACACCACGGGAACACAAGGGAAGAACTTGAATATCCCTAAGGACATGAGAAGAAACGGGAAGCAATCATTCCCCACCTGGATGATGTTGTTGCTGATTTCAATTTTTGGTCTAGTAATGGCGCTGCCCTTGCTTCAACTCTGATCTCACTATTGCCGCTCTTGGTTATAATCAGACCTAGAAAAGGGACAGCTGCTTCTTTAGTTTTGTCGTGTAGCTAAGCCTAACCTCTGTATTGTATAGGGGTCTCTATTCCGAAGGGGTTTGGTTGCTTAAATGATGCTTTTGCCTTATCTTGCATCTCTCTCGCATTAGTCAATCTTGTGAGACAATACATCTTGTGATATGTGATTTGAGATGAGTTGGAGCTGCTCTTGTGAATGGAGTCTTTTCTGTCAGTTTTTTCGTGTTATTGAGCTTCATAGGTGGCGGGTCGTCATTGTTCATGGATCGAAGATGAACATGGCATAGAAAAGCCAAACCAGGATTCAACTTCTCAAAGTAGGATCATCGCGATCATGCCGCTCCAGGAGGCAAGATTGTGTTCATGGCTAATGGAACTGACTTAAAGCGAGGGCTACTTGCATCTCCCTATGGATCACCACCATTGACTGGTGATGATCAGAGTCAATGCTTTGACTTCACATGGACTGAGGTGCTTGGCTCCGCTGAAAAGGAGGATGCACTTTTTTCATGTGGGTGTCAGCTTTTCGCTTGAATAATGACTGAGCAACAGAGCTTTGATGGCGGGGGAAAGCCCATTCTTGTGCTTTTTGTGGTTGGAAACAAGAAAGAAAAGGCTTCGACCACAGAGAAGTCGATCAATGTTGTTATCCTTCGGAGTGACATACTGTCGTGTCATCACCAATAGAGTATTGTGGAGAGTGCGCCATCGAAAACATAGCTAGTGACATCGGTACTGCACGCGCATTTGCGGCAGGAAAAGTCTGAAATCGATCTCTTAATCGCTTATGGTTTGGATCTACAGCATGATTTAGAAGTGACAATCCCCCACGGAAACAAAATCGTACAAGAGGAATTTAGTAAATTCTCGCCCCAGTGATCAGGCTTTCATTACTTAAACTAGCAATGATCGTTCCATGTGGGCTGAGGGACACCATGAAGAGTTCTCACGGGAAAAGCCTTTTCCATTAACTAATGATGTTGTCTACCCATCACTTGCTTGGTTGGACTTGGACCCCCCAACAAAAAAGAAAAGGAAAAAGATCATCCGTAAAATCCTATGAAGAAAACGCGTGTTTCAGAAACTCTGTAGTTTCCCAATTTATCTTTTACAAACTTCTTACATGTTATAACTATAAAGTTCGCAATTTATTTTTTACAAACTTCTTACATGTTATAATTTGGTGTATGCACTTTTTGTTTTAGATTTGCTAGACTTTTATGTGTACTTCTTATATATTATTTTGAGAAATGAATGAAATCTTTCTTTCGATTAAAAATAAAAAATAATTTGTTAAAATTTCTTAATATCTCTGGCATGATTAAAAAAAAGAAAGAAAAAAAAAAAGAAAGGTGGCCCCCTCGCCGCAGCACCAAAATCTTTACTCCCCACATGAATAGTGGAGGGTGGTGGTGGGGAGGAAATCAAAATAAATATATTCTTTTTCTTTGAAAAAAGGAAGGAAATTATTTGTAGTCATTCTAGATTATGGAATGCTTTTTCCACGATTGATTACGACCCCCTTCGTTTTCGTCTTAAAAGCTATGACCACAAGTGCAAGGAGTAGGTAGAGGGAGTGAGGGCCGCTGATCCTTTTCTTCCTTGCTTGTATGCGTACTCTATGGTCCAATTAATTGATTCAAAGCTCCAGTAAAAGGAGACAGATAGATTCCGTATCTCCGGCCGCAAATCACGCACCCCATTCTTGCCCGGAAGCAAACGTCAAAAGAATATTTTGAATGAATCTTTTCAGCGGACGAAACATCGTTATTTGTTGTCGTTACAATACGAACAAAATCTTTCATACATGGAGTGAAACTTCCCCATTTTCCTTCAGCAGGTTCTCTAGTTATTTGTCACATCTTCTCTCTCTTTTACTTGGTTTTTCGATTTCAAAATTTCTAGTTGAACTCTACATGAGAAGTGCTCTTGCCTTGCCTTTCCCCGCCCTCCTGTCTTGGCTTTGCTGCTCAGGGTAGGCAAGGGGCAAGAAGGCTCCAAAGTTCGGCGGAAATTTGTCGTTAGTGCTTGACTCGCTCGATAAAGTCTCGCCTTTTGGCTTTTCTTTTAGCACGTCTCCGGTATGATCATGGTTTGCCCATTTTGATTTGGTGTAATGCCATTGATGGGTTTCTAGCTTTTTCTTGAATTCTTTTTGCTTTTAATCTCTATTCTTCTTTGTTTGCTGGTGCTCAGTGGTTGGTTGTCACCTTTAGGTACATGTAAGATGAACAGCACTCAATTGATTTACCTTCAAATGAACGTTAATGGCCCTCAAAGGGGCCGAAATTGTAACCGAAAGGCTACAGAGTTGACACTGCCATTTCAACAGCCTCTGCTTTCTGTGCTCTGTAGGCGTGCGCCTATTAAAGTGGCATTGAAAGGCTTTTGTGTTGTGGGTTTATTTCCCATTCTTTTCTCTCCTTTGTTGTGCGGGGAGTCCCATTCAGAGGTAGAATTTAACATCGATATTATTGTACATTCGAATCTTTGACTGTTCTTTCGCATCTGTCATGCATTTTTCCTTCATGATATAATTTTTGATTGTGGTATTACACCTTCTGGTTCATCATCTTCTTCTTTCTGGTAAATCTTACCTTGTCCACACAGCCTAAAAGATAGGCTTTTCCTGTTACAGTTAGCAACTGATCTTCATATTGACACAGGAAAAAAAGAAGAAGAAGACCTTTTTAGCAATAACAATCAAAAGCAAGAAAGGTATTTTTCATAACACATTAAGGTTTAAAGACCTCGACATTACTCTATCTTATCTAGCCATGTAGTGGGGAAGCCACCAGCATATTATTTCTGTTTATAGTTTTGTGACTGTATATAGTCCTGAAATTTGCAGAAATTGGTTTAGCAGCAGCCCACCAAGATGAGGAAATCTCCAGTATACCCTAAATGTGAGGGAAGCGATTACGATGCTACTGAATTTGATCCACAATTGGACTTTCTTCGGGTAATTCTAAGCCTATTATCAAGTTCGTTTTCATTTCTGTTCTTTTCCTTTTCTTTTTTTGGCTAGAGCTATGTTGCGTCTCTTCATGTATAAGTTGGAAAATTCATTTAGTTATGACGGTGTCACAACTTTAGTTATTCACTCGAGCACAACATTCTTGAACTCAAATGAAAGTATATTGATCTCACGTGATCAATCAACTATAGAAGATCTGAGATCAAACTCCATGATGTAAATCTGAACAGGGCGCTGCTTGATTTGGTATGAAACCTGAGTTGGTTAGGGGAATCATGCTTCAAGGAAGTTTCTTCTCGTTTTGCTTACTTTGTATTGTGACGACTTTTCTCAATGATAAATGAGTAATTCATGTTTTCCAGTCCTCAAGGTTTTGCAATCAGTTCTACTTGATAAATTTATGCGCCTTTGCTTTGTCCAGTTCTTGGATGAAGCCAGACAGCACAAAAGCGAACCAAAGGTGAAAGCCTCTTCACAATATTCTGCAGAAGTGGCCGGAAAGAGAAACCTGGGCGAAGATAAAAGGAGCAAGAAGTCATGGAAGAGCTCCCTGCTTTCATGGTTGAGAATGGAGAAGAAAAGCAAGCCCAAAGCAGAACCCGCAGGTCATCATCAAAACCATAAACCAAGGAAAATTGTTTCCGGTCCCATCTTTGGGGCAAGTAAGGAATCTGATGCTTGGCTCCGGCGTCTGAATTCGGGGTCATTCCCCGGTCTTTTCAATCCCACAAATAGAGCGGAGAACGAAACGCGATACGTGTCTCTGGAGGAGTGGGACAAGCCTCGGGGCGTTAAGAACTATGGACCTGTTTACTTGGTAACTTAGCACTTGAAAACCCTGGGCACATCGGAACAGTAGGACCTCAGTTTCTGCAACAAAGAAGAAGTTGAAATCGCTTCAGTATGAAGATTATTCAGAGGCAAACGTCCGTAGTGTTTAGCACTCATGTAGCTGCTATTGATTGCGTAGCGTCGATTTCTTGTAAGGAGCTCAAATAGCAATTAATTGTGTTTGGTGGCAATCCTTCCTGTTTCTTCTGCTATATACTCGAGTCAACAATAATTTCCTGCGGGCCACTCTCGCTTCGGATTAACGTCAATAGATTCAAGGCTACATTAAGGAAAGGTTTTTTTAATAATGACGCGTGCCAGGAGCTCCATCCTGTAATGAAGTTGCACAAACTCTTCGAAGCCGAAATTATAACTTTGATCTCACCATAATATACCCTTTATGCAGTCTCTCGAGTTCTGATAATACTATTGATCATTATCATCATGCTGTTTCCTTCTAAGTTTCTGGTGCTTACATGGTTTATCTGCCCAGGATCAATGAAACCATGTAAGGTTCTACCAAATGCTGCAACTGATTTGAGTTAGGATACTAACCGCGCTCTCTAGTCCTTAGTAATCCTAAAACTTCAGTGGATAGATTTCTACTGCCAGATTAGAGCAATGAGCCAGTGACAAGCTTCTCCCATCATGTAATATTACCAGGAAATCATGTACCGATGTAACATAGTGACTTTAGAAGAGAACTCCAGGCAAATCAAATTACATCCACTGGAAGAACCGACCTTTGTGATTAACCGATCGGGAGATGCAAATTTAATCAATACAATTTACAAGAGTGAAAATTACAAACTACATCTTCTGTAACTAGAAGGATTTTCCACCCTCTGAGACAGAGAAGCAAAGCTCTTTCTTCTTACTGTACTCTCTCTCTCTCTCTCTCATCCTAAGGAAAAAGTTGGAAAACTCGACTCGGAACGACATTGCAAGAGCAAACATTGTGTATGAAAAATAACTCTGGTTTCTGAATATCCAGCTCAGTCCTCAAATCCTGCCAAGCACTCAAGCGAACACTACTTATCATCACTTACTCCATCTCCATCAACAAACTGTTGTTTGGACAACGGAAGAACGAGAAATATCTCTGAAACGGCTGAAGTTCTTAGCTATAATTGAAACAGCTGGTGCGCATCATGGTGAATGTATTGTGAAGACAATCCTCTCCCCCTATTCAACATCAAGAGAATTTGAATTACAAGGAGCCACTCTTCGCTCCCTGCTCAACAGCCTTTTCAATGACCTCAGTCTTGTAGGAACTGGGGACTTCAGATCATCCTCTGCGACCCGATTAGCTGACGACGAAGAAACTGAGGGATTCTCACTCATCTGCCTTGGCATGTCAATAACCACCATCGCAGGCCTAACAATAGCAAGTGCAGCAGAAGATGACGACGACTGAGAAGTGGCTAAAGAAGAAGAACCACCTTCTTCTAAACAAGCACTCCCAGAGCTAACCTGCATTTCGTTACCCCAAAACAACACATTTGTGGGAAAGTTTGGTGATTCAGTGGGTTGCATCCCATCAGATAAATTGTCTTCCACCGATTGACTGCTACCATTTTCTTCTTCCAAATCGTCATCAATATCGACGGTCTTCGAACAATCTGAACCGAGACCAACCCATTTTCTACAAAGAGGACAAGTGGAATGTGACTGGAACCACATGTCAATGCAATCCACATGAAAACCGTGATTGCATTTGGTCAAGATCCTAGCTTTCTCTCCCTGAACCAGCTCAGAGAGGCAAACAGCACATTCAAGACCCTCCTTGAACTCCTGGGGATTGAACACCACCACTGGCAGAGAGAGCAGGACCTTCGGATCGAGCCCCGTACGGACAGCCACCGTGGGATCCTGGCCGGGGGCGAAGACGAACCGTCGGCTACGGCGGCGGCGCGGAGGTGGAGCGGCGGCAGCCGAGGACGCTTCTTCGATGCGCCCCCAGAACCATTTGGCATATAAGTGGAGGAGGAGAACAAAGAGGACTACTATGAAGAGAAGTATCACCGCAATCAACATGATCTTGCCTGTTAATGCAACTGCTTCAGTGTTATCCAGTTTTGTGAAGCCAGATTCTCCCATGTCGAGCAACGATTATCAAGATTTAACTATTCAAACACCGAGAGCTCAATTTCCCAGTCGATAACAGAAAGAGAGAACCTTTCCGCAGTTCTCTCTCGACCCACAAAATGGACGAAAGATAAAGATGCTAATTTGAGTGAAAGTCGAGCAAAGCTGCAAAATCTACAAAAAGGGTTTGATCCACTGGATCTTTAGATACAGATATGAGATTTGGGTAGACGAATCACGGTTCAGTGAATGATTCAAAATGGGAATTCGTATTGGAAAGAGAAGAGAAATTTTTTGAGTGGGGTTGGAGAGAGAGTGTTGAACTTGCTGTCTGCAATATGAATGGAGGGTTATAAAGGAAGATTTCTGTGTAAGAGACGACAAACAAGGAAGCTCAAGACTGCATCCCTTCTCCCCTGAGGAGGACTTGGGATGGACTTTCAGAGTTTTTCCTTTACTAGGTGGGAGAGCGGAGAGGAGAAAGAAGATGACAATACTTGGGACCAAGATTGTGATTAATTATTACTAATTTTTAAATTTTGAGTGGACTGCCAAATAAAATTATTCGTCCAGGCTTTGTTTTTTCTTTTTTTTTGGGGGGCCAAAACAGGCATTTCACTTCCAAACAGTTGACACCTCCCTTAAACTCATGCGTGCTCTGCGTTTTTGACCAATGTCCCTGTCCATGAAAATTTGAAATCAAGAATCTTGATTCAACCTTGAGCTGACTGCCCAAGTGGTGGGAAATATGCTTCCAAATTGGCCGAAACGTCTAGTTGACACATTAATCTAATTAAGGGTATTTTTTTTCCTTTTTAAAACTTCATTGACTATAAGAAAATTTAGACTCTATCCACGCGTGACGTATCGATTCTAAAAGATCAAATTTTATCACATGTTGTGATGATGGGATGATTCTTTTGCGTGACGTTATTGTGCTCAATGAACAAATTTGTTTTCCCTCCCTAATCAAACCTTCCCCTCTCCCTCTCAAGATTCTCAAAAGTAAATTGCGATACATCTTGACTTTCTACTCACTCCACAATCCACACCTTTGCTGTCTATTTCTCTGAGCTAAAATCATTCACATCTTCTCTGTTGATGGTCAGTCGATCACTCTTATTTCCAGGGCATGAACCATACCATTTTTACCGGTCCCTATGAGCACGGTAGCTTCTTGACTTTCCTGGCCGAATTTGCCTAAACTAGCTCACCATAGGGGGGAGCCTAGGGCTCCTATGAGTCTTTGATTCCTGCCTCTCCCTTTTTTCACCAAGTAAATCATTTACATCCCATCCTCCCAACAAAGCCACTGCCCTGGTTACTTCCTCCCCATACCCTTCTTTTGCGCACAGAGACAATAAATTTGACGGCAATTTACCGGGGGATCACTTGATTGACAAGTCTACTCAACACAAATCAGATACGCCCCGGAATAAAAGGACGGGAAACGGAAGCTGCACACAAAAGGAGGGACTAAACATTGCGAAATTTGTCCTACATCAGAGGCTAGCATACCATTCCCGAGTTATAAAAATGAATTCATAGCTATCGGATGACAAGGAGCCTCAGGCCGTGGGGCCTGCGATTCAAGCCCGTCACGTGGGGTCTAATCTTGAAATCCCCCACAGGTTTTTAGGGAGATTTACAGATCCGAAAAAGTCGCTAATTACCACCTGCTTTCTTGACACCGGCGAGTCAAGGAAACAAAATGTTGACTATGCCTCTGTCCTGGGCGCCGTTTTCAGTCCTCTCGCCCCTCACGTCGTCTTCTGATGTTAATCACAAGCAAGATTTCAATCACGAGTGATCTTAACGCGTGGACCTTCTGACGTGATGACGGACGGCCAGGCTCAGATTTCTAGGGACAGAGAAGCTGTGCGAATCTCTCTTAGTGCAATTACAACTCCATTTATCAATTCAGGCAGATGAGCCCTCGTCCATCTACTTACTCTTCGCTACAGCATGACATCGGAAAGAGAGATGTGTGAATCGTTATTATAAAGAAGGAAGATGACCAGACCCTAAGACCCACCATTTTCTTGACATGGGGACCAACCGTATGGGGTCGAACATTACTCTTTTGTGGTTAGGGAAGGTGAGAGTAGGAGGGATCACTTACGTTTTGCTAATCGCTTTCATGTTATTTTTTCTTTGTGTGCAGCGTTGAAGAAAAACCTAACTCGATTTCGTTGGCTCGAGAGCGACATTGGGCATCGGTCGTCGTCGCGGCTTTGAATTGGTAGTCTCTTTTTCAGCCGAATCAAACATAAAGAATGCAAGGAAAGACTTTTTGCCTAAAGATGTGTCCAAAGTAGTAGACTCGGGGGATCAATCTCGTCCATGTTGTTAGCCTCGATTTTGGGCTTTTGCTTGGGCACATACGGCGTTCGCAGCTTGGGACAGGAAATGCTTGGACAAAATGATGGATCGAAGAAATGATTTTCTCGGAGTATCGTCTTACGGTCAGTGGTCAAAGCACGAATCATGCGAGGGCGATGATGTGGCACAGTCGATGACCCTTTAATCTCGAAAAGGTTAAGGAGAGAACAACGATTTGGCTAGTCGGATCCAATGGGGCGACTTGAAAGAAATTGGGCCGGGCCGAGATGACCCAGGATCCGAATCTCTGATGCGTGAAGAAGGCTCGGCCTGTGATTGTCTTCCTCATCGACCCTAACAACTGCCGCCGACAGTCCTTTTCCCTTGGAGACTCTCTCCACTGAAGTAGTTCATGAAGTCGTCTTCTTCATTCATTCTGAAGATCAACTAGCTCCGAGCAGGCAAAGTTACCTACTACATAATTGTGCTTGACGTAATTCGAATACCGTTTTAGCATTTTGTGATGAGGCACCTTTTCTTTCGAGATCCTAAGACTATATTATCAAGTTTTCTTAAAGAGATTTGTCTCATATCTCTATACATTTTTTTATCTTCCCACTTGTGCCGATGCCTAGTACACAAGTACCCCTTTTGTTGAAGATCGTTTTAGCTTTTATCTAAAAGTACGACATAAATAACTTCAGCGTCGTGACACCTACTACTCGGGCATTGGGATGGAGCATTTTCTCTGCCCCTTCTTACGTCATGCATGGCGCTAGCCGGGAAGGACGACCCGTCCTTGATCTTATCACGTTATGCAATTCAAGCTCTTGCGAACAAGTAAAGAATTATGATTCGAATCGATGGTGTTTTGGGTACAAAGAATGTTGTAATGGAATTTAACATGAAGACACTGTATTCCTATCTTTCTGTACAAAATGAATGTCCTTGCTCTATTTTCTGATTACCCACGAACGTAATCTCTCATCCTCCATCCTCCACAGCTAGCAACAGCCAGATTCGTTCGAATCCTCTCAAGAAAGTAGAGTTTCA
Organism: Melaleuca quinquenervia; assembly: GCA_030064385.1. NCBI lineage: Eukaryota > Viridiplantae > Streptophyta > Magnoliopsida > Myrtales > Myrtaceae > Melaleuca > Melaleuca quinquenervia. The sequence goes on along the minus strand of CM057727.1, from coordinate 17,742,276 downwards.
GAATCATGGCAGTACAAGAGTGCGAGGTTGGAATCGAAGTGCTTGTCCATCCATTTACACACCCTCGTCATCAAAAGCCGCAACAGCCAACCCGCATGGGTGTGGAGTTTCCCGCTCCCGCCTCTGGGGCTCACGGTCGTCCGGCAGAGGGGGCACGTCCGGCAATACCCCAGCCACGTCTCGATGCACTCCGCGTGGAAGCAGTGGCCACATTCCGTGAGCTTCCGGAGCTTCCCGTCAAAGAAGACCTCCCCGAGGCAGACCGTGCAGACTTCGCCGGCAGCACAGGGGGCGCCCTCGTCGCCCCGGCGGCGAATGGTCCACGGCGGCGACAGCTCCAGCGAGCAGCAAAGGGACACGAGCGCGGCGGCGACGGAGACGGCGAGAAGAACGGCGTCGGAGACGGAGAGCCACGAGCGACGAGCAGCTTCGAGGACCGAGTCGGCGAACATGGTTATTTTCTCGGGAAAATTTGAGCTTCGAGGTTCGGACTTTCTCTTCGAGAGTTGCTTTTATCCACGCAGAGCGATTGAATCGAGCCTCGTGCGCACGCTCAGTCATCGGAAGTTTTGACCGGATCGAAGAGATACGGAGAAGTAGGAGTTGACGCGGTGGAGAATCTTAGGTAGAGAATCAGTACGACTGGCAACATTGCTCGTATGTGAAATCTTCTATTTAAATTTTCCTTAGCTTGAATTAACAAAAGCACTATATGGACTAAATCGAATATTTACTAATTGTTTAGGGATCACATGAAACAAATAAAAAAAATTAAGAACGACATTACATATTAAATTGAAGTTCAGGAATTGTGTGCATTTTTTTTCCATATTGAAAATAAACTTAGCTGGAGAAATTTTTTTATCTTTTCTTCAAAGCAAGCCATCTTTGGTAAAGTTTATTATTTAGTTTGACTAATGAAATACATGGTGTAGCCCAACAACTTCGTTATATATTTGATGTTGCTCTAGATCATTCGATGAAAGATTCCTACTTCTCACCATTATCGATTGATTAATCTCATATAATACTTATGAAAGAGTTCCATATCATATTTGGTGTACTTGCATTTAACCAAAATAATGTTTCTCAATATTGTCTATAATTGATTTGGCAATATTGTGATTATATTCCTTTTATCAATTAGTATGTAGAATATAGTATTTGTTACTTTTTAATATTGGACGTTGAAGTTAGACGGTCAAACCACGTGCTACATTCTTACTTGTAAATCATTTTGGCAACAACAATTTGAAACCGAACCAACCTGATAATATACCAAAACTATCGTTTTCGTTTGAGCTAATTACAATATACAACATAGTCGTCTGATATTACACTTAAGAATACAAGTTTCATAAATATGGCTTTATCCTTGAAGAAGCGGCGATATCATACTTTATACTTTGATCGGTTGAAATCCAAGAGTAAACTAAGGAATCGATAATCAAGTGATGGCGGAACGAGCTTTTCTCGGTCTTGGCAGAAGCCGAATCAAAGAAGTAGTTCCTACAGCTATCAAATGCCCTTTCTCTCCTGTTAACAGTAATCTTATTTTCCGGGTACAGAACATGTTATGCCAATCACGCAGTTGTAATTACAAATTAGGACCATCTTTGTTTCTATTGGTTAAGGCCATACGTAATTAAGGATACATTGTTTAATCGGGGCCAGAAAGCTTGGAACTCCTATTCTAATGTGTTGGGGTACCAATGTTTGACCCGACGACTATTGAGAATGCATGATTTTTAGGAAACGGGAAGAGTCAAATGAATAAGTGCGTGACGGACAGAAACCATAATTTAGGATCGAAGCTCTAGCCAGATTCATGCAAACGAAGTTGGTGAAGGTGGCATGCAAGCATATAGAATCCATGTTTGACTTTTGCTTATCTTTAATTCCACGTGCTTTAATTCCTTATTTTAAATGAAAAAATCGTTGATAATTAAACTCCGTCCGTCTTATGAAAAAATCGATAATTTATTGAAAATCTCTTTGGCGAAGTTATTTTCCAGAAAAAAAGATGATGTTTGGCGGAAACATGAAGATGAACCAGAAATTATCATTTATTTTCTGGAAAAAAACTTGAATTTATTTTGCCAAAAAATCATGTTCTGTTCAAGTGCCCTAACTCTGCCGTCGAGGACTAGGCCCTAGCCGCGGGGGGCCACCATGGGATTGCGCCGACGGGCTGCCACCCGTCGCCAACGATCACAAACTCCGGCGGGTCAGCTGTGAGAGGTCAACTCTGACGACCTCTCGCGTCACACGTGCAAGTGGCACAGTTTCAAAGTAAAGCGAACTTGTCAGCGTATGCGATCAGCTTCTCCGAATAATGACTGCCCTGATCGTTTTGAAGATGGCGGCGAACAGGTCCGTGCCGAAGTGGACACGAAACCAAGCGGCACAATCTCAAGGTCAAAAATAAACTTCTCAGCGTATTTGACGAGGAAGAATAATACTCCCTAACTACAGAAACAAAAAGTAAAGAAAGGAGATATCCATTGACTTCAACAATTTGGAGTTAGCTTCCAATTGTGGACAAACTGTTCGAGTGCTCACAAGCATCGCCAGCTTCTTCGTTCTTTCATCCCGTCAAGAGGTCTCTTTCAGTATCCTGAGTTCGTGATGCGAACCCCAAACTCTCTAGAGACGAACATCCAGGGAACTGAAGGAATTCCAAGCGCAGTGGACTTCCCAAAGAGAGAGATGACCAAGCGCAGGTCTGTTGATCGAACCCCTGAGGTGTGAATCAACCGGAACGAATGTATACGTCTAGTCTCGCCCCTTGACGGGAAATCTTCTCTTGGACTGATCTGTTTTCAGGGCACCGAATGCTAGAAAATTCTGAAATTTCTTTATTTTCTGAAAACTATCTTCTGCGAAATGAACGGAGAGTTAGTAAGCTGGAAACTTTCTCCATTGAAGAAGTTACAGGTTGTCTTCCTCCTTTGTTCCGAAGATTTAACTAAAAAGACTTAAACGTTAAACCACTTGTTGTGTAAATACCTGCTGTTTTGAGCAGGCAAATTACTTGATATCAGATTCTGCGCAACTTGTTCCAGATCCGGTTACATTTCATCGATTAATCTTCACGATCAAGATTTAGGTTGAGTGATGTTTGCTTCTGATAAACGCGATTCAACCTCTTCCCACGAATGAACGAATATGATTCATGTCGACATCGTTTCTGGGGAGCAAAGAATGTCATATTCTATTCAACCTGAAGACACTGTAATTCAGTGGAATCCTCTCAAGGAATGAGGAGTTTCAGAATCACTGCAGAACATTAACGCGAGTTTGGAGTCGTAGTGTTTATCTATCCATTTAAACACGCACACCATAAGAAGCCGCAACCCCCATTTTGCGAGGGCGAGGAGTTTCTCCCTGCCGCTACTGCGGCTGCTCACAGTCGTCCGGCAGAGAGGGCACGTCCGGCAGTACCCCAGCCACGTTTCGATGCACTCCGCATGGAAGCAGTGGCCACATTCTGGAAGTTCCTGGAGCTTCCCGTCCGAGGAGATCTCCCCAAGGCAGACCATGCAGATTTCGCCCATGGCAAAGGGGGCGCTCCAGTGGCCCCAGCGGCGACGAATCGGCCACGGTGGCGACAGCCCGAGCGAGCAGCAAAGGAATGCGAGCGCGGTGGCCATGGAGCGGGCGAGGAGAACAGCATCAGAGACGCGATGAGCGGCTTCGTGCACCAAGCCGGTGAACATGGTCATTTGCTCCAGAAAATTTGTTCTTCGGTTTTTTTTCTCTCCGAAGGTGGCTTTTATACGCACGGCGTGAGTGAATCGAGCCGCCTCCACGTGCTCCATCGTGGGAAGTTTTGACCCGAGCGGAGAACCCATAAGCACTTCTTTTCACTAAAGTATCCCATTTTATTAACTTTAGTGAAAAAATGAAAATGTGATATTGAAAATAATATTTCTCAATATTTTCTATAATTGTTTTGGTGATATTGTGATTATACTCCTTTTCTTTTAATAAGTGCATGGGAAACATTTTTTTTGTTATTTTTAATATTAGACATTGAAGCAATATAATTAAAAGTATGTGCTAAATTGCTTACGCGCGTAAATCTTCTTGGCGGCTAACAATTTGAAACCAAACCAAAACAATATCATATGAAAATTATCGATTGAGCTTGTTAAATTTCTTAGTTTTATCTGGGCCTAGGTCGAAATTTTCCCAAGGTTTGGGTTGGAAAAAACCCTAAATTGAATCAAACCATATCATAAGTATCGCTACCGATGATTACAACGCGTGATCATCTTGTATTGTACCCCCATAACATAAGTATCTTAAACGTCACTTTGTATTTTAACAAGCAACGATACTGAACTTCATATCTTGATCAGCTAAAATCCAATAATAAACTGAAATTTGACAATCTACTGATGGCGAAATAATACGTTCTCGGTCTAGATACAACTCGAATTGAAGAAAATTCGCACGGTCACGTTAGTTTCTAAAACTTCCAATTGCTCCCTTTTTAAACTAGTTTCTAACACGTACTATTTTCTGGGATTCTAAATTAAGGCGGTTCATTTCCAAGGTCTGGAGTGCGCAATGTTTGACGGGGTTGACTGTGGAAGGAAAGGGCGTGCTTTTCCAGTAGACGGAGAAGAAGTCAAATGAACATGTGCAAGAATGGCTAGCTTCCTCGAAAGCCCCGACCATGTTCTTGCCAAAGAGGGTTGGTGAAGATAGACCCCGTGTCGTCAAATTCTGTCGTCCGGTAACACTTGGCAATCATTTAATTCGTGAAAAATAAATATTTTCAAAAAAATAATAGTTTATTTTACTTATAAAAAAGTAATAAAAATACAAATTATTTTTACTATTATAAAAATGCTTAAATATAAAAGGACGTTCTTAATAAAAATTAATTTTTCTATTGACCGATTAATCACTCGAACAGACATAAGTGATTATTTTTAAGAAAATATTTTTCAAGTCATTCATCTTTGACGAAATAAATGTACATGTAGAGTGACACCGATCGGAGAAAGAGCAGGATTTTCGGTGGAGAGGGTAATTTGATAAAATCGAATAAGCATAAGAGATACGGGAAAAAAATATGCATTTATTTGCCAATCTGAACTTTCAGTATGAATTGGGCTTCATCCTTCTCACACCTGGGCCGACCGGGACCGGGGTCAGAACTCACGTTGGGCTTGGGCACTACCCGACCAGGCCAATCCGAACCCCCAGAATCCCATTTGCAATCCGGGTCGGAGCCCCGTGGTTGCTCATCGGACCTAGAAAACAAAAATAAAAATTAGATAAAAACAATATGTTTTTCCAAAACCATATTATCGGCTTTCGCTGTGTGGCTGTCAAAGTCTCTCCGACCATTCACCGCCATCTTCACCCCGCTTCTTCGCCTCCTCCTCCCTCCATTCTCTGCCTCCACGGGCGGTCCTTCCCGTGTCCTACGCTCTCGTTTCTTGGCCCGAAAACGAGTAATTTCGGTGTTCTGCAATAAAAAAGGTCGAAGAACTGGAAAAACACGCCTTCCAAACTGTTTGGAAGGTACGGAACTGCTCGGAGTTGTGGCTTTTGGCTGAATGAACACCCATCCATGCCTTTACTAGGTAACCTTTGTGCTCTGCTTTCATGGGTCACCTTTTAGTTCTCTTCTTTTGTGCAATGCTCTGTTTCGCTCATTGCTTTTGCTCGAATGCCTTATCTGCATTCCGCGTTCTTTCTTTGTTGAGCGGGGATATTCAGATTACAATCTAGTATATGATGTAATTAGCATCTAGATTTCACATCGCCGACTTAGGCTGCAAATGATGGGTATAACTTCAAGAATTCACTTCCTTTTTGTTCCCCAAAATGCCCAACATTCTAATTTGCTGGACTTGAGTAATTGTCACTTGCAAGCGGAATGCATTCTTGAATTGGTGCTTGCGCAATATGGATTCTTCTTTCTTCTAATGACGACATACAATTAATGTCTTCGAATTTGTCGTGGTTTGTGTACAGAAATTGCCACTGCACAGCCTAACTTCCAAAATCATCTGGGTGCAATTGGTGTTCAAGCCTTTGTTCACGGTCGATTGTTCCCTAGTTCGTTTGCTTTTGGGAATGATAAAAGGCTTGCCTCATGGAAACTGTCTGATACACCTAAAAAGATTCACGTCAAGCCGCATCCACCTAAGCTTGTGGTTAAGGCAGTTGCCACCCTAGAGTGCCAGTGCTCGGTTCTAAACGAAGATGTGCGCTTATCTCGCGAAAGCTCACAGGTGGCTACAGGTTTAAGTTCATCAGGTGCCCAACTTGGGCCATCTGAGGAAGATGAAATGGAATTGGATGAAAGAGAAAAGCTGAGGCGGCTGAGAATTTCTAAGGCAAATAAGGGGAACACTCCGTGGAACAAAGGCAAGAAGCACAGTGCAGGTAACTTTAGCTCTGAATCCCAGTGAATAATATATGTGTTACCCTTGATCATCACCCTCAGTGAAGGTGCCATAATTTATGTGCAGAAACCCTTCAACGAATCAGAGAGAGAACACGACTAGCAATGCAGAATCCTAAGGTGATGTCATGTAAGAATAATTATAAGTTTTTTGTTGAATTATGGCCATACATTATGGATGAATCTAGATTGCTATGCATTCCAGTTTGGGATGTTAAAGGGGAAACACAGTCTAAGATAATAATATTTGACAGGAAGCCAACTCTCGCTGGCTCATGAAAATATTATCTCCTGTGATGGATACTAGGTTGTAATTCTACAAAATTCATGTGGTCTCATATACAAAAATTGGCTTTGCAGGTCAGGATGAAGTTAATTAACCTTGGACATGCACAGAGGTTGGTAATGCATACTTTCTTCTGGTTTTGTACCAATAATGACATGATCTTGGTATTTTACACTTCCAAATTTATATTAGTGTTTTTGCCTTCAAATGCTCAGAAATATTTTCTTTCTTTAAAATGATATTCCAGTCAGAAGACAAGAATGAAAATTGGTGTTGGAGTTCGAATAGGGTGGCAAAGGCGCCGGGAAAAGTTGATGGTGCAGGAAACATGCTATTTTGAATGGCAGAACTTGATTGCAGAAGCATCTAGAAAGGGTTATGTGGGTGAGGAGGAGTTGCAGTGGCATTCATATGACATGTTGAATGAACAGCTTGAGCGTGAGTGGTTAGAGAGCATTGAGCAGCGGAAAACGATGCCTAGACCAAAAGGTAGCAAGAGAGCTCCAAAGTCTCCAGAGCAACGACGAAAAATTGCAGAAGCAATTGCAGCAAAATGGGAAGATCCTGTAAGAGGGACGGTGTAATTTTCGATATTTGGATTTTTAAAATTTGTTTTTCCAGTATGTCAGTTAATAAGCAAACTTCACTTTTATGGATAGGTCTGCATGTCTTCTATTTACAAATCCACCTTCTTGATCGTATACTGTTAGCAAGTGAATAGATAAGATCACTTTCTATAGGAAATGGTGTGTAGAAGGAAAGACCAATAATCTGGAGTATGAGGGAGAATTATCATCGTCCAATCTGGTTGAAAAACAGGTCTGCTGATTATATCTTGATCGACCCAAATCTGCTGTTCCAAGATTAGATTGAAATGAACGAGTAGGAGCTTCGGATATATTATGTTGTTGTGGAACATATTTGGATACAGTGTTGCAACCATCTATTGAAATATGTAATCTTACTATATATTTAGCCATAATCCAATTGTGGATTATGATGCATGTTTGACCTTCCGTATCTGAGCTGAAGCTCTTCTCTGTTTCTACCCATGTACTTCCTTGATGTTAATCTTGAAGAGTGAATGCATTGGGAAACCTATTTGGTCCATCGAAGATCCCAGATAGATCATTGGGTCCTGATTTTTCTCATGTTCTTGACCTGGGTTCATTTGCAGGCTCCCATTTAGTCCACCAATTCACTGATGGGTCAATTGTCATGCAGCCACGTGTTTTATGTTATTTATGGAACGTGTTTGGCTAAAAGCTGATTATGTTTGTTTGCGTAGGTGGCTTGGAAATTGTGTAAACCTCAGCTTCTTGGAGTCGAATGGAATAGAATAGATTGCTTTTCGCTGTTTTCGTATATTAAACTTTCGTATCCATGCTCACTATGAGTTTTCACTGTTATTTTCCTGAAAATTGTTTGGCTTTTCCAAACAGGAATACCGCGAACGAGTCTGTTCTGGCCTGGCTAAGTATCATGGAACACCGGTTGGAGTTGAAAAAAAGCCTAGAAGAAGGCCAGCTGACACCGGTAGTACAAGGGCAAACAGGAGGAGCCCATCTCAGAAAATATACAGCGACATGGACAACATTCCCAGACGAGATCCTCAGAGCCAAATCCAAAAACTGAGGCTGAAGAGAAGGAAAACTCCTCTCTTTAAGGATCCTTTGGTCAGTTCTAAGTTGGAGATGATAAAGAGTATCAGGGCTCGCAGAGCGGCTCAAGAAACAAACAAGACCGAAGCCATGGAACGTGCAAGGTTTGTTCACTTGTTCAGCATGAATAGCTAATAAGCTGAACCTTGGGGCCCCCTGGATACGTGAGAGAATCTAGTATAACATTTGATAATTTAATCAGTCCAGAGGTCATTGATATCAGGCTTCTAGAAATGGACTTCAGTAGAGTTATCCTTCTTGGTTCAGGTACTTCATGGGTAGGGTATGGCTACTGCAGTAGCAAGACCATCATAAAGAATCACATTTTAAACAAGATATCCACATTTGGGTCCATTGTTCTTGTTATAAAACTACCCCACAAGTTTCAGACCGTCTGTTTTGATGCTCTGAATCTCCTTTTACAAATTGTGCCGCAGGCTATTGATCGCTGAAGCTGAAAGTGCAGCCAAAGCATTGGAGGTTGCTGCAGTGAATAGTCCCGTTGCTAGAGCTTCCCTTGCAGAAACCAGAAAGCTTATAGCTGAAGCCATTCGATCGATTGAATCGATAGAAACAGGATCTATGCCGTCCACTGAGAACGGATCATGCCCTTCTGCCGCTCTACCAGATGTGATCAATGATATCGAGGAGGAAACAACTACAGTCCGTGGGAACCAACAGAACCGGAGAAAAGTCAATGGAAGCCAAGTGAAGACGTGGGAGAACAGTGATGGGAACTTCGATTTTGGTGGGTTCAGCTTGCCCGACGCGCTGGATGAAGAAGGTGAACTCGACCCTGTCGACTTGGGTTTCAACCCGATCGATTTGGAAGCTAGGATGGACCATTTGGGGGAGCGGCATGGCATACCGGAGCCAAATGGACTTGTAGAAGGTGAAAGCAGATCTTTACCAAACGGAACGAAAACTAATGTTCAACCGATGGGAAACGAAACATGCTGTAAGCCCATCGCAGCAACGAAGAAATGGGTACGTGGTAGGTTGGTGGAAGTGGCTGACTGATTCTTTTGGTCTATGATAAAGTAGAACCTGCTGATAAAAGTGAACGGAGTTTCACGTACCATTTGAAGTTGATTATAGCTATGAGCTAGGGGCTGCTTCTCGAATTCGGGACTACAAACGAATCGATACGCTGCAGGGGCGAGGAACTACAGATCAATGTCCCACTCGGAGACACGATTGCAGAAGGGCCTCTTCTTGGAGATATATTATTGCGGGAGGAGCAATGTTAGATTGGGTTGATGACCAAAAAAGATGTCTTAGATTAAATTGTATCTACTATCTTTACATTTGCCATCTTCTATGCTGTCTTGATAAGCTACAGTTAACAGACTTGATCATTCTTGATCATTTCTTCGGAAGGTCTTATGGGAATGTTGAACCACGTCCAAACTAAAAAGAACCGGATAAACCAGAAGCTAAAAGACAGCTTTCTTCAGACCAGGCAAGAATTTCTGATTTTCACATTTTCACACGTTGGCTGAACCATAATCCTGTCATTACAGAAAGAGTGAGAGGTAGAGAAAGTAAACTGACAGTCTCTCATGTCTCATCCTATTTTCTTGCGGAGTCACGACGCCCGTTAACAGTCATTTAACAGGAGAGAGAGGCTCTTGGGAGCTGTTGATCTTGGAGACGGCCTCTTCTAGTTGTTTCCTCTTCTCTTCCTTCTCTCTCCTCCCTTTCTCTATCTCCCTCTCAGCTTCCTCCTTCTGCAAAATGATGAACCCTCAAATCACTAATTCAACTTTTCAAGGCATGAAAGTCAACAAGAGAGAGAGAGAGAGAGAGGGGGGGGGGGGGGGGGGGCGTACGACCCATCTCATGGAGCAACTTGATCAACCATTTATCGTTCATTAAAGGAAAAATTAACCCAGTAATCCATCAAATAACTCAACATAGCTCTATCTACGTGTTGATCTCGAAGGTGAAGCCGACTAGATAGGAAACATACGTCGAGAATGTCCGGGACCGGGAGCTTCACTCCATGGACCGCGGCTCGAGTAGGCGGCTTGGTCACCATGAGCCGCCCCCCGAGGCGGCTCGGCGTTGGGAGAGGCGGCTTGGGGGATGCCCATGTCCATGGATTCCCAAGGAGCCTTCTTGCTTGCATACTTCCTCTGTATCTCCCTGGGCTCTGGACTGAGGATCTTCACTTCGAATAGGAACATAAATAGATGGGGTGATGACGTCACCAGCGAGGCTTTGCATGGAAGCCACGTGTTGAGGTGCCCGAAGATGCTTCACCCTTCAAGAGTTTTCTACCGCCCGCCTTACAGTCATGCGTGCGTGTCATTCTGTCCTACACCACCTTTTTTTTTTGGTCTTTTCCCTTTTTAACCTTTGTCTATGCAAATTAAAAGCCCATGCTGTACCGGCCCACTGGACCGGCAATATATTTTATGGGCCAATTAGTAATCGGGCCTTTGAATCAAGATTTGTATCTTCAAAAACAATTAATCTTTTATTCCTTCCATTTTTTTCTCCGTGACCTTGACGAAAAAGTGACACAAATAGTATGGCGAAGTCTGATCGAATATGCGACCTCGTCTTCAAATTTTTAATCTATTCAACATTCAATGCAAACGCGACAATCTATGTCAAGTTGGATCTTTGAAAGCGATGAATCAACCTGCTTGCATTTTTATCCATCTACTTTACAAAATGAAATAAAATTGAAGGCATTAATTCGTTCACTGTTATTCGATAATATGGATCGCTATATTTAGATTTAAAATGAGTATCTCTTGTTGATAATTCACGCGTAACCTTTTTTTTTAATATTCCAATTAGACATAACGGATTGAAAGGTTAACACGAGCAGATTTCGTTGACTTGAATCAATGAAAGCACAATACTGATAATTTTTATATATTTTATGGATTAAAATTAAATAGTTATAAAAAATTTAGAAACAATAATTTATAAAAACAAAAAATTCGAGGACATCATCAAGGCTCGAGCATCGGGGTCGAAGCCCAAAAGTAAAGATGTACGGACTAAGGCCCTATAAGAAGTCATGTTCTCGATTTGGTCCTTACTTCCTTGTTACGGGCCGTTTCGTTGTCGCTTTCAACCACCGACACCTTCTTCTTCTTCTTCTTCTTGTTCTTCACAAAAATCATCACACTCTCTCTCTCTCCGAAGATCTTTTTGTTGTTGTTGTTGTTGTTGTTCAGATCTGACATCAAGCTTGACGCAGCATTGAATCAATCAACGCTGCGGCTCTGCATTGCGGCGGTTTACTGGAATCAGCGGCGGAACACTGCTCCGCAATCCGCCGTCGCCTTCGCTGACTCTTTTGGAGGCCAGCGAGGTTGCGCCGGATGGCGCGAGACGCCGCCTCCTTCTCCTCAGACGAGGAGGACGACCATCGGAACCTAATCCACCAGAACGACACCAAGCCAGTGTCGCCCGCGGAGCATCGAGCGGCGGCCGCCTTCGATGTCGAGGACTTCGAGTCTCGCCTAGGCGGCAACCGCCGGCCGAAGCTGGCGTTCAACAAGAGGTACCTCTTCGCCGCCTTCCTCCCCCTCGTCATCATCGTCGTGTACTTCACCGCCGACCTCGGCAGCTTGCTCTCGTACAATGTTTCGTCGATTAAGGCCGGTTCGTTCGGTGATCGCATGAGGGAGTCCGAATTGAGAGCTCTGTATTTGCTGAAGCAGCAACAGCTAGGGCTTCTGACTTTGTGGAATCAGAATTTTCGAGATTTAGGAGGTGGCCAGAATAGTAGTCTGAGTGGCTCGAATTCGAGTGACATTAATAAGGGGCATCAGCCCTTGGTCTCGTCATCCGCGTCGTTTGATGATTTTAAGTCCGCTGTGCTAAAGCAAATTTCGCTGAATAAAGAGATTCAGAATGTGTTATTATTGCCTCATCAGTCTGGTAACTTGTCCGTGGAAGGTGCTGGCGATGTAGGGGTTGCAAATTTTGGTGGGTATGGTTTCGACCGGTGTAAAAAGGTAGACCAGAGGTTTTCTGAGAGGAGAACTATTGAGTGGAACCCTAAATCCGATAAATTTCTGCTCGCGATTTGTCTATCGGGCCAAATGTCAAACCGTTTGATTTGCTTAGAGAAGCATATGTTCTTCGCTGCTGTACTTAACCGTGTTTTGGTTATTCCAAGCTCCCGAGTCGAATATCGGTACCATAGGGTGCTGGATATTGATCATATAAATCAATGCTTGGGTCGGAAGGTTGTCATTTCGTTTGAAGAGTTTTCAGAGATTAGAAAGAATCACTTGCGTATTGATAGGTTCATTTGTTATTTCTCTTTGCCGCAACACTGTTATGTTGATGATGACCATGTAAAGAAATTGAAAAATCTGGGGCTATCTATGGGCAAGCTGGAGTCCCCCTGGGTGGAAGATGTGAAGAGGCCAAATAAGAGGACAGTCCAAGACATTCAGGCAAAGTTTGCGTCCAATGATAATGTTATAGCAATTGGAGATGTCTTTTTTGCGGATGTAGAGCACGAATGGTTGATGCAACCTGGTGGTCCACTTGCTCATAAATGCAAGACTTTGATTGAACCAAGTCGTTTGATTATGCTTACAGCAGAACGTTTTATACAGACATTCTTGGGAAAGGACTATATAGCTCTTCATTTTCGGCGACATGGTTTTCTGAAGTTCTGGTATGTTACTTGTTCCAATTAGAATATCCTAATGGATGTTAATTGCGGATACAATTGCGGTTATAGGTTCGTTCTGTAAGAAGGTGTGATCATTTTTATAACATGCATGGCTTAGTCATAGGAGTAGGCTTGCTGTTGGTTTGCTTGCAACTCTCTTTGGTGTAGGTTAAGCATGATCTTTATGCAGGTGCGGCAGCTTTTGGTTACTTGCATGTACTGTTATGTTAAGAATGTTAGCAATATGTACGTCTTGGATTGATAGGGAGTTCTTCAAATTTCTCTCACATTCAATAAAGTTGAAGTAATTCACATGTTAAGCTTTCATCTACTATCTCAATCTTCTTCTTCTTCTTTTTTTTTTATCTCTTTCTACATGGCCTTCAAGTAGGATGACCTATGCCCAAATGTCCAGCTCATTATTGGTCTATTGATTTGAAAGCTGAGTCTTAATATTGAAGTAATTCAAGTATTAAAGTGCACCTTTCAGTTTCATCAAGTAGTTAATTTTATAGAGAATGTGGGTATGGTCACTCATTAATTCTGCATACTAGAACATTCTAGTATAGAAATAATGGTAATGTTGAATTTTGAATAATGATGTGAGTTGGGGATATTTTGATTGCCAATACAAATTGTAAATGAAAGTGTTTGAGGAGATATTTTGATGAATGTTTCTTCCTTATCTAAACCATATGCTTTCGCTGTTGGAGGAGGCTTTTTCTTTCCCTTTGCAAATGTAAATTGTAAATGAAAAATGTTAAGCCTGATGGAATAAGGTCTAGCTCGAATGATGTGAACTTCAGACAAATTACCAGCTTTATTGGTCATTTCAATTCTGGATTTTTGTCCTGGATGATCCTGATGGAATAAGGTCTAGCTTGAATGATGTGAACTTCGAACAAATTACCAGCTTTATTTGTCATTTCAATCGTGGATTTTTGTTCTGTATGATTGTGTCAAAACTTTAGTTCCAGTTCATTTCATTGATGTCTGCCAGTTGTTTTTCGGGCGAGTAGTTCCTACTATTTTGCTACTAATTCTTGTCAGTGAAGCTCTAATTGATCTCTGCCTATTCTGGTAGCAATGCTAAGAAGCCAAGTTGCTTTTACCCTATTCCTCAAGCTGCTGATTGCATCAGTCGGGTTGTTGAAAGAGCCAACACACCTGTAATTTATCTTTCCACGGATGCAGCAGAGAGTGAAACTGGCCTTTTGCAATCACTAATTGTGGTGAATGGGAAAGTTGTTCCCCTTGTTAAACGCCCTGCTAGTAATTCAGCGGAGAAATGGGATGCTCTGCTGTATAGGCATGGTCTCGACGGTGATGCGCAGGTTAGATGATGGTTTATTCTCGTTTTGAATTTCTTCTTTCCCTTGTTTTTTGATACCCTACCCCTGTATAGGAGATTATCATGAAACCTATCAATTACTCTCCTTCAGAATTTGCAGAAAAAAGTAGGAGTTTGCTATCAACCTCTCAGTGTTGCATGATCTTTTTAAATTGAATGATCTTGGTGTTGCATATTATTTGCCATTTGAGGTGTAGTTTGGGCTTCCCATGCAACAATAATCACATAAGCTATTAAATTAGGTATTCTCTGAATTTGATGATAACAACTTGCATGTTTAATGGTTCCATCTCGAGGCATGCATGACTTGTAATATTGCTGATTCCTCTGGAGAGAGAGTTATTGGCCTGTATGAGGTCCTGCTGTCTCCTGGCTATGGAAATCCCTTGGTTTGGTGAGTTTGAGTATGATGTCAGCTACAATAAGTATTAAAGCTCTTCATGCGGTTGATAAGATGCATTTATAACCATCTAGGATAGTCGTTTAGAAAAACTACTTATTTGCTTCGTATGATTCAATATATATGTGAGACATACGGAATACTCCACCCTTGATGTAATCTGGATGGCCGTAATTTGTTGATATTGTTCTCTTCTAATTTGAGTGACCGTTTTACAGAATGATGCTCAGTCATCTGGTGAAGAAACCGGGTGAAATCACGAGAGTATTTGATGTTTGTCATCATTTGTGTTTTTGAACTATATCAGCTCTCGGTAGAAACTTACACATCACGTCTTTAACTGAAGGTGGAAGCTATGCTAGACAAGACGATTTGTGCGATGTCAAGCGTGTTCATTGGAGCATCCGGATCGACATTTACGGAGGACATATTGCGGCTTCGGAAGGACTGGGCATCGGCCTCTGTTTGCGATGAGTACTTATGCCAAGGTGAAGAGCCGAACTTTATAGCAGGTGACGAATGAAATGGACAAACCATGTGCCGGTTTGTTTCTCGGACGAGGTTTGTGCTTGCGCCAGTCCCTCGGAAGGCCATCCGTGTCGACAGAGGGTGATACACGCACCATGATGTACTATATCATCTTTGTATATGTGCATAGTTTTCCATTTATACGATTCTCCTTCATGTTCGACCGTCTCCAGTCGCTCTGGTTTTCCTGAAAGTAATCCTCCTCCGAAGTCGTTCATCCCATCTGTTCTGAAGAACGGAAAGAAAAGAAAAGAAAACGCATGTAAGCTCAATAGTGTTCTTGGTGATGATGGACTGAGCTCGCAGTAGCTGGTCCTGCTGTATGCGTCAGCACGGAAGTTTTCCTATAATTCTTCTCTCCACTCAAGGGTAACGAGTGCATATTCGCTTGTGACTTTGGGTCACTAGACTTTTGGTCCGTTTCTAGATGACTTCTCCTTGATTCCAAAGTTTCCCTTGAGTTGGACTCGGACTCATCCACTAATATCTCATCGATTAAATATGTCAAGGTAGTCAAAAAGAAAATAATGAGAAAAAGGCAATTGCAGATGACGTGGTGGTGAGCTGAGTCTAGTTTAAGTTGGCGAGGAATGCCTTTTTTTGAACTTTTGTCTTGTATTTTCATTTAAAGACTTCATTTATTCCGCAAAAAATTTATGATATGAGAAAGGTCTTTTAAAAAATAATCACTTACACTATTTACGAAAATGAATGGATGAATTAAACTTGAATCGTCATTGGTAATAAGTTTTTTTATTGACTAAATATCTTAAGCGGTATTGATTATGTTTTTGAAGAGAACATTTTTATAAATGCCCTATTTTCCGTGAAATAAAAAAATCCTAAAGAATTAATGATATGAACAATATTTTCTAAAAAAAATTACTTATATTATTTACGAAAATGAATGGATGAAAAATACTTTAACTCCTCAAGAATATATTTAAATATAAATCATCGTTGGTAATAAAAAATTTATATCGACTAATTATTTTAAACAACAATGATTATGCTTTTGAAGGAAATGTTTTTTAAATGCTCCATCTTCCGTGAAATTGTAATGCATAAATTTTGACACATACACCTAGATTTGCATGATTTCTCTCTTTTATCCCTTTCAATTTTTAAATTTTAACTGATACTTTGAATTTTATAGAAAAAGCTAGAATGTATATTTAAAAACTTTTTTTTTAACGTAGACATCCGGAAGTAACCTTCTATTTCCCCCAAAAGATCTCTCCCGATGGTATGCAGACGAGCCAAGCGGCCTTCGCATTCTTTAAGGATTCAAAGTGGTTACGTGGGCACCGGCAAAGTCACCTTGCAGTACCCCCAAATTCTCTCTCTACCGGCAAAGCCTCCGCCCTTTTCAGGGTATAAAGCGTATGCAAGCGAGCTTCAAATCTCGCGCCGCACTCACCCGGGGTACCTCGCTCGCTAGCTTACTCGACTCAGTCCCTCAAGCAAGGAGCCCCATCGATCCTTCTTCTGTTGAGCTTCTGCATAACCCGGATACGCCGGAAATCCCCCGGTCTCCAATGGGTCCTGCTTCCTTTTGAATGTACAGATCCTCTTTGGCTTGGTCCTCCGGTTCTCGCGTCCGTGCCGCGCGGTGAGTGGGTTTTGGGTTGGTGGGTGTTCTGGGAGGTTGGGGGATCCGAGCCATGAGAGCGAGATTGGTCGTGTTCCCGGTCAAAGGTCGGAACTGGTGCTTTGGCAGATCGCTCGATCGCTCTGCTCTCGACTCGGCCTCCTCGCCGACTCCGTCCACCCTCAGGGAGCTCTACAACAAGATATCCTCCAGCGGGAAAGCATCCAGCCTGGAGCTGTGCATCGATTTCGTCTCCGACAAGGTTGTCTCGCCGCCGTTGAATTCGAACCCCGTTTGCTCATTGGGTGTGGGTGGAGTTTCTAGAGTGATGATTGATTGTGAGGGTGCGTTTGCGATTCATTCTTGGGCTTTCCTTGGTTTATGTAGATGAATAGAGCTTGGATGGGTTTGGAGAAGGCGCCTGAGGGGTCTTTCAAGAGTAAAATGCACGGGTAGGTCCATGGAAGCGGAGTTTGTCATCTTTCGTCACTATGAGCTTGTCCAATTTTGGAAGTTGCTACTTTGTTGGGTGAATTTGTCTGGAGGCTAATGTAGGTTAGGGTTGAAGCTGTTGACCCGGGTAAAGCCCTCGGAGATGTTCCTCAAATCCATTTCAAAGGAGGTTTCTTCTGTCGAAGTCATCTACCCTTCAAGGTTGACGTTTCTCCTCTTCCCCATGAAATCAGTCAACATCCCTTTACCATTCATTTTCATGTTGGAAATGGTAATCTAAGTGAGGAACGTAGATCAATGTGTTTGTGGCGTGTAACTTATGTCCCTTCTGTTGCAGTTTATAAGTTTTAGAAAGAAACAATTGATAAGGTATTGTGTGTTGCTTATTTTGTTAGTGGACATAATACTTATAGACCTTGTCTTGCCGCAGTTTAAACACACGTCTTGTGCGCAGAAGGTTGCGACATATTGCCAAGCGGTAATAGTTTCTTCCTTCCTACTTTTCTCACTTGTACTATGATATTGGAATGTTCTCATTATTAGCCTATTTGACAAATTGTCCGCTGATAACTTCAAAATTTTCCCTTAGGTCGACAGGCGACATATTTGTGCACATTTCTTTTCTGTTTGTAGCTAGAGCTCATACATTCTTGTGTGCTTGGATATTTATTTACTATAAGAAAGCACCATTATAATTGCCTTCTAGATTCTAGACTGATACATTGGTCATTTCTTCTAGTTAGTATCACCATATATATGTCAACTTTTACTGGGAGGCTTTTAAACTTGATGGACTGGATCTTTTGCCGATGGCTATTTTTGTTATTCATTCTAAAACAAGGTCAACCATTGTTTTGGACATTAAAAAAAAACTGATAAAACTTGATAAATTGATAAACTATGTTACCATCAATATGTTTTTCTGTATTGCTATAAGGCATTTCATGTTTCAATTATCTAACCCTGTGTGCATTTGGTTGGAGCAGTGTTTGTTGGTATGATGATGTTGTTAAAATCTGAATCCATGTTGGTATACCTTCCTGTAGAGATCCATTTATAAAGATGGTTGTAAAAAGGTAATTGCTGTAAACATATTGCATACCGTCTAGTTTGGATTAGATGGAGGAAAAGTTATCTTGATGTGAGAATGTCATTCGTAGAATGTGATATATTTGCATCACAATAGATGTGTCGTTGGTTTATTACATCTAGCAGGATGCATCGTTTGCATTACTTGTTCCTAAGATTCCTAGCAGATTGTGTCTACTTCCAAACTTGCATATTTACTGTGTACATGGTTCACTCTACTTGTCCTCTCTTGCCAAGCTTAGATGGCAAAAACTTTCATTACTGGAATTTATCCCGTCCTTTCTCAGTAACCTGAATACATCCATATATTATATGGCATATATTCTTCATGCTCATGTTTAGGGAAAGTCGTCTGAGGAGGTTCTTTTCCATAAACAGGGGATCCATTATCCACAGAAAATTCTTCTATGGCTCTGCTTCTTTGCTGCCTCTGACAACTGTTTTATCTGTAAGTATTGAATTGTGATGTATGATCTTCTTTGGTGATTATTCAGGCTCAAAAAATTGTGGTGTTGACCGAGTATATTCACACCGTTATTTCATCATAAGTAGGCAGTTTATTCTGAGTTCTTGCTATTCTTCTTACTTTTAGGTCTTACCTCTGCCTAACATCCCTTTCTTTTGGGTACTGTTCCGTACTTACTCTCATTGGCGAGCTCTCCAGGTAGACTTATTGCAATTCTTTTACATATTTAATTCACTGAAGTATGTACTTCTGTAGGATTAATTGAATGATAAGTATTTGAATCTTTTCATTTTGGATTTAACGGTTTTTAGATCTTATTTAGAAGCATTACTAATCCTTGTTGTCATGATTACTTTGTTCTTCCATTCTTTAATCTTCAGCTTCCTATGCAGTAATTGCCCAATTGGTTTCCACTTGCCACATGCTATCCCAGATAAAGCTACCTTTGGAATTTAACCCTCAGCAGTGCAACTAATATTGTTTATAAAGCATGGCGGTAGTTTTTCTGAGGTGGAATAAATAGATCGCTCTCATATCATATCTTGCTTTTGATTTGCTTAGCGGTTGTTAGACAACCACACTTTCATTCTTAGGATCGATTCAGCTGTGGTGAATTATTAGTCATGGTGTATGTAGATGTCAATATCGATCCATTTCCTTGTTACATTGATGTGGTCTTCCACTTCGTCTGTTGATTAACAACAGGGAAGTGAGAAACTCCTAGAGCTAGTGTCAAATTCCTCGGTTGTTCAGACTTCACCTTCCACAAGTGCCGGTGGTATAGACTTGGAGGGCTGTGTGTCCAAGGATGGAGCGCCTGAACCGGTAGCATCTCGACGGGTAAGTTCAAATGCTCATTGACCGTGCATGAGTCCTCAGATTATGCACCTGATGGGTGGAATTATGTTTGATTGTTGGTAATCGTGTCTTCTTCCTGCCTAAGGGGGTGCCATTTTTTCAGTTCCCTCCATTTCATGTTCTAGCTTGATGCAAAAGATGATGCTTTTTTTGCTTCCTTCAATATAGTCACTTGCAGCGTGTGGAAGAGTTTACATCAATACATACAGAATCATCACAAGCCACTCGTTTCTTTCCATTTGGTCATAGGTGTTGCTGCCATCTGAGCAACTCGAAGAACTAACAAGCTGTGGCAAAGGGCTGGATGGCCTGACCAAATCCGCAATTGCAAGCATCTGTGAAACTTATAAGTTGAACACGAACGATGTTTTAAAGTACAGGGACTCGATGTAAAACTGATTCCTGTTTCACTTTTGAACCCGGTCTCCCTGAATGGAGGAGAGGGTGAAAAAGAAAAAAGCATTCTCGTTCTTCAAAGGTTGTTCTGCTAGATTAGCACTGTATTGCTCTCGCCATGTAACTCATATTGCTGAAGCTGGCGTTCGGGGGCTGCTTCCTTGTGTCGCCTTCAGCATAACTTTTGTGTGTTATGAAGGGAGCTTGGTAGCCGAGATTCCGAAGTCGCAAGATTCGAGCAAGTGCCAGTGTCTTGTGTTTCGGTCTGGTTTCGGGTCAACCCTTTCTTTAAGCCTCACCATCCACCACTATGTATCGCTTATGCCGAATAACGATGGCCCTCATTGTCGTTCCTAATGTTACCGTGATAGCCTCTGCTCCCTAGGGAAACATGTTTTCTCTTGGCTTTCAAGACCTACTCCGATAACACAAATGACATGGCGATCTTCGTAGACATGCAACTTCAAACATAACCATCATTAATATATTATTAAGGTATATGCACATCATTCTTATGTCTGGAGAGATAGAAATGTAGACATATATTGAACTTTCCAAAAAGACTTCTCATTGATATTGTTCTTGTTTTATTTACCATTAGTTGAAGAACTTAAAAATTATTTAACATGAATGGTGTAAGCAATCACAACTTAGTGAATAATTATTAGTTCATATATTTTCTACACAAATCGTACGTGCATTGTCCAAAACCTATAGTTAATGAAACTCAATAATCCAACTTGCGATCCATTAACATAGTGCTTAATATCAGATTGTGATCATGCTTAAAGCTTCATGGCAAAGGCAACTGAGTTCTCCCATAGCTAAGTTCTCCCATGGCAAAAGCTAACTTAATATCAGATTTGGGTCGCCTTGCTTAGTGGCTTTAAGGTAGGGGTTACTTAATTTTAATCTCAGCCGTCAGATCAAATCCGACGACTGGGAGTTAATGAGAGAGTTTTAAAAAAATAAGCATTTTTCATTCACTTGCCCGCCCACCCATTCTCTCTTCTTCGGAAATGCCTCCTTCGCACGAAGAGGGCCCCCGCCTCACTCTTTTCAAAAATCCACCCTCTCTTCATCTCTTCATTAATCGTTGCAGCACATAACTCCCCTCCCTTTCTCTTAAAAAACTCTCCCTTTCAAGCACACAGGTCTCAGCCCGAGCTCAAATCCATAGCCTCCAGCTCGTTGCCTTCGCTTTTGCCTCTGCCGTTGCCTTCACGAGCCTCTCTCTCTCTCTACGAAGAGCCTCGTCGGTCGTAACTGTTGGGTTCCAAGCTTTGATCGTCTCCGCCGTCATCTCCGCCGTCATCTCCAGGAGCTACTCCTCTCCCTCGCCCCCAAGAGCCCCGCCATTGGGTGCCAAGCTCTGGCCGACCCCATCCTCGCCATCGCCTCCGTCGGAGTATTTTTTATGCTATCACTTTGAGTCCCCAAGCCTCCTTGCCGTGATGGGTGGTGCATTGCAATGAGAATACAAGCGTGTGGACGAGTAGGCAGAGGATAAGATTTTTGTATGTTTGATGTACCGTGTATACATCCTGTTCCATGTTTAGTTCTCGAGTTGTGTCTGTTTGTTGAACACCCTCTCGGTCCGGGCGCGTCACGTTGAAGATGGACCGAGTCGTGCGATTGATTAGCCTCTCGATACATTTGGAAATGTGAACACTCGAGTACTCTTCGAGTAACTATATCCTAACCTAAGTAAATCACAACCTATGTTACTATCTGCTCAAAAATTAATGTCGCAGAGTGATCGTGTTTCACTTCTCGCGTGGTTTCATCACACTGTCCAGAGGTGGGTTTGGCTACTTGGATTGATACATTTCTCATACTGAACCTACGGTATGGAAATCCATGCGTCAATGGCTATAAATGGGACTGGGTCGACTGCAGTTCGGATAACCGGCCTCGCATGACGGCTCTGTAAGTGGCGCAAACATTCTATCTTCGCCACTATCTTCATGATTGAACTTCTGTTTGAGATCAATTGCTTTGTCTAATTTCAGAGATCTCTGAGGCTACGGACTCTACGGCAAACTCCCAGATTTTAGAGGCATGGATGCTCTGGAAACAATGTGAGCGAGTCAAAGAATTTAGCGGTTGCTTTCTCTTTCTAACAATACGTTTTATATAATAATGATTATAGTCATTGTATTGAACATAACTAGGCTCGGTGACCAAGGCGCGAGAAAAGAAAATTAATAAGAGCGAAAGGAAAGAAGATAAAAAGTGCAAAAGAAAATGGAAGAAAATCGAGCAAATCGCCAGTGCTGTAAACTCGCCTCACAGGACTAGTACTCATAGCGAGTGGACTGTAATGATAATTAGGGATGTCCATGATCTAGGGCGGTTCGGTTCTTTCTCAGAACCGGGAACCGGAAAATGGAACCGGTCCGCAATCTCTAGAACTAGGGATCGGATCGGACCGGACCGGACTGGACTCGTTGGTCCGGTCCTTCCTCATCCATCTTTTTTCTTTTTTTTTTCTTTCTTTTTTTAAATTTTTTTTCTTTTGATCTTATTGAAGAAATAATAATTTCTTGGAAAACGATTCGGCCAAAATTAGGTGTTAACATATTACCTTCAACAGATGAAGTTCATTTCCATATAAGAGCGATCGCCATGTCATTTCACAATTTTTAGCCTTTTAATCAAGTTCACATATGTTAATTAATTATCAATAGCAAATGTAATGTTAAAGTAGAGTCTACATCTTCTCCATAATGAAGAATTCTTTTAGGGCAAAAGAAGGAGTCGTAATCGAAAATTGTGATCACGACGAAATACTCTCTTTTCAAAATGAGCACTTATCCGTAAATGGCATTCAACAAAAAGCACATCAAACCACCTTGCAATATTTCTTTCAAAAACACTGGCGAAACCACTGCTCAATACTTGATAGAACCATGTTTATTTTGCTGGGCAAAAAAAAAAAAAAAAGAGAAAGTGGCATTATCATGTACATTGTGGTGAAAAGCCCGGGCCCCCATAATAGAAATTGACTCCAGCAACATTGCTTGGGTCCAACATCAACTCTAAGTTATAGCATGTAGATCTTGATGAAAGAGGAGTGAGACTCTGAATCTCCGGGTCTCTCTCAGTATATCTCTCGTCGAGGAATTTAAGATTGTGGAAATAGGACGCCCTTCCGAAGCCTTCAAAAGGGAAATGGCCGCTCCCCATTTGTGTTGATGTATGATGACCACCTGTGTTTCTGTTGACCACCTCTCCACCCCAATCAATTCGATCGCCGGGGTTCTTTAGCGAAGTGAAGATTTCATATGGCCAATAACCTATGTCCACGCCCATAATGCTCAACCCCCAGCGTCCAGTAAAATCATCCTGAAATAATTTTGTTAAAAAAAAAATAGAAGGCTTGAAAATACCCTGCGTATATCTACCGAAAAGATTGTGCAATTACCCTCTTAATATATACAGGCAGTTCATATTGCTGTCCAGCATAGGTGGAGATTGGTTGTATCGGAGTGCCCAGAGTAAAATATCTATTTGTTTGTACAAATCCATCGCAATCGAGATTGTAGCAACCCGTTTGCTTATAGTTATCACTCTGGAGTCCACCCAAGGAAAGAGTGTCAATACTTGATGTATTTGTGAAAGTTTGATGAACTGTAAGCGGACAAAAGAATCAAGAACTCACCGTCCAAAATGTGAAAATCGTTGGCTGACCCGTCGGACCTCTCTCTTCGTTGACCTATAATAAAGACACAAATCACTTGTCTTTTATATCCAAACGCATTTGGAACACCAATCGTGCTGAAATCTTTAGATTTGATCATTCTAAACTCTTACCATCCACCCGACCTCGATAGTGTTTAGGTTCTCACAGTCACCTGCAGCGATCCAAATTTGAGCGAGGCTAAATTCCTTATCCATTACTCTAGGATTCCATATATTAATATTTGCCCGAGCTCCCGTGTATCTGCCGTTCCTCATAGATACTGTAGCATACTGACCAATGCCCAGCAAACTCATAAGGAAGTGAAACTTGAGGATTAATGCATAAATGCAACTGAAAATCAATGCAACAATTAAATCATGCACCATCGTGTATTTGCACATACTTCATGTAAAGGTTCTGCTGATGGACAATTCGGTGTAGCATGAAGTTTGGCATTAATTTTGGTATGATTTTGTGGTCTTTTGATGGGGACTGATCCTTCAGGGCATTCACCATATTTCCACCAAGTTTGACGAAGCGCTTCTTCCACATATCCTGCTCCATTCCCTTTCTGATTTGTGCTTGGATTCACCTATTCACAAAACGTGCTGGCTTTAGCGATTATTAAACACCATGGGCGAACATATTTGAGGTCTCATAACAATATTCCGACGTAGAACAACCCGAATTTCTTAGACATCCTATACTATTGAAATGGCTTTCTCCTAGAACTGCTTTGTGATGGCCATCGCCATTAAGGTACTTATACCGTCAACGCCCTACTTTTTCAATTATCCTCTTAGGCTCTGTTCGTTTCGTGGAAAATATTCTTTCGAAAATTTTTTTCTGGAAATTGTGGTGTTCGAGGGGCGGAAAATAACTCACCAAGAAAAATGTTTTCCAATTAATAAAAAGTTTTCGTCTAAAAAAAAGGAAACATTTTCCGGAAGCCAACCAATTATCGATTTCCGACCAAATTATCAATAAACTTGCCGGACCGCCTGGCTGCGGAGGTGGCGGTCCGTCCGGCGGCCGGACACTAGCGATAGTCGGGCGTCCATGTATAAGCAAAAAAACAGAAAGAACAAAAATTTTGTGAATTTATTTCTAAGTTTCAAACGAATATCGGAAAATATTATCATTTTCCAGGAAAATGACTTTTTAGAAAATATTTTTCGGAAATACTTTATTTTCCGTGAAACGAACAAAACTTTGATTGCAAATTTTACATGGGCAGCACAATGCAGAATACTAGTACAAGTTAGAGGGATGATGGAACAACCACCTTTACAGTATGATTCTTGAGAAGCGGATGATTTAAAGCAGGTTGCTTGAAGATGTCAACACAATCGATCACTTCACCACTCTCGTAACTCTGCAGCAAGTTCTTATACATTATCTTGGCAAAAAGAACATATATGAAAGAGGGAAAAATGAAATATAAATAGGCATAGTTTAGGAACGACCACAATGGTTTTCATCGTCCCTTTAGGCTTTTCGAAACTCCGGATGTTTGATGTAAGGGTTCTCGCTCGAGCATGCCCATTGCTCATTGTACTGATAATACTTATTATCAAAACCAACCATTTGAAAAGATGCATTCCTGGAATTACCATTGCCATTGTAGAAGAGAGTTCAAAATGAGAAAACTAATATTCTTCCTTTTATACACGTAAATCATATCCCCTTAGTAGGTCTCAAATTTGAATCGTGGTAACAATGAGTAATAGCCTACCGTCAGATCACCATTCCCTCACAGAAGTAATGTTGGATAAGCCAGGTTTTTGCATGTGAAAGGAAATGTTGGATTCGTCAAGTTAACATTATCATTATAGAATAGACCAAATTATTTTTGAAAATCAGACAAGATACTTTCTTCCTTATATGCACATAAATTATATCCCCTTATTAACCTCAAATCTGAATCCTGGTAATGATCATTAATAGCTTACCGTGGATCACCATTTCCTCAAAAAAGAAATGTTGGATAATTTCTTCTTTTGGCTAGAATGAGTCAGGTTTTTGCGTGTGAAAGGAAATGTTGGATTCGTCAAGTTAACATTATCATTGTAGAATAGACTAAATTATTTTTGAAATCAGACAATATACTTTCTTCCTTATATGCACATATAAATTATATCCCCTTATTGACCTCAAATCTGAATTCTAGTAATGATCATTAATAGCCTATTGTGGATCAACATTTCTACTAAGAAGAAAAGGATTCCTATTAAAATTAGGTTCCAATTTGAGCCAAGAAAGGAAAGTTTGTATTGGCTTGTGAGCACCACCCAATTCTCTTTTAAGTATTTCTTTGCCCCAATCAATTGGATTGGTACAGCCTTTTAGAGAAGTGAAGATTTCCCGGGGCTATCATCCTCCTTCCATGTCCACACGCGCAGCCCTCAACATCACGTAAAATCATCAAAAATAATTAGGAAAAATGATACAAATACTAATAGTCTCTAAACTTTGGTCAAATGTACAACTGGTTCATGAACTTTCAATTTGATATAAATCATATCTAAAATTTAACCCAAAGTGCAATCCGACTTTGAACTTTCAATCTATTCAATGTTGTCCCTAAATATTTATCAAATATTTAAACCGGTCCATGGATTAATTAAAAATGTTCAATTTAATCTTTCCATTAATTTTAAGTTCAATGATCACATTGAATATTTTAAAAAAGTTTAAGGACAAGTCTGAACATATACCAAAAGTTCAGGGACCGCATTGAACAAATTAAAAGTTTATGGACGAAATTGTATATTAGACTATAGTTTATGGATCATTTGTGTCAAAAAGACCCTACTTTCATGCTTTTACCTTTATATGGTGTGTTGGCAAAAAATCAATTGCTGACATTTGTCCAAGCAAGCGGATGATATTAGAAGAGAAGAGAAGAAGGTGATTGATACAACGTTGCTTAGAAATAGCCTTGTCAGTAGTCTGATCTAATTGGGTTTGATCCGATTGAATTAGATCGAGCTTTGTAATTAAATAGCCCTTGTCCATTAGTTTTTGGTTTATCATGATCTCTGGAGAATTTTGTTTGTTCCCTGTCAGTAACAGCATTGGGATGTAATGATTTTTATTCAGCTTATCATCCTGATTAAATTATTATTTTCTGGAGAATTTTGGTTGTTCCCTGTCAGCACCAGCATTGGGATGTAATGAATTTTAGTCAGCTTATCATCCCGATTCAAATTATTATTGCTGGAGAATTTTGCTTGTTCCCTGTCAGCAAAAACATCGGGATGTAATGATTTTTATGCAGCTTATCATCCTGATTTTGCAGAAGCATGATTGCAGGATCATTGCTTATTTATGTTTTGAGTGAATAAGTAAATTACTCAAGCTACTTTTACCTCCCTTTCTAATTTATTATGGTTCTTTGAAAAATAAGATGGTATTGTAGGACCTTATTTTTCAAATATATTAGCGCAAAAAGCTAGCATGTCAAGACTAGCAATTTGAGAAGTTGGTCGATACGTACCATGTCTGGGTCGAGCTAAGCTGATCGTGTTTGCTTTGCTTAGATTTATATTCTTCTCATGGATTTATCATTCGCTGGACTGTTTTGGTGGCATGCTGTAGGATTAAATAGTAGGTAGTAAACTTCTTCCGAATGCCCCCAAGGGAACATTCAGAGGAGGGAGCTCTAGGCGGGAGCTCTTAGACAACTCATTTGAGGCCAAGCTTAACTTGTGCAATCTCAAGCAATGGATAATATAGTCTGCATCATGGAAGGCAAGTCATTGTTGCCTCTGTGAAGCATAAGTTGGCTGCTCTAGAAAATTGCGTAGAGTCACACATGCCCAAAGATTCCCCATAAGAAAACCGAGGTGAGCTCGGTTGCTCTAGAAAATTGCACATCCAACAGTCCACCAGGCTTGCACCCGTTGAAGACAATTGACTGTAGCAAGGTAAGGAAAAAATAGCTATTGTGCTTTAGATTGTAGGTCAAACAAGCTGCATCAGACAATGAACTGCGGGTGTGGCATGGCAGAAGGAGTAGGAAAGAAAGGTGACGACCAAAGTTATTTAACCGTAGCTGAAAACTGGAACCAGGGGGCAACCCATCGCCATGGCTACGTGCACAAATCCTTTCCTTGACTAAGCAAATGCAATCTATAAAAGGAAAAGATTGTACATGTTAGAATTTCCATTTGGACAATTGTTTATGAATAAAAGGACCATAAACAAAGTCTTTGCTGAATTATGTCTTTTGATAGAGTACATTCAAATACCTTTTAGTTTTTATTTATTCGTTCTATCTGTGCTGGAGAGGGAAGGTGTTTGTGCAATCGAGGACTTAAGAACCGTTTATAAGTTCCCAATACAGAAAGCAGAAAGCGGAAACATGTTGTTGAACTAGAGAACTGACGGTTTACTGCATTTATAAATCTTCAATCCTCCTATTCCCTATATCACTGCATAAGCCCAGATCAAGAATTGATAAATACTCCATATTCTTGCTAAAATATATTTGGCCTGTCAAAATTGAGAAACAATTATGTTTAGGGCGCAGCAGGGGGTGCAACTAAAACATCCTTCAACTTCTCCAGCGCTAACAGCTTTACTTAGCAAACGGTATGCAGCATATCGGGCAGTGAACTATTGAATGACATCTATGATACCACTAAGTCAATCATCCTTGATATGGCCAGAAAGGTGTAGATCTAGTGGGACAAACTGCCTCATAGAGCGAGCTGGAGCCTGGATTGTGACGAGGATTGAGTTCAAAAAGTTCGACCTCGAGATCACGCTCCATGAAGAAGGTCTCTTAGACACCGCCGAGCACAGTGATATAGCTTTAGCCAGCACCAAAAGAGAGAGATGAAATTCTCTGAGTTGGTGGCCTGAGACCCTACCACGTCCATATATCTCTTTCAGGAATGCAGTGTAAAGCACCTGCCGAGTATTCTCAGCTACGTCATTAGACAGAGGATCAAAGTCTCCATAAAATGCATAAGGAGTGCAATGGCAAGGGGAAAAATATTGCCGCACCACTAGCAAAACTTTCTCGTGAAAAGGATGGATGGCTTTACGAAATCAACTAACGTCCTTTTCTTTTTCCAAATTCTGTCGGTTTATGCCTCCATCTTTTCTTGACCGCGACATGCCACGTAATGAAATGCAATTGAGTTTCGACATGTTGGTCGGGAGTGTGGAGTTATGAGGCCGTTGTGTACACGAATAAAGCAAGGAGACGCTTATCACCTCACAGAAGAAGAGGAAAGAAAACACCAGAAAAGAGAGAGTAGAAGAAAATCCTCAGGATCAGGAGAGAGTTGAAGCAGCACGTTTTTTCTTCCATATGGGCCTTTGATTTTTTTTAGTTCGTAGGTCTATTGTATTCTGTATTTAGTATCCGTGGTGGACACAAGTCCATAGTTATTTCTGCTATATGTCATTGCTTACGGCATTTTTCAGATTGATTGTTTTCTTATGTTACCCTTCACAGTTAAATTTTTTTGTACGTATTTGTAACTTCACACAGCTAGTGTGCAAGGATTTTCAAGTTTTCAAGTGTTGGTAGTTCGAGACTTTGCCTCATCGTTTACTGTTCAGTTTGAGCGCTTGTTCTTTGTTGTGGTGTCTTTCTAGTGTAATGTAAGCATACACGCATCGTTATCGATTGCATGTTTTTTAGGTTCTCGATATTGATTGATCCGAGAAGCAACTATTTTTGGTCTATGCTTGGCTGTCTATGCCTTCCCGAATTCGGATTATGTTTATATCTGACACAGATTTTATGCATAACATGTCCTGCAACATTATTCTTATTTTTTTCGTCCCAAACCCACCCAGAAAAAAATTTGAACTTTGAGCAATCTTAATTTATCTGATTTCTTGGAAATTATGATGATGTCTCCAACAGAGACTGCTGCCGTCAAGGAACGCATGGTTTTTGTTGGTTAAAAAGTTACACAATTGAGAAGGCACAAAGTTCGTAGTTCCTAGTCTGGCAAACGAGCGAAGTTCTCGAAAGGACAGGATGCTAAGATCCCAAAATCCCCAACTATAAGGTGATTGATCTTTGGAGTCAATCTGATGCTTGATGATGATGCTTCTTATTGAACCATTCGTGGTCTAATGATTTGTTAACACGAACTTCTAGGTCCTATGGTTATGATAATAATTGCATGACTCTCTCGAAGCTTGTAATTCGTCTGAACAATTCTCTCAAGTTTATCAATGAAGTATGACTTATGACCAAAAAAAAAAAACTTCCTTGCAAAGAAACGGGTAGACCCTAAAACGAAAAAAATACTTTTCAGATATTGCGAATCTTTTTTACAGTAATTGGCACGGTCATATACGGCCAAGGTTCAATATGCAATAATAGTTTATAACTTGGTATAATTATAATGATAACAGCGAACATCAATGGATGACCTAGGATGCTAACGATAACCATCACCCTATGGATTCTCTCCAATCAATAATCTCGATCATATGTCTTTTGGAAATGAAATGTGTACAACAATAAATCCCTCGATGCCCTTATGCCGATAATGAGCTGGCTTGTTGCTTCTTTGTTATCTTTTTTGAATGTTTGATGATGAAGTTGCGAATATTAAAAAAGCCTATCCCCAATTTCGAATTCCAGACTAGCACATCCAACAAGCTGCACACGATCTGGATCCTTATTCCCTTCATTATGCTATTGAAGCGAGAAGCCTTCCGATCTATGAGTCTATACTCAATAAATGAAGAAGGGAATTAGAGGTGTTTAATCCTTGCCGGTTGTCTTCGAGCCGATGAAGTTTTGCCACTTCTTTAGTCTCACTATCTAAGCTACTTCATTTTGATCAATCCACTACCATCGTCCCGAAATTACACAAAATATAATCAGAATCATCCATATTGTAAATCGATTTTGCAAACTAAAACATATAACCTTTCACGAAAAAAAGGGTTATATTATCAGGTTCACAAGCATAACATGTAACATTTTTCGAGAAATGTCACAATTAATTAAGTCACAACTATTTTAAAAAAAATATTTTACCATGTCATTTTAAATAATTAAAAGGCTAGCAATAGCACAATTAGAAGCTCATGCAACAAACATGCTCCAAACCTCGCTTTTTTGCCCTTTTTGTATCATCCTGTTCCATGTTATACCTTTGGTAACTTACAATAAATCTAGTCTCCCTATAATTCTAAAGAAGAGAGAAGAGAAGAAACACCCATCCAGAACTGCAAAACCGAATGATCCCGAGCTTGGCGGGCTCGAAATCTCTCTTGCTTTCTTATTTCTTTCGAGCGGAGTAAAACTTAGCTCGTCCGGCTCGATCCTCGTGATCAAGGAAGCAAACACAACACGAGCAACATGTTTTCAGGGATTTCTGCACCATACGGTCACCTTTACCACCACCGCCCGCTGGATTTCATGGAGGAATCCCCGTGGGAAGTGCATCAGTTCTGCTGAAAGGCGTTCCTCTTTCTCTGCAAAACTCTGGACGTCACACTCCCCAGGGACAACATCAATAGTCTCCGGAGTCATTTGGCGAAGAAAATGTGGTGACCGTTGGCACCTGGTCTAGGGAAATCCGGCCAAAACCATCGAACCAGATACCATATCCGGTATGAGCGACGAGTTCAGCCGATCTGGGATATGGAAAGATGCTGAAGCTTCTGTCATTTACTCTTATGGCTGGTGTCACGAAGAAAGGACAGTCTCATCTCTGAACATTGAGAAAGTGGATGGTGAAGCACCTCTGATGCAATTTCACCATTGACCCTTGAAAAATCATCATTACGGAGAATGAGCCGTAAGAAATCAATTACGTGAACGGCATTGAGATGACCGCCTTCCTGAACGTATAAGCATCGCAAATATGGCACTGGTGCAATGTCTGAAGCAATTGAAAGCGCATCATCTCAAACGAGAGAATGACCAAAACGTGTGAAAAACTTCCTTATATCATAGGCTTTGTGAAGGAGACGGCGCAACGATCTTGGTCACGTCTTTGGACCGCAACAGATTTGAGCCCTCAAAGACCACGTCTCATTAGTTCCCTTCCCGATTTTCCCGATTTTTATACTTGGTACGACGAAATTCACTGGACCTAATCTCTTTATCGATGTTCCGTGATGTCCATAATAGTTGCTGGAGGCACATCCTCAGCTAAGTCCTTGACTATCGAAGGCTTTCTGGTTGCCCAGGGGAAGAGGGCGAGGTGCATAGAATTCGATCGTGGAATTTCTTTCTTTTGGCTAGAGTTTATATAAAAAAGAAAAGAAAAGTAAAACTTAAAAAGAATGATAATATTTGTATGCTACTGACGATCGATTTTGGTTTAGTTTGTGAATTCCTTAAGGAATGCCTTATTAATTTGGTTTAATGCGTTATAAAATTAACATTCCATTACTTACCAAAAAAAAAATTAACATTCCAAATCCTAGAATTCCCGACATCACCTTCTTTCAAGTACTCAGCTTTTCAATTCCTATCCCTCTATATATGATTCTTATTAAGAACCAAAAAGAAAAAGAAAACCCCGAAAAAATGAGAAAAAATTAACCACCTACAAAATATATAAAATAAATTATCAAATCACATATATAAAAGTTCAGGAATTTAAGATTTTTTTCATTTTATTGGGCCAAAGTGACGTCTTCTTGCCAAGTGGACGGGCGGAGACCCGCCTGATTGTTGAGAAATATTTGGGCCGAGGCCCAGCCACCGGCCCAGATCAGCTGTCGCCGTCTTGCACGCGCTCGTCACGTGATAGACATATATCCATCTTCTTGCTCAAGAAAGCTGAAGTCTGAGGAAGAGGAGGAGGACGACAACGACGACGGCGACGCTTCTGTCATACACAAGCAGCTTCCCAGATTGCCGCGAGGAGAATCTTATCAGTCGTGAAGGAGGAGGAGAAATGGCGATCGAACACGAAGACGACATCAAGGACGAGAAGAACCCTCGCCCTCTCGATGAAGACGACATCGCTCTCCTCAAGACCTACGTAACTCTCTCGGGGACTCCCGATCCAGCTTCTCTTTTGCTTCTGCATCGCTATCTTAAGCTGGTTTCTGGTCATGCTAGCTTTAATCGGTCTTATGGAGCAGAACTTCGACGTCTCGGCCGATCGTTAATTTTAGTTTTGCTCATTCCTTCAGTTTGAGACCTGCTTTGGCTTTAATTTAGGATGAAAATGGCTTTTTCGATTGCTGGCTTTTAGTTTCTGCGTGGTTATTTTTATCGGTTTTCTGCCTTTTTGTTTTGCTGTCCAAGTGCTATCACCATGCTCTCTTTTTAAGTTCGCCGCGATTGTTTCGACAGGGTTTAGGACCTTATTCCACGAGCATCAAGAAGGCGGAAAAGGAAATTAAGGACATGGCTAAGAAGATTAACGACCTCTGCGGTAGGTTCACCTCTAAAAAGGTTTTTTTTTTACTTTTTACTTTTATTCTTTGTGATTTGAAGAGAGCTTGGACTATGCAATTTTTTTGCAATTTTCGATCTGGTTCTTCAGTGTTCTGTGGTTTCACCCCCTTGCATATCAGTAACTGCAAAAAATGGATGAAATTGGAGTGAGTCAATCGTGCTTATGGACTTATGCTTCCTATAATTTGATCGAGAAGCTGAATTTTCTTTGGGTAATATGGATCTAACTTCATAATGGGTCGGAAACAATGGTTCAGCTATTTGAAAGTGGAAACCAGCCATTAGTAGTTGCTCCATCAGCTCTTTTGTTTAGAGTTTGATAACAACCAAGCATAGATAGAGAGCTTATAAAGCCAAGCACACTATTGTCCCAGTATGATAAATTTACATAGGTCACTAACTCCTTCATGCCAAGAAATGTTTAGGTGCTTGGTGAGGAGCACCCATCCTGCACAACCAATTAATGGTAGATTAAAAAAGGCTTGGCACTTCATTCTCTTCTGTGAAAAAATTGCTATTTTTGTCGTATGAGACTGGTTGGGTGGATGGATGACATTACATGATCCTTTAGCAAGACCAGATAACTTCTTCTAATTGCCATGCCCTTCGGGCTTCATCTTGTTGAAGGTGGCAGATATAACCATGTCTGACGATTCACTAAGCCAACTCTGTCTATATCTCCCGAGCTATTTCATTACAGTTTTCTGGAGAATCTTAGGTTCAGAAGCGAATTAACTGAGGTCATTTAGATAGGTTGTGTGTTATATCGAGGAAATTTTGTTCACCAGGAGTGTTAGCTTTGTTTGCTTCAATGTATTTCTCATGTTGAGAGAGTTTCTTATTTTATCGATTGCCTTCTGTGATGATAAACTTCAATGCATTTGCCACTTCATGAAATTTTATATCACTAACTCCAAAGAAGAAATGAAGATGTCAAGGATGGTCCCATTAATTTCCCTAGGCGTTGTCGATAGATTATCATGTCAATTCTCCAAAAGCGTGCTGATGTTTTGTGGGTTGATCGCCTAGGACACTGTCTCATGAGATCTAATAATTGGCAACTTCGTGCTTGGTTCAACATAGGGACCTGTTTATTTGGAACTGGAATGCTGGTAATGCTTGTGCCTGTGAAATATCTATCTAAAAGAAGTCTTATTCTTGAGCTGTTTTGATGGATCTTCCGATGAATTATGTGGATGGTCTACAAATGGTAAAGGCCATCATTTCAGTAAGATCTTTGATTGTTGGCTTGCTTTTTTGGTATAAGTTGGTTATTTGATTTAGTTCATTGTATTGACACTGAGTTAAGAGTCTCCCTTTCATTTTGAGCGATGCTATGATCCTATCGGTACATCATCCTGTCACCATGTTAGTATAGGTTCCTCTGATTTGTAGTTCCTTGGTTTCTTGTATTGTAGGTATTAAAGAGTCCGACACTGGCTTGGCTGCTCCTAGTCAGTGGGATCTGGTTTCTGATAAACAGATGATGCAGGAGGAGCAGCCACTTCAGGTAATATTTGTACAATTGCCAAAATTTTTTGGCTTTCCTATCATTTGCTCTGCCTGAACTAATGACCATCTATGTCAATTAGGTTGCAAGATGCACAAAGATAATAAACCCAAACACAGAAGATGCCAAGTATGTCATAAATGTGAAGCAAATTGCCAAGGTAATCTTGAGTTTTAGTTGCCTCTAATTTTTGTAGGCTGTAGGGAATTTTTGTCTTCCAAGCTTATTGATGCGCTTCTTTCTCTGAGAAGGGTTTTCAACTTCCCTCATTTTATTGTTGTAAAAGCAATAGAACTGCTTTCTTATACCTAGAAGTAGTTCTACTTCATCAAGTTTTGGGTCTTAATGGCATATCTTTGTGCATTGTAGTTTGTCGTTGGACTTGGTGACAAAGTTTCCCCAACAGATATTGAAGAAGGCATGCGTGTTGGGTATGTTAATTCTTCATCTCAATCAGAACATGGTCCTGAGCTTCTTGTGATGTTTCTTTGAACAATTCTTTAATTGCACATTGCTTGGCTCGCTCGTAATTTACTGAGTGTTAGTTTGTTTGAGAACTATAAATGTGAGTTTGTATGTAGTCTGGTCACATCCGGTGGCGTGGCTACTCGATTCATCACACGTGCACTAACCTGTTTGGTGATTCAGTTGTCATATTTTTTGGCTTTGCTGTACACTTTGCCTTTATTATGATTTCATTCTTAAAAATGTATTTCAGGGTAGATCGCAACAAATATCAAATTCAGATCCCCTTGCCCCCCAAGATCGATCCAAGTGTGACTATGATGACAGTGGAAGAAAAGCCAGATGTCACATACAATGATGTTGGTGGATGTAAAGAGCAGATTGAGAGGATGCGCGAGGTGCTTTATTCATCTACTCCTTTTCAGTTACACAAGCCCTTCTGAGAGAGAGGGAGGGAGGTAGCCTAAAAGTGCATGAATGCTAACAATAATGCTTACTCTGGTTGAACTTATTCATTGTTTAGGTTGTTGAGTTGCCTATGCTTCACCCTGAAAAATTTGTCAAGCTTGGAATCG
The DNA here is from genome assembly GCA_030064385.1 of Melaleuca quinquenervia. Taxonomy (NCBI): domain Eukaryota; kingdom Viridiplantae; phylum Streptophyta; class Magnoliopsida; order Myrtales; family Myrtaceae; genus Melaleuca; species Melaleuca quinquenervia. The sequence goes on along the minus strand of CM057727.1, from coordinate 17,706,472 downwards.
ATCCTCCAAAGGGTGTTCTCTGCTATGGTCCTCCTGGAACTGGTAAAACACTTTTGGCCAGAGCTGTAGCTAACAGAACCGATGCTTGTTTCATTCGAGTAATTGGGAGTGAACTTGTTCAAAAATATGTCGGTGAAGGAGCTCGGATGGTTCGGGAATTGTTTCAGGTTGATTGACACACTACCTTACCTTCAAAGTTTGTCTTGCACTATTGACTATTTTTCATCTGTGCTTTATTCTTTATTTGTAACTAGCTATAGAAAACATGTTTCAGATGGCTAGGTCCAAGAAGGCCTGTATTGTGTTCTTTGATGAAGTTGATGCAATTGGGGGTGCTCGTTTTGATGATGGAGTGGGTGGGGACAATGAAGTCCAGCGTACAATGCTTGAGATTGTGAACCAGCTCGATGGTTTTGATGCTCGTGGAAACATCAAAGTCCTTATGGCTACTAACCGGTATAGTTGACCTCATCTCTGCTTTGGTAATTGAATGCATGATTGTCCTACCCCTTGCCTGATGGAGGAGTAAGCAATGAATGTGTGCGGCTGGTTTTTAAAAATTGCTTGTGGCTTTTAGACATTCGACTGTCTTTCTAAGAGGGATATTCTGCTGATGGTCTCGTCTTCATGTTATTCAGGCCCGATACCTTGGATCCAGCACTTTTACGTCCAGGACGACTGGATCGCAAGGTTGAATTTGGTCTTCCTGACTTGGAGAGCAGGACCCAGATATTCAAGATTCATACAAGAACAATGAACTGTGAGAGGGATATCCGCTTTGAACTTTTAGCAAGGCTCTGTCCAAATTCCACTGGTAAAATTCTTTCCTTGATGATTTGTAGATATGCTGCTGTCTTTTGTCGCTACTTCCTTTAAATGCAAGAACTATTCTGTTGAGGCTTTTCCTGTGCTTCTCTAATGGTTGTAGCCCAAGAGGTCATTGCTACCATTTTCCTGCAATTGGACAGTTAAAGCAAATGTATTTGCTGTGTTTGGTTCTCTAATTGCAGGAGCTGATATAAGGAGCGTCTGCACAGAAGCGGGAATGTATGCCATCCGAGCTCGGAGGAAGACTGTGACGGAGAAAGATTTCCTAGATGCAGTGAATAAAGTCATTAAAGGGTACCAGAAGTTCAGTGCGACGCCCAAATATATGGTTTATAACTGATTGCTCCTTAGATGAGGTGAAATGTAGGAGGAGCGCATGGCTGCAACCAAAATTTGCGTTGTTGCTGGGTGGATGAACAGGTCTTTTGGTTCTTCTGGGACTATTAGTTCATGTCCTACGGGGCTATAAACTTTTTCTTTTGTCCAAAACCCGGGTGAAATTGCACTTCCACCTTTTCATATTCATATCTATGACTTACTTCCCTTTCTTTACTTCGTGTAATTCTTTTCCTATTGCCAGAGTGATTTCTGAACCTGCAGGTTTCTTTTGAAGTTGAAAGTTGCCACTTATTACTTGAGCTGCTTGGATAATATGTCATTGCTGAATTACCTTTTTTGAGACTGATTCAATAACAGTTCCAGCGCCTCGCTTTATTCCTATCTCTCGCATCGGTGATGATTAGGCTGACATTAACGATTGATTGTCTGGCCGTTTTGTCATTGGTTGGATGGGTGCAGTGGGTTGGCGATGATCAAGTCGGAGACCGCACGGACCCTTTGAATGATCAAAATGCCCCCACAGCAAAATCGACGAGTTCGTTCAATCATTCCAACATCATCTAATCAAAAAGTAGACTGATAGCAGTATATCTCTCCGGGTAAAAAATTTGGAGAAAGCAGATAATAGGAAATTGCAGGGGTAAAAGAATTCAAGGTTCAACCCAAATCTTGAATACTGATTATTGACACAGCCCCACCAATAAGGACAACTGAGCAAGAACTAGCCCGACCATGGGATGGATATTAACAAAGCTACATGTACCAAGCTATTTCTCGTTTCAAGCAGTACGTCCACGGTAGTTAACTCGGAAAAAGAAACGAACGAGGTGAAAGAGATCCCTCTGGAAGAGAAGGGTTTGAACATGCGAACACTCTGGAGCATAGACAGCCACAATCATTGCCGAATGGATCCAACTAGTCTTCTAGGATGTGTTCTCGTAGGCATCCGCATCATCGGGTCTTTGGGATGCCCTCTGCTCATTCCCAAAGGTTCTCTTGCTCATGTTTGCCCGTTGAACTAATCGGACCAATGCTTGCACCACCTCAGACATCGGTGGTCGGAACTCTGGCTCTGCCTGCGCCAATTCATGGACACAACGATCAATATCATAGTGCACAAAAACAGGACTCCTAAACCTTTAAGCGGAAATTTCAGCTTCCTTTCACAAGTAACATAAATTACCTGCACGCAGAGAGCAATGACATCTGCAAATCTGGATAGGGATTTCACGGGGTAAAGCCCCTTGAGGGCTGGATCAACCATTTTAGCCAAAGCATCAATGTCATGGAGCTGTGGTGTAGCCCATCGAACTAAGGACTGTTCAGATCTTCCCCTCGAGCTGCCAACAGAAATTTGAACATTTTAACTGTGAGATAACAGACCCTTTTTCTCCTCGCAGCATTCTTTGAGCTGACAAAGCAACTATAAGATTGTAACTTTGGGTGCAAATGAGAAAGCTTGACAACTCTCTAAAATGAATTTCACCTATCAAATGGTTGACGTCCAGTGAGGAGTTCCAACATGACTACTCCAAAACCGTAGACATCACTCTTTAGAGTATATTGACCAGACATTGCAACCTCCGGAGCACTGGATCCCGAACCCACATTTTGGTTCAGTATCTGCATGGGAAATAGAACCTGAGTTTTCAAAATTATCTTAAGAATCCACTTTTACTTAAGCGCACATCACAGAAATTGTACAGAACTTGGAGTCCAAGGGTGTTTTAGATACTAGTACAAGAAAAAACGAGCAGGCCAAGTTTTCAAAAAGTAAAATCCGGGGAAATTCTTACAGAACTTCTAATGCTAGTTTATCCAAATTGTACGATTCCCAGTTTTAGTAGATCAAGATATCACATCCAAGGACACAAATTAGAACAAATTGTTAAAGCTGGAAGCTGAAAACTCGCCTGTTCAGCATTAGGGAGGAAGCTTGCTAAGCCGCAATCTGAGAGATGAGGATTGAGCTCCGCATCTAACAGGATGTTTGCGGACTTGATATTCTTATGAACTATGGAAGGGGAGCAAACCTCATGCAGGTACCTGAAAGATTCAGTCATCCGCATCAGAGGAAAACAAGGACCCATAACTTTAGGCAGCCGGATTTCCAGTTTGACTGTATATTATGAAGCATGGTGTATAATTTGCCCAAACTACATAGTCTTACTCTAATGCACGTGCTGTTCCCAAAGCAATCTTGACGCGAGTATTCCATGTCAATGGCTTGCTATCTTCATCCGATAGATGCAAGAAGTCATACAATGACCCACTTTTATGGAATTCATAGATCAAAAGATGTTGCCCAAGCTCCGCACAATAACCCACCAAATCTGTCACATTCGGGTGATGCATTTGGGAGATGTTTGAAACTACCTCCAGGAATTCTTCAGATAGTTCATTGGGAAGGGCAGTTGAATCTAGTTTCTTCACGGCAAGAACCTACCATAGTGAGGAAAAGAATTGATGAGAGATGTTTGTGAGCCCCATCAAAGCATGTAGGTACTCAATTACACTGGCAGCATGTATTATTGTGGCAGCAATTCCGAATGTTTTTCCTTGGTGTGTGCATGAGTGCAGGCATGTACGAGGGTACAGGCGAATGTACTAGTTAAGTGGGCAGGTGGTAAGCCTGCCAAGGCTCCTAAAAACATGCTATTCATGTTTCTGTCAATTCCTGTTTGCACTCTTCCTGCAGTGCGCATCCTATTTGCCTTACAATTGATTTGCATAATATTGTTATGGAGGAAGCATAAACATCAATCGTAAATGCTGCAAGGAAATTAACCAAAAAAAGAAGAGAAAAGTAAGCAAGTGGCACACCTTTCCATCATCAAATTGAGCCCGATAAACACGTCCAAAGGACCCCTCACCAAGAAGGTTATCAACGCTGAAGCTTCCTGTAGCCATCTGCAAGTCTGCTATTGAATATGAAGTTAGGTTCGTAGGAACTTTAATAGCTTTTTTTACAGGAATAGGCTTCTTTGCAAAATCCTCTTCATCGAATGACTTGTGACGATCAATAGGCGGCGGCTTGAGATTTATTGAGGCCGGCAGAAGTGGATCGAATTTTGTGTTCGTTATGGAGGCTGTCTGAAAGGACTTCATTTCTGAGACAAGTACGCAGACACAAAAGAACAAAGAAATCAAGCTAAGCATTTGGGAAAAAAAAAATTGCTATTCATCATATGTTACTGAAGAAAATCAATACACAGGAGGGAAAATGACTATCTCATCAATGACAGTTGGAAGGATACAGAAAATAGATAGGTTGCTCCTTCAAAGAAGCCCAGAGATCAACTTTGGCTAAATTCACTAAATAACAATGATCACTACCGGCTCTTCAGACAAATGCACAGTTTGTGGATTCTTTCCAGTTTTATAAATGAAAAAAAAAGGGCAGGTGACATGTTGGCAAAGCTTGATAATGTTCACAAGCAGGTGAAGGATCAAGAGAATGAGTTGCACTTGCAATGGGCTGCAAGCCACTCGAAGGGGAAATCTATTTAGCTGACCATACTTAGAAAATTATGGAAATGCTCATGTTTACCAGATCTAGAGGGCTGGCCACCATTATGTGCATAAGAAGACAACGCCAGAAGAAGATACCATCTTCAAGTCCATGGCTATTGAAGTTAGTAACCAACCAAAATTTATGTAAAGAGTTCACTTACAGTAACAGAACTTTTAGTGATTGGCAGATTTTGATATTTAATGGCTGGGGTATTAAGTCAAAATCCCAAATGTAATGGACATTATTTCTACTGGATTTGTAACTGAGCTACTCTAAAACAGGAACCTCTATACTTTCATTTGTGAAACAAGAGATAATGCTCAATTATCTATGAGAAAAAAAGACCAGTAGGATCATTTACTTCTCTGGCAGTAAACTCGGCTACTTGACCGCAGAATGAGATCATCAGCCTTTTTGGCTAGAGTTATAGTAGAAAGAAGGAGAGAGACAAATGAATGGCAATCTCAGTAGGTAGTGTAGATTAAGAGTTGGGTGCAGATAAATCACCTTGCACTTCACTGGAAGCATGGGGAGCAAAGGGTTGATTATCGAGCTTTTCCACATCTGAGGCCGGCCTTCTTTGAGATCTTCTCTTCACGACAAAGAATGCCACAACTGCCCCAACAAGAAGAATTGATATGACTATTCCAGCTACGCCGCCTCCGCCTATTCCTGATTTCTTGCTTCCACTGCCAGAAGTGCCATCTGACGGGCTGTTTCCAGAGCCGGAGTTCTTATTGTGGCTTGGTTTGGTGGCTGGAGGCGTACCAGGCGGAGGTGGAGGTGCCGGACCTGAGCTCCATGCGTTACCATCTTTCCTGTCAAGAAGATTCAGACCCATAATGCAAAGAAGTTGCCATTTAAGAGAAAAATACTGAATTGACTTAAGTTAGATGCTCACTGGAGATTAATATTTTTCAGCTGTGCTGGTACCCATCCTGTAAATTGATTGTTTGCGACATTCCTAAGATACTCAGAAGTGCAAAATCAGGTCATTAAGGAGCCAGAATCAGTGCACGGGTAACTTGCAACGGTGATACTGTTACTCACAGATTTTCAAGTGGAAGATTGGCAAGGACATTTATATCCCCAGAAAACTGATTGTTTTGCAAGTACCTTTACACAGACGAACAAGGATGGTAAGGAAAATGTCAAGATGATAGACCGAGTTTTTACAGGCAAACCAGTGGCCAGCACTCACATGGTTGTCATGCTTGAGAGGGAACTCATACTTTGAGGCAGATTACCTGATAGTTGATTAAAAGAAACATCCCTGAAACAACAAAGAAGATCAACAAGAATAACATTATAACAACTAACCGAGGAGGTACCAGAAACTGTGTAAAATGACGTTCAAAAGAAAAAATATATATATAAAATATTTCTCTGGTCAATGAAATCTTTGAAGATCCCATCGACCTAATTTATGTAAAAGTGAATGCTAACTAATGATTAATTAAAGGAGGATGAAGAACTGCTTCAACATCCTCAGTTAAGCAAAAGTAATTTTCTTCTCCGGTCCACCGAAATAAGTGTCAGTAAGAAACGGATCTCACAGGGTAGCGAGGGACGAAAGCGGTCCAAACATATCGTTCAAGGCGCCTTGAAGCTGATTGTGGCCAAGGTTTCTACAGTTCAACAAAAAGAGATCCTAAGTCATAAATTCCAACAGTACCAACCACAGATAACAGGATCAAGTCCACTTACAGGTACTTAAGAGAGGTCAGTTGGTTAATAGACCACGGAATTTGCCCATTAAAGTTATTATTAGCAAGGTTTCTGCACGGAAAAAATATATATATTAACGCAACCACTTCAGGATGGAAAGCTAATAATGGCAGATACAAAAAGCTTTCAAAAAGAAAAAGAAAATGAAGGGCGCATTAAATTTAACATACAATCTTTGCACATTCAGAGGAATTTGATAAGGCATCTGTCCTCCCAGATTGTTATTGCTGAGATCTCTGTGAAAGAGCAACACGTTATGAAACATTTTATTGAAGATCCAGTGTAAGCAGAGCAAGTTAGGCCATCTAGCTCACAGATTTGTCACTGATGACATGCTTTGAAGCTTGTAACCAACCGAACCAGAGAGGCTAAGACCTGGTAATTTACTGACAAAAGATGACAGCAGAGCACATATTAGAGTTCAGAAACTGTACAGAGATAGCTAAAGATGAATCAAGGTTGTCGTTGGAATATCACATTTCAGTGACCCTGGAGCCTGAGCAAGTAATTCCTTTCCACGACTGTCCACACGGATCGCCACCACTGGCACTCCATTGAGTCAGTTGAGCAGGTTGGTTTAGAAAGGAATACATCTCCTGTAAAGCAGCAGCTGTGCATCGGACAAAACACAAGCAGGAAATTTAATCGATGTAAGATGGAACCAGCATATGAAATTAACTGATTAGTAAATTATTTGCTGTCAGACTCAGAAATCTCAGACATGCTTTGATCAAGCAATTTAAATTCAACCGTTAAGTCTGACCAGCTGTCAATAAAAATTATGTATCCTAGGAAACATGTCAATCATTTGACAGGTAAAACAGCATTTCTGAAGGTAACAAGACGGAGCATGGGAAATCACCTATTGCCTTTCTACTCTATTTTACTTCCATAAATTAAATTTCGAGAATATATGTGATGACATTCTCATGAATGAATGTAAAATTCTTTGCTAATTCTCTTATATAATTCACTTCATGTTTATTAAACTGCAGCAATAATCTCAATCAGCATCAAATCTTATCAAACTCTAGGAGATGATGAGCATTGTTGAACCTCACTTCACAGACCGCTAGAATCTTAGCCAAAAGCGATAACAGCACCCGATACATAATGGCCTAAAAACCTATGCTTTCATATCCTCGCTCCCTATCTTTAAAGGATAACCAAATTCTATATCTTTCACTATAGACGTAATGGTCCAACACTGGCCACAACCTCCATTTAAGCGTCAATCAAGCAAACTCCCACCTGAGTTTGATATTCGGGGAGTTTGATATGAGCAGTAGGCTGGTTATGTAATCATGAGCTAGTTTTTTACATTAACACCGATACACATCACATCCTATATGAGCCTGTAGTTATAACTGTGCTCAATATTAAAAAGTCCATCTGAACTCACAAAATGACCAACTTTTCTTCACTATCAGCTGGCTCTAGAAATCCTTCGATCGGATCTGCTCTCCAAAGCAGTGTACAACAGACAAATCCAGGGGAAAGAAAAGGCAAAAAGCTCAGTGACTGGTGAATTAATCAAAATTTTCAACCCAGAAGCAAGATCCATGACCCAGAAAGAAACTTTTTTTTTCCCGAAGGAAGCTTATGGAAAGAAAGATGATATTGCAGATTGCAGAGCAGTGAGACAGGAGAGGAGCTTTCAGCTGCAAAAGAAAAGAAAGAAGATGGCGTTAATGCTCACCGTCTGATGGATCTGTATCAGCATTGATGGAAGTGAATGTAGAGCCCAGGATGCAGATTTCAAGCATTATCAAGAACACCGACATCATCTTCTTCCTCCTCCTCCTCACACTCTCCATCACTCCTCTCAAGTGTTCTTGATGTCTCTCTCTCTCTCTCTCTCGTTCCTTCTCACATCTCACTCGCTCTCTCCCCTCATAATCACTGACCCAAAAGAACCAAAAAGGCCGTATCAATAAGCCATTTTATTATTATTATTTTTCTTCCGCAAATAGACAAATATATAATTATAGATTTTATACCTGTTCAACCATGCCAAGGAAAAAGCTGGCAGGCACGAATTGCCAGAAGCATCCAAAGCCACGGAAAAAAGGATCCCTAAAAGCTTATTTCCATAAGATTTTCTTAATTCCCTTCCAATATTTATGAGATGTATTCTGACTTTCTCTAAGTAAAAATACAGATACAGAAAAGGAAAGGCCCGCGAGGCGCAAGCTGTTGCGGACGAACGTTGACGTGTATATGGACCCGTACATTGTCTCGAGAAGTGGATTTTGTTTCCTTCTTTGTTAACCCATCAAGAGTAAAAAGAGTGATATTGACAGAGATAAAAAAGAGAACAAGTCTAGCAGATGTGTAGCTTTCGCAAGGATCAAACGCTTTAAGTCTCATTCACTTTGATTATACGAAATAAAGACATTAAAAAATCAAGATTTAGAGCGAGTTACTATTGATAGCTTTCACAGGAGTAGGGAGAAGAACAACAACAAAGACATTGTAGACCCAGCTGAGTTTTTCTTTTCTTCTCTTTTCTTTTTTGTCTGTGAAAAGCATGGTCAAGAACAGGGACCAGATCAATTCCCACTGTTCTCACGCCTGCAAGTTGGCCAATCCATGGTTAGGGAGAGAGAGAGTCACGAGAGTCCTCCCGCACGTATTAACAGAAACAGGCCCTCTGTTCATACTCGACCCCCCCCCCAACCTTCATTGTCGTCACGTCGACGATTCGTTTCCCTCTGAACTAATGCACTTTCGGCTCTCCCCACAAAGAAACGATCTTTGATCCGCCCTCCCTTGACAGTACCTCCGAAACATCCGACCCAAGAACAGAGTTAGATCTCCGACCCAGAAAAGAAAGCTGAGTCAAGATTTACGAGACACGTACTTCGTTCAGAGGTTACAGCCGGCAGAAACTCGGGGACACGCGGGCGTTGAAAAACGCTTGCAGTGCGGCAGCGGTCGGTGCCAGTGAAGATGTAGGTGGGACGGCACTCCTTCATTCTAACGCATCTAGCTTTTTCCTTATTTCTCTTTTTGCCCCTCCTTTTTCCTCCGCTTTTCCATTTCGGACCCCGCTTCTCCCCCTTTATTACGAAACAGTGCCATCCTGACGCTTTTGGCTGCACTATGTCACCTCGGGGACCCGACTGACTCACTAAACGAGGTTTTCCCGTTTATTGTAATGCTCGCGGAATTCGTCAGGATTTCTACGCTCCAGATGGAAATCAAGTATAATATAAAGTATAATATAAAATGATAAAGCTCCTGGAAGAACGTGATTAGTCGGAAATGAGATGGGATAATCTGGAAAAACTCGAGCGGCCCTTCCGATTTAATAATTTGATAAATACCAACGGGTAAAGAAACAAAACCGGGAGAATTTAGGTCGGTCCATTCCTAAGTTCGGCACATTCCATGAAATGTGATTGAAGAAGACAACATCGTGCGGTGGCGGACCATCGGCGCCCTCAATCAACGGGGCATCTCAATCTGTCTCGTAGCTTCGGCATTACCCAACAGGACAAACGACGCCGTGTTCATCAATCACGTAAAGCACCAATAGACGACGAAATTAAGGAAATTAAAAAGAATCCAATCAATTTCTCTGCAAAAACAACAAAACCTAAAAAAAAAAAAAAAAACCCAATTGAGGTTTGCCAGTCTCGCCCTTCCTTCTACGAGGGCACGAGGGTTTTGAACGCACCGCGCTTTGGCCCGTCAAATTGAATTGAAATTGAGGCTAGGAAATCACAGGTTGTGCATTGAATTTGTTAGGTCAGGTTAGATGTCCCACCACCAAAAGTCATAGAACAAAGATGGGGTTGGGGGCAGCTCCAATTAAGTTTTCAATTCGACCATAGTTTAAGTAGACGGTCGAAGAGCATCGGCATCACTTCTTTTAAAAGACAATCTATACATTGGTGGTTATGGCCGCACCCTTTCGTGGACCACGCCTAGGTAAAAAGAATAGAGAGCATGTATGAAAACGATTTCTTTTCTTCTTCAAATTCTAAAAGAGTTTGGTTGGCCGGTTCGATTCGTGACACGATGCATTCATTACCTCCCGATGAAGCAATAATGTTGAGTAGGGCAACGTGCCATGGATGTCGAGAGGTGAGATGAGCACTCGAAAGCGAAAGATTCCCCCCCACCCACGGATTGAGGACCATGTAGTAATGTGGACATGAAAAAAGATTCGAGATATGACAAATGCACGTTCGCTAGTTATCGAGATATATGGACTGTGTTGACAAGTGAACTCTAATTGAAAATATGTTGTCAAAGAGAAGAAACCCTTAGCAAGAATCACCACTCTTCCTATATCGTTTTAAGGAACGTATATTAGATTTTAAATTAAAGTAACGAGACAGTGCTCAGAGAATTTTTTTTTATGTAATAAGTTGAAATTCATGAATTATATTGAATAAATTAACGGTTCAAAGGCCACATAGCACATTATCTAGATTAATTTTATCATCATCTCCCGTTAATTATTAAGACAAAATAAGACATCAAGACATGTATTGAAATATTATTTTGGAAAATAAAATATTAGATGGAGCTCTCACAGAACCTGACTCTCTTGATTAATCATTTTGCGGGTTGGTGTACGCAACGTAGATTATAAAAAGAAAAAAGAAAGAAAATAAATTTGACGTCACTGTCGGGAGATAGATGGAACCGGGATAGCGATTAAGGATAAAGCACTTGGCTTAAGTTAGTGAAAATTCGCTTTATGTGCTAATGTGAACAACATGCTTGGTGAGGAGGAAGCTGAGAGACACGCGCCGTGCGACCGACGCGTTTCGGAGGCCTTGAAATCGTTGATTAAATAATTTATTGATTCGGACGAAAATGACTGATAAAAGGGAATTTTTTATTTTTGGGGGGTGACGTCATACGGAAAAGCCTTGGAATTATTGCGTGCCGCGAGGATCAGAGGAGGGAGACGGCTTGTCCGAAAGTACTCTCATTAGTTGGTCATGGCCTCCTCTTGAAGCTCTTCTTCTCTTATCCAAATTTCTTGACGTAAAATCTCAACCGTCCAATTGAAATCGGACGGTTAAAATATAATTTATGTCATCTCCGACTTAAATTAGGGGATCCATTTCCTTTCTTCGCCTCTTTCTTCATTCCTGTTTTATATTTTTGATTTTTTCTTAATGATGAGAAATTTCAATTTCATATATTTGAAAGTAGGGTCGAGGAGAGCTGAGAGGAGGAGATTTACTTCCAATAAAATTTCAAATCTATTCAGCGTCATCTTTTCGTTTCCCTATTATAAAAGGGAGCGGCAGCATTGAACTCCGATAAACATGGCTCGCACGTAAGATCGTTTAGTATGGTGATCGGCCAAAAGCTCACGAATCGAACCGGCCACGTAACAGAGACAGCTGCCGATTCCGCGTATGATCTCATAAAAGCGTACGGATGACTGCAGATACCGGGCGTCGCGATTGATCCTGTTCCTCGTCTTCATTCGTGCGACTGAGTTTACATTAAGCGGTGACTCGAGAGAACATAAAATCTCTGTCAATACGTATTATTATACCTGGAGTGCCTTACGAGGAGGGCAAAGTAGAGATGCTGCGGTGCAGCAGAGGATGGTGGCAAGAGTGCTCCACAGGAATAGTTTTAGGAGTGGGGCTTGCTTTCTTCTCCGTCGCTCTTTTTCTTTCTCGACGACGGAAGTGCCATGCAGACATCTCCTTCGCCCACAGAGGTCTGCATCTGCCACTTGGGGCTACTGCCAACCGCACAAAAAAGAAAGGGAAAAATCCCAAGAGCTTCCACGTTGGTTAGTGCCTACAGCGTAGGGGAGAGTCATTACGCCACGAAATGTCAATTTGAGTGCTCGACGCCACTCGTTTTCGCCACTGCGAAGCGATGATCTTTCTGTCTTCTTCCGGAATCTGTGTCGGCAACTACGGATTGGTTTCGTATGATGGACCGGTTGTCGACGGGCTCTGCGGCGATCTTTCTCTTACCGTCGATATCACCTTGATACAGTGATAGGTCGAGCATAGGGTGACCATTGTTAGACCGACGGAAGAGAAACTGCTGATGTTATACGAGACAGCTTCCGGCTAGTCGCGAAGGCGTGAATGATCTGCTTTCGGGTTCTGATAGTTCGCGGTATTGTGTCTCGTATGGGAAACCATTGCCATCTTTTGCTTAAGACATATTCGTTTTGACAATCATATTCATGTTTTAGGCTCTATCTGTTTTGCGGAAATTAATTATTTGAATTTTTTTTTCAAAAGAGATCATTTGAATTACTCGAAATAATCCGTTAACGACGGCAATTATATTTGTATATTTTCTTGGACGACGCAAGCATTTTCTATTCGTTCATATAAGAGATCATTTTGTAAAACATATAAATATATATATATATATTTTTCAAATTCTTCACTCTCTGCAAAATAAATGAAGCTTTGATCTAAAGATCGCAATTTTCACCAAAAACGTTTCCCTTCTGCCTTTTGCCTTAAAAGAATACCACTCAACTCTTGCAATATATTCCGACCAAAAAAAGAAAAAAAAAACTCTCACAATCTTTTTCTTTTTCTTATTTCCTACGAGGCAGAGAAAAAAATAAAGGCCGGATGAACTGAAGGTTCTGCATTGGTGCATGGGCCGTGCAAATTTGTATGCATTTGTTTGTCCATTCTCGTTGGGTAAGGCCTCATCAACACTTTAAGCCCATCGTGGGCTTTCTAAACTCATCTAAATGGGCTTTGATAGATGTTATCTTCGCTCAACTATCTGAGCGATTGGTTGAAACCTTCATAAGATAGAGCGACTAAAGTTGCAGCCACAATGACCTATCTTTGCCACTTCAATTAGTAGCTCACTCGATAGACTTAAAAAGATTGCGCTTCTCGCCTTTTTCATCGATTTCATCTTATCGGTCTCTTTCATTGTTATTGACAACGATAACCATACATGCCAAAAGCCTCGAACTAACTCTAAAAGCTCTAATATTAGCTCCGATACAAATTCTTGTGAGTGTACAATGGAAACATAATACCTTCTTTTGGGTAGATTGCCAAGAAGGGGTTAAGTTCGAGCTTGTCAATAAGGTTAGTAGGATCCATATTTACTCAGAAATTGAAGTCGATAAGTTATAGAGTAACTATGATATATCAACTACTCTAGATCATATCGATTTTTCAATAAAGGCTCTTTAATACAATTCACATAGGGATAACAATAATCTCTCCTTTACTTGGGTATCCTTCTACATCATCATGCTTTAGTTTGAATCTCTAATGTCCACATTTATTTGTAGTATTTCTTTGAAGGAAACCATGAAGGTTGCCGCTAAGACCACATTGGCACACCACAATACCCAAGCTGTCCAAAAACTGCAATTGTTGAATTTCTTTTTTGACATATTCACCAAGCACATCTACACATTGGAAGGGTCACCAGTCAATCATCAGCCCTAATACCATTTTTTTATAATCAAAATAACACGAAAACTAACATATTTTTTTAATTTAAGTCAAACGTGAGAGAACAAAATTACCCAAGTAATCAATAAGAAATGGTAAAAAACACTAGAGATTTATGTGATTTAATCCAAGCGTTCATACCTATTTAATGGAAAGAGCAAGCTACCCACAAATTCACTCTGATTCCAAAGAGTACAGTGTTCACATTTATGTAATCATTAAAGTAGATTTCAACCCTAAAAATACACTCAAGGTAAACCCACAAGCATTAATTTGCAGTTTTTGCCAAAGAACTTACTCAAAAAATTCACATAAATAAATTTCTGTACTCTCTAAGGAAACCTAGTCAAATTAAGAAATGTACTTAATTTAACTCGAGACATGTTTTCAAATAGAATTTGATCTCTGTGTAGACTATAATACTTGATGGTCATCTCCAATTCATCTAATATAATTAGAAATACTAATATATGTCTAGATTTGATTTTGTCTGTTTAAAGTGCGTTTGCTTTCGATTTTTCACTGTCTGCAAATTTCGTGGCTTTCACACTTTTTAAAGCTTTTCTTCATTTGACCCCAGAAACCTAAAAACTCTCAAAATATTCAACTTTGAACGTGTGGAACCGTGTGTAATTTTGGCGAACGCGAGATTCTATACCAGTTTGGCTTTCTTTATCCAACCTCAAAAAATTCCTTCTCTATGTCATTGCAATCGGGGAATGTCTTTAATTTTCTTTTCCATTTTCGAAATAGTTCACCAGCGATGTCACGCAAGATAAGAAGTTTTTATTATTATTATTATAGGAAGTGTGGAAAAAAGATAATGATGCTCGTGTTCTCTTGGATGGCAAATGCATATGGATCCAAGTTCCAACATAAATCCGCATGTTCAGCGCGAAGGGGACAGACATCGACAGGAACCTCGGAACTTGGGGTCTTGAATTTAATCGGATCCAGCCAAGCAAATTCATGAGATTGACTAATTGTGATCTGATCAAAGATGGGTCGTGTTCAATCATCGATAATCCAAAATATTATGATGCCAAAACCTCTTTCGTTCATATTGTCGAGCCTCAAACGTGGGGTTTCGACAGGTTGTATGGATACAAACGCGTGCATCGCTAAGTTTATTTGACTGTTCTTCTTAATAGTCTTCTACTTAATGAGAGTGAGAAAAACGGAAATTAGGGTTTGAGAAGAATGATGGTAGTCGGATGGGTATATCTATTCATTCTTCCTTCCCAAGAGACTTGAATTCTGTATTTTTGGTCCGCAAATGACATTTTTACAAGAGACATCTCGATCGTTGTTGCCCGCACACAAAAGTGGAATAAATCGTGTCAGACCGCCATGATTTCTCCAGTACGCAAAGGAAAGGACTAGTATTGAACAAGAACAGATAAAATAAACGAGTGGAATGAGGTATTGCCGGACCCTGTCTCGTGAACCCCATTGTCGATCAATCACCTTGCCTCGTCTTCATCAGGCAACTTCTCCCACTTTCATGCTCAACTTCGCCAGTTTTCCAATCTCCCCCACCCCCCAAAAAATGATAACATGGGTCAGATTTGTTCTATATTATGACCAAAAATGAAAAATTATGATAAAAGTCGATGAATGTGTCTAGTCTCCTCCTAGAAAATGATGCATTCTAATTGACTGCTTGATCTCATTCTCTTCACGTCCTCCTTGATTGCCCTTTAGTCAACTCTCTCGTATAAATACGCCCGAGTGCTAGCCCCAACCTCCATGTAGGCTCCTTTTGGGATTTTCGGTCATCTTCTCCACTTAGTCATGGCTGACCTTCATCTATGGAAATGTGACGAGGCCAAGGCGGGTACCAGAAGGAAGGGAAGGATCAATGGCCTCACCAGGAAGTGTGCTTCCCTGGTTCGAGAACGGCGCACCCGCGTTTACATCCTGCGCCGTTGTGCCACCATGCTCCTTAGATCTTACATCTGCGGAGACGATCGCTAACTCAGCTCCCTTGAAAACCGTATGTAGATAAACATCGGTCACTTTTCTCGGCCCGATCGAGTCATTCTGATTTTTGCTTTACCAGGCCCAGTGCCTCCAAGCTAGAGTGATCGTGTATTGGTTACTCCATCTGATACATATCAATCTCGAGTACTTTGTCTCGTACGTGTTCTGTTTTTAATCCTAGTGACGACGACACAAGTCACCAGCTAGGGTTTCTGTTCGACACACGGGGCGCGAAGTTTTCCCAAGAAACCGACATGGCGAGAAGAACAACATGCATCATAGCGATCCCTTGTGACAGTTCCGAGACCTTTCTCTCGTTTCCTTGGTTTAGTTTCCTCTGTATCTCTCCTTTTCCTTTCTTCATTTTTGGCTTCTTCATTTCCGGAGAAGCTTAGGAGAAGATCAAATTGTAATACCCTCACTATGTCGGCAATGTCATTATAGTATTATCGAATATTAACGCTCTCTTCCCTCTTTTGTCTTGTTACTGCAACTCATATGCATTCATGGGACGTATGTTCTTTTGATTTTGATATAAAGAGAGATATAATTTGAACATTGTTCTGAAAAAGGTTTGCTGAATAATTGATAGTCATACTAATCTGCCGAGCAAATGCTTGTTACAAAAGAAATCAACCAATGTGCAATTACAAATTGGGGAAAGGCACTCGGTTTATGTCACTAAAAAGAAAAAAATCAATTGACCCTTTATCAAAAGCTTTGGCCCCAAGTCAAGAATGATTGAATGTAACACATGATGAGAGTGATTGGTTATAGTCGATTGACTCTAAGAGAGGTTGACATATATAAATGAAATATCAACCGCATATTTTTGCGTTGGCTTGATTAAACATAGAGTAATTTTTCCATAGAGAGAACACTTTTTATTTTCATCCACGTCTATGCAAAAAATGATATCGATACTTTGAGTTGATAATGAAGAAGCTCAAACATACCGTGCAATGAATGTCTAATGCACATAGATTGTTCACACTTTATTTTTTGTCATTTTGCATTACTTCCGATCGCTTCCTAAATTTTGAAGTGGGAAGCACTTATTTCTGTTTTCTTCAAATCTTCCCTTCGATGTTTTCCTCTTTTACAAATTAAAAGAAGAAGACATCTCACCACTAATCAGGTCGGAATGATACAAACATTAGCTTTTATCACTTTGATTTTTGTTTAATTTTTTTTGTGGGTTTCACTAGTTCTATTTTGATTTAATTTTAACGCAGCGTATCTCCTCCTGTTTGTATATCCTCCTATCGGCAAACAGGAGGAGAACTAAACAATATGAATAATAAAAACGTGGCATTAGAAAGATAAAAAGAAAAAAAATTAAATAATGTGTGAGTAGATATAGATATTGCGGGAACCGGATCTAATGAATCCCCAATCACAATCAACTTGCCTCGTCTTCATTAGGCAAGTTCTCCTACTTTTGTGCTCAACGTCGCCATTCAGATCAACTGCTTAATCTCATTCTCTTGACGTCCTCTTTGGCTTCCCAGTCAACTCTCTCACTTCCAAGTGTTTATGAAAGCACTCTCGAGTCCTAAAACCATTCTTTCGTTCCAAGGGGTTATCTAAGCACACTTAGCCATGGCTGAGCTTTATGAATGGAAATACGATGAGGCCAAGGCATTCGCCAATGGGAAGGAAAGGATCAATGGCTTCGCCTGCCTAAGAAATTGTGCTTCCTTGGTCCGGGAATGGCACACAGCGCGCCCGCATTTACATTCTGCGCCATTGCACCATCATGATGCTCCTCCAGTCTCATGTCTGTGGGATCACTAGTTCATCTCCTTCGAACCATATGTGAAAACACTCAGCCGCTTTTCTATGCCTGATCGAATCATTTTCATCGTTTGCCTCGCCAGGCCCTATGCCTGGAAGTATAAGAGATCACATTGCTGGGTACTCCTGGAGGTCGCATTGGATGCCTCCCATAGAAAGAAAGAAAAAAGAAAATGGTGGATAAATCTCGAATACTTCTCCTTACACGTAATTTCGTCGTCTTAACCCTAGCGACGACAACACATATCACCGGCTAGGGTTCTTATTCAATGCACGGGGACAAGTTCTCCTAGAAACCGACCTGGAAAGAGAAACGATATGCATCGCAGCGACACCTTGTGATGATTGTAAGGAACTTTTCTCCTTTCCTCTATTTAATTTAGGTTTCTTCATATCAGAAGAAGCTTGGGGGAAGACCAAACTGTAATACCCTCATTATGTTGGGAATATTTCTATTTTATCTCCTGTTGTTGTGAGTACTATGCATGCACGTGACCTGCCTGTTATTAGTGATCATACTAATCTACCAAGCAAACGCTAATTGCATATCGACCAACATGCAATTACAAGATGAGGGAAAGCGTTCGGTCTGTATCATGAGAAGACAAAATGAGTTGACCTTCTTATAATTAAAGAGCCTTTAGCAAGAGCTTTGGCTCCACAGACCATTGACAATTAAAGCCCTTTGGCTTCTCCGTCTCTGAATGAAATAAAAAAAATAAGACCCAGCAATGGCGATTCATTAGGGTTGATCGACGACAAGAGAAACCGAGATAGGCGAAAGGTCAACCTAGTTTTTGCATTGGCTTTAATTAAACATCAAAAGACAACCTTTTCTTTTCATCTATGTCGTCAACGCAAAAAATAGTGTTGATGTTTCGAGTTGATAATGAAGAAGTCGAAACAAACCGGGCAATGAATTTGTACTGTACATGGATTGTTCACACATATACCTTTCGAATTTATTTTAATTAATTTGCATTTTTTCCTAAGTTGCTTCCTTAATTTTTGAAGTGAAAAATGTTAAATAATGTTTTCTTAATGTTTTTCCTCGATATTTTCCTATTTTACACATGGAAACATGGAAATATCTCACTGCTAATCACACTCGAATAGCAAAACATTTGCTTTTAACATTTTTTTTTTGCAATTTCCCCTAGTTATTAAGGGTGAGCAACGGTCTAGGTTCGGACCTGGACAAGCCCAGCTGTCGGGTTTTTAAGAAGAATGGGTTGGACCTTGATCATGAAATCTCTAACCCGATATTATACGGGTTAGTCCTCAATCATAGGATATCGGGTTGGTCCAACTTGATAATATAATAAATATTACCATTTTTTTTTACAATCCCATTTTTATAAGTTTCAGCAGATAGCAGTTCACTAGCTCAACCTTCCTCATTCACTTCAATTCTTCCTAAGCCCAAACTAAGAAAAAAAGCCTAACCTACGGACCCAATGTATGTTACGTCTTCTTTAGTACTTCCAAGTTCTAACCCAAGTGTTCTTCGCTTCTTCTTCGCCGAGGTTGAGCGCTCAAATTTAGTTGCTCACAATTTCACAAGCCCTAATTTGTTGAGGTCCCATCGGCCTCGCTGCTGCTCACTCACTCATTGCTCTCCAACCGCAAGTAATTTCACGAACAATTTAGCGGTCCTAGGTTGACTCTAGGACCGGACCGGACCGAACATGACTGGACAGATATAGTTAATCCAATCTTCGGTCCCAAGCTTGAGGGGTCGGTATACGGTCCCAAAAATTGAGGATTGACACTGTGCGGGTTGGTTCGCGATTGAGCACGGGACTGGCCCAACTCGGACCATACTCACCCTCATTGGTTATACTTCAACTTACAATTAACACGAAATACTTGAAGTATTTTGGAAAAATAAATAAATACATTTTCAAAATTTGGAAGTAAAATGAAAGAATGAATAAAATCTATGAGGATATGGAAGATACAAAGCTTTTCCTTGAAGAACGACGGTTGGTTAACTGTTATCGCAGAGAGAGCTGGCACGAAAGAAAATGATGCAGAGGCATATTCAAACAAAAGACGAACGTGAGCGGGGAGAGACAGCTTCTCACGACTGTCCATCACCTACGCAACACAAGAACCTCAAAAAGAATGAATCGAACGTGTCTTGCTCATTCTTGCCGTAGCATGGCGGGTCCTATCGCCCCGTGAATTATTTTCCAAGATGGCACGGAAGCGTAACTCATGCCGCAATGGAGCAAAGCCATGCATGTGCTCTGCTGCTATAAACAGGGCTCAAGCTCATTGGAACGAGGCATCCGACCAAGCAAACGAGAAAAAGAGATGGGGGAAAAAGAAGGGAGAAATATTCCTGTGATTGATTTGCAACGTTTTCCGTCGCAGTACGAGAAGCTGAGAGGAGCTTGGGAGGAGTGGGGGTGTTTCAGGGTGTTGAACCACGGGATCTCGGAGGCGTTGATGGGGGAGATGAAGGCGGTGGCGAGGTCACTGCTCGATCTTCCCATGGAGGTGAAAAGGAAGAATGAGGACCAGGTGGTGGAAGGGAGTGGGTACATGGAGCCCTCCATGGCAAATCCTCTGTATGAATCTTTGGGGTTGTATGACGTAGGGTCTGCTCAAGCTGTGGATTTGTTCTGTTCCCAGTTGAATGCTTCTCCTCATCAAAGGTTCAATCTCTCTCTTTCTTGCTGGGGCAAAATTTGGTTTTCGAGAGCAAATTGTTGTCGGTGCGTACTTATTTCCCAGTTCAAGCAACAATTTTAACACTCACTACCTTCACTTCTAAAGCACGAGCCAAAATATGAATTTTACGTTTGCTGAACTTCCCACTCCTGGAATTTGCACTGATAGTTTTGGTGTTTTATGCCTACCATGGACCTGTGTTAGCAAAACTATCAAAACATGAGTTAAACTGGAAAACAGTCAAGATTGCTTTGTGATTCTTAAGCCCTAGAGTTCGTCAGTCTCTTGTTCCCAACGGGAGATGATACTGGATCTTCTGTTCACTTTCTTCAGAGAAATAATTAACACCTGTTGTGAAGCATTACATGAACTGGCCATGGACATGGCAGACAAGCTGGCTAGAAGCATGGGCCTGAGCAGCAGTCAGTTCGAGGACTGGGCCTGCCATCTCAGGATGAACAAATACAGCTTCATCCCTGAAACTGTTGGCTCTACCGGTGTACAACTACACACAGATACAGGACTCCTGGCCATTCTTCAAGATGACGACGGCGTGGGTGGTCTTGAAGTGATGGACAAGTCTGGTTCATTTTTTCCAATTGATCCTCGGCCAGGCACTTTTCTTGTCAACTTGGGAGACATGGCTGTGGTATATCCCTTCTTCATCAATTGAGATGCTATCAGAATTGTTGTAATAGCATCCACTGGTGCTAGTTTAACCAATGTGTGCAGTTCGGATTCAAACCGATAAAGAAAGCACAGTCGCCATATTGTTATCCCTATTTTATTTGATTGGTTGAGAGTCTATGAACTAGCTGCACGAGTCTGCTTTAAAATTCCCTTTGTCTAACGGTTTCTAATAGTAGCAATTACTCCTCTGTTGCATGATCTAGGCATGGAGCAATGGAAGATTGTGCAATGTGAAGCATCGGGTTCAATGCAAGGAAGGGAGAATTCGGGTATCAATTGGAACTTTTGTATTGGCACCAAGGGAGGCAGTCCTTGAAGCCCCGGACGAGCTTGTGGATACTGAGCACCCACGTCTTTATGCCCCTTTTACTCTCACAGATTATAGGAAACTTCGTTCTGTAAAAAAATTGTACACAGGTGAAACTCTTGCACTTTTCCGAGTGGCATCTGAGATATGATATGGACGCAAGTCACTTCCAATATCGTCGACTCCGGATTCAAGAATTAAAATAAAGTGCTGCTGGCAAAACTATGTATTTTGTATGCAAGTCTAACAAGCTGCAGACAACGTAGTACTAGTTCTGCATCACGCTCGTTGCAGTGTAGGCACTATCTGTTCTCTAAGTGATTATCAGCCAAGTCACATTCACAAGAATGATCATGATAGACATTCGTCTTACAATTGGAAAATCCACGCCACTTCTTTACAAAATTGCTGAAATTCACATGAACAAATCAAAAGTGAAAGGCACGTCTAGGATTTACCATGCCAAGTCCAACGTTAGCTGGCTTAAATATGGGGAAAAGAAATAGAGAATATCTCACTGTATCCTAACTCCACATCGAAGGAAAAAAGGAAGAGCATTATTCACATGGCAGATAAATTAACCGTCAATGGGCAGGCAAACACTCCAAGAATATATACATAGGCTCCATAATGATGCACTGATGCCTCAATTAAATCATGAGTCGTGACCCACTCATGAAAGAATCTCACCGAACAATGGCCTAATGTGAAATCGTGACAGTTGAGTCGTCTGCGTATTCTGAATCATTTCCCTCCGTACCACCTGCTAAGGGCCAGACCAAGGCTGGTCCAAATGGTGGGACATATGGCACCGGCAGTGATCCTGCAGCAATCTGCAAAATGGCCTGTGTTTTGGGTCTCCTCGCTCGTATTTGGGTGTGAACACACCAGACCCAAGAGAAGCAGCCGCTCTGCCTCCTCTGCCACATGATCTCCTCTCAGCCTCTCATCAATCGCTTCAAGGATTCGCCCCTCATGATGGAGCGACCACACCCAATCCATTAAGGGGCAGAATCCACCAATCTTGATCCCCGGTCGCTGGCCACACACAACGTCCAAAACCACAGCTCCAAAGCCATAGATGTCAGATTCCCTAGCGGCTTTACCTGCATCACGAATGACATAACTGTCAGTCCATGCGTTAGAATGTTCATGGATTTTGTGCTTGATCGAATTCCTATCAACAAGTATGTCCACTTTTAATCGTCTCAAGAATCACCATTGACTACCTGTGTGCAGGCACTGAGGTGCAATGTAGCCAAAAGTACCTGGTACACCTTCGAGCTCTGCATAGGTCTCTTCCTATTCTCTATGGCTCGGGCCAACCAGAAGTCTTCTAGCTGGGCAATGGAGCTAGAGTCGAGCATGATATTGCTGGCCTTATGGTCTCTTGCATAACCTTCTGATCATATTCATTGTGCAGACAGTGCAAAGCTGATGCAACTCCTGATATGATCTGGTATCTCAGGTCCCATCTTATGGTTGCTTTATCCGGTCCGCAGAATATGTGCGAGTCTAAGCTGCCGTTAGTCATGTACTCATGCACCAGGAGAAGCTTCCCTTTCTTTTAACACTACCCTTAGAACAAAAAAAAGTCATGGTTAGGTGGTATGTTGGAGGACTACTTATTGTTAAAGTAACCCGATTTGACTTGTATAACAGGTTTTTGATTTGGCCCCTTGTGCTCAATTCAAGTCCACTCAACTTATTTGATTAATCATCAGCCTCGCACTAACTCTTAGATTCACCAATTGCTCTACATAGATTGAGGAGCAGTTTGATTCGCTCACCAAGTGTTTTGACCAGATGCTTGTGGCGCAGTCTATTGATGATCATAAGCTCTGCCAAGAAACCATCTTTGCTATTGACGTTTTCCCTGGAGAATCTCTTCACAGCAATCTCCAGGCTCTCCTTTGACAATACTCCTCTGTAAACCACACCCAAACCGCCCTGTCCTAATTTGTTCGTCTCATTCAATTTATCTGTGGCTGCCTTCAAATCCCTGAACCGGAACTCTCTTGGAGTTCCTGGGAAGGATTGGAGGGTCCCCAATATTGTTGGGCAGTTGGCCATTGCGTTCTTCTTGTACAGAATATAATGTAGCCACCAACCTGCCAAGAGAATCATCAAATGGGGGCACCCCAACACCCAAGGCAATCTTTGCCTCGATCTTTAAACCCTCGTCCTCCGGTAGCTTCTCTACTGTCAGATTCCATCCTAGCACGCAATGCATCTCCATTGCACTGCCTGTCGATGCTGCAAAACCAAAATAAGAGCGTTTATTCACAAATTTTCCAATGTCAAGAGCTGTAATCATTACATGATCGCTCAGTCTCGGCTTGATGGATGCAGGATAACCTTCATCTACCATGAAAACCTGCAGAGTTTTATCCTCTCCGTTATGCTGGATCCAGATCGTGAAATTCTTTCTATCTTCGGGCACAAGCTGGAAGCCAAAATCGGACAAGGACATAGTTTGTACTGATGATACGCTATTAATATTGAGACCGACCTGGTTGTCATCAGGGTCGAAGTCTTGCTTGAAGGTGTCAAACAGGACATCCACGAGGTGGTTGGTGGCATGTCCGTCGCTGGTGGCATAGGTCAGGCCCAAGTACTGCCCTTCGCTACCTGGAGGAAGGTCGAGATCGGGTGCTATCACGAACGCCATGCCCTCTCCGTGGCCTGAACTACTGCTGTCAAGATTTTGGATGTTGATGAAGGAGGTGTTGAATGAGGTCACTCTTGCTCCTTCGTCATGGAGCTTGAAATTATCTTTGAACATGATTCTTCCGGATCGGTTTGGAGAGAACGTAGTCCCCACCAGAGTCCAGTGTCACCTGGAGGGCGCCGTTGCTGATAGCTACCGGTTCAAGGACTTCAAATATATCGTAGCCAGATTCATTAAACGGCCCTTTGAACTGCTCCGTTATTCTGCCGAGGCTTCGGGTTTCTGAAAATGCCATTGGAGCAGGAAGTTCAAGATGAAGAGCTCGAGTCGTAGACCCATTTCAGGAAGTGGATTGCTTGAAGTCGCAGAATCTAATCAAAAGTGCAGGGTCGTATATACATTCTTATTTCTCATGTCGTGTAAATCAAAGTTCACAGGCAAAATTCAGTTTGAATCCGTATGTTTGCTAGGAACTTTTCCCACTAGAGATTATTAAAACTTCTCATGGTGCTGAAATTTCATTATGACTGTCTCGGGATGACAAATGGAGTCCAATTTCCGGTGGTACGGGTTACTTCCAGAATCTGTAGATTGAATTTCGTTCTTATCATGCAACACGCGCATTTTGACAAATCAAAGCGACATTGGGCTCACCCAAGACTCCAGGTTCAGGTCAAATCCAAGCTGATCATGATGTGCTTTACCCTTAAATAACAGAAAATTAATGTGACCTACGAAAGAAAAAAAAATGGAAAATTGTGGGTCCCTGCAAAGTGTTCCTATAGTTTGGGGCGAACAAACACAGAAAAGGCGGCGCCCAGCCCTCACATAGAACTCATTTCGAGAACGTGGCCACAAAGTTTTCCCATTCAGATGAAGCTCCTCCTGTAAAACACGATGCTGCAATATACGAACAGTAGCCAAATTCACAAGTAAGCGTGTTTGCGACATTGCTGAGAAACTACGGATGTGGAGATTGAGCTAGAGAAGATTTTTCATTGTCTGATGCAAAGCTGTACCCATCAGAAAAAATTGACTAGGAAGAATGAAAGACCCAGATTTCTCACGCAGACCTGGGTTTTCCACAAAAGTGCTCCGTCATTCATAGATAAGTTTCCGGGAGTTATCCTGAGATAGACTTCCGTTGCTTAGGAAACGTTTTTGAGGATCGTTGGCTAATTGCAAACAGCATCACCTCCACAATCAGGGCATGAGACCTAACCTGGCTCTTACTCCTCTTATGCCATTTGATTCTGATTGAATTGGTTGAAAATATTGAATTGGTGAGAATCAAAGTCTGGTTGCCCGATCGAGCTCATGTCGGTTTGGCCAGTTTGATCTCTGGATCATTACTTCTAGGCTTAATCATCCTTTATGGTTCATCAAACAGCAGGGTGCTTCCAATTTTCTCCTTTGCTTTGCACCAAGGGTGTGTACATGTTTCTGGTATCAATAAATCCCAATGTTAATGGGATCTGCTATCATCTACATCTAAGGACCCCTGCTTCTCTCACTAACAACAGCATCCCATACTCTTATAGCAACAACGACGAATAAATTTTTTTAAGTATCGCTAACTTCTCAAGTCGAACAAAATAAGACCTTAAAAAGTGCTCCACAAAGTTTCCTATAAAAATAAAGAAGAGAAAAAAGAGAAAACCACACAGATATTTGGAACTATAACTTTTGGCACGGAACCATTACAACATTGGTGTTCGAATCAGTTGGAACCCAAACGGTGACTGACTTAAACATCTGCTGTCTCCCAAGTTTTAAGTGGGTCGACATAACTGAGAGGTTGAGCTCTACTATGGACAAGGATCATCATCTGTACTAAATAGACCGCTTTCTTCATCTGCCAATTATAATATCTCAGTATACTCTTTAGTGTGGGCCCTACATATGGAACTCTGAGGGATCGATCAAGCCTTCTAGCACCACGAGTTTATCCAGCAAGGCAAATTTTTCCTCTTCAAGCACCTTAACTTCTTTCTCAACCTCTCTCAAATCGTTCCCCAAGGAAAAGCTTTCTTCCTCTAGAAGCAAGTATCTCCTCCTCAGTGCTCGATACTCATCCCCAGATGTAGAAGAGTCTGCCAATGAATCTGAATTTGATCTCTCTTGCTGAGGAAGCAATGTGGAAACATCATTCTTCAGGTTTCTTTTAGAGGTTTTCTGTCCAGTCTTTGCTGATGCAGCACCCTTCAGCTGTTGAACACCATTACCTTGCAATGGGAGCACAGTTGCCTTTCTTGAAGGAGCTTTTTTTTTCCTTGGCTTTACATCCGAAACTTCCTCAGAAAATAACATTCTTGAATCTTGCATTTGACTTGCTCAAGTTAGCTGTTAAAAGCATAAACACCTATGAACATCCGATAAAAGGCAATTAAGCAAACCAAGATGCGAAATATAAAGGTCGTACTTTTCTATTATTGTTGTTGTTGTTGTTATTGTTCTAGTTCTAGTTATGATTATTATCATTGTGATCATCATCATCATCGGTATTATTATTATTGTTATACTTCTTTGGAGGCCGCTGTCGCTGATTGCAATTCATCAACCATACGAAAAAGAAGAATATTAACTTCAATTGACGGAGGAGGCACTTGCTACATATTAGCAGAGCGCAATTTTCCAGAATAGTCATATGCCCAAATAGTACAAGATATTTGGCAGAACTAACAACTGAGAACAAAGGAATGTCCAGCAGACAAGAGTACAAAAGGCATGCATCACTTGATGCATACCTTCATGATGCATAATCTCTTCGAATTATAGAATTTGAAAAAGAGGAGAAAAACTAGCACCACCAAAATCCTATGTCATAAAATAAAAACCTTAGTAACCACAAAATTTGCTACTGACCACAGGCCCCTAAGGCTCAAACACTTCTCATGGAGCTTAAATCATATTTTACTTAATTCTGGAAATTATCATGACTAGGGTACAAATTGGACTAAGGTGTGATTTAGCCTCCAAAGGTTAACAGAAAAACAACAAACCAGACAGATGCAAAACAAAACTCGTAGTTCTTTAAGATACCGTTATAGAAAAAGAAAATCCTATATTATATGTTTACATGGTCACTAGCAGCGGAAAACAAATGTAAAACAATATGATAAGGAGCTCAATAAACAGTCCAACTTCCTAAAGTACTAGAAAGAAAAAGAATCTTTGCAAAGACATACCCCTATGCATTGACAGTCTAAATAAGAAAACACATAAAGCTGAAAAGAGAACTGAGCAAAGGCATAAGGCCATCTGTGCTGTTCATCACTTTTAGCTTTCGTCGAAGCACATCACTTCAGGGGTTCAACACCAAAACACCACGCCAAAGGAAGACAGCTCATCCAAACAACGATCAAATCAAGATGGGTTGCCAGATAATGGAGGACCCAAAAGAATCAGCGGAAGCAATGTGGGACCAAGAACAACGAATCCAAACAAGAACCAAGAAGATACAACATCAATAGCAATGTGAAGGCAGTAGACGGGAAGCAAGACATGAATTCCCGTTCGAAATCAAACTAGAAATCACCACTTTGGCACTCGCTACCCTACAAAGAAAGTAACCTGCACAACATACGCAAACTCCCCCTCCCTCCAGCAAAACAACCGATCAACCCAAACCGATGCGGCAAGCACGCGCGCTCGGAGATCAAACTCAGCTCAGGAAACAAATTCAAAGAGCAGCTCGGACTGGAACTCGAAACAACCACCTAACGACCAACCTAGGTTTCGGGGCTCCACGATCCGGCTCAGGATCCTCCCACCGAACACCCAGCACAGCAGGGGAGCGACGGAACACAATTTACACCCAACGAGACTCAACCAAATTCCTCCCCCGCCCGAACGAGCTCTAGGGTTCGGCAACGACTCCCAATCGGATTACGAAAAGACCCAAGATGCCAAATCGAAAAAGAAAGCGGAATCCGCAATTGGGTAAACCTGACGAGCGGAGGTACGACCCGCGAGGCGGAGAGGGGCGACGGAAGGGGAAAAGCCCGCGCTCTTTTTGTTTCTTGCTTTCTCCTCCTCCTCCTCCTTCTTCTGCTGCTTCTGCTCCGCTACTACGGGGGAGGGAAGAGGGCCCGAGTCGCTCGCGCCTCCATGTGACTTCCAAGAGAAGCATGGAGGAGGGTGGAGGAAGGGAAGTTATAAGAGGAAAGAGAAAGAAGGGAGGGTGGTGGAGGTGACTAATGAATAATGGTGGGGGCTACGTCAATGGAAGTCGCTTCACGGTGTTATTTGCAGACTCCGAATTTTAGACGGACTCTCCCCCACTTTCATCACATCTTCCATCTGCGTTTTCCCCCGAGCTCCTCTTCCCCCACCTTTATTCAACAACAAAAGAAGACATTCTTATGGAGCGATAATTACAAATTTGATCATTTGATTCGATCAAATTCCGTAAAATATATATATATATATATATATAAATCTCAATACATGTTTGCATCAGAAAAAACACTCATTACTTTGTCAATATTTCTGATTAGGATGTAACAGAAAAGATTGTTGCTCCATGAGTATTTTGAGTTGGGAGAAGTTGTAATTCAAATAACAAATCCGCATCATTTGGATAGAGTGCAATGTCAATCAGCGTTTTATTGATGAGGTGTTTTTGATCTTTGTGATTTCAAAAAAAAAAAGTTTGACTAATAAGTCGGGTTTCACAATGTTGATCAGGAAACATATGATGGGATTCTCAATAATTTTATCGAATTCATTATTTTTGAAAGACATCGGCTACTCCTAACATTATTAGGTTTTTCTTCATGATGACATATAAGATAACGAAGTTTTCTCGCTATCTTTTACATATAATTATTTGAAATTGGACTATTTATATACTTAGTTTAATTCGTCGGAGGATTTTTATAGGTGAAAGGAGCAGGTCACTAAACTTTTTTTTTCGATTTTGATGAGGTTATTGGAGTATTTTTTATAATTTGGGGACTAGCTAGAAACTTCAACAACTCTCTTCCCTTTAATTCATCCACTCACTCTCGTTACTTCCCTTTCCACATAAAATTACAAAATTTGTAACGGTAAGAATGAAGGATTTAAATATAACCAGAAATTTCCCAAAAAAAAATTGAAATCTTGACTCATGCGATGCCATGACAGGCTGATCTGAATCACTTCTCACTCATGGTTCTCTGGCTTTTGATATTGACCTTCACTTAGATTCTACATGTGTATATGTTTCTGTATCCTCCAAAGCTTTGACAATTTCTTAAAGTTCCTGAAAAACTAATTTACACATCTAGTCATTTGCTTCATCATATTGACCCCTTAGGCAAGCACATGTAAAGCTCTCCGTCCATGTGCATCAGAGTAAACAGTCATTGCTCCATGAAAATTCTGAGTAGAGAAGCTGTAATTCCAACAAGAAATCTCTGATATGTAGATCAAAGTGCTCGGTAAACTAAATTTTTATTAATAGGGTACTTTCAATCTCCATGATTTCAAAAAGCAAAAAAATAGTTGGATCAATGTAAATCAGTGAACAAATAAGATTCTTAGTGATTTTATCAAATTCATTATTGATAAAAGATATCGGTTACTCCTAAAAATTTTCCGTTTTGCTAATGCAAGGAGTCATCTAAGATATGGAATTCATCTTAGTGAGCTTGTGCTAGCTCTCATCTATACTTGTTCGAAATCCGACTAGTTATGTACTTAGTATGATATTTAGAGAGAGTTTTGTAGTTATAAGGAACGCTTGTCACTAAACTCTTACATTCGATTTTCATGAGATGAGTGGAGTATTTTATAATTCAGGGACTAGCTAGAAACTTCAAATCTCTTGCCCTAGTGAAAAGTCATCCGCTCAAACTGTCGCTTCCCATGCTACGTGAAAGGAACTGCATTTGCAAGTGCAAGGAAGAACTGAAAAATGGTCACTTTGCTAATAAATTGAGGCAAGGGAATCTCTGGCTCTTGATATTGATCTTCACTTTGATTCTACAACTGTATATGTTTACCTATGAACTAAAGCTTTTGACAATTTCTCAGAGATCCTAAGAGACTAATTTTCACATTCCGCATGCAATTTGCTTCATCATATTAAACCCGCATCGGACAACGAGGATGCGCAGCGGACAACCAAAGGGCTCGTCACCAACAACTTCTTGCTCCTCCAGGCCAAGAAGCCGAACATGTATCCCTGCGTCGGCGCAGCCACCCTGAACTTCACGGTGAAGCTGATCTTCTGTCCATATCTCTCGAAAACCAACCGCCTCGGCACGACTGTGACGTTAATTCCTCTAGGACGCGAAACCATGGCTTCATAAGCACTTCTCGGTTCCCCAACATTCGTCACGGTCCGAGTTACCGAGATCTCATCTTTAAGGTGAGGCACCACAATGGATGGATAGTTCAGTCCGGTTGCCGATGCACGTCTGGTGTCACATGTGCTGTTGTCTCTGGTAAGCAGGCGCAGCTTTTTCTCATCATAACCGATCGAGCACAGGAAGGCTTTGTAATCATCAGGCTGAGCATCATAAACAAGCCCCGGATTGAGGACGCGAGTTGGGTTCACAAAGCCAGATCCGAAATCAAACGGACTGCCCCTCCGGCCATCAGGGTCCACCGTAATGGGCTTTCGCTTCTTATCGAGCATAGTGGCTGCATTTTTTACATCAATGCCAAATGTCAATGACAAAGAGGATAAGGCAATTCATTTTCCTCTCTCCGATTATGCAACACTTTTGACTTGTTCATAAACTTGGCAGTTCAAATATGAGGGATTTAAACGACTCTAGATTAAAAAGAATGAAATGGTTATCCGTGAAGTTTGAAATGTGGAGAATTTTACCTGTTGTCATGATTGCGGATTTGATAGCTGAAGGCGACCAGGTTGGATGAACTGCCTTTATCAAGGTTGCTATGCCGGTCACGTGAGGACAAGCCATAGAAGTACCTGAGAGAATGTTAAACTGCATTTTTGCAACCGCAGGCGACCAGGCTGCAAGGATATTTAGTCCAGGAGCCGCGACGTCGGGCTGAAAGCCAAAGCAATTGATGAGAATGTGAATGCTTGATGTTGTTTGATGAATAAAAGGACAACGGTTCCTTATGCCCAAAGTTGAAAAACAAAAGAAGGAATAACTTACCTTTAGTATTTCAGGAGTTATGTAGTTAGGACCCTTTGAAGAGAAAGCAGCAATCCGGGGAGCAGGGTGAGCCCCCCATACCGTTTTTGCAGAGAAGATCCTGGACATCGGTTTTCTGTTCACCATAAAAAGTCAGTTCTGTCAGAGAAATACCCGAGTTTGCACTCTTTTGCAATTCCAAATCCACCATTAACAAAGGTATAAAACAAACCGTGTGTGACTTATATAGGAGAGGATCTTCCTCCCAGTTTCCTTTCCAACGATGGCCGAAGGAATCACAAATGGTACAGCAACATCTTTATCAGCATCGTCAATTAGTATCATTCCAAGCCCACCTGCTTCTTTCACTACCACACTCTTTTCCAGCTTCGACTCGGTATAGCTTCCTGAATGTCTACACACCAGAATCTTCCCTTTGGCCTTAGCGCGGCTCAAGGAACTCTCCAAACAGAAGCTGCAAGCAATAAAGGCAAGAATTGGCTCTTACGTTTGCTTATCATTAGCGTCCACGTTGCAACATTTTCAAGTACCTTCTGCTTCACCTGGATTGATAAGGAGTAAAGTATCCTGCGTAGGCTTCAGAGGCAGGTATGATTCTCACGGACGTGTTCATCTCAAAGACTGACAGACTCGCGCCCTGTATTACCCCACAAGAAACAATCAATTTCCTTTCGGCCCTATAGATGTGATGAATTCAGAAATCACTGGAAAAGCAAGTATTACCGTAAAATTACCACCATTTTGCAGCATGATATCAGATACGATATCTCTATCCGTTGAGCTTGCTGCAACAGTGATCATCCATGGTGCGAGATTTGTTGCCGAGCCAGCATTCCCTTCATTTCCAGAAGAGGCAACCACCAAAATTCCATGACTGGTTGCATGGAACGACCCGAGAGAGATGGCATCAGTGAAATAATCGCCCTGAGGAGCATCGGGACCAAGTGACAGAGACAAAATGTTCACACCGTCTTTTATGGCGTCATCAAAGGCAGCCAGTAAGTCCACATCGTAGCAACCAGAATCCCAGCACGTCTTGTACACAGCAACCCTAGCCACTGGTGCACCGCCTCTGGCTCCTCCTGCTGCCAAGCCATTGTAGTTCATGTTCTGAACATAGCGGCCAACCGCGGTAGAGGCTGTGTGACTTCCATGCCCAGAGCTATCTCTGGGAGACCTGAATGTAACTTTGCTGGTCATGTCCTCTTCAGCTTCGTAGCCACTCAAGTAGAATCTTGCACCAATCAGTTTCCTGCATTACAAAGTTTCTGTTAACCAATGACGAGTCCTCGACATCAATCAATTTGCTGAACTTGATTTATAATACTAAGGCCAAAGCAGAAAATTACCTGTTGCAGGATGAAATGTTGAATGCTTCTCCAGACTGGCATTGCCCCTTCCATTTGGTTGGGACTGGTGGCATTCCATCATCACTGAAGCTTGGTGATTCGGGCCATATTCCTGCTTTAAAAAGTGACAGATCATGACTACAGTTCCCTTTTTTTTTTTTTATGATTACATCTGAGACTTGGATGCAAGTAAGGTAGCTAAGTGATAATTTGCTCAATATCACGTTAAAATAAGTATTTCTTCTAACCGTAGCAATGTACTTAGCAATACATAGACATCTCTTCAGCCTAAAGGAGCAAATTTGTACCGAAATTATAAGTCGTGTTTACCAATAATAACACAACCAATCTAATCGCGGAGACTAGTTTAAACTGATGCATCTACCAGGACTGGAGTAACACCTAGCGTTATGTTCTCCTTTTAGAATGGATAGCTGCTTTTCAGGCCAGAAAGTCCTCGAACAGGCAATGGTCCAAGAATCTAACGTATGCAGAGGACTATGTTTAAGCAAGTTCACCTGTATCAATAAAACCAACGATGACATTCACTTGGTTCGTGGTGGAGTATCCGGGAATTTCCATGGTTTCTTCACCCACAAGACCCATGAAATCCCAAGAATGTGTAGTGTGCAGCTTCCTTTTGGTGTTTGGGAATACGGAGACCACTCCTGGCATCTCTGTCAATCATCCAACCGCAACATCATCTTCTTAGTCCCGGCAAAAATTTACAAAACAAAAGCTGCCGGAATTCAATAACATAGCAACAGAGAAGAAGTGTTCATCCATTAGCTTTATCACATACTAGCAATTTCCGAAGCTTGCTGATCAGTGATCTTCGCCGCGAAGCCTCTGAAACCATGCCTATAGCTATACAAATGCGATGCCTGTGCTTCCTCGATGCTGTTAAACAACATCGAAACATGCTTGAATATGCTTAAGAAAAAGAAGCTCGCATGATTTCCAACAGCAATAGAACACATTACACGAAAGAAAGTACATAATAGAGGAACTTATCGCTCGACTGTATCCAAACTGACCTTCCACTGTGCACAGAAGCAAGCATCTGGTGGTCTTGCCGCACAGACTCATCTGGGTCTTCATTCCTTACGCTTCCCATGTAAACCACATGCACCTGAAAACATAGAACAATCCCAGAGATCACAAAATGAATACCTCCAGGAAGCTAAAAGAACCGATTAAATCCACACGGGCGTCGATCCCATCGAAGTGGGTGTTACGCTATTTCACCTTGGAACCAAGGCAAGTGCCGATTTCCGCTACAAAAGCAGAGAGAAACAGAAAAAGGAGATGACTTTTCCCACTGTCCAATCTCAGGGAAGCCATGCTCAAGTTTCTGTGCCTGGTCCAGTGTCTCCGTGCTGTGTGGCCTTTGGTGGGTTAAGAATTAGAGGGCATCAATCAATCAAGCTTTATAAATGAGCGAGAGAGAGAGAGAGAAAGAGAGAGCTTGAATGAGGTGGAAGATAGAGAACGAGGATGGGAAGATAGAGGAAGAATGTTTCTTTGCACAGGAATACTGAGGTATGAGTAGCTTCCAAGAGTATAAAAGTGCGAGCTTTCCTTGGAAAAGGAAGACGATGGAAGTAGATACGAGAGAGAAAAGAAACCGAAATTAACGTGAACGTGGGTTAAAAATTGCAGACATTGCCGATGATAGTGCGGTCGATGCCCGATGGTGGTGCTGTAGGACTGACAGGTTTGCCTCTGTTCTTTTCTTTTCTTTTTCTTGGCCTTTTTTGGAGGTGACCCATAACCCAAAGCATTATGATCACATGAGTCTTGCTCGTAGCAACTACTTTGACCCCAAAAAAGAAAAGTAGAATTCACATGTTATAGAATTGCTATGTGCACCAGAATTTAAATGTGGACCACACTGCTCAGTAATTTAACAAGTTCGATGACAAATTTGTTAAAGATCTAAAAAGCTTCCGTTCGCATCGTTATTGCGCCGCGCCGCATGTGAAATTCCATCTTTTCTTATGGAGAATAGAGTTAATATCATCAAAAATCACAAACTAAATACATATACTTCAAATTAACTTTCTTCGCACAGGAGAACACCTACCCACAAATTTTTAGCCGACAGTCCACCCGATTTCCTGTCAATATGCGTACTTACACACTAACGGACGATGTTCAGTACTGAGAAGATAGGACCAACTCGAAGAGTCTACGTGAGTCAACACGTACCCATTTTTACAGGATGTCCATGGATACAAATGGCGTGCAGATTCGACCAGGGGGAGGGGGGGACACCAATTTGTAATTTCTCGTCAGGCGGAAATGAATTTCGGGTAAAGAAAAAAAAAAGGAAAATAAGAAGAAGTATATTCAACAAAAGTTCTTGCCCATCCCTTCCCCCCCGGTCAACCCAACTTTGACCGAGGCGAGGCACACTTGAATCCCGAGGACCGTTGAGGAAAAGGGGAGGCAACGAGAGGTGGGTGGAATTATTGCGGCAGAGCCGTAAAGCAAGTTGCCAAGGAAAGGACAGCCCACCAACCAGCGGTCCCCAAACTCGCTCCCGACTCACCGAGTCGCCGTCGAAAATCGGCAGGCATCGGCCGGCCCAACGGCCATATTTCCACGACCTAGGGGCGGAGCGTCAGTGCTCCGATCGTGGCCGCACATGCCCGGCCCCCAACATTCTTTGCCGCTGGTCTCTTAAGTAATTCGACCAGCTTTTGCGGTGATCCGCTGTTGCTTCTTCGTGACAAGACGGGGTTGCTACGACCTTTCAACTTGATTACATAGGCGGAACGCCCCAGTCACATCCCGTTACATCAGGTTCCTGTGCCACGCCCGGTGACAGCGCGGCATCCGTCGAATTCCTCTGAGCTAGACATATCACAATTCAAACGCGAGATTCCGTCGCATCTCGAACCTAACATTTTGAATAATCTGACCAAATGTCGCGGAGTTAAGAGACTGGTTATTTTAATTCTGTCTTCGAATGCGGATGCTGGGATGGGAGCTTTTGAAAGGGAGTGGGAAAATAAGCAAAAACAACAAAAAGTATCTTGAAGAATCTCTTAAGCAGGAATACATGCGGAAGGATCGATTTGACGGGACCTACGACCTATGTAAGTGAACATTGTCCTGCGAGTCTCTCTTAAACAATGCTGAGTAAGGAGGCCCGGGCATGATCATTGGGGTAATCTCTCATAAATCCTAATCATCATTAATCTTGATAACTCAATCCACTTCCACCCTCTTTCTGTGATAATCAGTATTAGCTGAGTATCCATGGCCCCATCATCACATCCCTTCAATAACAAAAAAAAAAAAAAAAGTTTTGCCCAATAATGTTGTATATAGAACAAAACCCACCATGAGAGTTAGTGCGCGAGGCGACTAATTGGTAAGTGTCATCATCGCACATCATCAAAGCAATCCTTTATCAAGAGCTAATATATGATTTGCAATCAAAGGGTGTTTAGATTCCTTGTCGGCGAAGGTCGTGTCTTTGCGAGATTGAGGTCTAACCAGCCAAGAATAGTGGAGATGGGGGTGTTAGATCGCCGGACCGCAGTGTCTCAACTTCGAGTCCCCCGTTCGGTGTTACTATCGAAATGCGAGGTTGCGGGAAGGTCGATGGCGAATTTAGAGGCAACGATGATGACTATGCACGATCTTGGACACCCGTCCAGTCTCGACTTTTCTTTCTTTCTTTCTTTATGTTGATGCAGTCGAGCTTCGACTTAAATCTCATTCTTCCGAACACTCGCGAACCCTTGATTTTATGTCGTATTTGCTCGATTGTCAACATGAGATTGACGCTAAAAACGTGCTATTCCTTCCCTCCCCTTTACAATCGAGCCTTTGCGTGAGATGTTGAAAAGATTATCTAGTTGTACGTAACCTGCAATCAACCAATAAGCGCAACCCGTCGTCTTCTGGTTCCAATAATTCCAGATTTGTCATTTTCCAATCATTTTCCGTCCTCCTTTAGTTTTCCACAACGATTCCCCATGCTTGTTGTGTACACACAGAAGAAAGTTCGATGTGCATATGCAGACGCACCATCTTTGCTTGAATCCTCCACTTTGCTTGAGATGAAATTCAGCATCTCTCTCTCTCTCTAAAAGATTACAGCTTTCATCGATTTTGGTGGCAATGAGTTCAGCTGTCAATTGGGTGTCGATTTGGCATTTTCTTTACCTTGGTATTCATGTGCTTTTTTATTTTATTTTTCCGCCAATGAGCAATTACATCAGAAATCACA
The DNA here is from genome assembly GCA_030064385.1 of Melaleuca quinquenervia. Taxonomy (NCBI): domain Eukaryota; kingdom Viridiplantae; phylum Streptophyta; class Magnoliopsida; order Myrtales; family Myrtaceae; genus Melaleuca; species Melaleuca quinquenervia. The sequence goes on along the minus strand of CM057727.1, from coordinate 17,669,781 downwards.
GAAAAGGAAAGAAGACCAGAAAATTTGTCTCCTTGCATCTGCTTCTGTGTGGCCATATCAAATGCCCAACGTTAATACTGTTTTGTTTTTTTTTCTTGTCTGTCTGTTCAGATGCTCGGATGCTGAGTGGCCAATTTTCTCTTGCATTCAGTCAAAATTCTTGAGACTCTGACATTTGTCCATGACAAAAGAGGAGACAAGTACTCGGGGAAAGAGAAAGGTCTCGTTGTTTGTTATCCATGGGTATTTCCATTTTTTGGATATATATGTTTAGCTCTTGAAAATGCAATTTTTACATGATACATGGCATTAAATTGGTGTCTGTCTCTCTTTCTCGTGGAAACCAATTTACATGATACATGGGATTAATTTTGACAACATTAATGGGTCGTAATATTTCCTTCTTCTTCTCCTTCTCGGGACAAAGGCGAGTTTCTCGAAAGACGTGAGAAGACGGTCGGCGCACCGTTAACCAAAAGCCTTTGGACAATTGGGACGAGGGCATGATGAGGCCGCTCAAGAAAAGCGATGCTCGTGGCGTGTGGGAGAACCAAAGATGGGGGCTGGGGACAGAACTCAATAATGATCATATCCTTTTGTCGTTTGAGGAATCAACGAGAAACAGTTGAAAAAAGGGGATTTTAACTGCACATGATGTATGGATATTATAAATTATGTGCAAAATCAATGAATGAATGAATAAATAAATGTTCGAGTTTGCTGAGTTCTTGACAATGGGCACTGCGGTAATTATGGCCGTTAATCATGATTTCACAAGGAGAAAATAAGGATGATGAAAAGCTGGTGAGCTCGGAGGAGATATTGGAGAATCTTATGAGCGATGTTGTCACGGGCTCATAGGGTTGGCAATTTCCCCCCTTCTTTTTTGTTTTGTTTTAATGAGTGCCTTTTGTTGAATCTACAAGCGAAACGAGCCTTTGAAGGCATCCAATTGACTCCTTTCCTTATCATCTTTTCTCTCTCCCCTTCCCCCCCCCCCCCCCCCCCCCCTTGTCTAGCTCAGTGCATGACGAGTAATGTGAACTCTTTTTGTTTTCTTTGGCCAATTGGCGGAGCGCGGCGCTCCGGGTTCGAAAGGCTAGTCGGGGTTCCGGGGGGCCAGAAGATCGAGGTCGAGTTGCTCGGGCCTCGGGGACGACGCGGGGTGCGGGAAATTTGAACGTTTGTTTTAGTTTGGTCCTTTTGCTTGATCTTTTACAGCTAGGGGAACCCAAAAGAAGATGAAGTTTTTTTTTGGGGGGGGGGGGGGGACAATAGTTGGAAGGTTAAGGCCTGTTAATCGAACCGGGCCCATCCATGGTAGTGATTGGACCGGGCCTTAATTCTACATATGGGCTAAACAGGGAGCATAACAAGTATGAGCATGACCCAATCCTGTAACTGGCTAAAGTGAGTCTGCAACCAGAGAGATTCTGAAATACCGCCCCTCACCAGAGAAAAAATTCATTCGAGTGGCTAAACCAACGAAAGGTCTGCAGCCCCTCTCTCTCTCTCTCTCTCTCTCTCTCTTCCTCTCGCGCTTGTCTGGACTGGAGCTTCGGCAAATGTGTGCAAAAGGTGAGCTCTAATGGCCATCTTCGGCTCTTTCTTGTGTTTAAAGGCCGTTCCTTTATGATAATTCGAAAGCTGGTTCTTGATGGGTATGATGTTTCACTGTCATTGAGCTTTGCTGCTGATTAGTTTCTTTAAACGAATGGATGGAATTGAGTCTCGGGACTTGCTTGGCGGTGATAGAAACTTGGGGGTGTTCTTGTCCCTGTGCTGCATTCGGATGTCTGCGTTCAATGATTGAGCTTCTCTGCTTGTTGTTATCTTCTGATGAGGGCGTCGATTTAAAGATAGGATGGAGGGCATTAAAAACGTTCTTTTTTCTGTAGATATCCTATGGGATGATAGTGTGTAATGAGTTCGCAACGACTACTTTTGGCAGACGAAAGATATCTCCCATGCAATCTCGAATCACATATTATGTGAGCAAATGTGGGAAATTAATCCAATAGAATCAAAAAACAAATGACTAAATTGTGATTGAATAACCCGTCTTTTTCAGTAGGTGCAGCTGCTAGATTGAGTGTAGATCGTTCCAAATCTGTAATCTTGCCAATTACCCCACTTGATCGGGATTGGTTTTTGGGACAAGGAAAATGCGAAAGATTGATGTTATCTGTTTAGGATGGATTTTTGTGGAACTTGGCAAATGGAAATGATTGATCTTACGTGTTTAGTATGGATGCTTTTGAAACCAGCTCAATAGTGATCCAAAAAAAGAAAGCATGCCTAGCCAATTTTCCTTTTCGAATTAATTTGCTTTATATTGTTGTCTTTGATGTTAGGTGGATAACCAGTATCTATAGAAGAATCAGAAGTGGAAGCTATGACCGTGACCGTGGTTTCCTCGTGCAATCCATGTCTAGTTCGTCATCCCAGGCAACAGAATCAATGGTATGCCAAGACATTCCTTGGTGCTGGGCAGAACATCCAGGATCGTATTTGTTCTACAAGAAACCAAATCCGACATGATTATCGAGAGAAGAAGTCAGCCCGAGTATTGGCTGTTACGGAAGGTTCTACTGAGTCCAGCAAGTCCGAAGAGACTCTTCCATCTTGGGCTCGACCAGATGCAGATGAGCCTCCTCCATGGGCTCGGAATGAAGGAGCACAGAATGCATCTCAACAGAGCTTTGAAGTGCCCTTCATTGTTTACTTGTTAGCCTCCGCAGTGACTGCAATTGCTGCGGTAAGCTTCTTTTGCTTTCCTTGTTCTGTTCAATACAGGAAGTATTGGTTGATAATCTTTACAAGATCTAATTTGCAGATAGGGTCTATATTCGAGTATGTCAACCAGAGGCCTGTTTTTGGAGTTTTGAATTCGGATAGCATCTTTTATGCCCCATTGCTCGGCTTCTTTGCATTCACTGGCATCCCAACCTCGGTAAGTTTTGAAGCAGCACCGAGTTGTGGATTCTTGCCATTTGGCAGCAATATTCAGCTAATCATTTATGCCCGAATTCAGGCATTTCTATGGTTCAAATCGGTTCAAGTTGCAAACAAGGAAGCTGAGGAACAAGACAGGAGGGATGGCTTTTTGTAGAATCAATTGTCTTGTGTAAATTTCAGTTTACGACGATGATTTTTAATGGAATATGGTTGTGTCTATAAGTCTAAAGGCCGTGTTTCTTCCAGTCAGTTTTGCAAGGCACAGAATGTTAAATTGTAAATGATGATTTATTTGCAAATTTCATGCTATCGTCATAGAATTTCAGACACACTTGATGGTATTGTCTGAGGTACTTGAAGCAGATTCATAGTATTATAAGCCAATTTAGCGTTTGGCTTCCCATCCCTAAGCTGATCAGCCAGTCCAGTGGTCTGGGCTGAGAGTTTCAGTTGTATCTGATGAACCTTTATGGAACCGAAATGACGATTGTGACTCAGTCGGCATCTTTTCCAGGTTTAACAGAATAGCTTCACAACTTAACAGAGAAACCAAAAGATTAGTATTTTTTTACCTGTGCCTGTTGAGGCTAATGGCTAATTTTCAATCAGAAGAACGAGAGACAGCTAGCTGAAATATGAATCTAGTTTCATCATATTAACAAAACAAATTGCACAACCAATTGTTCTACAAGTTCGAGTTTATAATAGAATAAAGGCAATTACATCTTGTACTCTCCTGCGCTATCTACGCAGAAGAGACGGACGATTCGACTCAATGAAGACCCTTGTAATATTATAATGACTAAATCTTTGTGGATGAGACAAATGACATGATGGAGAAATAAAAATCTACATCTGGAACTTGAGTGAATAGTTTCAAGAAAGCATGGCAAGGTGGTCATCATTTAATTTCCCTACAACAAGAAATTCAATTAAAACTGCCTCGAAGTCTGTATTCCTTAATAGAAAATTGCCCATACCTCCACGAATCTTTTGGTGGGCTGTGAGCTAAAAGTTTGGCAGTGGTGAGTGCTTGGACCTGCAGCTGGTGACTTCATCGTAATACATAATTTCAAGCAGATGTTTAGAAGGGAATGGAGGCTCGAGCATCCGAACAACATACTGGCAAAGAATCTGAAAATAGTCTGCAAACAAAATTCATGGAGGAGGAAGAAGGAGAGAAGAATCCTGCCCCGGCTTTATCCATGCTCCAAAGACTAGACCGCCTTGACCATTTGGTAACATGAACTGATATTGTCTCCATTTATTTGCCATTGTGATCGTTAATGGAAATGGTTGAATTTGTAGAACTGGTAGAAGGTCTTAGCAAATTCTTTTACTCTCTAATGTTCAAGTTTCTAAGCACAGTGCCTTGATTGAATAGCTGCAGGTTCTGGAGGAGAGGCAGAGCTTATCAGCAAGATATCCTTCAGACCTGGTCGTGGAGAAAATCAGAGCAAAAGAACAAGATCGTTGCAAGACCATATCATCTGCCGTGGAGGAAGCTCATCACAAAGGGACATTGACGGATCGAGTAGCGATGCTCGAGGACCGAGTCTTACAGGTTCTACGAATGACTTTTAAATTCATGCCCTAATTCTGTCTCCTCGGTTACTTTTTCTAGCATTAATCTGATTTTAAAAAGCTAATAATGTTTAAAGAGCTAATAGCTGATTATAGCTCTTCTTTGGACATAGTTGAGCCTAGAGATTGATGTCGGAAACATTTCGAAGTCAAACTATACTGTCGTCCCGACAACAACTGAAAATGTCAATCAGCACACTTTGGAATTGGCCGTGGTTGCCACGGAGAGTGCAAATTTGAAGGAATACCGACAAGAGAACCCACATCCTCTCTCAACACAAGTGAGTAGCAGATACCATAGCACCCTCAGTCCAAGTCTTCATGAATTTAACTCGATTATTTTGACATTATACTAAGACTAAAAGACTCAAATCGGTAACAATGTTGACTACTTACAGGAAAAGGACTCTGCAGATACAGGAACATGTGCTGAAAAAACAAAAACAGCAGGAAGCCACAAAGGCAAGGGGAGGTCAGTGCTGAGGAGAAGTAAATGGCTTTGTGCGATGTCTAGACTGGGATGTTGATTCTCTCTCAGCTAACTTTTTTGAATCCTGAAAGTTGAACAGCTATTAAAATGCCTTATTCTTCCTTCTCTTGGTATACTCAATAAGGACACTTTCAGCAGTGCAGTCCCTTGTGCCTTTTGCTCTTCAACCGCGTGGCTACAGTATAACATTTGTAACTTCGTCTGGGTTAGATCTGCAGTTGCAATGATTCCTGGTCGAAAACCATTTATGCCCCTTTTTTCTCTGTATGAATTTCTAGCGAGCAAGACAGGAGGGACAGATGAACAAATCACATGGTAGTGGTGCAATTTTCTTCTTTTGATCTTGTCAAATGCGCTAATAGCTTGTTTAATGGTTTTCCAGGTCTCCATGACCCAAAACTTTGCAAGCACACCATTATAATCACTCTTTGGATGCTTCCATAATAGTGTGAATGCATGCATTTAGTTAGGTGGGTCATGGAAAGACATTTTAGCTAGTAGCTCTTCATAGAGACGGCCATGCGAAGGAATAGGTATGCATCGACCTCATAGATGGGTGGACCAAGAAGTGAGTAATGATGTTAACTTGGTTTGCTGGTACAACTTAAGCGCATAATTACTCACAATTTCATAATTAGGTGCCTAATATCCTAAAAAAAACCTAACTATAGGTTCAATCCCAATTTTGTCCCTAACAATTCTTTTTCTAAAAAAAACTGTCAACTTGCACTCAGGTATTATATTTGTCTTGTGCTAAAAAGTTGGCACTGATTTTTTTAAACTCATCAATGTTAGGAGGTTGTTGTTCCTCCTTAGGCCTTGGCCATTTAAAGCAAATCCAAACCCATTGGCCAACTCGGTTCATCGATTTGAGCACACAATGGCTACACGTTTCTAATTTGATTGCTTTCCCCTTCTAGTAGATATCCTTATAAAAAAAATGAGAATTACATAAAATCTCCATAAACTTTGCAGTTAGTACTCATTTGCCCCTAAAGTTTCAACCATTATATATTATCTCATAGACATTCATATGGTTGTAATCATAAACCATTAGTTATTTTTTCTCTGTTAGCATGTGCAATACACACGTTTTTCAAGAGGTATAAGTGTATTTCCATCGAATTCATTTAACAAATCTCTTATTTACCCTTAAATGTTGTTGAAATGAGAAATGTAGGGAAAAAAAGGAGAAAATAAATTAATTAAGATACTTTGATATCCGCAAACATGAAAACACTCGTTGATATTTGTTAAATATATTAATAGAACTATATTATATATATGGAAAACAAGAAACATGATAAAGTAAAAATGTAAATGCCTAAATAATAATTTAAATTACAAAATTGGATACTCGATGACTAAAGAAATGGTTGCTCAGTATATAAAATATATCTATAGACCGCCATATTGTGGATAATTATTTTTATGAGTTAATGACGTTAATATTTTTTTACTTTAATCAAATCATTTTTTGCATCAATAAAATAATTTAACGATACACAATGACTAATCAATTCATGTTTATTCTTATTTTAAATATCTTATTTTGTTCTCCAGAAGTGGCAAGGGTTGTCGAATTGTAGGTTTTTTTTAACTAAATATTACTATCAATACTCATTATTTCTATTTCTAGTATTTACTTAATCTGTCTATATCATATTTTTAATATTATCTATTTTTAAGCAGTAATGATAAAAGAGAGAAAGTAAAATTACACTTTTATCGTCTAAAACTAGTGCGTATTGTATACACTAGAGAAAAAAAAAAGAACGAAAAGTCAATGGTCAAAACAAATGAAAACTTAGATATTGAAAGTTTGAGGGTAAACCTGTATTATTTGGAGGGATTTGGGGTAATTTTCTCGAATAAGAACTGTTGACATTAATAGGCAATTGATGAAAACTCTATTTATTTATTTATTTGGTTCTTAAATAGAAGGCTATTATTTGTGGCAACCGTTGGATACAAGCCTTCGTCACCGTGCCCGCAATGACATATCATCGCAGCCACCCGTCCCTCCACTCCACAGACGGAAAGCGTTGCCGGACAATCGCCAAAAGCTTCAATTTTGAATGCGTCTGGTTGAGTAGCAGAGTCAAACTCGCATACCCAAGCAAGTAGCGGTAATTGGGTCACTAGATTTACCCAGTGATCAAGTTATCATCCCCATTGAAGCAATTTTAATATTTGTTTTTGTTTCTGGGCAATCTGTCAGCTGTATCCTCTGCAACGTGACCACGTGAGAGACGCTTCTGGTAGTGTGTGGAGGTGGGAAATCCCCAAAAACTGTAGGCGTTTCCAAGAAAAGGGTGCCGGTGATGGTGGGGGTGAAATTCATGATTCGTCCTTTCTTGTGAAAAAGCAGAAGGAACCCATTCTTGGGACTTTTCTCTTTTTGGGTGGAGATCCTGAGATTCCCCTGTAGCAGATCAATTCTTCACGGTTGCAGATAATAGAAAGGCGGAAAAAGTCTCGAACTGTTTTTTGGGTTGATTTCGGGGGCGATGGGTGAGGAGAGCAAGATTGATGAAGATCATCTGAAGAAGCTGAGAGTGTTCAATGGAAGAGAGGAGTTTCCCTCGTCCAATATATGGAAAACTATGGTGGCTTTAGGGATTTGGTTGGGTGCTATTCACTTCGTCGCCGTACTGGTCCTCTTCTCTCTCCTCTTCCTTTCTCCGTCCAAAGCCCTTCTGTGAGCTCTCTTTGCTCTCTGCTTTTATTCTATCTTCTTTTCGCAGTATTGGTTTTATTTTTGCCTTTTGGGGTCAATAAGTATGCTTTTGGATCATTGATCGCTGCTGGGTTTTTGACTGATCAGGGTCTTTGGGTTGCTTGTGGTATTTATGTTAATTCCGATCAATGATAGAAGCAGAATAGGCAGAAAGTTGTCAAGGTACTTTCTGCTTCTTATCCCTTTTTCCTCATCCTTTGGTGTTGTTTTCAAGGCTTATGAACTGATTTCTGAGTAAGTTGGCATGAGTTGTGTAGAATGTGATTGATTTTCGGATGTGGGTTTGGTCTTCAGGTACATATGTAAGCATGCTTGCAGTTATTTCCCTGTTACTCTGCACGTGGAAGATATAGAAGCCTTTGATCCTAATCGTGCCTATGGTCAGTCCCTCAAATTCTTCTTGTTCTTCCGGTTGATTTAATAAAAATAAGTCAGGGTGAAAAGTTTTGGTGAATATAGTATCAATTCCAAAGTTTAAGGTTAAGGGAAACTAAAGGTCAATTTGAAATAATGGATAGTTGTTAGTCAGTGTAGCCATGTAAAGTGGCAGATGGACTTACTCAGCTGGAGTTACAGTTGCTTTTCAATGACTAGGGCTTGGCCATTAGGCATCTAAAATTAGGAAAGATGAGGATTGGTTGTTTAAGTTGCAATAGTTTCAGTATGAAACAATTGAATGGTGGCATGGAAAACTACAGGATCAGACTGTTGTGTGTTCTTTGCATTTCTTTGAGTTGTGATGGCATTTCTGTGGATCAAATTGTTCCATCTTCTGGGTGTTGATTGAGATGCAAGGGAGAACATGACTGATTCGTTGGTGTTTATCTCTTATTTAATATGCATTGGATATATATGATAAAACATTATTTGAAGAGGAGACTGATGATGCCTATATTTTGTGTTTCTGGACTTCTGATTAGCCTATGAACTGTGAAGAGCAAGCTTCTAATGCCCGACTAGTTCTTGTTGCTTGTTATTAGCCTAAGAACCTTTTGAGACGTTTTTTTGTCTTGTATGTGCGAAGTAACTATTCATATACATGTGTGTGCAGTTTTTGGATATGAACCACATTCAGTACTTCCAATTGGTGTTGTTGCGCTTGCTGATCTTACTGGTTTCATGCCTCTCCCAAAAATTAAAGTCCTTGCTAGTAGTGCAGTAAGATTTTTCCACTTAGCCATTGCACTTCTAATGCATTTTATGGAGCCTTTGCCTTTTTTTCTAATAACATAATTGGGAAAACTCTGCTTAGGTGTTTTATACTCCATTTCTGAGACATATATGGACGTGGTTGGGTCTCACACCGGCCACTAAGAGAAACTTCATTTCCCTCTTGGGTGCTGGCTACAGCTGTATCATTGTGCCTGGCGGTGTACAAGAGACCTTCCTCATGGAACGTGGTTCTGAGGTCTAGCTCTCTGAACTCCATCTTTTCTTGTCAAAATTCAGCTCACTCTATCAGGCAATATGTTTCGCTGAATATACACCTTTTTTTGCCAGTTTTTAGTGAGATCTAGAATGATTGACTTTGTGGCATGATAAATAGCATTCATTAGTTCACAGCCTGGTATGCTGGATATGGTTTGCTTAGTAAAGCTGTTGTTTCTGGAGAAGTTGAAGGATACTTTAGTTGCATCCCCTGCTGCACCCTGAACATATTCATTGCTCAATTTTGATAGTTCAAAAATATTTTTTGAAAAAGAATATGGGATTATCAATACTTGACTTAGGCTTATGCAGTGACAAATGGAATAGGATTGAGGATTTATAAATGCAATAAGCCGTCTGATCTACTTCAACAATATGTTTCCACTTTCTTCTCTCTGTATTGGGAACTTATAATTTATAAACAGTTCTTGAGTCCTCAATTGCACATATACCTTCCTCCTCCAGTGTAGACTGAACAAATAAATGCAAATATTTTGAAGCTATTGTATCAAACAACAGAATTCAGCCAGCAATTTTTTTGTTGTCCTTTTATCTGTATATAATAGTCCAAATAAAAATTCTAACATGTGCAATCTTTTCTTCTTGTAGATTGCATTTGTTAAATCAAGGAAAGGATTTGTCCGCATAGCCATGGAGATGGGCTGCCCCCTGGTTCCGGTGTTCTGCTACGGTCAAGTAACTTCTGTCTTTGCCTTTCTTCTCCCCTCTTTTTACCAGGCCATGCCCACAATTTGTTGTCTGATGCAGCTTGTTTGATTTACAAACTAGAGCTCACGTAGCTGTTTCGTTCTTATCTTGGTACAGTCAAATGTCTACAAGTGGTGGAAGCCTGGTGGAAAGTTGTATCTGCAATTTTCTAGAGCAATTAAGTTTACCCCAGTTTTCTTCTGGGGAATCTTTGGGTATGTATGACTCTATTTGCTGAAATTAAGAAGACGAGATTTTGGGATTGTTGATGATTTTCAATAAGTCATAGGCCTAAAGTAGAACTGTAATGCACCCACACATCCAGCAGTATTTTACGTGGTTTTCTCTTCACAGGTCACCTCTACCCTTCCAAAATTCGATGCATGTGGTGGTCGGTAGACCAATTGAGTTGAAGAAAACCTCCAAACCCACCATGGAAGAGGTACAAATTTTGTCACTTTTTGGTCTTCTGACTATACTTTGCAGCTTTTCTTTTACCTTACTTAACTCTGCACTGGTTCTTCTGAACAATTCCGAAGTTTGGATGCTTAAAGTGTCTTAATCTTATGAGCTAATGGAAGTTGACAGCTAATGATGTGGTTTATACTGCCATTTATTATCTTCCATTTGGCAGGTCAACGAGGTGCATGGCAAGTTTGTCAAAGCATTAGGAGACCTCTTCGAAAGGCATAAGGCACGGGTCGGCCATGCCAATCTTGAGCTGAAAATTCTTTGAACATAGCTTCGATTCATTTTCATTTACTGGAGAGCTCGTTTATATGTTTCAGTCAATAGGACTAATAAAATCCTAAAAAGAGGGCAATTGAATTCACTGTACATTCCAGCATCCCATGTGCCATCGAGGGTGGCTAGTAGGAGTCTGCATACAATTATGTTAGTCTCGTTCCTTTTCGCTTTCTTGTGGCTCTGGACGTAAAGAGAGACTTGATTGGAACCCAAAATCCATTTATGTACACAAGCTTCACAATCGATTAAAGAGGTACTGTACAGAATGTAAGTCGTTCATGCATGGTTTAATGCTTTCTACTTCCAAACAGTTGTGGCTTTGCTCCACGAGATCCTTCCAACACTGACATTTGGTTGGTCTTATGATAGTTCCACTTATCAGGGGCATTCGGACGCAAGTAGCCTCTGAATCTTCCTCGCTTGCTTACCCTGCACTCTAGTGCGCAAAGTCTAATTACGCAAAATTACAGAAATTGAAGGGCCACAAAAATTTGCCCTAATGATAAAGCAATTTATCTGATGGAGAACCAGAAGAGAAACTAAACACAGACAACGTTGCTCCGAACAGAGCAACTAAACACAGACAACATTGCTCCGAACCCATATCATCCATCCATTTAGATTACAAAAGTTAATGTTACGAAAGTTAATGTTGCCTCATATGATTATTCCAAGAGCTACCTCCCGTGAAGCCTTTCTTTGGGGGCAATGAGACAAGTTGGCTACCTATTATGTAAGCTTACGTCATGTTGACAATATTTTACACATCAAACCTGACATATGATACATTTATGAGACAAATGTAAATCAAAGGCGAGCTCGTAATGCGTGCAGCACATATTGACCAATTTTTCATAAGCGAAAATTAAGGTTCTACCTCACTATCCTAATTTTCAAAGGACCATGAATATAGCCAGTGCCCAGATAGAAGGAGTAAGACGCGGTGGTGAAAGTAGGAGTCGTTTATTATTTCACTCACATCGTGAACAAGCACTGCAAGCAGGCTTCTGCTAAAATGCAGAATCAGGCTGATAAGCTGAATAAAAGTACATCACAATGCTGTTGCTGACAGGGAACGGACAATATTCGGTTAGGTTTTCGGGTTTTCGGTTTCGGGAATGGAACTGCCCACCCAGACCGTACTGAAATTATTTTTGGGTTGTCAAGACTTCGTTACTTCAAGTAAAACAGTCCGGCGAATGATGAATCCAGAAGACGAACATAAATCTAAGCAAAGCAAAACGATCAGCTTAGCTCGACCCAGACACAGTACATATTGACCAGCTTCTCAAATTGCTAGTCTTCGCATGCTAGCTTTTTTGCTCTAATACATTCGAAAACTCAGGTTCTACAATACCATCTTGGTTTTCGAACAACCAATAGAAAGGGAGGTAAAAGTAGCATGAGTAATTTACTTATTCACAAAACATAAATAAGCAATGTTCCTGCAATCAGGCTTCTGCAAAATCAGGATGATAAGCTGAATAAAAATCATTGCATCCCAATGCTGTTGTTGACAGGGAATAACCAAAATTCTCCGGCAACGATAATTTGGCCCAGAAAAAAATTATGATGGGTTCTATGGTCGGTGCAGAAAAGCGGCAAGGCCTTATGTTCAATGTATGTCGCAAAACCAATCTTGAACACAAGGACAAATGCATCCACCTAGGAAACGAAACTAGCTTTCTAGAAAAGCTACTAGTGAGAAGTTGATACATGAAGAAATTTTAGACTAGGAAAATCAAGCTACTAGCCACATGAAGACCGTCGACCAGCCTGTTAGTGCAACCGAAGCCAATGCGTATGCCCACAGCATCACAACGGAACACTCACTCTCTCCTGCTCCGAACAACTGGGTCATCGTGCCTGCCAAAGGATAAGCCCTGATTAAAATGCTGTAAATGATCTAACTGATCGCTACCAAAACAATCGTTCAATTTTCTTGTGAGAATCGCGAATGACTGTACCTATGTTCATAGCCGGAGGAAGGGCATACTGTAGAAGAAGCACAAACAGATATAGCGGATCTTTAAGCACCAGACCAAAGTACAGTGCACCTTTCACGATGGCAATCCCAAAGAGAGGAAGTAAGATGTAACGAATCGCTACAACTCCTGCAATCAGAGATGGCTGAACACCCGAACCCTTCAATCCTGAAATAAAACCAGACTTTCAAGTGTCATTCTTGGGGTTCCTAGAGAATTTAGTTGTACTATCTCTTGATGACTGATGGCTTACAACCAGAACTGTTATATCCATACGAGTCTTTTGTGTGTGTGTGTGTGTTTTTTTTTTTGGTAAATTACGAGTTTTTTGTGTTATTGTACCTCTGAGAAGATTTCCTCCCATAATCAAGGTAACAGCAGGGATGGCTGCATCGCTGTAAATTTTAAGCAAGTTTTAATAAGTGTCAGAATCCAAGGAAGTGTCCATAAGAGATGAGAGTACTCACAACCATAAGCAACTTAGACAAAATCTACTTTATTCACTCTTGAAGAAACCTTTCAATGTCCTAAGTTAGAAGTTACCACTTGAAAGTATTAGCATAGAACAGGACTATCTAAATCAAGGTTTGGGGTTAAACAAGTAAAGAAGATGTGACAGGAATATTCTGCAAACTGCAACCCATACTACCATATATGAAATTGTAAGCCTAAAAGCTACTATCCTTGCACGCCAAACAATCACCAAGCTAACAGGAATAGAAAATTATCAAACAGTGATGTAACCAGTAAACAATGTTTCACTGGTTCCAGAAAGCCAGGAAAGAAGGAAAAGAGGACAAATAGCATATTCAAATCTGACTTCATTACATCTGCATGGATATTATGTGCTGAAAAGCAGGATAAAAACTCAAATTTAGTTTACGATAGCTATGTGTCGTCAATAGAGAGATGTCCTTGATAGCTTTACTTTCATAGGTTTAAAGGAAAAGAGATATACAAGGGGAAAAGAACTCTTGAAAGTGGAAGCCAAACAAAACATCATCACATCATGTGCCAAAAATAGCATAGAAAAAAAGTACACGCCAAGCTAACCAAACATGAACTCGATCCTTGTACCAAAATATTTGAAGCTTTTCATGCCCTTCTAGTTATAGGAGATTAGTTGGAACCAAGAGCAATTACCCCAATAAAGAAGCAGAGTCTTCTATGACCCTTAAAGGAGCGCCAGTGCCAATCAGTAAACCTCTGACGTGTGGAACCACACCCACAATAAATCCGACTATCTATGACATGGCAATAAATTGAATCAGCACGACATCTCAATTACACAAGATGAAATACTCAAGTGACAAAGTTTCTCAAATCAGTGGTCACACTGAATGCATTCTATTAATCCGAGAAGCTCCTCAATATATCTAGTAATTTCAGAAAAAGAAGATACACCTTTTCAACCATTCAAAGAAGTTTAACCATAGGACATAAGATGGAGACAGAGATTACCGCTCCAATTGTTGATGGTGCCAACAATGACTGGAGATTGATCTTCTTTGAGATCTTTGTTAAGCATTGCTTAAGTTTGCCCCAAGTTGAGACCTGCCATGGAAATCAGAGAGTTATTAATATTGCAACTTCCCCAGTTGATTGAGAACATTCGATCTGTCAACTTAATAAGATCCCCGATGAGGAGTAGCCTCCCAAGACAAATGAAGTTTAACTCACTGTATTGCCTTTAGGAGCAACAGATCCCGGTAGACAGTATTTCCGATTCAGTTTGAATTACCTGGCTATGTGCCTCAGGTTTTACCAAAGGAAGCGTCAACTCATCCAAGTCATCCATAGAGGTGTGCTTTGTTGATGGAACAAGTGCTTCAGAACTCTCTTGAACTAACTTTTTCGTATCTGTTGTAGATTCTTTATCTTTCACTGATTTCTCTATCTTCTCCTCTCCTCTTGTTATTTTACTTGCAGACACCCGCAAGATGTTAAAAACATAAGACCACAAGTAAACAGCTCCTATCTGACACACAGGGAGACAATTCATTGATTAGCCTAGAAGAAAAATGAAAGTATACATGATTCTCAATGAAAAAGAAGGGAAATAAATTCAATGATTTACCAAAAAAAAATCAATAATTTCCTTGCTCATTCATGCGTATATGCACTACTTACGTCCTGGAATGCAATAGCACACCATAGGTTTCTACATAAATACTATAGAAGTAACACATTAACATTAATGAGTCTTTGAGAGGAACACAATTGATTCCACTTATTTATGAAGTTGTTTATACAAAACCCAGGTCACTTATTTATAAAGTTGTAAGCCAAACATAGCTATGGCTGAATAGAATGCTATACGCAGAAGATTGCGATGACTTAATTGCAGGTGGAGTATCTGCGGACAATACCGCCATTGAAATAGAAGCATAAGCCATTCCGTATTTATGGCAAACATCAGGTGCTCCAAATGGACTGCCTTGCTCTTTGCATACTGCTGGGATGATAATCAGAGGCAAATTTCCCAAATTTCCTGTTTCCATAAAAGGAAAAGAAAAGAGAAGAAAGTGATCACAATGAAAGATCTAGTAGATTCAGACAGATGAGCACATCAACCCCAGATTGTGCACATGAACCATCTAACCATATGAGGATGTGAAAACAGCCATTGATGGATTGAATACATTAAGTTCCACAGCCTCATCTTGTTTACTCGACTGAGATAAAATATACTCATCATCATGTAGTTGGACGTGACAATAATAAAGCAGGTTTGAGGACATTACAGCATGAACACAAATTGATTAAATTACAGGAATGACCACTGATTCCATCACAAGTAAGTTCTTTTACACATTGAAGATATCTAACCAGAGGCACAGCAACCCAATATAAGGCCTTTTACATGCTGCGGTGCTCGAGTGACCTTTATAAGTATCCATCCGAGTGCTGATCCAATGATAAACGTAATCAGGATATTGACAGGCATGAACCACCTATGCATTTTGAACAAGTTACTTCAGCAATGAATTTGACTGATTTCTCAAGCAGCATATTACCGATGCTAGAAAAAATTTATTAAAAAAAGAATAGAGACACGTCAATGACAGATGATTACAAACAGGGGTAACATGACTAATATCCTGAAAGAAACTCACAATTGAACAATGTTCTCTGAAGTGACTGTCCTGGCCAGGTTGCTGCCAACTAGTGCCGGATTAAACACAAAAAATGCAACCTGATGAAACAAATATTGCACTGCTGAAAGATAACAATACAACATCAGCATTAAGGAGAAGCTTGAGATTAACTCACTCTATTCAATTGCTTCCTTGTGCTCTCCCCCATTATGTCGACATTTTCAAGAGCAAGATACAATCCCAGTGCAGTCACAAGCAGCACTTTCAAAACCGGCATCGAAGCAATTAACAAAAGATCTAAGAACCCCATCTTTTTTTTTGAAAAAAATTCCTTCGAGCCTCCAAGTTCAATGCTTCGCCACCTCTACACAGAACAGAGAGCAGAAAAGGTGTATATGCTGTAATACAATGCAACTTTTCGCCAACCAACAAGAATCAGATAAGAAGCCAACTCCTGTGAAAGAGGCCACAAAAAGGGAAGATAGAAAAGAACTCCTCAGGTTTCTTCTTTTACCGTATGAAGAACTGCTCATGGTTTAATTTGTCTTCAGTGGATGAGGTTACACTAAAATTAAAACACGACGACAGGAACCCAAAACCAAAAGAACATATGAAAGTGACTCAACACTAAAATATTCTCAATATGGACAAAGATGTGGGAGAATACGTTTCTGCTTTGCCAACTGAAATAATGTAAAGTATCAGCATCGGCAAGTCAATCGCATAGAAAGAAAGTGGTCTCAGATACTAGAAGAAAACTTTGAATTGCATACTAGCCAGAGCAACAACAAAGACCCATGAAATAAAATATATTTATGCCTTATCATTCAGTAAAATATGTCATTTAGATCCATCGTGAGCAAGATATAATGGCTCCAACAGTTTATCAGCTTACACAAAAGATAAAGCTCCCAAGGAAGAATATGCCCTGAAACTCCAAAGGCAACAAGATCCGACGTGTCGCTCCTCTGTTTCTGACTATTAAAACCAAAGGGAAAGGTGGAGTTTACCTGTCCGTCTGTCTCGCTCTACGTTCAAGAGATGATTAACAATTAACAAGAGAAGATGACGATCATAAGCAGACGTTTGTATTTATAATGTACATATAGCAGAAACAATCATGGGCATGCGTCCAAACGAGTAGTGAAGACAAAGTAGGATAGGCTTAGGAAATAAGAAATCAAACGCAGATGTGGAAAAGAAGACGTGTTGCATTAACCCTCTTCAAATCCTGAGGATTTTCTTCCCTTCTTTTTCTCTTCTTCTTCGGTCGTTCATGCTTTTCTTCGGCAAGGTGATATTTTTCTTTTTCATTTGTGAGCACGACAGCCTCGAAACCCCTCGGGAAGATACTAGGTGACTCTGCGCGCCAAGGCACAGTGGCTCGTCTCTTTCAACTCATGTCTTGGTAGATTTCGTTTCCAAATATTAGTAATTCGATGTAAGTTATGAATTTTCCTCTCAAGTAAGGTCGGTTCAGACAAACTAGTTATTACCCAATAGCTTTTCATTGCGAGGAATGTCGCCATGGAAGATGTCCAGACACATGACCAGCGCAATACCAGAAACGAAAAGGAGGTCGGCCCGATCTTGATAAGGACATCCACCATTTCGCAAAGATTTTTGAAAGGAAAATTAGGGAACTTTTTAAGGAGGAAATATAGTTTTTGTCTTGCGTGGCCGTAAAATCATTGGATTCTCAACTTGAATGGAAAAAGGAGAAAAGGGAAGACACGACAGAGTACTGAAGCTGTACATCCTTAATTGAGAAGGAGAGTTGCGACATGAAAACCCCTCGTCCACACGCCTTCCCAAGAAAGTACTTGCTGGGATCGAATTCGGAGGAGTTTCTGATGATCGAACAGGAGCTAAAATTAGTTTTTGGGATCAAAAAACTAACGCCTAATCTCTATTGAATCGTGAATTCACAGTACAATTTTATTTACGTGTAACCATTTGGCACTATGCACATATATGAAGACTGAATCGGATGCACGAAAATTCGGCTACCCAATTGATTCTATCGAATATCGATGCGGCGCGAGCAAAGGGATCTGGATAGTTTCCCAAAAAACGAAAAGGAGATTGGGTTTCGAGGCTGAAATTGGGTCTTTGATTTGAAAATAGTATGATTTTGTCATAAGCTTTCTGCAACACTCTACCCAATCAAAGGGACGTGGTTAAGTAAAGTACTGGGATACTGACATCTGCTCGGGCGGCTGAACCTTGGCCTGGGACGCAATCAATTTGCTGAGTCATTAGATCAGAATGAGACGTTGAATATTTATTTTTTGTGGAGGACAAGTTGGTTCGGAGGCGAAGGGTAAGGAGGAGCAATTGGTGCATCGGCAGTTGGAACCGCAGTTGCGAATGACAAGCACTGTCGTTTCTGGGTGGCCGGGGGCAGGCCCACAAGCCGCGTGGGTCGTTTCTGGCGTTTTCCATGCCGTTTTGCCTTCTCAAGCCTCTGTCATGGTGGGTCATGCGTACTCTCTCTCTCTCTCTCTCTGGGTCCATTGCATTGAATTCCCTTGGAGCTGTCCCTGTACTCGCACGTTTATATCAGTGACTATAGGGACGAAGGCGACAGAGATCGGACGGAGCTCGTGGAACACATCCTGGTCATGGACGTAACCTTCGGACCACTGCCAAGGCCCGCCGTGACTTTCAGTTCCCCCAACTTGATCTATCGTGACAGACGAAGTTCGACCCACCAGGCCCTGCTCGCCGTCGGACGTTGTGTTGTTACAGGAGGCCACCTCCTCCCGTTGAAACCGGGTGAAGTCGGCGGAAGGATATAGCCTCATCCCTGGACTCATCGTGATACTTCGTATGGTTTTTACCATCGTCTGAAGATCTCACTTGACAAGATGACAGTCCCTGGAACTATAGCCTACTGTGGAATCCCCAAAGTCCTCAATTGCACTTGATTGATTATGAACCATTGGTGACTGCACACCATATTTCGACCGGATTGAGAGTGCAACTCGAAGCACAAGGATGATTTCTCTTCACCAGACAGCCTAAGTAAAAGAAAATAACCCACGTATGGAATGGAGAATGGTGATCGGCTCATCGTCCCTACCAAGTCGAATTCAGGCAGCAGGCGAAAAATCATCAAAGGAAAATCAACCAAAGCTTCAACTATTCAGAACACGATGGACCAAAGTGAGCAGTAAGCGACCAAAGATATTTCAGCCCATGAAAGGCGCATCTGCCTTGGTATCACTGCTTTATAACATAACCATAGCAAATTTCAGGATAGAAATTGATAGAAATGCCCGACGAATAGTTTCATCCAATGGCAAAACCAAAGACCAAAGCCACTCCACAAGGCAAGCCACTAGGGCACCGAGAATTCTTCTTAGCTGGATCAGAATTCAGCAGCACAGCTGTAAATTTGATCAACTTTCCAATGTTATGCACATCGAATCTAGTAGAGAAACAAAAAGGACTAATAGTGAACAGCAAGTATTCCAATTTTATTGCTCCTCACAGACACGAGCGGGGAACACAAAGGTAGGGGAGTCACTATTGTGTGTCCAAAAGCCGTTATACGTAATTTATCAGTCACAAAGATACTGATCGGAAACAAATAACCTCAAAATACGTATTACCGACGCAATAAAGAATCACTATGACAATTCTCTATGATACCGAACCAACTACTCTACACTCGTAAGGCTGCTTGACGCACAAAATATATGAGAGTTCTCAATAGCTTCCACAGAAAAAAAGATTTGCGAGGAAGCATACATCAGCTCGATGAAGTTCAGACTCGCAAAATTGGATACTGGATCCTTTAAGGTTCAGAAACCATTGCTGTCAGATCCAATTCCTCATCAGAATCTATCACATCCTGATAATCATAATATGGGTTCGCCTGCACCAATTTTTTGTCAAATTCTCCTTAAGAAATACTTGGTTTGTAAATAGTAGAGTTTCACAGGACAATAATAAAAGCATGATTAGTTCAACTGCATTGTACACGCAATGCCTAGATAAAATCTCACTGTTAAGGTGAAGCGTGGTGAAATACCTTCGGCCTAGGTGTAACTGCTTCGAAACTGTGGAACATTGGGTTATCAAAATTAGGAGGTTCCAAGATAATGTACGCCCCCTTGTTCTTGTATCTCTCCTCCGTTGCCTGCAAATCAGACAACATTGTCCATGACAACTGGTACAGGTGTAACAATGGCACTTGATCTTACAATATGCTACTGTCCACATCAGCAAAATATTCCCTAGGAAGATGGGTAAAAGAACAGGCCTTGTAATCTGGAAAAATGATTTGAAATCTAAGCAGAAACATAAGTAATCCCCTTGAGACTTCTATACTCTCCATCGACACATCCAATGGAACTCTAGGCATATTTGCATCTCTAGCTTTCTTTTTTTCTCAACAATATATCACATCCAATCTTTTGAGCTAGTGAATGCACAGGTTTGATAAACCAAGATGCATCATTTTGGAGCAAGGACGTATGTGCTATATCAATTGATCTGGTAACTAGAACAGACATGGCCAGAAGTACCTGAAACTGTGGATAATCTGGAGCACTGAATAGCGTAATTAGCCTCCCTGACTCCACAACATGATCTATAGTATAACCCTCGTCCATTCCTGCAAGACCATTTCGCTTTTCCCTAGCATCAGGTCCTTCATGTGATCTAATAATCAACTGGGGAAAAGACAGCAGCCAACAGACCTGAAATCAGCCTTCAAAGTCCTATGCAAGATATGGCTTCAATTATATATAAATTGATGGAAAAAAGGATAAGAGCAAAGACTAATTGAACCACCGCATTCATCCTCTGAAGCAGACATCCAGACAGAAAGATTCGAGTAAAAACCAAATACGGAAAAAATTACATACATATACATATACATGTACATGTACATGTACATATACATATACATATGTATGTATATGTATAGTGTTCATTGTCAGTCATTTGTCATCAACCAAGTTCCAATGCGACCTCATAAGTTTAAACTGGCAGCAATGTTTCCATCATTCATTATATAATTGTCATAGCCAAAGTCTAGAATCGAACTTTCTGCAACTGGAGTCCATGTCCAGCAAACGGCTTACTTCTGATAGCAACAAGTAGCTAGTTCAGAATTACACCATTGTCCTTCCCCTCATGTCTAATCACATGAAGAGGCAAAATTTATGGCCATGAAAATATATGACCATCCTCTCTAATGCAATAGCTCGGCTTGGCCTAGAATCTTTATGCAAATATTAGCCTACTTTATATGTTCCCAATTAAACAGAACAGTCCTCAGTTAGATTAGCTAGAAGATGACGGCACTGTTAAGGTGTGCCACTAAGTTGTAACATATGTTCTTTTCTTATGGCTCAAACAGCAAATCAATGGAAATTTTTCAACAGCTTGAAATCAAGAAAACAACATCCACATATGAGAAGTGGATAGCATAGAGTAAAAGTTAAATCAGACGAAAAATTTGGCGAAGCAATGCTCATGTTACTTGATAGAAAGCATATGATATTTATTACTTGAAACATCACAGACACTACCTTCAGCTGATATCGCTTCAAAAACTCCTCTGTGCAGTCTGGACCCCACAATAGTCCGATGCCCCTCTCTGTGTTTGGAGAAAGACCAGGAGTCATTGATGGATCTGACCACAACACATCACCTGGAATCAGATTCAACCCTTCCCATGGAGGGTCAAGAACTGATCTCCTAGCTTTAGATAATTCTTCTAAGGAACCAAGAGATAAAGTACTAACTTCAGGATTTGAGTTTATACGGCGGTTCTTTTTTCCCTTTGATCTCTTTGATGGCGTAACAGGTATACTTCGGAAAAGCCCTCCATGAGCTGTATACACACGCCCAGCAATGATTGACGCTAAAGGGAGCCCCTCGAAACATCCCAGACATTTCCTATAGACATGCTTTCCTCTATCACCATATTTTGTCAAAACTTCTTGCTCAAAACCATAGACTGAAGTACAGTATTTTGATTCATGGTTCCCTCGGAGAAGAAAAACTCTCTCTGGCATAAAAACCTGACACAGGACATTACTTAAGTGAGAAGAATGTTGTTCTCCAGGGGCGGGGGGGAGGAAATCAAACAAACCACACAAACTTCACATGAATACCAGGAAGAACCATACTCCCCAGAAAAGGATATATCAGCACAACAGCAGAAAAGCCGAAAAAGAGATGGGACAGAGGTAGCCTAATGAAAAAGAAATGCAGAGTAAACCACTAGACTTTGAAACAGTCATTTTTGTGAAAAAATCGATCCAAAGAACAAGTTATGAAATATGCGTCACAGGAAAAGAAAATCCCGTGCCTTAAGCTAAATCAGAATCAACAGGAATGACAACACCAATCGACGTACCAGTAGTATAAGAACTAAACAGACAGTTGGCTATCTTGTTGACAAGCTCCAGGAACCAGGATAATAAAACAACTCATTCCAGATGTGCCGTCTCAAGTTACCTTACGCAGATTCAAGTAAATAAAATTCCAAATTACGTTCAAACTCAGGTCCCACTACTGAAGAGGGAACCATAAAGGATATGATGCACGCATTTTCATTGAATTGCGCAAATCAACCCATTGATGTCCAGAGACAACTTTCTTCTCACGTAAGGTACTCACAAGTCATAGAGCAAATCATAGATGAAGACACATATCTAGATCAAGAGACGCATTTGCAGCACCACAACTCACCTTCCAAGCCAACAAGAGCAAGAAAGTCTCCAAACCCCAAGCCCCTCTATCCACATAATCGCCATTAAACACAAAGAACCGATTTTCACAAGGAAAACCAGCATTCCTCAACAGAAGCAAAACATCGTGAAGCTGCCCATGAACATCCCCAACGACAACCACCCTACAGTCCTCGCCACGCTCATCATCAACATCAAGATCGATCCTTACAAGATTGGGCTCTTTGTGCAGAATCTTGGAGGCAGTGAGGACGAGCCGATCAAACACCAGGACGGGAAGGACAGATGGGAATTCCGAAGGAGGGAGATTCCTTGATGCCCAATCGAATTTGGACATTAAATCCAGGACCCAGTTGAGAGTCAGGTTCCCATCGGGCGGCCACGAGATTTGAGCTTCAGAGGATGAAAATGGAGATGGGTCCTCATCAACCGGGGTAGTCGTGGCCGTGGCGTTGGGTGTGGCGGTGGCGTTGGGTGTGGGGGTGTGGATGGGGGTGAAGGTGGTCTCAGTGGAAGGTGAAAAGAAAGATGTATCATTCGGAGGCGCAGGAGGTGGTGAAGAGCAGGAAGCACCGTTTGGCGAAGGAGGTGACGACATGGTCAATCGCCCCCCTTCTTTTTCTTCCTTTATTCACCGTGTCAATGGAACCACTGCTTCTTTCAAGAATCAAACCCTAGAAGAACCACTGCTACTGGAGTTGCGGAGAAAATCTTGGGCCTTCCTGCCGTTGCCAAGTGCGTGCGCCCATCGCCAAGCTTCTTGGTAAATAATTAATCAAATTCAAGAATCCGTAAGGATCCAGACGGGTTCCATTCCATCCATCTGTATAAATGAATGTACTTGGAATCCAGGTGTACGACTCATTTCTTTCCCTTTCTTAGATTCCACAACTTGAATCGTTTCGAACTCAAGGATCACAGAAACACGAGTTGGGTCGTTTGCTTTGAGCCGATCAACTGGGTTAGATTAGAATCTCTTCGGTCATCTTTCTTGGATTAATCCGAAACTCGCCAGACGAATTTCAACCAAGGAGAGAAATATGAAACGCGCTTCAGTTTGTGAACCCGTGATTAGTTGCTGGTGACAATCTTGACGTGCGTTCCCAAGGAGACAAAGGAGACATTGCTGAGTTCATTTGATTCTTGTTGTCGAGTCTTTACCGATTTTTGTTTGCCGAGGTTCCGGGTCACTGCTTTGGGTGTCCTAGTACAACCACCAAACCCACGAAAAATTTAAAAAGGAAAATTATAAGGCTTTAGATGATGAGGAGTAATTATGAGACGTCGACGGTCTAAATTAAAATCAAGACTTTTGCGACAAACACGATCATATTATCGATTGCAGACGTACTATCTATGCAAGCGGTATATGCGGTAATTCACCGTTTAAAATTACGAAAAATTTTTAATGCGTCGATACGAGTGTGATTGTAATGAGAATTCATCGACCACTGAAAATATAAAAACACGTGATTTGACATCTTAATTCTTTTAAGAGATATTTTTCAAATATTAGCATAACATCCGAATATTAGAAGAAGGCAAAAGAAAGACGACCTAAATTACACGTGAGATTTATCTTGAGTGGAAATATTCCAAATTTAAGGGTTAATTTTGCATCTTGAATATGTTTGCTTTGACTTGTCGATATATTAGAAATCAAATAAAGATGTCAAAGAAAGGTATGTCACTCATTCATTCTAACAACTCCATTAAAGATATTCAAAAATAGACAGGTGCAGTCATACAAGTTAAGATGTCAAGCTTTCCTAAGTTCTAATGCACCTACCTTTTTTATACATGTTCACCTAAGTTGATTACGAGGTTAATCCTTAATTAGAGCAGCATGAGTTTTTATTATAAAATATTATATTCACATATACTAATACTCCGTTCGTTTCGCGGAAAATCTTATTCCGAAAAACATTTTCAGGAAATTGTGGTGTTCGAGAAACATAAAATAACTCGTCAAAGAAAATATTTTTTAAATAAAGAAAAATGTTCTTGTAAAAATAGGGGAAATGTTTTCATAGCAGCCAACCGATCCTCGATGTTGATCAAATTACCAATAAACCTGCTGTCGGACCATCGAAAGGCTACAGTCGTCAAACCGCAGCCGTCAGACCGCCGCTAGTGGTCGAGGCGGCAACCATGGTCCGTCCGGTAGTCGGGCGGCAATAGTCAGGTGTCAATGAACAAGAAAAAAAAACGAAAAGAACAAAAAAAATTTAAATTTATTTTTAAGTTTCAAACGAACATTGGAAAATATTGTCATTTTCCTGGAAAATGACTTCTTGGAAAATGTTTTCCGTAAATGCTTTATTTTTCATGAAACGAACGGAGCCTAATATTATGCAACCTCTCTTAAATGATATTTTTTACGCCAATAATTATTGGTCGATTACTTAAAGTATAGCATTTACCCGCCGTAAAAAGGTTATCTTATAAAATAAGGAACATATGTTGATACTCGATATTGACTTTTCATTTTGGAAAATTGCTACATATTAGCTAGAGATGTCGACGGTTCAAGTCGGGTTGTGTTTTTCATGTGCAGGCGACCCGATCCAAACTGATTGTTGCATACTCTAGTCAAAGATGTTGTCATTGTCCCTTGCCCCCCCAATGTGGCCTGCGACCCCGCAGATCAACTCTAAGCTCGACGGCAAGAACCAAGCCACCTAAAATCAACCTAATCCTACCTCTCTATCTGTCTCTTCTTCCCCTTTCAACCTCGGATCCAGGCCAATCCGAGCCGTCGACATCGGATCAACCCAGATTCGAGGTCGAGTCGAGTCCATCGGTGGCTGGTCTTTGTCGGCGGGAGACACACTCGAGGTTGCCGCCCATGGGGGACGAGCAGAGGGGCGACGCAAAAGGGGCGACTACGTCGTGTGAGCACCGGAGCAACGACGGCGAGACAAAGAAAGGGACTGAGTCGAGAGCCGTGCTCTTGGGGCTTGGATGCAGAAAACAGAAATAGGCCCGAACTTTCTGGTTCACGTTGGTGACCTTCTCGTCAAGGGAAGCGTATTAGTCATTGATCTCGTATTTACCTACCGTCTATAAGAGAAATGCAACTTTCAATGACTTTTTGACACGGGGTTGACCATTTTCAATGACTTTTCGACATAATGTTGACCATTTTAGAAGTTACCTATCAATAGATTAGCCTGAAAGAGTAGCGAGTAGATTTAAACATATTACATTAGTACTGGCTCGATGCTAAACCTTTCTGTTGCGTCATCCGTCAATTGAGTCTATTTAACCAGCTAAAATAAAAAATTACTTATATAGATGCTGGCAATCATATTTAGTGGGACTAGTGCTGATGTGGATGTTCACAATAACGGTTTGAATTTTGGATACATTCCTTTCCTTTTTGTTAAAACTTTTTTGGGGACATGAGGGCCGATGGACCTTGCCAGCAATAGGCAGGGGTAGAGCGCCCCTAGCCATCTCTTGGTGCCGGCCCTTTAGGCCCCTAAAGGAAGAATGAAGAAAGAAAAAACAAAAGGAGAAAAAATCACGAAAAATTACAAAAATAAAAAATAAAATATCATTTAACGAATATTGACATCCATATTAATCATGTCAAGTAGAATCGCCGGCATCAACGTCAACGAATTTCGGGCCAAAATTGATCGGGCGCATTCAATCAGTACTAATACAATAATCAAAAGGTTTACGAGCAAATTAATCACCGATCCAAAGAAATATAAGGTTGTCGCGTTCTATCCAAGCCGCTTTAAGAATTACCGTCCAGACCCGGCAATATGACGGGCGGGCTCATTGGACCGATCGAGCCGACAAAAGTCCACGGCAAGTCTAACCACAATTGGTCTCGGACGTAGACGCGTGGCCCTCTCCTGACCATCCGATCGTTCGCACCGAAAAGCCTGCGGATTTCAATTCGAATGATCCCCCCCCCCCGGGGCATCTGGATCCACGAAAGGGGCCACGTCAAGCAAATGGACCGAACCTTCCTCCATAATTACTTGGTCCGGACTAATCAAAACCTTTGACCCGACACTGAAGTCCACGCGTCGTCGCAGAAGCGTCCGCCGCGAAATTCAAAATGCGAACGGCGAGCTCCCGTTAAATGACGGCGTGGGAGTGGGGGGGGGGGGGGGGGGGGGGGGGGGGGCCGACTTCCGTGCGCCGTCGTCCTCCGCGGCGGGAAAAAATAGCTCGACCGGGTCCATTCAACAAAGCAAAGTCATCTTTGACTTTTTTTTTTCTTTTTTCACAGTCCAAGCATCATCACTGGCTTTTCGTCCTTCTTTGGTCCTAATATTCTCTCTGGACGGTCCCATCTCGTTAATTTTCAATTAGTTATTTTATTAATTTATCTCCTCTTTATTAAAAAAAAATTAAGAATAACTTTGCTCGTGACTTTATATTATATCGGACAATAATCGAGCGCGTTGGCCAACTGGATCTCTCCCGCAACAATCAGCGCACCGCACACTCCCTCCCGACCACACCAATAGAAAAAGGACGATTCTTTTTTTCTAATTCCTTTTTAATCGACTGGATTTAATTTGTTAAATCGTATTTTCTTTAATAAATTTTGCAAATGTTTGCTTGATGGGCATCATCACATCACGGCAGGAGAGGAGGATTTGGAGGATGATGTCGCTCTCCAATTCCTAATCCCTCCCCAAGTAGATTACAAAACCGTCGGTTTAATTGACATCACCCTGCTTTGACTCTTTTTATTATTTTCGTTCTCTTTTATTGATTGCGCACGAGAATTCACCCGCCTCATTTTTTAAGTCTCGAAAAAATTCCGGGTCGGTCGCAATTAACATAAATTATGCCCTCAACAAAAACTGTTGATGAGGAATTTGGCGCGCGCTTACGTCCGGTGCGTTGAATTCAAGCCGACCCATCAAAATTAAGCTTATTATCTCTTTCAATGTTCAATAAAAGATGATTTTATGATATTCGTGTTTCGCTTAAGTCATCGAATGCTACTGCGGGAGCGCAGACACCGACGTGGGGACCGCGGCGGTCAGGCGACATCGTATCACGCGAAAAACGTTCCACCTGCTTCGCGGCGCGGACGCGAGAAGAAGAAGAAGACCTCCTCAGTAATCTACGAAAAAGGAAAAAGAAAAAGAGTTGGCATTTTTTCCTTTCTTTTCTTTTTTTTTTCAATTTCGGCAAAAATACGTGCCAAAATTATTGACTAGGGCTTCCCAGCTCCCACACCCATAGACGGGAATGGATTCTCCGCTCTACCTGTCAATAGAGCAGGGATTTTGGAGAGAGGAGGAGTGGGCCCCCTATTAAAATGCGGCCCACCCTCTTTTGCCTTTTTTTAAATGAATAAAAAAGCAGTCGTTCGATCAAGGATCCAACGGCTGCTGTTAATAGAGCACTCTTGCTTTGCCACCTAAGCAAAGGACGGAATTCGGATCCTCCATAGACAGCGGCAAGACACGCTGCGTTTTCGGCTACCTAACCTCCACTTTACCATCGGAAAACGCCCCCAATCAGATGTCACATAGTTGATGACCTACGTCGCTGACATTTTTTCCCCCTCCGGAAAATTAATAACGACGACAAAAAAAACAAAAACAAACATTATTTTATTTTATTTGTTTTGTTCCCTCTCTCCCCTCGTTAATTGCAAATTAGCTGGAAACAAGTGCGAACGCCCCACCCGAAATTTCTCCCCCTTTTTCCCCGTAATGCAGAAACGGCGTTGACATTAAAGAACGAGATGATCGAAATTACGCAGCAGAATCTCCATCAATCCCACGGACCAAAAAAATCCATCCAGCTAATTGGGTCCGTCGGATTGAAATTGAAATTGAAATTGAAATTCCTTTTTTTCTTTTTTTTTTTTGTGTGCGTTTGCGTATGCGACGGGGATGGGAAGAGCTCGTCGTCGTTTTTGTCTTTGTTCTTTTTTCTCGTGGGGGGGGCTTTTTGTCTGCGGTTGGATTGTCCGGATCCCTATGCAAGCTCGTGTCGTTTTTGGCTCGCCCGGTCCACAAAGGTAACAGTCACCGTTGAGACTTGCGTTTTTAAGCTTTTTGTCATTTGGTGCAAGTCAAAGGAATTTTGCGATCCCGAGATGTTTTCTTGTTCGTTTCGGTGTCCCGGGTACACAGGGACAGGCGGTAACGACTACATGATTCGGAATTGAAAAGGGTGGGGGGCCAATTAATCACGCAATTAAGATGCGAGACGGAGGTGTGATTTTTTATGATGTTGAGTTAGGTCGTCGAGAATTTGAAATCGTCGCTTCAGGTCGTTTCGAAATTCAAGATATTGAATTCGACCCGAGGCAATCTTGGGATCGAAATAACATTTCTTTATATTTTTGGGTACATAATTTTCAATATCTAATTTTAGTCCGAAGCAAGACGTTCATGCTCCGAATCTTTAAAAACCAAAATCTCTATATTTCTATGCTCATTCGGCCATTTAAGAGGTTTCTCGAATGACACGGTACATAGCTTTCGACACCATACGCCGATCCGAAGCAAGACATTCATGCTCAACATCGGAGACTTTCGAATCGTCTCGTCGTAGCAAGACTTTAGTAGACATGACAAAATTAGAGCCGAATTTTGTAGACTTTTTTGTTTTTCAGGGGGTAAAATTCAATCGTTCTACCGAGTTCCTGACCCGATTAATCGGAGCCAAAATCGAGTCAAATTCAATGAAAGGTACACGTAGGCTTTGGGGTGTCGCACCTTTAGGCGTTTCTTTAGTCACCCATTTTGACTTTTACATTAACGTATGAATCTTCCGGTGTGTCGCATTATAAAAAAGCTTATAAGGACACGTTGTGTAAGAACACCTCCAAAGGAATCAGCAGACCCACAAAATTTCCCGGTCCCTTCTTAGTTTCCCACTCGTTTTCCTCCGAATCATGAACCCCGAACCTTCATCCTCTTCGCTTATATGATCCCACGAGCTTTTCTTCGATCGCATTTTGTCTCTCTCCCGTGACCAAGATGAGCTACAACAACTACAACAGAGTAAACATCCCCAGATCACGTTCCGGAAGCCATGGCGGCGGCGGCGGCGGCGGCGGCACCAGCTGCAGCATCAGAGGCTTCAGGATAAACCCGAGGCGGCTCTCGGTCAAGCGGCTACGCGCAAGGTTCGTGAGCCTCTTCAGGGTCCTGAGCCGTTGCAGGTTCTCGTACGGCCAAGCTCTGAAGCTCCTCAAGAACAGTTGCTTCTTCTGCAGAAGCCGGAGCAGGAGTGGCATCAAGAGGAGCTCCAGCAACGGCAGCAGAAGAAACCTGGTGGTCGCGCACGTTAAAGCCGAGTCGGGTCGGGTGGACTACGGCTCCAAGTTCCGGTGCTATTCCCGGTCAAACTCGTTCTACTCCGAGGCCATCGCGGATTGCCTCGAGTTCATTAAGAGGACCTCTGTCTCTCTGGATCAAAGTAGGGAGAGGACCGAGTTCTCTGATCTTTCTCGAGTTGAGCTCACATGAACTTCCTGTTATCGCTGGACGAGAGTTAGGGACTTAGTAAAAGAAGAAGAATTTTTAAGAACCCATTTTTGTTCTTTCCTTCTTGTTCTGTTCTGCCTATGTAAATCTGTCCTCGGTCTCTAGAAAACCATGGACTTTCTGCAGCAAGACTGAAGAATTCTCTGCGCCATCATTAATGGAGTGATTATATTTTTTATTTTGAATTGTGGGTTTGTTGAACTTTATTCTCTGAGTTGTTGAAATTATGGTGATGAAGGTGGGGGTTTGATTGGTCTTTCAGGGGAGGCAATCTCGGGAAGGTTCTCAGTAGGTGGAAATTGAAGATTCTAAAGTTTTTTAGTGTAATTTTCACCTAACGTAATTGTCATTACTTTACTAAACTAAGATCAACAGAGGGCTTGAGATATAGAGAGGGTGAAATAAGGATGACAATTTTTAAGGTAAGGTTTCAGGACAAGACACAATCATGTCCCCAGCTTTACGAAAGTTCACATCTTAATTTTTCCATGTTGATGCTCGCCTTTTTGGATTTTTAATCAGGGGAGATTGTGTGTCTCATGATAGCTAATGATGCGGATCGAACTGCTAATTGCCGGCCAATTCGCGAATCATCGGCTATAGTCCCTTTTCACATCGTCTTATGGTGGGGCATTGGGTATTATTCCATATGATCTGTGACTATGTACCGTTAGTACTCGATGTACTGTTCGATTTGCGTCACGGAAAAAGTCAAGAGTGGTTTGCCCTTGTTATTGTGAAAAGTCATAGACCTATCGCTTTTGTGCTAATTTAATTCTAAACATTTTTATTACAACAATGTAGTCATAAATATTTTTTTACTTGGAGCAAATTCGATTTTGCAACTAATTTCAGCAAGACATTACTATAGTGGATGATAAACGTTATGCATTACATGATTGATGTTGATCTGGACACTTCTTAATAATATTTAATATTTAATAAAATTCAATTTTATTTATTTATTTTTATAGCGATCGGGTAGAGAAATAACCAAAGGAATGAAAAAAAAAGAAAGAGAAAAAAATATTATGATGTTATTGTTGTCTATGTTCGTGCTAATGGCAATGTGTCGGACAAGTAATATTCATGTTAGCGATTTTCAAAAAAAATTGATTGGACCGACTGGATTGTAAAAAATGTAAAATGTTTATGATTAAACCGACACAATTAAAATGTTCAGGATTAAATTAACATAAATATTAAAAGATTTTTTTTGAGTTTTGTGATACTTTTCTTTCTAGTAAAAAATAATCCACATCATAAACAAAGGAATCGTCTATTGTACGAGAAAAGACAATGGCTCGCTTCCTCCATTGCACTTAGAGCACATTTGGTAGCGTTTCTATTTTAAAAAATAATTTTAGAACTTCTTTTTTTGCGTTTCCACTCCCTGAAACAATTTTTGAGTAAAATAGAGTGATTGGTAAAAGTGTTATTGAAATATAAAAGGAAAAAAAATAGGTTTTGCACGACTAATAATTTTTTTTCATTTTTTTCTTATTATTCATGGACGATCGATTGCCGTGAGCAAACCCACCGTCACTGCCCGCCCCTTGTCGACGGCGGCGGGTAGCGGCGACGGGCACTGAGCAATGGCTGCAAGGGTAAGAAAGGAAAAAAAAATAAAACGTTGTTTTTTTAATAAAGTGTTCAAGAATAATAAACAAGTTTTTTTTATTTCTAATTTTTGTTCTCGAGAACAAAAAAAAAATATGTTTTTATGTTTCAAGGAACAAAAGTGTAAACAAATGCATCTCTATTTTTTTTGTGTTCTCCGAAATAAATGTATCTTTGAATATTACCAAACAGGGCCTTAGACAACATAATCCGTATGTAGTACCCCGAGCCCATCTACACGCCTTAAGGACGGATTTTCATATCACCATAACCATCATCACGGGCCGAACCATGGGACCATTTTCACCGTTAGAAGCACACATCGAGCTCCATCTCATACACAGACACTCTTCGTATGACAAATGCACGATACAACAATCGTCGCGAATGGTCGAATGTAACTTGCACGCCACTATATATGCGAGTTATCAATCATTTTTACGGCGGATGACAAATGAAGCACGATAAATTTCGCATTTTTCCGGTACACGTTTATCTTCACAAGCTATTTAAAATCGAGGGAGGCCCCCGCATTCGGATTACGCCTAAAATTAATTGGATGCGTAGGTTTGAGGTGAACATAAGCACGTTATTTGCCAAATCAAACAAGAGTTGCTAGAAGAATTAGTGTATAAATGGGAGGGTTAAAAAGGGAAATAAAAGAAAGCCCAAGCCAGAGCACAAGCGGCTTTTACGCAACAGCCAGTCGGAATGCGACGCGTGGCGGGTCCCCGGAAGAAAGTCGGCAGGGTGTGTCCAGTCTTATCGGACGTGACTTTCTCCTGGGCCATGCTAATTCCAGAGCTGTTCTCTGTTTTTGGCTCCATCCACACCCTGATGAGCAGTGGAATGACGAAAACATCCAAAGCATTCATTCGTTCTGTCCTGTCTTCTTCCGCTGCATGCCTGGTGATCGGCGCCCGTGAATCGTCTTTACGGCAGGCTCGAACCTTTTCAGGGGAATCTCTATGCTGCATGAGTTGATCCATTTTGCCCCATCTTTTTCGTCCATCATATGTCCACATAAAAACTTTACAGTCCCCTTCAGTAATTTTTTTTTTGAATATATGTCGGTCCGCTTTTTACGCCGACAAATCCCGGTAACCACAACATTGACACCAACGGTCGTAAGTTCCCAGCTGTGGAGATCCTCCCGGCATTTAGAGCCACTTTGTCAAACAAGGTACTTCCGCTATTTTCCATCACCACCCCTCAAAATTATCAACTAATTTCTGCATGGTAATTCTTCTGTTTCGGAGAATGATTTATTTCGAGAAACATTTCTTTTTCTTTTCGTCGCGCCTAGGGATCCTTTTCTTCAAAGTCGGTTCCTTTCGATCTCCTTAAACGTGGGAAATGAGCAGATGATTGGACGGAAAGCTTGGCATTTCTTGGACCATTCAATCCGGAATCCTCTTCCGCCCGCCCCAAGGCAAGAGCAAAGAACAAAATCGATTCGTCCCTCCTCCTGCCAAAATCGCCTTCTCCACAAAAACGACGCCGCGTTCCCATTCGACCCTCTTCGGACGCGCTTTCGCGCCTAAACGCGGAAGAGGTCCAAAAGGCGGAAGCGACGCACGCGCCCCCAATATCGAGACCTGAATTCAGATGAGTTTTTGCCCTAGGAGGCTCATTTCTCTGCTCCGCAAAGCTCGCAGCCTCGTCGGCCTCGCCACCACCGCCTCCACAGCCGCCGCCGCAACCGCCACTGGCGCCGCCACCTACTGCGCTGCCGCCATGGACGACCTCCAGACCATGAGGACCCGCCTCTGCATCATCGGAAGCGGCCCCGCCGCCCACACCGCCGCCATCTACGCCGCCCGCGCCGAGCTCAAGCCGATCCTCTTCGAGGGATGGATGGCCAACGACATCGCCCCCGGTGGCCAGCTCACTACCACCTCCGACGTTGAGAACTTCCCCGGGTTCCCCGAGGGGATCCTCGGCATAGAGCTCATGGACCGCTGCCGCAGCCAGTCGCTCCGGTTCGGCACGCAGATCTTCACCGAGACGGTGAGCAAGGTCGATTTCTCCGCCTGTCCCTTCAAGGTCTTCACCGACTCGAGGACCGTGGTCGCCGACGCCGTGGTTGTTGCCACGGGAGCTGTCGCGAAGCGGCTCAGCTTCCCCGGCTCCGGAGAAAGTCCCAACGGTTTCTGGAACCGTGGCATATCGGCGTGCGCTGTGTGCGATGGTGCCGCCCCGATATTCAGAAACAAGCCGCTGGCGGTGATCGGAGGTGGTGACTCGGCGATGGAGGAGGCGAACTTTCTGACCAAGTACGGGTCCAAGGTTTACATTATTCACAGGAGGGATACGTTTAGGGCCTCGAAGATTATGCAGAACAGGGCTTTGAGTAACCCTAAGATTGAGGTTTTGTGGAATTCGGCAGTGGTGGAGGCGTATGGGGAAGGAGAGAGAGGGGTTTTGGGAGGGTTGAAGGTCAAGAATGTTGTTAGTGGAGAGGTTTCTGATTTGAAGGTCTCTGGATTGTTCTTTGCCATTGGGCATGAGCCTGCTACTAAGTTTTTGGACGGACAGTTGGAGCTTGATTCCGATGGTTATGTTCTCACGAAGCCTGGGACCACACACACGAGTGTACGAGGAGTGTTTGCTGCCGGGGATGTTCAGGATAAGAAGTATCGGCAGGCTGTTACTGCCGCTGGGACAGGTTGGTCATATTTGACGCACTTTCTTGTTATGTTGTTGAAATTTCTCCAGTAGAAACGGGTAATCTTAGCTTCATTTGGGCAGCTAGAAGTATATATTTTGTTTAGTTAAGCGTTATACTCAACAGGCTGAAAGTTCTATGAAGAGAACAATGCCAGACAGATCAAACGATGCGTTCCTCAGTTTATTATCTGCGTTTAGAAACATGACATGACAATGCAGTGGTTCATCTTTTTCTGCGGTTGAGTAATCTATCAAGTTCTCTTCCTTTCTGCTTCATATTGACTCTCTTGCTGTACTTATGTGAATGAATACTGCATTGTGGAAAGATTCCTTAGCCTTTGGGAATTTGGGTACAGCAAGTATGACTCATGATGGTGAAATTTGAGCTTCCACAATACCCAGGTATATTTGGGTGGACCGTAGCTTAACTGCTTGGGACTTATCTCGTGTCTTTACCAGTACACCTGTGAAATAAGAGCAATCATCATGAGGATCACCGATGTCCGTTTCTTGAACGGAATAGAAATTTCCCAAGTACCGCTGTTCGGTGGTGTATTCACTTTTCTCCAAACATTTGTCTTGTTGATGTGGGAAAAATCTTTCCTCTTCCTGCAATGTTCTAAATTTAACCAGTGAGATACCTATCATCACGAGATTTTGAATATTTTGGAATGTCAACTTTATTTGTTGGCCCTGAGTCATCGTGAGTTTGTGTTTAAGTGTACTTTAAACAATGGCCTTTTCTCCTTTGAAACTGAGTCTGCTTGCTACGTGAGGTTATGCACATTACCCATCATTAGCTTTTGACTTCATTATTTGTCTCAACTAGAGCAACTTCCGTTCTTTTTGGAGGAAGCTTGTTTCGATGCAAATCAAGTCAATCCTGAATGCTCCCTCTTTTGCTAACTTATCGGATCATTTTGACTATTAACCAACTGCAAGTTTTTGATGCCTTGCATTTCAATCCAGCTCGCGAACAGAAAAAGATAGATAGCTTGTTACAAGAAGTATAGGCCTGCCTGCCATGTGACTATATTCTCTTTAAAAATCATACCTGCTATTATGGTAACGCGACATGTGATCATTTATGCCCTTAACACATGAGCTAGCTAAAGTTTATGGCAACAGACTTTGGCTAGCATTAGCTCTTGAAGTTGCAAACTCTGTGACTGGGTCTTTGATATTCTCCCTCGATGGTTGGACCATATGAAACCCATTATGAGTTTTGTCAATCTTTGCACATGGCCTTTAAATACACAATTCAGAAACGAACAGTTGGCATCTACTTGCTTTTTGAGCATTTCTTGTCTGGTTTGACAGTAACTCGTCAATTTTCTTTGTGATTCAATAAGCTCTGGTGTACTATCATTCTGCATCTAGGACTTGGTTTATTTTCTTCTGCCAATAAGCAAAATTAGATTTTCAAAAGCATAAGAAGGGGGTTTACAAGAGAACAAATTTAAGTATGAGAACTGTTGTCCCAGATGGATATTGGGGATTGTGTGTTTATATTATGTGAAGTTTTAGGGACTGCTTTGGCCCCTCCCCTGTGGAAAATAGTTTGTGGGTTTTACTAGGTTTGAATTGGCATCGGTAAGGTTATTTTGTTTGGTTTGGTTCTTCATGGGGATTTGAGATAGTTGTTTCTGTTAGAATGGATATGCTTCTATAGTTGCTATGGTCTCTTAAATTTGGACCGTTTGATTTTGCATACAAAGGCTGACCCCTAGGTGGACATTGGTAATATCATTTAGTTTATAAAAAGGGAGTACTGTTTCATAAGAGCTAGCAAAAAGGGCAGTTGCAGGCATTACATGAATTAGACTTCCAATTGTCTGGGTCTGTGCCCTGCATGCGATCTAGCATTCTCCAATATTGAAGATGGTTTCTTGAGCTTCAAAAGGTTCATTGTCTAAAAGATGCAAAGGCTGATTAATAACTTGAAATGTTGCTTCCCATCACAACAATACAGAGGACTAGAGAGAATGTATGCCCCTGTGATACTGCCGTTGCTGATTCTGCTGCTCTGGCAGTGGTTTCTTCTTCGTATTTAGTCAGGCAATTCCCTTTTCTTTGGTGCAGGGTGCATGGCAGCCCTCGATGCAGAACATTATTTGCAAGAAATCGGATCCCAGGAAGGTAAAAGCGATTGACTAGCTGGTGCGAGGCCCAAGCTTTGAGGCCCCTCAAATGAAAGCAAGTTCAAATCACTAGGAATACAAAGAAAGCTCTCTATATGTATGAGTGTGGTATCGTTCATTCCATATTCTTGATTGCAATGATCATTTGAGTGATATTTGAGGGCAGATTTATGCCCAAGATGAATGTGAACTGTTGGATGGGAATCCCACAACATTTGGCTTGAGATTGTCTGCTTGCGCTCGTGCTTGCGAAGGTTGCCTATCTCTACGCACCTTTTGGACATTGGAATTTCCTTAAAGGGCTCTCACAATCCATTCCTGAATTATTTGCAACGTTTCTCTAGAATTAAGTTGGTTGCTCTCCTTCAGCATTATATTGTCAATATCAATCTTTCGACTACGTGCTAGTTTTGGCTTCTTGCTCCGTCCGTCGGCAAGCGCTTTGTTGTCTATCGGCCTTTTATTATACCAATTTGACAATTACTCTGATTTTACATAAAGCACTTCACTTTTCTTAAAAAGTCACATGAAGTTATGTCCTTAGAAGAACTGAGTCAGTCAACGTGACTATACATGAACGTCCGGGAAAGTCGGTACTCTTTCATGACATGATAAGCATTGTGATGGGCTGGGCAGGCGTGGTTGTGGGCAAAGGCAGCCATGGTCTTGCCTGTCGTGAGCAAGGCCGCCTTCGCCCGTGGTCGCAATTTAATCATATCATGTGAGATGGATGGTGTGTAATTTAGAAATTTTTATATTAAAATTAGTCTGATTGACTTAATTGATAAATATGAAATGTTTATAATTAAACTAACACAATTAAAAAACTTATGATTGAATTGACATGAATGTAATAGATTTAGGATTTTTTTTTATAATTATTTCGTTGATCACACATTTTTAGGTGAATGATTTATTCCGTGTATCACATCCTTCTCTCCCATATCTTTGTTGCCATCAATGTAATATTTTCTCCAATAAATGATGTTGGGATTGGTTGCATTTGTCTATACGGTACCAATCCCTAATGATATAAGGCTTCTCCTAATATTTAGCTATTGCACTACTATGCTGATATCCATGCGGTCTCTATTGATATTCATGTCATAACTAGTTTCTTGGTTATATTCAAGTGCTCTCCTCAGGACACTTCAAGTATGATAATGATGTAGATTATGTAGACTTAATACCTTGGTGTATATGTGAGATTCCCAAAAGTTCTTTTAGTCAATTTGAGCCTTCGCCGGACATATCAAATGTAATCGTAAAGCGGATATTACCCGAAACACGGAACAACTCTTGCCTTGACAAAGATATATATAAATCATATATAGTTTTGCAAACTTCAAAATATACTAGGAAATTTTCTCCACAACTGTAACTAGGGACAAATCGATTAATATGTCTAGCAGAACGTTGATTTGCTTTGTTTGATTTAACCATCCCAAGGCGGGCGGGCCAAGGATAGGTAAAGCTAGGAAAAATATCATATAAGGTCATTTATGCCCCCCAAAAAAGGGCTAATAATATTTATCATTTGAATTAGATTAATTTATGATAATATTATTGAGATCATAAATTAAACCTTAGTAATGATAATTTGATAAGTGCTTGAGTAGACTATAAATATTGATGTGCTATTTGTGAAGCGCAATGCACATGCCTTTTTTTTTATTTCAATTATCACGAGCGACATAATTTTCCTTATTTAAGCAAAATTTTTTAATCACCTTGAAAAGTAATCCTCTCGTGGATAGTATCTACAGGTTCATAATTAAAATTGTTACTAGGATGGTCCATGATTACCAAAATCGAGAAAACACATCCCTTACGCCTACAAAAACCATCACATTAGGATTTGCCGACAGTCTTAGCTAAATTTGAAACCGTAAGTCAACTTCGAAAGCAACACGACTGAGTAGAGTGACCGCATCTAGAGCAAGTCATCGACTGAAGCAAATTGAATTTAAGTGCAACAAGGCAAGTTAAAGAAAGAATGAGATATGATTGGCAATTCTCTAATTAATAGAGTCTGTGTTCTCATCATGTCTAGTCAACCAATTTGAATTGAAATTAAAGCGAGGTCTAGTATATAATAACCATCATTAGAACTTTGAATTTTGGATCCGTTGACTGTGTTTCATATGCCATTGGGCCTTCTCCATTCATCAATCCATTTAAGCACCCAAGTAATGTTGTTGCAGGCTTGGTCCAACCTTCTTTGGAAGTGCATTCTTTCTTTGTTTATATCATACACGGTCTATGGGAAAGAATAACTTGAGCGTGTTAAGTATTCGATGGCTTTATTTCAAATACCGATAGATGTTTTGGACTTGGACTTTAGTTTTGTCGAAAGTTTTCCGGAAAAATGAGCCTAAGGAAAATCTTTTCATAATTATGGAATACTTAAAGTTATATATAGGAAAACGATTTCCTGTTTTAAAATCAACAAATTGTTTTTCATAATAAGACCATACATCGACCCTCTAACCAAAAACCTTGGCACTTGGACATGTGACACTTGATGCTCGTGTCCAGGTTGTTGATGGTTGAAATCAAGTCTTGCTAGGGCCCTAGCGACCGTGCTTGGGAATTGGTTCTCCCACCCAACTCATTGGCTTGTGGGCTCGATTGTCCTGTGTTCTCCAATTTTATAAACTCTAGGCCTAGGTCCCTTTGAAGCCAAGCCCCAAGACCCTTTGTGTTGTGCCTAGGTCTTCGGAGGATGGGTAGCCCTCGTATAATACAAAGTGTTTATTTTTTTTAGATGATTGAGGAATCCCACTTTGTGCCAGTCCCTCGGATCTATTGGAAAGACTGACTTAACAACCTACCGTCAGGATCCTCCACTTAAATCACGAAGCCACGATTGTGGGAAAAGAACTTCTCCACCAGCGCAGCCATGCGTGAGTAAGTCAAAGTGTTTATCTCTTTAGAGAAAAGAAAAATCAAGTTTCAGTCTTCAAACATCTGGAAATAATTTTTAGTTTATTTTCAAATTTTAATTTAATACTGAAAAATATTCTCATTTTCATAGAAAAATGAACTTTTTGAAAATATCAATTTTTTTTGTGAAACAAACGAATATTATAAAATTGGGCAAAGTTTTTAAACAAATCAAGCCTCTAAACAGTTGTGCGCTTTTCATTGTCTAGGAAGAAAATCTAAAGATTAAAACTTTTCTATAAAACGAGACACATATCATAAAATCTAATTCAGTTCAGTAGCTCCAATACCATATAATATTTCTTAGTTTCATAATGGTAGCATTATCTTGAATCATTTAGACAAGTGTTATTATGTCCATATTCGGGTCATTATCCAATTCACATCTGGCTGTTCTTGCTTTTTGAGGTTTTTGCTAGGCGCAAGATGACAAACTTTGTCGGCATTATTCTATCAAGACTGCATTTCTTTGAAGAAGGAAAAAGAAATTAATGGTAAGCTTCGTGGTTAAGAATATTACATCCGGACAAGAAATTAGAAAATTGGACAATACTAGAGAGAGAGAGAGAGAGAGAGAGAGAGAGAGAGAGAGAGAGAGAGAGAGAGAGAGAGACAATAGATTCTGATATAAGTGTGTTTTTGGGTTGGCGAATACCGTCCCGAAGATTCTGCAAATACAGAGAGAGAGAGAGAGAGAGAGAGAGAGAGAGAGAGACAATAGATTCTGATATAAGTGTGTTTTTGGGTTGGCGAATACCGTCCCGAAGATTCTGCAAATACAGCTTAGGCTTGATCGGCTTTTTCACACAGCGAAAGCAAACGCCGATGCCATAACTTCAGTAAATCCCCTCATGCCCGCCTCTCCTTTTGATCCCCTCCCTCGAAATCCGAATCCCAAGTTCAATTCTTCCTCTTTTTGTCTCATCACAAGCTCTCCTTTTTCTTGAATAGCACTGTGCTCTGTTGCTATATCTACTAGGGTTTCTCGAAAGCCTTCTTTTTTCCTGTTCTTTTCTTGGGTTTGATTGATCGGGTCACCTCAAGGAGCTGACTTTACATTCTCTGGCTGGCTCTTGTGGACTCTTTCTTCATCTTGTCAAGTTGGGTCGTCTGCTAATCTTGCCATCTTTGACTCGGAGAGGGTTTTATGGTCTCGTCCCAATATGTTTAGTATGTGATGATGAGGAAGCTCGAGGTCTTCCGGGTCTATCTTTATGTCACGTGAATTGAACCCATCAAGTTGCTTATGGAGGAAATTTTAATTTTAGATTGATTCTTCGCGGTCTTGGTGAAATTAGATGGCATTTTACCAACCAGTGCCTAGTTCTCCGTTCGCTGGTTTTGGGGACACGACTTTTACGAAGGTGTTTGTGGGAGGATTGGCATGGGAGACTCAGAGTGATACTTTGATGCGCTATTTTGAGCAGTTTGGGGACATTCTTGAGGCTGTTGTTATCACTGACAAGAACACTGGCCGATCCAAAGGCTATGGATTTGTAAGTATCGATGTTCTCTAACTGTGACAGTTGTAAGCTGTTGTCATTTTGGGATTCCGCTTTATTTATTCCTTTTCAGTGGGAGTGTTCGTTTTTTTTTCATTTTTTGGTTCAATATGATGATGATGGGTTTATAGCTATCGTGTTTTTATTTTTGGATTGGATTTATATGGAGGTTAGGTGACATTCCGCGATCCCGAATCTGCAAGAAGAGCTTGTGAAAATCCTAGCCCAGTTATTGATGGCAGAAGGGCTAATTGCAATTTGGCTTCTTTTGGCCGGCCTCGGCCACCTCCTCCTTATGGTACCTTCTCTTCTGATCCACAGTACTTCCTGAACGTGAACATTGCACGTTCCAACTGCTTTGATTTATGACTTAAATAAATAGTGCTTTGTGGCACTTAATCTACTAGTTTGACTTCGGATGATGGGAGTTAGTTTCCTGTTAGTCACTACTAGAGTGTTGCTTCCAGCAAGAACATTTTCATATCTTAGTGGTACCAATTGTGGTAAGCAGGGAGCAAGCTAGGTTTACCAAGAAGTTCTACGAAAAGTAATCTATCCATTGATGTGATAAAATGGGTGTTAAAACCAGAGGATTTATGCACCAGTCAGATGGCCTGTCCAAAGATGTAATTGTTTGACATTAGTTTCTGCAGACATTGGTTCATAGTCAAAGTATGCTGAAAATCTGCATCTGGATGAAATCAGTGAGCAAATTATAGTATGTGCCCTCAAAGTTTATTAAATAACTGCCAAAATGAATTGTGAAATGTGGCGTCTTGTATGTTGACCACCAAATAGATTTCTTGGATTGTAAGCTGCAAAATGTGGCTCTTTAGTTAAGTACGAAAAGCAGGGTCCTTCTTTGGCAAATTCATCAATCATGAGTTTTACAATGTGCTGATGCTTTATTTGTGATATGCAGGAGTCACTTCTTAGACTTGCTAGTCTCTGTTTCTTGATCTAATGGATGCTTGTTTTGTTATCCTAGCGCGATTGAGACCTGTGGCACCTCTGATTGGAAGTGGGCAGACTCCAAGGGGGGGTTATGTGGGGAGCCCTGTCTACCACCATCCAAGTTCTTATGGTTATCAGCCAGGATATGTATATCCTCCTTATGGGTAAGTCCAAAATCATGTCATTTCCTGGTGGAACTTGCATTTACTAGTCCCTGCTAGAACTGGATGCTTGCACTGCTGCTCATTCTGGATTTCAAGAGATATAGCAATTAGCATACCATTTAGAACTTTCAAAATCAGAGAGTAGACTTCTCAATCACATGCAAAATTGAATTTCAGGTATACTTGAGTACATGGAGCATCTTCTATTTTGTTTACTCAAAGAAATGACATGAGCAAAGTTAAAGACATTGCATCTCCCGGATTTTGATTGGAAGCTTTGTTGTCTTCTTAAGATGTCAAATTCATTGAACTTTTCTTCTGGCCACTTGCAGTATGCAGGACGGCATATTGATTTAACTGGTCAAATCGATGCCATCTTCAACACATTATTTGACAGGAAAAGATTCCTGTTGATGTAATACCTTGATGTGTCTATATCTTCTGAAGTGATTCAATCACCTTCTTTACTGCAGGTACACTGCATATGGGCCTGAATTTGTCTATCCACAGGTTAATCCTAGATATCCTTATTGTCAAAATTTCAACTTCTCTTAGAAGTTGCAGCATAAAGTTTTTTAGAATCCCATATCCTTATTTCCTCTTCCATATCTCAGGGTGTCTATAATCCTTACATGGCTCAGCATTACCTACATATGTATGGGGCACCATCCACAGATAGCAGTGACGTATACTCATTTGGGCAATCAGGTCATCTACCTCCTGGTAATCATGGGTATACCATGCTTCGTGGTTATCGGGTGCCAGGTCAGCATATTATGCAACTTGGGGGACCCACAATAACTGGAGGAACTACTGCTGCAGTTCCCACCATTCAAGTGCCTTACCCTACTGGTACTTCTCTTACTCTCTCTTCTAAGTTAACAAAGTGAAGTTTCTGGAGTTCCTACAATGTCGGGAATAGACATTGTTATGATTATATCAGGGTTGTTCAGCAATGTCTTTCTAGCGAAACCTTCCACTCCAACACTTAGGGTACCTGTCTTTCCCGTGCTTTGTACACTGTGTTTACTTTAAAGGGGAATTGGCTTGATACTATGAGGGTCCTGCGTTTATTTAGTTTTAATTTGTTAACTAGTTGTCTTAATTACAAAGGATTGTCAATTGACTGGCTTTTAAGGGTGAGCATGATTCCTTTGCCTTGCTCACTGAGTTCCACTTTTACCAGGTATCATAATATGACAACCTATCTTGTGGCCTGGCTTCCGTTTGTGTGATATTTCTGTCTGCATCTCTGAGGAGAATGAATAGTGCTGAAGAGAAATTTCTGTTTGATAGCACATGAGATGTAAACTTGTATAAGTACATGCAATGGAGGGATTTGCCATAGAAAGTCCATGAGTCGCTCGATTCTCTTCTTAAGAAAAATGCATCTACCTCTCCTAATTCAATGGATCCCCCTTTGACTGCCAATCACATACACACACATGTATACATACACATATTGGTGGCAACTAGAATCCCTGCTTCTATAATTAGCAGCTTGATGCTGAATCTGAAACGAGAAGAGACTGCTTTATCCTGTTCTGTTGGGCAATAATCATGTGCCGACTCTTGATCTCTGTGTTTCTTACTCATTCAACTAATTGCAATGACTGAAGTTTTTAGATGTGCTTAACTTTAATTGTGTGAGCTTCCTTGTGTTGATCAGGTATAGTAGCACCTGCTCCTGGACAGACCCAGATGAGACTACCAACTCATTCTCCTCAGTTCACTAACACTTCTGATCAAACAGCTGGTTGAGGGGGAGATCAGAGAGTCATAATGTCAGGTAGAGTTCATACACAAAGCTGTATATTCCTCATACATTTTGGGTATACCACTGTTGGAACTGCCACATTACCCCTGTCGCAGGTAATCCTTAGATTGCAGCAGGACTAAGAGCAGCAGCTCTGCTACTTGAGTGGCAAGCTTCAAATCTAGCCTTGCAAGTTGTCATATTTGCATTCTAGAGGTAACTACAATTGTTCTCATTAGCTTGTTAGAAAAAAAAAAGAAAGGAATAGATGGAGCGATCTAAAGCAGATTTAAAGAGGAGTTGAACTGGAAGGAGAATGCGCATGCTTTATGCACTCTAGGATAAATTTCCTCACATCAAAAGGTTTTGCTTGCAATGATCTTGACACAATATGCT
Source organism: Melaleuca quinquenervia (assembly GCA_030064385.1). Taxonomy (NCBI): domain Eukaryota; kingdom Viridiplantae; phylum Streptophyta; class Magnoliopsida; order Myrtales; family Myrtaceae; genus Melaleuca; species Melaleuca quinquenervia. Next base: position 17,625,694 of record CM057727.1, on the reverse strand, counting down.
CAGTTACATTTCTGAACTGGCACTTGTTTGTTGGTGTCTCTACTATGAGATTATATCGTGAGCTCTTCTTTCTCTTGTAAGGCTCGGTTACATGTGAGGCAGGAGGTTAGCCAGCTTTGGCCTTGGGAGAAAAACGGCTGCACTAGCAAATTGGAGTTGTCTGATGGCTGTTGCATGTTGCCTTTTCTTTGCTTCACTTGAATGTCTTAAAAAGTTTCTTTCCTTTCTAGCTCAGTATCAGTGATCTAGCGATGCCCTTTTATTTTCTTGTAATTGCCTGGCACTGTAACTAAAGCCACACTTGCGAAGATGATCAGAAGTTTGTGTTTGTTTCTTCCAGGTACCTTTGTCCTATCCATCAAAATTCCACCAGTCAGTTGTAAGATGTTTCGAGTCAGTGAAAGAGCAGTGGGTTGCTTTTTCATTTGTGTCTGTCATAGGCAGAAGCCAGCGGCAGAGCAAGATCAATGTTGTTGCCGGAGCATAAGGTCCGGCAATACCATGTAAATAATGTACATATGTAAATGCTGTACCAAAGAATCAAGATCTGATTCTTTAATTGTGTGAGCCCTAGGCATGGGTTCTTGGTCAATTCTTAGCTTGTACGATATCTCCAATGACTTTGTTAATAAAAGTTCCATCATTGACTCAAAAAAGTATCTTTTTTTGGAGCGTAGTGCATACCAACTTTTCCTTGCCACGGTAATGCTCATTCTCTCGTTGACTTGGCTTATTGTGTTTATCGACTCAAACTAAAAACCTTCAACTCAAATAACTATATTTATAAATAAGAGGTAGTTTTGGTTGACAAATGGAGACTGAAAGATGGGAGAATGAGATCTCCCGGCTTATATGATACAGAAGCAGCACTTTCATATTCTGTTTCACGATGTCACGTTACAATCTGGACTTTCGTCCGTGACCAAAATTTTAACACTCCAAAAAAGTACAACGCCAGATTTACCACCACAAATATGCCCTGAGTCGATGGTGTCATCCGAGTACGGTCCATGCGATGAGGCGGCAGCACCACCTTCCAGCTTCTGAAAGAATTGCTGTACCATCGGCTGATTTCACAATGACTCCGGACTGGTAGATGGTCTTATCCTTGACGGCATTCGTACGAGCTCCTCTAATCCTCCACCGAACTTGTACATTGAGGACTGCTTCGGTGTAATGGACATTTTATTCAACGCATAGTCAAATGCTTCTATATCAACATCCTGCTCGTTAAAGCTTGTAGCCATTCTGTCGCCTGTGTTCTCCCCTACGCCATCAACACACGCTTCATCATCTTCGTCGCTGCTACCTTCCTCGTCTTCATCTTCACTGTCGTCATATGTAGTTTTCACCATTGACCAAAATATGAAGTTTGGCCGGATGAATCTGCAAATACGAGTTTCAAAAGAAGAGTAAAGTATGGTCAGCACTCCCCTGTGCTTGCACATTAACGACAGGAAAGTTACAGTCCACGCCAGCAGCTGTCCCTTCAAAGGTTGAAATTGCTGTATGTGACCAAAAATTCGTTCTCTTTAAATTCAACTCTAATAAAGAATTTGCCCCTTGAGACAAAATATCCTGTTTTATGCAGAACCTCTGAGCCCTTATATTATTCCAACACTTTCACATTGTACTGACACATAGAAGCATACCAGTAAGTAGCCTAGGCAGTTTTTATGTTCTCCAATCAAACTCAACAATAAAAGCATTTCACAAACAGATGCCAGAATGAAACTGCTTGTAGCAACCATGCGAAGAGCAAATCCTTTGATGACACTCTTTACATTTTTCTCCAAGCGAGCCACAGAAGGCAAATTACTTCTTAGTCAGATAATGAAAACCAAACAAATAATACCCCTTCACGTGCACTAAAATTCTTTTGGCCCATGATTACTAATTTGCAAAACTTCTTGGACAAGAGAATGAACCTGTCGCTTTTCTTCAATAAACATGGGTCGAAAGGAAAGAACATGTCTAGCCTCTCCAGTCCACCAAAAGCCCTTGAAAGTTCAGACTCCAAGATGTCATCAAAGATAAATGTCTTGGACACTGTAAAAAGCCTGGCTGCTCTTGCCTGTTTAAGAAATTCCCCAACTACAGATGGCAGGCATACCTGTAAGAAGATGAGAAAAGCTAATGTAAGGTTGGAAAAAATTCTTCTAACGAAAAAAGAAGAGAAATGCTTTTGATGGTAATTACAGATTCACAAGAGAGAATGCACACAAAAAATTTATAAAAAAGGTTAGGAGAAATTATAGTTCATGGAAAGTTAATAATTATATAAGATAGCAAAGCTCACCTTTAATGGATCTGATTGGTGCTTTAGGATTGTTTCTATCGGCATTAGGAAAAGCTGTGACTTCAGCCGTGGAATGCTCATTATCGATCTCATTCGAAAGCAAAGCACATACATAATAGCCTGTGATATAGAAAGCTAAGGCATCAGCACTCCCACCCTAATATTCTTTCCTCTTACATGTTATCTCAAGAGGTATGATCCAAATGCCCCAACACTAGACTCATAATTTTTTACTCGTAAAGACAAAGTCATCTCAGCAAAAAGCTCTATCAGTGCATATGTGGCAGAGAAAATGGGGAAATTCTAAACAATTGTCTAAACGATTGTTGATTATCCTCAAATAAAATTGACAAGTACTTACAATTTCCAATTGTCGGGATGGAAAAAATTTATTGGCTGATTCATAAAAGGCTGATACATATGCATAAAGGCAATGAATTGTCCTAAAAAAAGTGAACACCAATCTTAATCTCAACTTACAATCTAACTAAAATATAAAGTTACCTGGCAGCCAGCATAGAAAACTCGATGAACTAGTGGATTTATGTCCCCATCCTGAACTTTGCAATAGTCCAAACACCAATCGACCAACCTGAAGTGTTAACAGTCAACAGAATAAGCTCATTAATAAATTGTCTTTACATAGAAATATGGGTATACCAAAAGCTCTCTCATGTGAGCCTCAACAGATACTTGAACAAATTTCACAATCATAACCTTTTCAACATTGTAGTAATGTAATTGGCAGAAAGGAACTTTCCGCGAGACAGGTAGCTGGCAAGATATGCAACTGCACTCATCCTGCAAAAGACAGGACATAAAATCAATACCTAGAGCAGAAAGCTTTAAACAGTAACTGCAAGTTCGATGAAGATACGACAAAGATGTTAATCTTGACACCAGTTCTAACTCTTCAAAAAGAAAACATAATTGAGATCATTCAAAGGTCAAGAAAACCACAGCATTTGGAATCCATGGCAAGCTACGCTATTTGATGGATATAAAAAGGATACCATTCTTAGATAAGCAATGCATACTATTCTGAGTTAACTAGGAATGAGGCAACATGACGGAACTTCAAAGAATAGGCCATATTACCTTGTGATTGGGGGGTGATCAGGGCAAACAAAAATATCAACAAGCATTCGAGCAAATCTCACACCACAATTCTCAGGATCCAGCGCAGATGCATAGAACATCACAAACTGCATTATGCAAATTGATAAAGCTCAGAAAGGAAGTAATGAAAGTCTCCCTCGAAATAAATCTGGAAGCACACGTCTATTACCTGCGCAAACTTGGACTTGTATGCATTCAGAACAGTTATCCGAAAAGAATGGAGAAGAGTCTCGAATACCTACTCAACAAAAGATTAAAAAAGATCAATATACCAGATTGAAAATTTCAGAACATTAGTGGACCCAAGACCAATGATAATCAGCAAAAATTTATTGGAGTCCAGATATAACCTCAAGCAGCCGGCCATGCCCTTGACAGGATTCAAGATACTCAAAAGTCAACACCAACAAGCTATCCAATTTTTCAGCAATTACATTTCCTTGCAGACCGTTTCTGCTTAAATGTTTTCCTGGAAGCTGCGCAAGTAGTTTTGCATTACAAAGTAAAGAAAAAAATAGAAATTAGAAGTAATGAAAACCATGGATCAGTATTCACCACATTATACAATGTCATATCCCACGAAAGGCACATGCTTCCTACCATGAACCAAGAACCTCCATCAACCAATTCCTCTTGGGAAGTTATAGTTTAGGCTAGCAACCCCTACGTATTTTACCTATTTTATAGTTCATAATTAAACAGAAATGGAATCCATTATAAACTTTTTAAAGATTAAATGTTGAAAGAAAGCATGACTCTTTTGTTAAAAAGTTCTCCATGCATAGCGCCTGATATAGATCAGGAGTTTATGTGCACTTGCAATTGGCTTAAGGACCTCAAATATATATCCACACCAGGACAATTTGAATAACTATGGTTGAAATGCCCAATCGTATATGACCAGTCAACATATGCAACTAATATAATTCACTCAATATCCTCAGAGATTTCACCAAGCATATCAAGTAAACTAGAGTGAATCCACAACAACCTGATACAGTCAAATCTGTAATGCTATCTAACCTCATCGCCTTCATCATTCAAGCCCTCTTCATCTTCTTCCAAGTCCTCTAATTCCATCTCAAAAATGCCTTTGCTGGAGTCATCCAGTAAAATATCCTCCCAACCGATCTCCAACTACAAAAAGCGGAAAATTGTATTAACAGCAAGCAATCCCTTCGAGAGGAGTATTGACAATGGAATTGTACTATACTTACATCCAAATCTAATAGTCTGTCCACTACTGCCATCAGCATCGTGCTCCCAACAAGTTGTCCCATACTACCACTCTCCAGCTTGAACATATTCTCCACGTATGTCCTGATGACCTACAAATCAATAAAGTTAATCTTCACATACCTGACCAACATCAATTAGCTTGTTGAAGCACCATCACATCCCACTTGAGGGAACTGAACAAGTACGGTGTTCATTTATGAGCAAAAAGTCAGAGCAGGGTCTAGTTGACCACATCCAAAACATGTGAATGTAAAATAGTAAAAGAAACAAATAGAAGAAAGCATGACATTTTTCACCAAGGACGAAGCGAGGAAGTTATGGATCAAAGATAGTAAATACAAAATGAAGTATATAATTCCACATACAGAAGCGACAAAGATAGCTATCCCATTGGTGAAACTTGCGAAAAATTGCAATTGATTTTTTTTTTTAAGTTTAAATTATTCTTGCTTTCAAAAGCATTATTATCAAAACTAGCATAATGGTGAAGGCAATCTAAAAGTTTTTGCATCCCTTTCAATCAAAGTAATTTATACATGAAGAATCAATCAACCAAGTAACAGGTTCCATATATATTAAAAAGCATCCTAACATAGTAGTGGTAGTTAACATCAGCATTCCAAAGGAAACTGAACTCACAGCTTCATTATCATTTTGCCTTGGCATTCTTTGGATGACTAATGACAATAATCTCATGGGAGCAAGAGGAACCAAATGACTAATACTTTCTAGAGCCGAATGAACCCGAGAAAGAACTTGGTCTTTTCTTGAGAGCCCCCATGGCTGCTTTAACAAGGCCAGGTACGAATATGGCGGGACAAAATTCCTTATGAGCATATCCAAGCAAGAGTCGACATATTTTCCACTTGAAGCAGCCTGCTCCGCCATAAAATTACAAAAAGAAAAGGGAAAACAAATCAGACTAAGCCACGCTAAAATGTATACTACAGAAGCCAACATCAGGCCAAATTACCGTACCAGAGATATGATTAAGTCAACCAAGGCATCCATGACTTCAGGTCCATAATTCCACATGCTCATTCCAAATATCTGAAAAATAATCATTCTTCAGAAAGCCACTTTTGAGAATAAGATTAAAGTAGATGAACTAATTATCAAATTGATTACTTACAGAGGAAAGAAGGGACTCGTGATGCACCACATCTATGCAAGAAACTGTACCTGACAGTGCCTTTAAACAAGTCTATCGAACAAATGAATGAAATAATTCAAAATCCACGCAGGCATATCAAGAGTAAAAGCAACCATTAGACAACAGAGAAAATACAAATTTACAGGGAAACCTACCACTAGCATAGCCACCTCATCAGGCGAAAGTCGTTCTCTGTGATGCATGACCCCAATGAGCTCATCATAACTTTCCCTATCACCCTGAACCAATGGATATGGACAAATCTCAATAAGATACAGATAAACCAGCATATTTCAGCATGCTTAACGTCAGAAAATTTAAAAAAAAATTAAGATCATCATTCCATCTGGAAGAGCAAAACAAGGAAAAAAGGCAGTGAAAAAATCAGAGCAAAAGTAGCAGACCACGATCTACTGAATCGACTGGCTTACCAAAGATACTGATTTCAGAGCCGTCCTAACATGATAAACCAACTCATTGTCGGTGAAATTAACGTCGTCCATCTCATTAAATCCTGCCCTTTGGTTGGCCAACTCCACACCCATGTTATATGACCCCCGACCTAATTGAGCTACTTAATCCAGGAGCGCCTGGGCTAATGTATTACTGCACCTGAAATGGAAGGCACAGAAATTATTCACCATACACGAAATTCAACTTCTTTTTCACATTGACAAGAAAGTCTTACGAGTTATCCCATCCAACAAAAATAACACAACATCAACCCAATTAACGAATTCGATCAAGTATTCATCTGAGCAAAACTCGCCAAATTACCAACACAATTAATACACAAACACGTGAGCACGACATTATTCTTTTCGCTGTACACGACTTCAAACACAGCTGACTCCCACAAATGTACAAGAAAATAAGCCGCACCAGACCAAAAACAATTCCCAGAAAGCTACAAGACTATTCCGCAACCATCGAACAACAGACTGAACAGCGACCGCTAAATTACCTCCCGGAACCAAAACATACACAAGAAACTTCGGGAAAACGAGACAGTAGCCGTAGCGTCGACGAATTAAACAGAAACTCCGCTCCGAACGCCAACCGGAGCCGCGAGGGTGTGGAGGACAACGTCGTCCGAAGTAGGTCCTTTCCCACTCCGTCGCCGAGAATCTCGTCTCTTTCCTCTTCTCTCTGTCGGCTGCGAAGCGCGGGGACGGAGGCTCAGGACCGAAGCAGGAGGGTTTCGGAGCAAGAGGCCTCAAAAAGAAAAGGGGAAGGCGCGTTTTATACGTTAAAGTTGTGTTTATTTGCACGTCGGTCCTCGAAATTCCACGTATTTCCGCCAAGTGCCGCGGTCAACTAGGCCACCGCTTGGCACAGAGAGCCCTCCCCTACTTCCGGAGAACTGGGGAGTCACGCGACGGGATTTTGCATCATAGCTTCAACAAGTTGGATTGAAACAAGAACACTGGTTTGAATTTTTGTCACGAACATTCCGTACAATTTCCTTATATTCTCTATCAAAGAAACGCAATTCTGTTCAATTTTCTTTTTTTGGCATCACCCGATGAATATTTACTGATGGACTTCCTTTAAGGGCTGCCTCTAAGAGCGCGATGCATAATATCTGAATTGTGAGGGAATTAATTGCTATTGTACTCTCGACCCGTTTCGTTCCTCACTTAGATTTTCAATCCCTTAAAAAAAGCAGTAATTTTAATGTTGCATTAACAATTACTGATAACAACATATTCTAAAACTGTAATTTACTAAGTACTTTCTTGAAATATTTATATAACATTCTGTTAATGTTACAATAATATCGTTGAGTGCGGAAATGATTTCATTGTGTCATGATATATGGACAATTAGGAATTTTCCTAATGGCATGAAGCCCCTCGTAATTTACATTTGATATAACTAGAATTTTTATGCACGTGCTACACGCATGCTCGATTATTATTACTCCTATTATTGTTACATGTACCTTTCTATGTCATGACTTTTTTGTGTTAATTTTGCGAGTGTGAATTGATTAGCAAGTGATGATAAGGTCAATTTGATTCGGCCCATCATCTCTTTCGTGGTCACATTGTCACCCATCTGAAAAGCCCAAAAGTCAACAAAAGAGCCCAAATGGAGTAGGCCCATGATGCTGCCACTTTCCCTTCTTCTTCTTCTTCTTCTTCGCCTTTCATTTAATTTTACAATTTATATCCGGTGTTACCGAAAAGAGGAAAACAAAAGAAAGGCAAGTAAAGCAAGTAGGTTCAGATATAAAAGTCAAGATCATCAAGATTTTTGTTGGTTGTTGCATCATCTCCATCATCTCGCCTGTAAGATGGTGCTATGATTTGAATGTCCTTGACCCTTACGATCAATTAGATTTCACATGACATTGATAAAAAAAAGAATTTTAAAATTCATTTATCATATGTTTCGTAATAAAATGGTTTTGTGGATATAATACAACCATATCACATCTAGAGATGGTACTTTCTTGTTAAGAAAGAAAAGCACTCACAAACAATCATTTGACATATAATTACCCGTCCTAATCTATGTTTGTTTCATCAAAAATTTCATGATAAAGAACATTATTATTCATATTTTCAAAACAATAATTAATTTACAATAGGGAAGTGATTTCCTTACCAGAAAAGGTGGTTTTCATCTAATAAAAAACTTTTTTTTTCCAGCATAGTTAAATTTTTCCATAAAGCCAATGGTTTTTCCTTCATCAAGATTGATGCTGGAAAGTCAAGAAAATAAAAGTTTCCCTCCGACAGTTTTTGTTTTATTTCGCAGAAAATATAGTATATGAAAAATATTTTTCTAAAAAAGATAACTCATAAATAAATAAATAAAAAGAAAAAAGACATCATGGTTCACGGAAATCTTTGAATATAAATTATCTCTATAATGAAAGTATTTTATACTCACTAAATTGTTATTTTTAGTACAGTATTTTATATTATTCATTTTCAGCGAGCGCTGGGTTGCGTGCACCGGAGCCATCATCATTAGCTGTTTCCTGTAGCGTCGACGGCTCGTCATCCTCTTCCTTCCTTCTTATCTTCTCCTGCTTCTTCCTCTTCCTTCCATCGGATTCTTCGTGGAGGTCTTCTGTATATTTTATCTTTTTTGGCGATTCCCGAGGTCAAACGAAAAACCTACAGAGACATAAAGAAAAGCTTCCCATTCACGAGCACCAGCGGTGCGGCGTGTTCGATCCAGCATTCACGAAGCGCACGCCATTTCTCACGCTGCAATCCACCCATTAAATTACAACATATGCATAAAACAAAACCAGACCATCATCCCACCACCCTCCCCGCTTTTCTTGCTGCTTCACGATGACTCCTCGCATAACCAATGGCGGTCAAACCAAGCGCTCTCTCTCTCTCTCTCTCTCTCTCTCTCTCTCTCTCTCTCTCTCTCTCTCTCTCTCTCTCTCTCTCTCTCTCTCTCTCTCTCTCTCTCTACCCTTATATCTATCGCCTGAATCGATACCCAGTTGAGAGAGAGGGAGAGAGAGAGCAAGAGCGAATGGAGATCGCTTACCGATTGAAGTACAAGAGAAACGACGTATCGTCCAGCCGGGCGACACCGGCGTTCTCGTGGAGGTCGGCCGTGAAGAGGGCGTGGAGACGGTTGGCTAGGGGGAGGAGGAAGCTGGCGGCGAGGCTCACGAGGAGGATCAGGTGGATGTCTCTGCAGGTGAGGAGGAGGGTGTTCAGGGTCGCGTCGACGACAGCGAGCGATTATCAGGCGGTCGGCGATCACCAGTCGGTGAGGTACGACAAGTTGAGCTACGCGAAGAACTTCGACGACGGAGAGTGGCGGCAAGAGGAAGAGGAGTATTACAGTAGTCGGTCCTTCGCTTCCAGATTCGGAAGAGCTGTAGATGAGTCGCCAATTTAATTACACCTGCAAATTCCTACTTCTTCTTCTGCTGCTTCTTCTTCCTCAGCTTTATTGCATGTGATCGATCGATTTTTTAGATTCTTTCGCACCGACGAGAGATAAAACTTGAATCAAATGCACGAGCCCACTGAATATGGGCTGTAGGATGAATCGGTCGCATATGACTCTGAAAAATAGCACTTGTGCTCATGCAAAAGGATGAAGTACGTGAACATCTTCTACTTCGTACCATGCAAATTCAAGTTTTCCCGAGACGATCTCGGTGCACTAGATCCGGCGATTTCGGCTCTCTACATGAGATTGTTCCTGCGGGAGTCGAGACCCTAGATGTCTAAATAGCTCGAGAGCCCTGAACCAACTCGATAGGGTCGGACTCCGACCAATTCATTCCAATACAAACTTATCTTTTCGATCCTAGGAAAAGAGAATTTATGGTGCTAGCTCAGCTCGAACAACTATCGGGTTATGATTCCTTCTTCTTCTTTTTGAAATCTTCCTCTTTCTTTGACTATGGTGATTTGACCAATGGATTCGTCTGTTGAGATTATGTTTCGAGCTGAGATTCATGAAGGAAATCAGATTCAAGTAAAATTTCTAGATCTGAAGAGGACTTGCAGTATAAAGTCTGGACAAAAAAGAAATTGATTGTTGAAATACTTTCTACTTTGAAGTTCATGGTTTAAGTAGGTCTCTTGGTTCGAGTGGGCAAGTCAATAAAAACATATAAAAACAGAATTTCACTCCGTCATAACATCCTAAAGCAAGCGAGAGGACTGTTAGGATTTTCTCATTGTGAATTTTTTTCAGTTAAGTCCTATTTGGGAGCTTGTGAATTTCCTTCGGGTTTAAATTAGGGTTGCGAAACATGATGAGTTTAATTTAGGGTTGGGAAACATGAAAGCGATCAAGGTGATAGTAACTTTCGAATTTTTCAAATTCGCTGTAGATTTCTTTGACAATTTCTTCATATTATGTTAGATTTCAATTACAATATCCTCTCAATTTTCTCGTCGAGTATTTTAAAAATCAGATAAAAATCACAGCTCAATACAAGTCAAAACTTATATTTGTGTAACATGTCGGTTTCTCTGTTTATGGATGAGGACTTTTTCCGAGTTAAATGAACAATCCAGCTCGTTGCGTGGGAGTCTAAAGAACCTTGATTAACACATAGTACAGAACAAAACTTAAGTTAATAATTTGCAACGGTGCGGTCTAATATTTATGTTGATTCTAGCCAAAGTAAATTTTCTCATATACTGGTTTGCGATAACATCTAAAAATTTATGGAATAGTCATAGTTGGAAATATGAAAATTCATGAGCCCTTCAACAAAGCTATGCACAATGCAAATCAATCCCTTTTCCATTAAAATATAAATGAGATTATACATCATTGTTTGCCCTTTTTTATTTACAGTCCGTTTGTTATAGGAAAAAAAATGAACAGTTTGAAAAATAATTTTTTGAAGACGATTGCTTATATCCCTTAGAAAAAAATATTTTCTACATGAGATTGTTCCTGCGGGAGTAACTTTGCCTTTTTCTATTGAGCATGTAGACCAAATATATCATAACCCGATAGTTGTTCGAGCTGAGCTAGCACTATAAATTCTCTTTTCCTAGGATCGAAAAGATAAGTTCGTGTTGGAATGAATTGGTCGGAGTCCGACCCTATCGAGTTGGTTCAGGGCTCTCGAGCTATCTAGACATCTAGGGTCTCGACTCCCGCAGGAACAATCTCATGTAGAGAGCCGAAATCGCCGGATATAAGCAACTATTGAGATTGTATGTTCATGTAGAGAGCCCTCCCCAACTTCCGAAGAACTCGGGAGTCTCGCGACCGGATTTTGCATCATAGCTTCGACAAATTGGACTCAAAACACTAACACTGGTTTGAATTTTTGTCATAAACATTCCGTACAATTTCCTTATATCTTTCAAAGAACGCAATTCAGTTCGATTTTTTTTGTATCACATGGTGAATGTTTACTAATGGGCTTCCTTTAAGAGTTGCCTCTAAAAGCGCGATGCTTAATATCTAATTTGTAAGGGGATTAATTGCTCTTGCACTCTCGACCCGTTTAGTTCCTCACTTAGATCTGCAATCCCTTAAAACAAGTAGTAATTTTAATGTTGCATTAGCAATTACTGATAACAACGTGTTCTAAACCGCAACCTACTAAGTACTTTCTTGAAATATCTATATAATATTCTCTTAATGTTACAATAATGTTGTTGAGTGCATAGACGAATTCTTTGTGTCATGAATAATGTTGTTACAATAATACACGGCCAATTAGGAATTTTCTTAATGGCATCAAGCTCCTTGTATTTTACATTTGATATAACTAAACTTTTATGCACATGCTACACGCATTCTCAACTATTACTATTATTGTTTCATGTACCTTCCTATGTCATTACTTTTTGTGTTAATTTTGCGAGTGTGAATTGATTAGCAAGTGATAATAAGATCAATTTGATTCGGCCCATCATCTCTTTCGCAGTCACATTGCCACCCATCTGAAAAGACCAAAAGTCAACAATGGAACCCAAATGGAGCAGGCCCATGCTGCTGCTGCTATTGCTTTCCCTCCTCCTCCTCCTCCTTCGCCTTTCATTTAATTTTACAATGTATATCTGGTGCTGCCGCAAAGAGGAAAACAAAAGAAAGATAGGTAAAGCAAGTAGGTTCAGATTCAAAAGTCAAGATCATCAAGATTTTTGTTGGCTGCTGCATCATCTCCATCATCTCACCTATAAGACGGTGCTATGATCTGAATGTCCCTTACCCTAATGATGAATTAGATTTCACATGAAATCGATAAAAAAAATATTATAATTCATTTATCATATGTTTCATAAATAAAATGGTGTTGTGAATATAATACAACCATATCACATCTAAAGATGATACTTTCTTGTTGACAAAGTAAAACACTCGCAAAGAATCATTTGATGTATAAATAATCGTGTTGATCGTTAGTGCCACGTCATAAAGATATACGTGATTAATCAAACTTAAATAAGCATAGGACCATTTTGGATACCTTTGTTTCACCAAAAAATTCATGATAAAGAAAATCATTATTCATATTTTCAAAATAATAATTAATTTTCATTAAGGAACTTTCCTTCTTACTAGAGAATGTGGTTTTTACCCAATTTAAGCTTGCTTTTTTCCAGTATGGATAAAGTTTTCCATAAAGCCAATAGCTTTCCTTCACACTGAGTTTTCATATATATATGAACTCAAGGCGAATGGCTTAGACAGCCAGTTGTGCAAATTTGGTACCACCGGCCATCATATGGGGTCACACAACCTTAGATGACCCTTGGTAAGGTTGCGTGAGGTCACGCCACTTGAGATGAGGTTCGCTGGACCAAATCTGGCTCGTAAGCAGTCAGATCCAGTTCCACTAGTGACGTCGCGCAAGGTGGCCGGGGCGAGCATGTTTTTTCAAGATTCCGTAAATTTCGCAAGAATAAATTGGAAGATAATTATTCTTTAACATTTCAGAAAATATCAAAGCCACGAAATTTTTAGGAACCTGCCTCAAGCAAAGGGGCTGCATAGCACTTTTGAAAGCGAAATGCATTCCTCCAAAATTCTTTAAATAATATTTTCAAACGCCCCGACAATCGGCCAGCCACCTTTGGCGGCCCTATCCTAGCCGGACAGAGCATTCTATCCTGAATTATTGGTGTTTGGGCTGGGGCCCGTACATCATGTTGACTTTTCTGACGGCATTGACCCTCTTCCTTTTCTTGCGCGTCAAGTCACGTGAGCAAGAAGTTCGAAGAACCACGTGCGTTTCGCCGGCTCTAGTGATCGAGCGACAAGACAAGGGTCAGATCGCGTGAAAAATCCTTTGACCTCCGCATGATGTCTGAAGAACGTAAATTTTCTTTCAAATACCTCATCTCAACTTTTCGGAGCACTGTATTAATTATTCTCATTGGATTAGGTTTTTTTTTTTGTCGAAATTGAATTTACTATTTCAGAATAAACCAATAATGTATTAATGAATCGAAATAAACATCGTCGTGTCTCGAAAATACATTTATTTGACGAATTGGACGTGCACTAATCACCCCCATAAAGGGAGTTAAAATATTTTCTCGGGATTTTTCTCAATGTTTTATTGAGCAAATGAATTCGTGGGCAAACTTCATGTTTCCTTGATGCATTATTAACGCAATTAAGAATTAAAAATCGCAAGACTTTGTCAACAAACCCCTTCGTGGTCAAACGTGGCCAGTGGCGGAGAACAGAGCAGAGCAGCGTATAAATAAGAGAATAAGTGGCGAGTGGTGGAGCACAGAGCAAGACCTTTCTCCTGCACCGTCACGTCTCCGGTTCTCTTGCTGATCCAAAACCCCTGATTCGACCGGAAGAGAAACCCATCATCAGCATCCTCTTTCCCGGCCGGTGGGATTCACGCCTGAGCTAAGAGACCCGGTTCCCGCACAGACGTGTAAGGTGATCTTGACTGGAGGTTGTTCTTTGATCATTGCCCGCATGAAGTGGATTGGGTTCTTTTGTTTCGATTGTGTTGGGAGAGTGCTGATAAGATCTTTTGTTTCGATTGTGCTGCGGGCTTTTGCTGATTTTCGAAAGTTTTAAGGATGGGTTCTTTTTTGGGCAATTGCAGGTTGTTCCTGTGTTCACCTGAACTCACCCTGATATGGCAACAAGTGAGCCTCTCCAGTCTCCGCGAGCTTATTTGTTGTTCGCGCTTGTTGTTTCTGCCTAGTTTCCATTGCATGGATCCGTCGATGTGTTGATGGCTTGAATTAGATTGGTGTCTGTGTTCTTTCGATTTGTTTTTAACTGGAGCTGTTTCCTTCGGTTCGATTGTGCTCATACTGGGATTCTTAGTTTCGTCGAATGCAAATTGTGCGCAGGGCTCCAGTTTGAGAACTCGTGCGAAGTCGGTGTCTTCTCTAAGTTGACGAATGCTTACTGCTTGGTTGCAACTGGGGGATCGGAAAACTTCTACAGGTGCATTGAGTGGTTTTGCAGTAGCCCGACGATGTTCTCTCGTTGTATCTTGCTTTGAAATCGCGTCCTTTGTGCAGTGTGTTTGAGGCTGAATTGGCAGATGTTATCCCGGTTGTTAAGACGTCCATTGCAGACGCTAGGATCATTGGGCGGCTTTGTGCTGGTGAAGATCACTGCTCCCCCCTTTCAAATACTAAACGTTCATTGGCCGAAGCCGCTTTTGCATACTAAACGTGAATTAACTAAATGTGAAACTTCTAAAATTTCATGGCAGGAAACAAGAATGGGCTACTTGTGCCACACAATACTACTGACCAAGGTAAGCATTTAATCTGGATGGTTCCTAGCTTGTTGTGAGTTTTTGTTGATAAATAGCTAGGCATTCTAATTCTAAAATCTAACGCGACATGTGAGAGGGCACGCCAAGCCTGATATGTTTTCAAAAGATACATTTGGAGGGACCTGTCTATACAAGTAAGGTCCTATATGGTTTTATTGGGATATTAATCCGAGTTCGTATATTTCTTCATATAAGCATCAATGATGCTTTGGTTGTCTGCCCATTTTCGATCATACCCACTCTCTTCTATTCTTTCTATATGTTAGTAGCCCATAAGAAAAAGAAATGATGCACCAGAGTTGTTTTCTGAGGAGTAAACTGTACTACAGAGCTGACGAAACTGATGGTTTAAACGGGAAGAATTGGCCCACCTTTTCTTGTGATGTAGCTGCACGCCTGATAAATTTTCTTGTCATCTCTGGAAGGGTCTGCTGATTTGCCTTCCATTCTCTACTAACTTTTTTATTTTTCCTAGAGCTTCAACGCTTGAGAAATAGTTTGCCAGATCAAGTTGTCGTTCGACGTATTGAAGAAAGGTTATCTGCCCTGGGGAACTGCATAGCATGCAATGATCATGTTGCACTTACTCATACTGATCTTGACAAGGTAACTTCCTTTTTCTATCAAGGAAGAGTCTTTTGTTAAGCAGTCCCCGTTGAAATCCAAAATTTACAGAGTTTGTGTTTTCTCTAATAAGAACCAAGGGCCACAATTAAGCATTTATATGGTGCGCTAAATCTCAGAGTTGGTTGGGTGATCTCTTTAAACATATAGAAAGTATCATGAGGACCTCTCAGCCGCATTCATACGAATGATCTTTGTTTCTAAAAACTTGTAGAACTTGCGGGAACATCACTTCCGGTAGGACTTAGCACCTTCTGTTGCATGGTTTATGATTGCCTTCTGCCCCTTTAAGAATTCTTTGTGTGGTCCACTGAGTTTAAGAATCCTGATTTTCGATTGCTGCCTATTGGTTGAATCAGGAAACCGAGGAGATAATTTCAGATGTTCTTGGAGTGGAAGTCTTTAGGCAGACTATTGCTGGCAACATTCTTGTGGGTAGCTATTGTGCCTTCTCCAACAGAGGTGGCCTGGTGAGACAAGTCTTACCTTAGTCTTTTGTACTGGGGACACCCATTATGGGCATCTGCCTCGTAGCTAAATTTTTGCCTCATGTAGATGCTAAAACATGGTGGCAGGTTCATCCCCATACATCCATTGAAGACTTGGATGAGCTCTCGACCCTCCTCCAGGTTCCTTTGGTAGCTGGAACTGTGAACAGAGGCAGTGAAGTTATCGCAGCCGGTATGACCGTGAATGACTGGACGGCATTTTGTGGTTCAGACACCACAGCAACCGAACTATCCGTGATCGAGAGTGTTTTCAAGTTGAGGGAATCGCAACCCACTGCTACTGTGGATGAGATGAGGAAATCCTTGATCTGACAGCTATGTCTAGTCATCTATCCTGATTATATATGTTTGTACGAAGTTGCAATTAGCTTCAAATATCAAACTCTTTCTTAGAGTATAAAGTTGGGCGTCATCCATGGGTGCAAAAGTTTTCTCAAAGACTAATTGGGTATACTAGAACCTAAAAGGAAAAAATTTACCCCTCAAGACTCACTGCCAAAAGTTGAAATTCCAATTTCTTATAGCAATTTGAGTGCCCTGTGAAGAGTCACCTCACTGTAGTCATCTGAATATGACTAGTATGTACAAAGCTGGAGCGCTATTAATGTTACTTGGAAAATTTCAAAAATATGACTCATTTTTCTCCCAAGTACCAAAAATATACTAGAAAGCTTTATCCTTAGAGATCACTTTGCATCTTCACGTCAAGTATCTCCATATTCTTATTACGGGAATATAATTTTTGTTCCAAAAGTATACATTCTCAAGTTCCAAAGTCTTGCTCACTCGAAGCATTCAGAGTCAACGAAAACACTCAAATCCTAAATACGACTCTAAAATGAGTTCACAAGAAATGTCAACTTGAGTGTTTGTACAAATAGAGGAACGTAAGTGGTCAAAGTGAAATATATTCAGTACTTTCCTAATATTATCGAGGTAACTTTGGAGACTCCTCCAAGCTCCATGTCTCTGAGGAGAACAAGTACATCCTCCAAGTTAATGAAAATCAGGAAATGTGGTCTGACGCCTTAAAGTTATCAGGTAACCGTAGATTCTTGGCAAGAGCTAGAGTTCTTCATACATAATCCAGACATATCTAAGTTAGGTCGCCAGTGGAGAGGAACTCCCATGAGTTAAAAGCAAGAACAATGATCGAGCAAACATCTAGAACAACTCGAGCCATAAACCACAATATATAACGGCAAAAGAGCTGCTATCGTATCTCATGGTTTGTCAGAATTGTTCTGTAGTTTCAGTAATTGTAACATTCCGGCATACTGCACGCAAGAAAAAGCTCTTATTTCCTTACTTGGTGTGGACACCACCTCGCTTTCTGAAGAATGCTGCGATCATTACGGTATAGCTCAGCCTTTTATATTCTTTCTATCTTGATCAGCTGAAACTTCACCACTGGTTGGCCTGCAAGACGTCATCAACTTGTCATGGCGCAGAGAATTGTGAAGTGTTGGAGTTTACAAGAATAAAATCAGAAAGTACTATTCCCTCGTTGTTGCCAGACTGAAACCTTTTATGCAGTGTTAGTGATCCAGAGAGATGAAACTGTCATTTTAAGTCTGGCATACAAATGAAAGAAAGTTTGCACTTTGTTCCTTTGATTGAGCACTTAAAAAATATAAGAGTAAATTACTATTTTGTCCATAAACAAGTAGAAAGACAAGCATCCAAATGCTGCTAGATAAACCAAAGAAGCCTTAGGACGAGGGATTTTCCACTTTTTATCATTTTCTTTCCACATACTCCAGTACTCCATGCCTTGGACAATCTTGGAAAGGTTGGCCACTTCAGTATCCCAAAGGTCCAAACGGATGATTATACAACATATATCTCTTCAATCAATTGTAATGACAAGTATTTGTGCAACCAATGCTCGAACCCTTGAAAATAAGATTAGAGGTAGAACAATCCTGTTTGTGGGTAATTTGATTATAAACTCCAACAGGCTTTGGAAAGTGAATTTTCACATAAATTTCTTGAATAAAGCCATTAGATATTTGTCAAAGGAAAATACACCCATAAAGAGAAAACAAATGAATAAGACAAGTTAATGAAGGAAGAAATAGTAAAATTAGAAAGGCAAGTGTGCACTTACAATCCACTAAGAATCTTGATGGTATCATAGAACAACCACTGCAGAGTTACAACAGGTCCAACAAGTATAATTCTGATGGGAAGGCTTCTCGTGAACAGATTTGCAAGCCCAATATTCCTGATTGCCTGTTGCAAATTTTGAACTTATACATCAGATCGAACTTTCCCAAAAAATGATGATAAATAACTGCTTTCAAACATATACCAGAATGAGACTGTCAGCTTTTTTGTTGTTTATTGATGCAACAATATTGTCGGCAGGATTGGATATGAAGCTACCAACAGATCCAGCAGCATATCCAGCTAAGCATGTCACCCCGAGTTGTTGAACTTTTGAGCAATCCTCCTTTCTTCTTCTAATAACTTTACGATACAGGAAATCCACTGAATGCTCAAATGTTGAGAACATCACCATTGAAACTGCCTAGGGACAAAATTAAGAGAAGATCAATATGCAACAATACCAGGTTTCTCGCACACAAAGGTTCATAAACCTGGTGTGAGTTCCCATACTTCATTTTGAACATAATATGGACTATAAACATGAAGAAGTAAATGATGCAGGTATAACATGAGGACAAACCATCCATTTGTAGATCAGCTTTCCTACCTAAAACCCACGTGGATTAAGTTTTTAATGTCACCTAGAAAGAGAATGATCTGAGACAGCTTCCCCAGAACAGCTTCCATTCATCTAGCATCTTTTAGATGTGCTATTTAATACGAGAAAGCTGACCAACTCTACTAAGCACAAGAAGGAATGAAAAGATTACATGGAAGATTTCGACCCCAAAGCGGTATAAGCCCTCTGTAAAATCTGAAAGCAAGAAACGGCATTAGAATGTCCCTCCTAACTCTGACACAAGTAAACAATACTAAGGCTACAAGAATTACCCTAGAATGCCTTCTGATGCATATACTTTGGGGAAGCCATCAACCAAGCCTTTTGCAAAGTGGGGCTGTGCTTGAACCCGGATTTTAACGGCTTCAAAAGGGCAAAGTGCCACATTTGCAAATGCTTCTGCAGAAGCACTGCTGAGGAAAAAAATCAGGCTCCTGTTGCTGTCGACCAAGACATCTGAGTAAACCTGTTTGAAGTACTCATAGAGACCAAATCTACACCCACCTTGAGCACCATATCCAAAGAACTTGGTAGCCCAGCCTCTCCAAAAAGCAGAAGGGCCTTGCTCTCTCAATAGAGTAGAGAAACATGTGTAAATGCTGTTATACTTAATTGGATTCACCTACAAGATAAAAAGGATTCGTGTATGAAAACATTCACGAGAAACAAATCTTTGCAGATATATTAAAATACATGCCAAGAAGGAAAACATGAGCCACACTGCAGAAGCATCCAATTCTCGTTGAAGATGGGACTTTCCATATTCAATGAGATTTGACTATATCAGCAGTTCCGCGTCAAATGGCCACCGGAAGAATATGTAAAGTAAACTCAACCGGTTGTAGTTCAATAGCGGGAACATATATCAAGAGTCCACAAAAACACCACATCTTCTATTCAATTTATTGACTCTTATGTCATCAATAAAACGAATGCCAAAACATAAAGTAATTTGGGGTCTTGCCTCTGATCGGCTGATGAGGAAACAATCAAGTGACTCAATTTATTCACTAAGCTCAATTAAAGAAAAGAACAGTTCCCTCCGATGCATAGAATTGACGCTACAGCATGGAACAAGAAGAATGCCAACAAAAACAGGAAAGCCATTGTATCATGACCCAGCAAATAAAGATAAAAATGAACCCAGAAAAAGGAGAAAAAAGAAAAGCGGAGGGAGAGAGAGAGAGACAGAGAGACCTGCATATTGACTTTCAAGACATCAAGAGGAGTAATAACCAGGTGGGTGGTTCCAGCACTGAGAACTCCTCCAACCGCGCAAACTCCATAGTAATGTCCTCCTCTATTCTCCTCGCGCATTCTCTCTTCTGCGACCTCCCTCATTATTTCCCCTTGAAAAGAAAAAAAGGAGAAAGAAAAAGAAAATTCAAAACTTGGTGATCCCATAACCCAAAAACAGAACACCCACCAAAATCAGATCCTTCCCTCTGCATCAGCCAAGAAGTTTCCTTCCTGAACTTACCCGATCGAGCGAGAGAAACAAAGAGAGAGAGGCGGCGACGAGAGACCAAATTCCCCGGGGAATCTACGCATGCGTGCGCGTGTCCCAATGTTCCTGGTTTGGAGGTCCAGCCCCTAAACCCCTAAATAAACCCCGTTCTCGGGAAGGCATCGAACGGCAGTCGTAAGCCGCCGCACGCTGTCGTTTTGGCTGTCGGCTCGTGCAGACTGCAGAGCGCTGTGCAGTCTGATTCGTCTAGGCTTGACTATCCCGACCGCTCTTTGAATTGTTCGGTTATTAACGGTGGACATTATTCACGTGTGAAAATTAATTAAGGATGTGATTTCGAGCAGTGTTCATAATTGTCACCCGTCAATTAACGGGGTAATCCGTCCAAAAAAAAAATCAACAGGGTAATTTCATAAATCCGAATAGGAAGAAAACACGATTTTTTCAATTCAGATTTTTGAATTGCAAAGACGACTCGTTCTTTTTTTCTTTTTTTTTTCCCTCCCTATCATATTGTCATTTTACTCTAGTGATGAAAATGTTAGATAACATGTTCCCATGTCGGCAAATGAAAAGGAGGTGAAGAGCCCGTGAGGCTGTCGTGTGCGAGGCCGTGGAATGTCGATGTCGTCGAATCGAGATAGGCCCTGAAAAATTGAACGATTAAAATCGTGCTTCTCTCTTTTCATATGTCAAGCCCGAGCACAGGTACTATGGTAATTTAGAGGAATTTTTTTCAAGCAAGGGACTCCAAGTGAAAATTAATGCTCGATTTTATGAAATTCAAGGTTTGGTTTATGTTTGTTTTTTGGAAGAGAAAACGTTTTAGGTATTTATGTTAATTGAAGAGGTCCAATATTCTTCCAAGAGAGAGAAGAAATATTTTTACCGGGGACTCATGGCGGTGAGAAAGCTGATTATTCATGAAGTTAAACTGTGAGGAGAAAAAAGTTTCGTTCTCTTCCGATCGATGACGACAGTACCTATATTTGGTAAATCGCAAGTTAAATTATCGGCGGTTTTATTGATGCATGATATAATACAGACATATCAACTTTCATGCTAGCTAGATTTATACACAATCTCCCTCGTTAAATGGTTGCGACTGTGATAAACATCAAAGGGAGAAATCAAACTAATCCTCCAACATTGTCGAAGGTGCCATAGTTCCGCAGTAGCTCTAGCAACGGAAATACGCAAGCGAGTGTCCTATCCTCCGGCTTCTGGTCGGACTGAACCGGAGCGAAGGCATGTAGATCGATAGATGTTTAGTGGTCTCCGGCGCGCTGGGCGCGGTCGACAGATCGAGGAGCCGGCTGTAGCGGCGGCTGTCGGACTCATTCTTGAGGCGTTTGAAGTACTTCTGGGCGTGGCTCGCGACCTGGGTCGAGTTCCTGGTCCTCA
This sequence comes from Melaleuca quinquenervia, assembly GCA_030064385.1. Taxonomy (NCBI): domain Eukaryota; kingdom Viridiplantae; phylum Streptophyta; class Magnoliopsida; order Myrtales; family Myrtaceae; genus Melaleuca; species Melaleuca quinquenervia. Next base: position 17,603,916 of record CM057727.1, on the reverse strand, counting down.
CACAGTTCCTGGAAATGCTCTTCCAATCACCCCTCCCATACTTCTCCAAGCCCAAAAGGAACAACCTGTCAATTGGAATCAACAGTTGCACCCCATTGGTTTCACGGTAAAAGACCAATCAACCTGAACAAACCCACTTCGTGGATTTCATCTAATAAAATTGCTTGATCTGATTCATGACAAAGCGACGGAAACAAGGGCGTCATCAAAGGCCTAATAGTTCGATAAATCAATGGCGTTTTCTTTTTCTTTTTCACGTATAATTACGTCCGAAGTCGCGAAGTCGACAAGCGTTCAACTAGAAACGACAAGCCGAAAAGGGAATGAGAGGAATGGAATGTATTCTGATTAGACGGCGGCACTGACGTGCTTGTTTAGTGACTTCTCGAGTTTGAAGATGACAAATGGACAAGCAAACTTATTTAGACGTTAGACGTATCTCGAGTACCCAAGAACGAGGGGCGGAGAAGTCATACTCATGTTCTTCCCGGCTCCATGGGACTCCCCTCTTCCTTGGGGCTTGCTGGGTGCTCTTACTCTCCCATGGCTCATCGCTTGGCTCCGTCTTCTTCTGTTCGACCATTCTCTTGGATTTGTCATAGTCGGGGATCGGCACTCGGCCCGACTCGATCATCCGGACGTCCTCGACCAACGCCTCATAGTGCCTGTGGATCTGCCCCACGCTCTTCATGGGGATCCTCAGCGCAATGTTCTCGAAGAAGTCCCTAGACAGATGATCGAGCTCAGCAATGCATCTCTCGAAGATCTGGTTCTCCTCCACAGTCCAGTGGTCGTTGATGGGCGCCGGCGGCGTCGGTGGCGACAGCAGATAGGTCAAGTAAGAGTTGCCATGGGGCGGGGCTTCGAAGAAGTACTGTGATTCCATGGGGAGGACCAAAGGGGGAGACCTACTGAAGGGGAGAAAACCCTTTCTAGGGATGATTTGAGTGGGGAGATTGAGAGGGCGTTTCTCTACTTTGGTGTTTGATTTTCCATGGGGGTCTTTCTAGAGTATGAATAGTCCTAATTTAAAGAATGGACCGAACCCCTCGTGCATATATATGGTAAATTCAGTAAACCTAAGTTGGAAATGATATGGCAACTGCATGCCGAGGGACGGTTTGGGAAACATTGCCTGGCGTCTTGATGGCAGAGCGCGACATAACCATGCTTAAGAAGAATGGAATCGGGTCAATCACCTGGTCCATTGGCATGTGAGTAATGCGTGGGTTACGTGTAATGTACTTGCTGCTTATTTGAACTATTTTCCATCAATGCTCGTGCATGATATGATTATGTTTCTACTTATCTAGTATGGGGACGAGATTGAACTATGACAGAATAGAAATTGACCATAGAAGATCAAGGAAATGTGTGTATGCATGTAACCATCAAAATGATGCTTATTCGTATCTAAATGAGATGGAGTATCAACTAGTTCTAACTAGAAAAACTGCTTCTCCCACCGGCCCGCCCAACATGGGCGGAGCACACCTTACCCTTATTGCTATTGTTCTTGCCGTCGTTTCTATCGGCCGCAATTACTACACGAAAGTTCCGGCTAGCCAGGAATTATGATGTATGAAAGAGTGTATTGATTACATCCCCGTGTTAGCTAGCTTTGATCGGCTGATGTGCTGCCTTATTGCCATTTGACTTTTGACGTATGTCCTAGGATGTGCTTATTCCCTTCATAGAAGTAAAGTCTCCCTTCCAACACTAATAGAAAAATTACCCAAAAATATTATAGGCCTATTGTTCGGCGGCCAATTCGGTTATATATTATTTGCTATTTGGCCAATTTAATTGTGAGCCTTCTGATGATTATTCAAGATAATATTTCCAATCAATTTTAACAAAAAATCGATAACTTGATCAAAAGAACTACAGTTAAATACCATCAGAAAATTTAGGACAAAATTTCCTTCTATCTTTTCTTGTTTCTTGTTTAACTCTCCCTATCTAGATCTAAATTTGGTAGCTCTACTCTCCCAATCTAGTATTAGATCTAGGAGTTTTGATGAATAAGTACTATACATTCACTTTCAATAGTGTTCACAAGAGCTTCAACGTTAGATTTGTGCTTCTTTCAACATACTTTTATTAGGAGGAGCTCCGACGTACTTGAAGGGCTCTCTCTCACAACCGTTGAACCTCAGCTTGTTCAATGTCTTTTGTCTTTGTGTGGTGATGGCGTTGGGTACCAAACCTAGATGTGTATCACCTAAAGTCAAAGCCCTAAGTACAGAGGAAGATCCTTATGCGAGCTCATCGTTAATGACAACGAGAGATTTGTTGATCAGTCGCCGATAATTTTACTTTTGTGCGGTCACAAATTTGATCTTGAGGGAGAGGGATGAGCGTACACTATGCTACGACGAGACACCTTGAATTATAAAATTTGATTCGTGTCGAAGCTTTATAGGCTTACTTTGTTGGGATGATTTCTAAGATTTGCTATGATATCATTTCAGCAATGAATGATAATTTCTTTTGATAAGAAAATAATGATCAAATTAGAAAAATTATAATTAAACTGGAGGTTAGACGAAAGTTTTATAACATTGGACAATAACCCCAGTATTATTTTTAGTTGACTGTCAAAATCTGAGATTCATGAAGTCTTTTCCTAGTGTGATCATTGATTAGAGTGGGACTGCTCATATTGGATGGTCGTGAACTTCACATGCCGTGTGAAGATTGAGGATTCAAACTCTTCTGGAGATCGATTCGGGGAGAAGATCTATGTGCCTGCGGCATTGATGGCGTCCAATATGCTCAGGAATTCCTACAAGGAACCATTTTTGGGAAGGAATTTCTAAACACACCTGTCGACTGAGTGGTGCACAATCAAACTAAGTTTGCCAAATCACCAAGTCGATGCATTGCATGAACTCAAGTCAATGGTCACCCCCATTTGAATCTCTTAACGAACGAATTTGGAGACAAGTTCAGGTTTAGCAATTAGCATGCACAGACCTGAGGATACTTACCCAATTAACCCTAAGCTTATAACACGGAAGCTAATTTAGTTATAAACTTTTTATTTAATTAACGTAATATTAAACATTTGCACGAAACTTCAAAATTCTAGCCATCGCCAGTTGTCCTCCTAGGCATGTTAATGTGGAGTACTTGTGGATTGCTGCAGTGGAAATTGTTACCGAAATTTGCTGATGTAAATTCTAGCCATCGCCAGTTGTCCTACTAGGCATGTTAACGTGGAGTACTTGTGGATTGCAGCAGTGGTAATTGGCTGGGAAAATTATATTGAACTTTAGCACAAAGCTTTTAAGACTACATTGAAATTTAGCGCAAAGATTTAGGATGACCCCATCGAAATTGATAATTTTTTCACAAATCCGTCACTAGATGAATTAACTCATGAAAAAGGGACTACTGCCGAGCCGTATAACCAACATAAATTACTCGTCACTAGATCAAAACTATCTCCATGCAATGTTCTTTTTTCGGATAAGCAGCTCCTTGAACATAGAACTTTTCATTCAGGCTGACGACGAAACAAATGCTGCTCCCGAAGTTTTCGATTATCGGCGCTTCACCGTACACAAAGCACGCGCCATTCTGTACAAGCTGTGGCGGCCGACGCTCCGAATCGAAGGAGGATATGCAGTTGTTCTCATGACTCGATATGTAAGTGAAGATCCATCCGGAAAAGTCTTCAAAATGGCGTTTATAGCTTCAGAGTCGTCCCCTGGAAATTCCTAGCTCCGACTGCTGGACAATCAAGAACAACCTAGAGATAGAACTACTTGGGCCATCAGCTTTGGGAAATTCTGAAAATTGAGACTGAGGAGAAATATGGTAACTGCATAAAACTAACTAGCTCCAGAGAAAATATCACTGCTACCAAATAGATTATGGGTGTTATATGAATTACAGTGTGCAGTAGACCCCTAATGAGAAATCCGGGTTGTCGAGCTAACAGCTGAACAGAGTTGGCTACCTCCTCCATTCCATGCCATTCTCAGCAGTCGCTGGACAACGACAGTCCCTAGGCAACTGTCCCTTCAACCTGCATCATAAGCCTAGCCAGCTTGTTCACGGTTCTTTCCTTTGAGCAGTCTTAACGAATGAAAATTCATCGGTATCACTGGCTTCATCCCCATGTTTAGAGTCGTTCACTTGTATTACTTGCTCCTCGGGATCAGCTTTCGTGAGTAAATTCTTTGTGGTGGATGTGGGCGACAATGTATCCCCATCGTAATCAGATAGATTGTTATCGTCACGGTCGTATGAGCGAACCGAGTGCCCAGTCGTCTTGTAGCGGCGCAGCCTGTGGCTAGAAGATTGCATGGTTGATGGGCTTGGGCTTGGGCTCCGGCTCCGACCAAACATCCGAATAGGGGATCTGCCACCCTGTGCGCCTCGCCTCTGTTTCACAGCCATGTGCCACTTCTTGAGAGCCTTGGACGTCTGCTCATCAAAGATTGATTTCTTCATGCCCGAGCCCATCTGTGTTCACACGCCGATTTATTGCATTCAACATCAAATTCCACACTAGATTCTCAATGTATGTACTAATTTACAGATTAAAACGACGCCAATACAGTCTGACGACAATTCTTTGTCAAAGAAATATACCTGAGTTACGAGGGCGTATAAGGGAAGAGTAATGTAGCTGCAGAGAAATAGGGTTCCTATCCTGCACAGTTCCATTAAATATTTGATCAATCAATCCAAGGTAAACCGAATGTTTTCCTTGAGATTATATAAAGCTTCAGGACTTAATTGCGAACCCATCTGCTAGGCACGTCTAGTCACAGCTTAATTCGACTTATGCCAGCTATCAATAAAGGATCAACCGAATTTGGGAGACTAAATTACATGATCAAATGTATATACAAGAAGAAAAGCTATTCCGCAACCAGATTTTACGAGGCAATCTTCCCTTTGATATGCAAAATCTACTGCCCTTTATAACAGATGATAATTAAGGCTGTTTCGATATTCAATGTGTTGTTAACATAAACAATGTCCAAGCTATGGCATTATTACAAAGAGAAGAAACAGCAGATCAATTGCTTACCCTAGAGCAACTTTCAGGATTGCAAGCTTTACATTGTCGTGGAAGCAAGTATCCCAGCCGAATGAGTACTACAGAGGAAGAAACTTTTATTTGAATTAAGATGACTTAAGATGATTTTCTGAGTGTACAAGCATGCTTGTAAAGATCAGGTCATTACCCAAATCCACAGAAAATATGTGATCTGAAATGCGTTCTGCACCAGAATTAGAGCTTAGTTAAGGACCTCAAGCAAATCAAGCTAATGCATATATCTGCATGCTTATCCTTAGAGTAACACCTATGGAAAAAAGCTGCAGACTATTCGTTTCATTACTAGAACCTGAAGCCCCCTCTCTCTAAATAAAAATTTTAAAAAAATACATTTCAATTGCTAGACAAAAAAAGTTTTTTCAAAAAGCCTTCACCCTCCAATTCAACGAGGCAATTACAGAAGCAGCTTCATTCCTTGGATTCTTTGCTGAGTCAAGCTTCCTTGTTCCTTAGTGTAGTCTTGGTCATTACTTTCAGACTCTTTAACAAATGATACTATTCTTCCTTTCAGCAACCAAGAGTTTACATTAACTTGCTTTTGGAAAAAAGAGATTAGCGAGAACATTGCATCAGATCTATTAGTTTTGTCAACCCAAATATAATCTGACAAGTGAAAAGAGGCAAGAATACCTGAAACAAAGCGAAATGGATAAAATGAAGAACTAACTGAGGCCGACCAAACCAGAAGTATCTATCTGAGCCTTGTACTAGAGGAATCCCTTGAACAACGGCATGCCTTTCAGTGATTTCCACAGCCATCTTTGTCAAAACCGCTTGAAGTTCTGTTCCGATAGCTAAAATTATCTGCAATTATGTATACAGTCATGTGAAGATTTCAAGCTGACCCAGATAGGATAAACCACAATGAAGATTTCATCTCTTACAATCACTGGGATCAGTGAAGCCCAAAACAGTGCATGCCATCCTGAAATTCATATGTGAATAAATTTGAACACGTTAATTTATCCAGTTTTGAAAAAGATGAAGAATATATCTGAAAGCCTTCAACTAAATAACAAGGACTCACCACTAACATTGAGAAGCAAAAATATTACAAAGGAAGCCCACAGCACAGGACTGGCAAGAAAAGGAAGAGCTAAATGTAAGAACATGGCTTCTTCTTCTTCTTTACTTCTATTAGTCTGGATTTCCACAAGCAGAATTACAAAGCCAAGCAGGTCATTACCTTACTCCAACCACAAACTTGAAGTCATCCTCTAGTGATCTTTTGATATATTTCTGGAAATTAAATTTACTCCCAGGGGCTATGTGGACCTGTTTTTGCACAGAATGGTCAAGAGTACTAATTTTAATGGTCACAAGGAATGTCCATTTGAGGCCAAAATACTCACAGCTATGAATCCGTTTCGCAATGTCAAGTAGTCTGTCTTATGAACTGATCGGAAGAACTGTCGAAAGAAACATCCCTGTAACAGAAAATGTTGGAGAAATTTCAGGCTCCACCAAACGGAGGAAATGTATGAAACCTGGAACAGAAAGATTTTTTTTTTTTTTGGTCCTCATTGCCTGCTGCGCAGGTTTAAGCTCTTTCAGCATATTGATTTCTCTAGAAGCCTCGAGTTCCTTATTAATTCTCCCTTTTTCTTTTTGGCTAGAATTTAATTCTCTCTTTACATGGCTTAGGGAATGCTTCGTTCATCCTTTGGTATATTTCATTCAAAAGTTGAGTGGTAAAGGGTGCATGCACATGACTAGTAAAGGCGGTCAATGTTTGATATTAAGCTCTATTTAGTCATCCCATTCCTATCATGGGATGCCCCATAAACATGCTGACCTGCTGGGCATATCTCCCTATCTGACCACTTATAGCATTGAAACAGTGAAGCCAAACGCACAAGTTGCAAAGATCATACCAAATTTACTATGTTCCTCTGAGCAACTCGTGTGGTTAAATTGAAACTGGTTCAAACTACAAAACCACTGTATATCATGTCTTTGCATCTTCGCCTTGAGAAATTATGTTTGCGAAGTAAGATGAGTTACTCACAACATAGAAGAAGAAAGGTATCCTCGTCCAAAAGCTGGAATGAACTTTAACGAATGATGTTTCATGAGTGAGTCTGAATCTGGAAGGATCTGCATCATGGAAGCATATTAGATTAGCTCTGATAGCAGCTCATTGCTCCTCAAGGAGCAATTAGTTCTGCTGAGTTGTTATCATTGTCTTGAACAGTAGATACCATACCAGTGGAGAACTCATAGTCATGAGATGAAGTTTCTTGTTCCCATTGCTTCCAGCCACGAATCTATCCAATGTTTCCGCAACATTTGGCAATTTATGATCAATATACAAAGTGATTGCTCAAAAATTAACAGCACGATTGCGGGTGATTTTAACTGACAGCAGCAGGATTAATATGAAGAGAATACTAGTGGCTCTTTTCTAAGGATGCAGGGTCAAGTTACTAATTAAATACCTTGAGAAAACACCACTGTTTCAAAAAAAATTAGGTCATTTCATTATGTCAAGCAGTGACTTTGTGTCCCTACTGCAGCAAAAAATTTAGTTCAGCTTTTTTTATTCTGAATGTTCTTCACAATTATCTTTCCTCCTCAAAGATTTGGCATGGTAAAAACAGGATAATTCCAAGAACAAAATTTTATTTCTCTCCTCACATTCCACTGCATTGGCAACATCCACATAACTATCGCTTGAACATTGTATTGGGGATCAAAGCCATCGGGGCAATTGCCATCTATGGTCCCAATTCAAATTTGACATAGATGATCGCACAAACCAGAGAAGTCTTAAGAGGTTCTGATAATGTGAACCATAGCAGTCTAGGAGCATTTTGTTTGCATCACGACATAGAAGTCAACCATATTACTTGAGTCACCGTGATAGAGGGGGCCATCCATACCTTTAGTCTTCCAAGCAACATGGTAACAGCACTATACAACACATGAAAGAAGGCTAGGAAGAATATGAGGATGTGTAACTGATGCAATCCATTGACAGATATCAGCGGGGTTCCCTGATGAGCAGAATTAGACAGGTTGTTAAGCTTAAGGAATCATAACTGCAACTTGTCAAGACGCTGCTCAGCTTTTGACCTAAAAATTGGCGAAAAGAATGAAGTGCCCGATTACAAAGAATTAGGACAAGGCATTATGGCAGTTGGGATGTCAAAGCAACAACAATACAAAATTGTTTGCTTCGCATTTTTTTGGAGAAAAAGGGCTTGAAGAACTTCGTACCAAATAAAAATCAACAGACATTAGAGCACAGGTGACCATCATCTTCACATAAGTTACAAAACCTTGTCCTCAGCTTCGTTTGGAAAGAACAAAAAATGCCATTTGAACGCAGATTTTGATCAACATAACAATCTTCACATAGATGAGTCACAAAATTCAAGAAATTATGAATATAGCTTTACTTTCCTAGACAATCAGTAAGAAATCAATGAAATAGAAAACGCTTCATGTCGGATCTGGAAAAAACAAGGAGCGTTAGCAGTCGACCCCCAGACATGCTCCTCCCTCCTCCTGCATCCAGGCTCAGCACAGCACTGGCTGTGTACCATTTCGTGAATAAAGAAGACAGAATACGAAAATGAAGCAACTCAAGATCTATCCTATTCCCTCATAAACAGCTCAACCAGCAATGCATGCACTCACCGATGTGCAATTAGAAGCATAGCTGCCGGCCGCCAAAGATCTCCTTTCATACCATAAAAGTCTCCGCCGTCTCTCTTCAGTCGTTGTGGACGAGCTTTTCTTGCATGGCAACATCGTTTCGGCAACGCTTGTTGGGATACATATTTTGGCAATGTAGCTCTGCCCAAACGTCAGAAGCAACGAAATGAAGCCTAGAATCATCAGCTCTGCACAAACAACATCAACGTTAGACATAAAACCTACGAATCGCCGATACTCGTGCTATATCTTGTTGGAACAGGCATTATCGAACTCATGTTTATTTAACTACTCAATTATTAAAAATCTCATCCTTACCACATTTGATTTTCTCCAGAGCCTCAAATAAAGCCTTTTTATGCCTGTCAGTAAGCCACTGAAATACCAAAAACAAACGAATGACACATAAAGTGATTAGAGAGGGCATCCTTCAGTCGAAGAGAACAACAGCATCTGAGTACTCGTTGAACTTCAGAATTAGCGCAAGCCGTGAAAGTGTCGAATTCATCAAAAAACGAGAAGCTCAAGATCGGGAACAGGCCGCTGCAACAGAACTAAAATTTTTACTCAAACTTCGTTTTCACAATCTTGAAGAACTTTTCTTTTTCTTTGGCATTTCTGCTATGCTCATTCAAGCCCAATAAAATCAGAAATCTTGCTCCAAGAAACGCACGCATCAAGAAAAACCCACGTAGGAAAAACAGCAAAAAAAAAAAAGGGCATCAAGAAACGTACCCACGAACGGAAGTAAATAAACCCCCACATACACAAAAGACAAAGAAGTAAAGGAAGCATTAAAGCACAATCGAAGCTTTTACCCTTCCAACTCTGTGAAGGACTTTCTCTAACGCAATGGAAATGAGAATAATAACAGCACAAACGCCAGCAACAGCCCATGTCGGAGTCTGATCAAGCTCTCTGCTTTGCGAGCCACTGCTCTCCGTTGCCATTTTTCCGCCCCAGTATCTCTCAAGCCAAAAAGCCCACAGAGAGGGAGAGTGAGAGAGAGAGGGGTTCTCTGAAGGCTTCTTTCAAAAAGAAGCAAACTTTTCGGGTATTAAAGTTCTACGAGGATGACTCCGAAGAAACAGAGCGCATTTAATACTTGTTTACGCATTCACAAGCATTCCCTAATGAAACAAAACAAGGAATAAAGAATGGGAGCTCTGTAGCAAAGGGGCTTTAATTTGGCTAGTAGGTGGAAAGAAGGAAGAAGGGAGAAGCTGGGGGAGGCACGAAGCTTCAAAAAGAAACAGAAAACGTAAGAAAAAAAGATCCTTTGCAGGTATGTGTCCCTACATCCCGCTGAATTTCGAACAAACGGGGTGTGAAAGTGATGATAACATCTTGGTCCGCCGCTGTCGTTTTCTCCCCCACCCCACAGCGGGAGTCACGGCCGTTCTTGACGCCGACCTACGGAGGGCGCTTCGTGTTTTCATGGGTTCCTTTCCAAAGACGTGTTTCCGGCACTCGCTTACCGTGGGGCCGACGAGGACGTTACAGCTTAGCTCTTCGATTCCGTCGGGTCTTTCGTGCTGGATTCCACAAGCGCAGAGGGATTTCGCATTTGGATTCATAGTGTTATTAAGAGAGAGAAGGAGCAAACGCGGGGTCTCATTGGAAAATGTCTTATCGAATGATTGCAATAAAGCGGCCCAACACAGCATGTAGATAATCATTCGATGTCTTACTGAAAAATGTCCTTCGTCGCCAACTCAGGTGATCGCACACGATTAAAAACATCCATCGAGACACTTTGTCAGTTAAAAAAATATCAAATTATATTCGCCGCGAGACAAATTATTCTATTTTTGTTATCGTCAAGAAGTTTAAACCCACTCATTACGATACAAGTACCCTCGACTTATATTTAGGTCGTGAAAAAACTCAAACTTATAGATAGGTGATCATATACATTCTAATTCAATTTCATTCGAGATATATTTGTCAAAATAATGTAAGTTTGCAATTTTTACGACACAAAAAAATCATGAGGTATATATATATATATATGATGTTATTGGTAAGTTTAGGGTTTCGTGATATTTTTATATTTTTTATATTAATTCTTTAAAAAAAACATGGGTTTATGAAATTGTTCGGCAAATAAATACTGTGTGCTGTCCATCGCAAAAAGAAAATAAAATAAAAAAAAAGGAAAATCATGGCAAAGGATCCGAGATCCAATCTTTCCCAACTTGGGTGGAGGTTGCCCCCTTATTTGTTAATATGAAATCATTTGCTTGCCTTGCATGGAGCAATTCATTATGCTCAACTCTCTTTTCTTTTTTTTTCTCTCGATGTTGAATAATTTCGCAGCGTCCTACTGAGAAGTCAACCCGTGATCTGATCCGGGGTTTGGATGAGCGTTTCCACCGTCCACGCGGCCGTCAATCTTGCCTCCTCCGTCGGGCATCGCGCCGACGCACTTTCCGTCTCGGATTCCGTCAGGATTGACGGAGAATCTCCAAGATTGCGGAAAAAGTACATATATATATATATATATATATATATATTATCGTTACTATTATTAATATTATTTCAATGGAATCAATCCCAGTACCAAACATTAGAGGCACGTTCTTATACGGGTTAAGTTGGTCATTTTATCTCGAATTATATTTTGTCTTGTAAAAATTTTGAGCCAAAATATTCGTGCTATATTTATCTCGACTTATTTTTTATCTTGCAAAAAAAATCTCAAATTAGTACGAATGATCTAAACCTGCTTTTCAATAGTATTTTTGTCTCGGGTCCTATTAAAATTACGTATACATCAATATACGTCACATACGGCTACAATGCAGATTTGACACGGACGTTGGAGAGAATGCTAACGGAGGAAAGATTTGATTCAAGAGTACTAACTTGAAATTTTTATGCAAGATGATATTAGCGTTGTTTTCATCGGCTTTAATCAATTTTTTTTCATAGAGTTCCATCTGAATCTCGCTATTTGTAGTTGCATATGTTGTTCCAACAAATCAAGTCTACATCCATCCTGGAAAAATAATGAAATTTTTTTTGTCTCATGTACGTATTTTTATGCCTTTCCCTGATCAAGTCCATATACTTTTAAATTTATCTGATTAAGTCGATCTAATTTTACAATTTTCTAATCAAGTCTATCGAACACCAAATCAAATCAATTTTGGGTAACGTGGAATCAGATGTCGCCAAAGTATGGTGTGGAGAAAATACATAGACATATGTGCGAATAGGCGTGGAAAAATTTAGCTAACGTAAATAACGTTGGAGTATTGATGTGAACAAACTTCAGTCAATGTGAATGCTCGTGTGGACGTCGACATCTGGAAAAAAATTTGTCCATGTCACGCATGCTATGACCTTCGTTCGATGGTCATGCCGGTTGAATGTGGCCCATTTAGGAGTCGGAGGTACTGGATTAATCGTACAAAGTGGAAGGACCTAATCATGTAAACTAAAAAGCAGGGAATTTCATTTGGACAAAGTGTTAAAGCACAGGGAATGAAAAGGCAAGGTTGTTTCTAAATTAAGATTAAGATTGTTTCTATGTTAACATCTGGCTCTTGCCTGTAGATCGTTAACTTGGCCATCTTTTTATTTGGACACTTAGGATACATTGTTTATGAGAAAATCGTTTTCCGAAAAATTTATGTATCGATCTTTTGGTATTTGGACAACATAAAACGTATTACATTGGTCGAAAATAACGAGTTCAAATCGAAGGAAAACGACTCTTCCCTTATGGCAAGGAAAAATATTGCTTTCTCTGAACCACAAAACAAATGAAAACGAACTCAATAATAGGTTGTGTTGGTTGAAAATTTCTCTCTCATTATCGAGGTCGAGAGTTTGAAAATAACTAAGTGAGGGTCATGGTATTGAATTCTTATGCTAGTCTCCTCCGAAGTATATGAGCCCAAACATTTAGTACCGTTCATGTACGGGGGCTCGTGGTGAAATTATCGGTTATGAAAAAAATAAATGAAAACGAACTCTTTTTCTTGAAAATTATTTCCATAGAAAAAACTTTTTTTAACAACAATTTTTTAGCGAGACAAGCGCATCTTTATCCTCTATATCTTTACCTCCAACAATTGCTGATTTGGCGTTATGCTATTTTATTTTACTCTTGGTACTTGACTTTATGATTATTTTATGATTATAGGTTACCCCAACATTAATGGGCTCGGGTACTTTATTCAGACAGATTATCGATTTTCTCTCTCTCTCTCTGTGTCGGAGATTTCTGACTGCTTCAGATGCTGCAAGTGTGCTATTTTAATTTAAAGTCGCAAGTTGTACTTATACGTGAATTAATAACATGATTGTATTAAGTCTTATATGCTTCTGATCAATGCCCCTCGGTTTCGTCTAAAATATGTAGTTCGGTCCTTATGATTCGTGGACTGCACCTGGTCAGTCTGTCATCAGTCACTATCCTATTCATTTCCTCATCAATGCCTTTACATCTCCCTTCCGTAAGTCTTCAGACTTTCTTCTCCCACTTCAGTTTCCTATCAGACGATCCTTAAAGATCGGGAACAATTACCCGATCCGTTGTCTCGAATTTATTGTGCGGATAGTAATTCAGTTACGGACTTTTAAAGAAAAAATGTCGATCTTGTCGTCGCAAGCCTTAATGTGAAAATTTAATATAGTTTTTTCAATTAATATTTGTTGGGAATCGATGACGTGGCGGTCTAGCTATCGTCGATCATGCGTCTTATGTGATACACCGCCATGTTTGCTATTTAAGTTAATTGGAAGGGTTATATTGAAATTTTACACAAATATTTTATGATTATATTGATAAAATTGAAAAGTTTATGATTAAATTGACCTCCGTAATCTTAACAATCTACTTACAGTTAAATTTAAACAGTTATTATATGTTTGTACTTTAGAAAAAATGGTGAGCACTTCGATAAATTTTTCTTTTTGCGATAAACTACTAATCATGGTTTAACGAGATTATCGAATGATATTGCGTATGTACTATGTTCTTATTTCGTTAGCTTAAATAAATGATCTACTGAAAAAAATTTAAAATTTCGATAAATAAAAAGTATATTCATCTGCCTATGCAGTCGTCCTTGATGGATTTTCCATCTGACAGTGTAATGTGAACATATTTTTTGGGACGAGACCTTGATTAAAAAGGTAGAATGAGATTCGTTCCGTTAAAAAATAAAAATATTTTTTTTGGGAAAGCTGAAAGCCCCTTTTAAATCTTTTAAATACAATAATTTGCCAATCATGTGGGGGAAATATAAAACTAATGGTCATCATGTTGAACGTGACGATGGGGTTGTACTGGTCTTTTGTTTTTTATTTTTTGGGTCCTTTGTGTCCACATTGCCTCGCTGTCTCTGGTCAGGCATCGTATGAACTTGGTCGGAGACAAGACTCGCCCCACGAGTCAACCTTCTCCTTTCGATGTGGATGTTCGCCTAATTTTCGACAAATGGAATTCGATTCCAAGTAAATTGAATGTTTTCACGGGTTCAGGCCCGTTCCTCGTCCGTGCACTCGACGTGATCGCGCTTAGAATTTGAAATTAAATTTACATCCGACGTAAATAACAAGTGAGCTTGCTCATCTTTCTTGTGATCTTGAACACTGATATAATTGAGAGCATTTCTATGAATAAAGCCGTAATTGAACAAGATCGATGCGCAAAGAGTGCGCCCTTTAGACCGTTTGAATAGATGGATTCGGTTAAACGCACTATGTTCCGTAGACAACAAAGAAAGAATGAAATGACTTCGTGCTCTCGTACGAACGCAAGAGCAACGCTTTTCCATGATGTCTACCTTTCTGTCCATTCACATTGGAAGGTCGGTGTCCCTAATGAGCACACAGCTAAGGGTAGGATCATGTCTAAATCAAGGCTTCCGATTCATACATTGAGCATAAGGAGTTAAAAATCTGCTTAAAATTACAAATCTCACTCGTTACGTATTGATCAACCGCATCGTCGGCGCACGCGCGATTAAACTAATTGCACGTGTCGTCAATTCTATTGAGCTGGAGGACGCACTGTATTAATACCAGCGTATAATTGGATTTTTACCGTACAACCGTGTACCCCATACGTACGTCTGAAGCAAGTTAACGTCAGTAAACACAAACTAACAAAATCAAAAACAGCAAAATGTCTCCAACTCCCATGCCTTCTTTCAATGCGCTATTACCTTTCAATTTAATTTGCGACACCGTCATGTCTTCTTCCCCGAAAAATGCGGCATCCTTGCGCTGCATCTTGTCGTTGCTTAGGCGGCACTCAAACAATTGGCCACATTGCAACTTAAGTTGCATTTTCCGACAGAGTTTTTCGACTTTTTTTCCCGACAGTAAATGTCAAGATTTGACTGTAGCTATTAACAGTTTTAGTATTTCGATTATACTTTTTTCAACATATGTGGAAGATTCGTTTGCATCAATCAAAAAGGTTTGTGGCTTGAATGCAATCTATAATTAGAATTTTGGGATTTTCTGTTGTATGTTTCTGAAACATAGATATCAATAAAATGATTAAGTAGGGAGCGCATAATAAATGCTCTATTTTTACTCCAAAATAAAATTTTTGTTCTTGGAACAAACATCCGTTTGGTAAAATAATTTCATTTTTCTAATTCTGAAATAAATATTTAGTCTAGGAATATATTTGAAACATAAATAAGAAGTAAAAAATTTATACTTCTCTATTTTCGGAAGATAAAATAGAAATAATTTTTTCTCTCGTTTTAGCTCTTTTTTTAACACTCTCTTCAACTCTCCTCTAACCTGTTGGCTTTCACTACTTGCTGCCACTAGCCACCTGCCACTACCCCTTGCCGCTAGGTGCCACTAGTCACTCCCATTACTGCTATCGGCCACCAATCACCGCCTCTTGCTGCAACTCCTATCCGTAGTCATTGCCAACTGCTCACTGGCGATTGAAAGAGATATATAAGTTTTATTGCATTATTGAACAAAATTATTTTTGAGAAATAAAAATTTTGTGACGTTATCAAGCCTGCTTCTTTATTCAAAAATTTGTCTGGAGAATAGATATAAAATTGTTATCATTCGCATCACTTATATCTCTTGTAGTAAATCTACGATGTGTGTAATAACCATTCTAGTATTTGCTAGAACTATTTTTCAGTTTGCAAGAACATCACTAGTTTAAAATAGAAATAAGAAGTAAAAACTTTTTATTTCTCTATTTATGGAATAGAAACAGAATTGGCATTTTCTTTTGCTTTCACTCTCTCTTTTAGCGCTTTCTTTGATTTCCACCGACTATCGCCAATCGTCGTCCCCTGTCAACCATTGGCCATCGTTACCCTTTGCCACCGGCCACCCCCCGCCTCCACCATGGGCCATCGTCGACCGTTGCCTCCCTCTATTGCTACCGTTGCTACCACCACCCTTAATAGCCATTAGGAACCACTTGCTACTTGCCATTGGCCGCTGACCATAGCCCGCTGACCATCGCCGACCACTCCGCTCCCCTCAACAACCACCACTTATCACCACCATCGACCATTGCTTGTTGTCGCCCCTCGCCATTGACCATTGCCATCACCAGTCACGGTCCATCATTTCCATTAGCATCGTTCCCCGAACATCGAGCTCCACCATCGGCCACCAACCACCGCCTGTCTACCCTCCCAACCACCGCCCACTACCACCATACCTCGCTAGCCATTTACCACCACTTGCTATTGCCATGCCGACCACCACCCTTTACTGCCATCGGTCGTTGGTTGTCAGCTCTCGCCAAGGCCTCTGCCCATTGCCGCTACCTATTACTTGCAAATTTATGTTATGGGAATATAAATTTTGCACCGTTGTCAATTATGCTTATTTGTTTATAAATTCCTCTAGGTAACTGAAATATGAAAACTATGCTTTCGATCAAAAACTTATTTATGAAACTTCAAGATTTTTATTGTATTGGGCCACATGTCTCCCATATGCTTGTTTAAAGCTAGTTACCATCATGTGATGTCTCCAACTTTACGGCTAAATTACAAAAGGAAAAATGACACAACTGGTCATTAATACGTTTCATAAATTATTGTCGAATGTGCAATACAATTCTTGATTTTTTAATTCATTTAACATGATCTTAGATTTTTTTTATACATATCTAATTTAATTGATAGATTATATGAAAATATTCAATTAGTTTGGGGTTTAAGATGTATACATACTAAAAAATTAGGGATTATATTAAATAAACAAACAAAAAAAATTAGAGGCGGTATAAATTCAGACATCATGTTATGTCGTGGCTCAAAGTCGAGGACCGTTCGTGTCACCGTCCAGCCACAAAACTACCACAGAGTCAAATTTTTTTTTTTTTGGTCGAAAACCACAGAGTCAATTTGAACATAGGGGAAACAGTCAGCTTACCTGCCATGATGGTTGCGGGGTCCACCAGCGAAATGCTGAATCAGCCGACAAGGACAATCGATCAAAAGGGCGAGGTGATGATCCTGGCGAACGTGGAGGGGCCCGGCCACGTCCACGTCGAATTGCCCAAAGCCGAGCAATCAGGACCGAACGCGTACCGCGCGAAACGACACGCGCCGGTACATTCTCAATAATTGTTGCTCGATCCCTCCAGTCCAGTCCAGTCCATTTCTATACAGACCCAGCAACGTTCGACGGATGAATCCAATGAAGGCTTTGGCGGCCCATCGGGCCCATCTACGAGCCCAGCAAGTCTCCGACTCGATAGCATCTGGGCCCGTCCTGGCCTCCGGCCGAGTACCGAGATCTAGCATGAAATTGGAATCCGATGAAGAATATCTAAAGACTGCATCGTCCACGAAGTGTAAAGCGCTTCAAGCAGACAAGGAGGCCTCAAAGGCGGCTAACATTGACCGAGATGCCGGTTCAGAAACACGTCTTCTCAATGACAAAGATGGATAACAACAAACTGTTGTTAGTGTGCAATGGACAAAGTCTAGTGCAGATGCGAAAACACAAGCTGTGAGACTCATTCTTTCCTTTCCCATTGGACTTGTGGCGCAAGAAAAGTTACCTCGTTGTTTCTCTATTTTCATGAGCAATTGTTCTTCAGATTTCACCTGGGGGTCCAGACGAGACTAACAATACATCACTCTGGAAAAACAATCGTTTTTCAGATGTCGCCTCCTACACTTGCAGCAGTTAGTTTCATCCTACTTCTCCAGCATTGTGCTTGCAAAGTGTAAATATATCTATTTAAAGGACATGAAGTGACAATATTCTCTGTGCAAACAGATCACTGGATTCATTGTCGGGGCAATCGCATACTTGAAGAACCTCATAATCGGTGAGAATGCGCCCCTTCATGCCATACAGGACACTATTCAACTACTAGGGTAAGAAAGATCAACCATATGAATTGCGACTTCCGCAAGCCTTAGTTTTATCTCAATGGTTTTGGCCTTAAACTGATATTCTGTTAAGCAGGGATGGGACTATTTCTTGTATCACACTAATCTTAGGAGGCAACCTTACTCAAAGGCAAGACTTCCTCGACCCTCCATTTCCTCTCAAACAGAGATTATGGAGTTCAATGATCAATTATTCTGCTTGAACAGGTTTACGCTCTTCGAGAATTAGACCATGGGCTATTGTCGGGGTGATTTGTGTTCGGTACGTGATACATCCGGTGATTGGCATTGGGGTCGTGAAGGCAGACAGCAGGCTTGGCTTTCCGGCATCAGACCCATTGTACCACTATGTCTTGATGGCCCAGTTCACACTTCCCCCGGCCGTGAATATTGGTAAGTATAGCTAACTTCCTTCTCCATAGAGAAAGGAAAAGGAAATAGGTAGTCAGATAAAAAGGGTCGTCTTTAAGCTAACTTCATTAGTTTCATGCCGAGAGGGCACTTGATGCGGTCTGTGAAGCAATGCAGGTTTCTGGTACCTTCGTCCAATTTTTCTGAAGTCGAAGCATGTCTCGGCTACAATCTTGCACAACTACATATTCAATCCAGCAAAATAGACCGAACCTTGATTGCGAAATGAGTATTTGGAACGAACCCCGATTTGGAAACATATAGTGTAATTCAACCAAAGGGCCAATTCACTAAAGAATTTTCATGCTACTGATTCTCTTGAGAAAGCTGCTGAGAGTTTTGTGAAATCTGCAGGGACAATGACCCAGCTGTTTGATGTGGGTCAAGAGGAGTGTTCGGTCCTCTTCCTCTGGACATACTTGTTTGCAGCCATAGCTCTCACTTTCTGGTCAACTGTGTACATATGGATCCTGTCCTGATATTATCTTTTCCGGGCTAATTGAGTCAGGCTCGGACTCAGCCAGATCAGCTGGAACTTTCGGAAGCTGAGCATGTCATCTATATCAGAACTATAAACTTCTCACTCATGTATGCCCGCAACAGAAGCATCATCGACAGCATCGAAAACAAATGTCTGGCGATTCATCTAAAGTGCTGGCAAAACAATGTAAATAGAACGACCTAGGCCTCAGAAGATCTCGACTTCGGTTTTTGAAATTAAAGGCAGTTGAGGAATGAATGCTTTAACTGCAAGTTCACGCATCACCACTAGAACTACCAAGATATGGAATTAGAAGTCCTAGGAATAATGGAACATAGTATTCATCTTACACTTGTACCATATCAAACTAACGGGCTGTCAAATACTTCGAAGATTTCGAACAAATTTGAAATGTCGGGTATCTTATGTCCCTAGAATATCACGGTGCTTGAGCAAATATAATTTCTGTGTATCCTACTCTTAACATTAAAAAGAACTTCTTCAAGGAAATTTCAAGAATTCCGGTCAATAGCGTCTTTAATGCCGATTTCAATTTGAACCCTGCTAATGATGGCTGGTCTACTTTTGTGATCATTCATTACTTGGATCAATATAGATGACTAACCAGACCTCAGCATGGTTCCTAGTCCTTCAAATCAAATGAAGAAAAATTTGTTTCCTATGTACAAATTGACAAAGAAGGTGCATGCTAGATCACTGTCTGATTGTGCTAGATTTAGGTCAAACGGATAAAGTTTTGGGTACTTCCGTGATGCCAAGGCAGCTGCGTAATAATCCATTGATTGTGCAACAAGCGTCGGATGTGGGTCCACTTGTGAGTGGCGGTCTCCGGAAAAATTTTCAGTGGTCCGGGCGCACTTTGGGGCGCCACCTGGCTGGTGGGCCTCGCGCCAATCATGCTTCTTCCGTACTCTCCTTGCTGACGTCTGAATCCGATTGGCACAGTTAGAGTCAACTAGAAAGTCAACCAGAACCCCAACCACTTCCTTATATTTTCTTCGTTTTGCCCCACGTAAGTCTTGGTCTCCTCGGCGGCCGGACGAGCGTATCGTACAAACTTGTCCGCTAAATCAACCTCTAGCGGAATATCAAGAAACGGGGGGGATTGACGTTCGGAGCATACAATGATCAGCATTTTATTTTTGGATATAATTTCTGATTAGAAATAGGTTTTTTTAGGGTATAATTTCTGTTTCCTTAAAAAAATACTTCTCATTCATGTTGGAAACTTATATCTTAACTAATAATTTGCTAAAAAAACGAAGTTAAATTACCGAACGAATTTTTATTCCAAACCTGTTCTCAATAATATAAAATAAATCCAATCAGAAATATAATTGGTATCATGCGGCCTTCTTAGGTATGCATAGTAACGTTCCAATTTCTCTCAATTTTTGTTCTTTTGTTCCCCAAAATTAAAAAAAAAACAGAAATCTGTTTGGTAACGTCAACTTATTTTTTTGTTCCCAAAAATAGAAAGTTGTTCCCAGGAACATAAACAAGAAGCAAAAAAAAGTTATTTCTTATTATTGGAAACACAATTGAGAAACAACTTATTTTTGTGTTTATAATTATTCTTAGTTTAGGATTTGCCCCTCATACTGTATTTAGAATGGGATGGAATTGAATCATTTTTTTCATATATAATGCAAGAGATTAGATGATTCTGCTTGTTCATATAACTAAGTTGTCCTATTGAATGCTTTCCAACTCTAGCTCTTTCTTTTCCATACAAACCAGGAATCTATATTTTTTGGCAAGATAAAAGTGATGCTTTTTTCATCATGCATTTTCTTCTAAGTTAATGAACAGGAATGGTGCTGCAAGCATTTTGTGCACCGATCAATTTTCCTTTCACTCTTGCCTTATATTGGTAGTTCCTGCGTGTGGATTTGTTTGGTGTGGCTTGCTTATACTTAGTCCCAATGAAATCACTACAAATTAATTTGACTGACTATATTCCTTGTGCTTTTTTCACAATATTTGCTATACCAAACATTAAAATTCGTGAGTAAAGATCCCCACACACATATATAAGATTATAGCTCACGTTCCAAATCACAACCACTATGCTACGGTTTCATCTTCGATTAGAAATCTTACACATAAGCAAATGTATTATTAATGTAATAATATTTAGATCTTGTCAATTTTATATAATCTATAATCTTTTTCTTATTTTTTATTTTTTAAAATTTAAAATTTGGAATGGAAATTTTTAGGCTCGTACCAAACATGTTTCTATTTTTTTTGTTCTAGAATTAAAAATTTTGTGCAGTTACTAAACACGTTCTCTTGCTCAAAAATTGTTCCCGATAATAAAAATAAAAAAATTATTTCTGAAAAAAAACATTCTCCGAGAGAGAAATGCTGTCATGTGCACCCCATGTCTCCTTGGACTAAAGAAGAAGTAAGCTTTTCCGCTTACTTTTCTATGCCTTGACCGGTTTTGCGAAGGCATCGTCCACGAAACCGGGTGCACATAATCAACCATTATTTCTCGGAAAGCGCTCTCCAAACCCTCAACTGTCCTTACTATGCCTAACCTGTTTGGGCCAGTGGGACCCCATGTGCATAAACCATACCACCTTTCAGTCCTATAATCCTTCTCTTTTGAGCTGGACAATGGTCGGAAGAATCTCATTATCATCCTGAGTAAGTCTTTCCTTCTTGAGTTTCGCTCTTCCTTGATTAGATTGCAATAATGCAGCGTTCCCAGGAAGGTTGAGATGTTCCTTCGTTTGGTTGCTGCTGAGCCTTTTGGCCTCTCCTCAGTCTCGGTCGTGGTTTCATCGGGCAGTCTGAAGTTTGGAGCTTGATCGACTGTTGTGGACGTTGTCGTTTGATCCTCGTTGGCTGTCTTTTGGGCCAAGCAGCGGTGATCCGGCGTCTGTCCGGAGCAGATGAGACAGAGTGTGGATGCGCCTGCCCGTTGGGTTTTGCCAAATTCTCTTCAACTATGCGTACAATTTCTTCCAATTTCTTGTAGTAGGAGCATCTCCTAAAGAGTGTAGTGAGGTTAACTTAGAACAATTTCTTGTAGCGAGGTTAACTTAGAACAATTTCTTTCCAGTTTTGCTTAGCAAAGAAGTAAGGGAGAGGCTTTTTTCCCATGGTGGGACACACACCCCTTTTGCCTTCACAATTTAAGCGATTATTGACAATGCATGTTATGACAAGGACAAGCATGTCTCTCCAGGGAACCAAGACAGGCTTGGTAGCAGGAGGAGCGGCGACGAGGGCGATTGTGATCTGAAATCACTTTCCCAGTGGAAGAAAAGATGCGAGTCTGGAAAGAACAGTCGAAAGTCTTGACAGAAAGGAGGAGCATGTCTGTTTAGTGAACATAGGCGGGCTTGGCAATCGTGGGAGCTACGGTGAGGGTGATCCTAATTTGAAGATGGGTTCCAAGATGAAGAAAGCACAGAAGTCCATAGTGAGCGATGCAAGTCTTGGCAGAAAGGATGAGCATGTCTCTTCAGAGATCAAAGGCAAGCTTGGCAGTAAGATCAATGGTAAGGGTAATTCCAAATTGAAAATGCCTTGCTTGATAAAGACAACACAGGAGCCTGGAAAGAGAAAAGAAAATCTTGACAGGAAGGACAAGCATGTCTCTTCAGATAACAAAGGCAGGCTTTGTAACAGTACGAGTGGTGGTGAGGTTGATTGTAATGGAAAAACACTTTCCAAGAGAAACAAAAGATGCGAGTCTGTAAGGGGCAACGGAAGTCTCTACACAAAGGGTGAGCATGTCTCTCCAAAGAACGAAGGCAGGCTTGGTAGTCATAGAAAATACGGGGAGAGTGATCCTCATTTGATGATGCCTTCCAAGATGAAGAAAACGCACAAGTCAATAGAAAGCGATGGAAGTCTTGACAAAAAGGGCAAGCGTGTCTCTTCAGAGATCAAAGGCGAGGTTGGTAGTAGTAGGATCAATGACAAGGGTCATCCTAAAATGAAAATGCCTTGCTTGATGAAGAAGAAAAAGGTGTCTGGAAAGAGACAAGAAAAACCTGACAAAAAGGACTTGCATGCCTCTTTAGAGAACAAGGGCAGGCTGGGTAACAGTAGGAGTGGTGGTGAGGGTGATTGTAGTGTGAAAACAATTTCCACGAAAAACAAAATATCTGGGTCTGGAAAGAGCAACGGAAGTCTTGACAGAAAGGAGGAGCGTGTCTCTTCAAAGAATGAAGGGAAGCTTGGTAATTGTAAATGCGATGATGAAGGTGGTCCTCATATGAAGGTGCTTTCCAAGAGGAAGAAACAACACAAGTCTGGGAACAAAAATCAAAATCTTCACGACAAGGACAAGCATGGTTCCTCAGAGAATGATGACAGGATTTGTGATAATAGGAGCTGCGGCGAGGGTGATCCTAATTTGAAGATGCCTTACAAGATGAAGAAAACACAGAAGTCAATAAAGAGTGACGGACGTCTTGACAAAAAAGGGCATGTCTCTTCAGAGATCAAAGGCAAGCTTGGTAGTAGTAGGATCAGTGGCAAGGGTCATTCTAAAATGAAAATTGCTCGCTTGATAAAGAAAGTACAGGAGGCTGGAAAGAGAAAAGAAAATCTTCACAAAAACGACAAGCATGTCGGTAGCAGTTGGACTGGTGGTGAGGGTGACTGTAATTTGAAAACACTTTCCAAGGTGAACAAGAGATGTGAGTCTGGAAAGACCAATGGAAGTCTAGTCAGAAAGGAGGAGCATGTCTCTTCAAAGAATGAAGGCAGGCTTCGTAATAGTACGGAACATGATCATGCATGGATGAACCTAAAGAAACCTGTTGGTAGTGGCATTTCTGGATGTTGGATTGGTAAACTCTTTGTATCAAATATAGAGATCGCTAAAGGAAGTAATGACACCATTGTCCTCGAGGGCTTCTATGAAGGTCGACCTGTTGCAGTGAAGCGCTTTGTCCAGGCTCAAGGTTATGTTGCTTCACAGGAAATTAAGTCTCTGACAGCATCTGACGGAGATCCAAATATTGTTCGGTTGCACGGAGTAGAGTTTGATCAGGATTTCGTGTATCTTGCTCTGGAGCGTTGTGCTTGCAGCTTAGATCACTTAATACGGGCACATTCAAATTCTTCAGTAAAATCCGTCTTCTTTCATGATCCATCATCAAATGCTACCGTTGAGTGCAAAATGCAATCGGGTTTAGTTGAGGGGACGATGCAGGATGTTAACTTGTGGAGGGAAGATGGCCATCCCTCACCTTTGCTACTCAAACTGATGAGGTAATTATGTCACGACATGCCAAAAAATGATTTGAAATGAGAGATTACTGAAGTATTTTGCTTCTGGTGGCACTCCTGCTGTCAGGCTGCTCCAGACTTCTTATTGTATTTTGTCCTTGCTTGCCTGGATATTACTTTTACCCAACTCTCAAGCATGTTTACGGAGACAATCTCCATGCCTCAATCGAACTGAGTTCTTTAGTCCACTTCTTTTGCTGGCGTTGAATTAGGTCTCAG
Organism: Melaleuca quinquenervia; assembly: GCA_030064385.1. NCBI lineage: Eukaryota > Viridiplantae > Streptophyta > Magnoliopsida > Myrtales > Myrtaceae > Melaleuca > Melaleuca quinquenervia. Next base: position 17,579,420 of record CM057727.1, on the reverse strand, counting down.
GCAGCAATTTCCAAGTCATAGATGAGAGACTAACTGGCCTTGAGATAATCTCGATATCATGGGCTGAGTTTTGAACCTCACATATTCAGTTTCATAAATTAACTCCAATGCTTCTATCTAGGATGACCTCGGTGGTTTCTTACTATAATAATCGGTTAGTAACCATTTAGTGATGAAGTGATAGTTCCCATCTTGACTAAATTTGGATCATAGGGGTGGCAAGTTGAATTGTGTTACCCTGTTCATCTTGGTCTTTATTGTCACGTTTGCCAAAGTAGTTTAACTTTGATTCAACATGAAACGACTGGCTCTTGTAGAAGGGTCATGTAGTATCAGTCTGGAGTTAGTTGTCCTCGTGTTGTTCCACAGTTGGGTTTCTCCCTGTGAATTTGAGCTGTTCTATTGTGTCATCTGAATAGTTGCTGCACAGCTTCTTGCAGCAGTTGACATGAACAAAAATATCCTTTGCCAGTTTTGCTTTTAAAGTCAGTCCTAATAATTATTTTTTCTCCCCCATCGTCTTGATATTCTTACCATGTCTCATTTCATTTGTGTTAGAGAAGTTTCTTCAATTGAGTATAACAATCAACCCATGCCTTCAAGTAGAGGATTTCTGTTCCTATCTGCTGGTTAATCAATTATTGGTAGAGGGCACACGACCAACTTGTCCAGACTTGTTGATGCTAAATGTCTAATTACGGGAAACATCAGTCCGTTCAGATGTCTTGTTGGAAGTCCTAAGATCTACTTTATGTTATCATACAGGGAAGTGGTCTCAGGGCTCGTCCATTTGCATCGCTCAAGAATAATACATCGAGACTTAAAGCCTCAAAATGTTTTGATTACTAAGGATTTATGTGCGAAGTTATCTGACATGGGCATTAGTAGACTCCTCCCTGGGGATTCATCTTCGTCAGAATATCATGTCACTGGTAAATGCTCTTGACAGCTTTACCCGGACCCTTGATCTTCTTTGCATTTAAGATTATTCGATGCAGGTCTGAATCTGTTCGGTGATACTAAAACCTTCAGCCGAATAATTTCAGCTGTAAGAACTGTCTTTCCTTTTTTTTCTTAAAAAAAACCTTAGTATTGAAACTTTGCCGTCTACATTGAGGTATGATTTTGGAGATCCAACAGTTTCTGCCGCCATCTCTTTTGAATGAATGTTGAATCATTAATGCCACCTCTGTATCTGTCCGAGTGACAATGGCTCTTTAACAAATGCAAGTACCTGATGTCAATTTTGCAGATTGTGGCAGATCGGGATTGCAAGCGTCTGTGCAGGTTTGTCCTGTACAGCAAACATTCTCAATCGATACATTCGGTCTCGGTTGTGTCTTGTTTTTTTGCGTCACTGGTGGAAGATATCCATTTGGAGATGGTCTAAAGGGCCATAGTAATATCAAGGCGAACAAAATCAACTTGTCCCTGGTGGAATTTATGCCAGAAGCTGCAGATTTGTTAGCTTGTTTACTTAGCCCCAATCCTAACTTGAGGTGAGAGTATGGCTATGTAGTGCGCATGATCTCTTCTTCTTTGTATCCATTGATGGATTTTGTGCCATTCATTTATCAACTCTCAAATTTTCTGTGTATCTTGTTCCCCCTAGAAGTACGAAGACCAAACAACAGTGAACTATAAATGCCATTGATAGTCATATTCCAACATAAGCTGGTTACAGGAGAAACTGGGATTGGATAGCTGCTATCACCTGTCAGTACTCGGAGATGCACCAATATCATTCCAAAAGTAAAATTTAGGGGACTGAATTTCTCAGAGTTATAACCATGTTTCTTGCTAGTAAAGGATGTCAGAAATATCGTTTTCACCTTCTGATTTTTCATCAAAGATGCTTTGTAAATTACTGAGGTCGGTCTATCTCTTGTGGCCTAACAACAAAGACATTTCCATTCTGAATCTAATATCTGGCAGGCCAAAGACATCAGAGGTGCTTCATCATCCACTGTTTTGGAGTTCAAAGACGAGACTGTCCTTCCTCCGAGACATCAGCGACTGGGTGCAACCGAAAGTGAGGGGGGGAACTGATTCTGAGTTTCTGGACAAAATGGAGAGCATTGCTCCGCGCCTTTTTGATGAGGAATGGAATGTACAGATAGATTGTGAATTCATTAAGCACATGCGTAAGTTCAAGGTTTACCAGTTTAAAAGAGTCACAGACTTATTGCGACTAGTGCGAAACACGTTTAGCCATTACAGAGAACTTCCACCAGAAATTCAGGTATGTTTCTACTTTCAAGTGCAACTAATGCAGGAAAATTTTGCGTCAACAATGACATGGACATTACTGAATACATTATTATCACAAATAAATTGAGTCCTTATATGACATTCGATGTTTATGCATCTATTTTACAATCGTAAAACACATCCTGTGCTGAACTATCCCCGTGAAGATATTCGCGATTACTGCTGCTGAATCTTGTAAAGGCCTATGGAGCAATGGTGTGAGTTCATGGCTCATATATGATGTTGCATTGATGGCTGGTTGTGGCAGGTGACCGTCGGAACCTCACCCGAGGATTTGGACAGCTATTTCGCAAAACGATTCCCCAGACTCTTGATCGAAACATACAAATTCATCTCCAAATGCTGCAGAGGTGAGGACTGCCCTCCCTTTCAGGAGTACTTCAACCGCTGACCACAGCAGTTTATCAGCGGTCCACTTCCCAGTGATTCTGGTTGATGCCCGCAGTTTGCCGGATGGTTGATTTCGGCATCCTACATATATAAGTTTGTCATTACAAACTTGGAAGCGTATGCATATATTAAACCTGTATGGACATGTTTGTATGATGTGTGTATGGAGTGCGGGAGATGGCAATGAGGAAGTACGATCAGCTGCAAGATATCAAGTCTCTTCTCATGGGTAGGTAATTGCTATCTTGGGGCGATGCCTTAAATATGCCCAAGAGAGAAGGCGAGATTTTCAGAACATGTTGATCTATTATGTATTAGCCTTTGATATCACATGCTGCAATTTCTGCAGCAACTGCTCTTTCGAAGTAATATAATGGAGTTGCTTAAAATTACAATTGAGAATTAGCATATTTAATTTGATGAACAGAACGATGTTAATTCGTAAAGGTTCTTTCTCCGTAACTTGGGTTTCATTTATTTCGCGAAAAATGAATGATTTGAAAAATGCCTAGCAAAAACGGTAGCTAACTTCGCTTACAAAAATGAACGAATGAAAAAATGTTTTAATCGTTCATGAAGATATTCACACGTATGAAGAAAATGCTTTTTTTCGACTAATTATTTCAAGTAATACAAACGATCGTTTTAAGAAAAGTATTTTATAAATTATTTGATTTCTGTAAAATAAACGGACTCCAAAATTCTAGAACAGACCCCGTTATAGCCTTTTTTCTCCTCTCCTCTTCTGTGGACCATGTGAAGCATTGGTCTTCTTGGACTAAGGTTCCACCCTTGCTCTCTGCGAAGAAGTATCCTGCAGACTTGTCCGATGAACCAAACCAGTCGAGCATCAAGAAACGGGGACACTCACGTTCAGTCGCTTCGGACCAAAGGGAAAACGACCTAAGTTCTTTCAGTTTATTTTCCATGCCATGACCAGTTCTGCGATCGCATTTTTCTCGGAACAAGATCGACCCGATCACCTTCCGCTATTACTCGGAAAGTGCTCTTGCCGTCACTGTTGCTCGTCATACTATGCCTAACTCGTTCAGATGACGAAAGAAAGGGCCGGCTATAAGCCCGCCGGAGTGGTTGCGCTTAGCGATGATAATTGGCGATGTTCATAAGGTCTAGCATTGTTGGGCCAGTAGGACCCCGGGTGCATCAACTAAACCGCCTTCCAGTCCTGTTGAAACGTTCTCTTTTGAGTACGACAATGGTCGGAGGAATCTAACTACCCTCGTAAGGGATCTTTCTTTCGTAACCTTCGCACTTCCTCAGTCGACATTGATGCAGCGATCGCAGGAAGCTCCTTCTGTCGGCTGCTGCAGTGCCTTTTGGGCTCTCCTCAGTCTCGCTCGTGATTTCATCAGACGGCTTGTAGCTCGGACCCGATCGAGCGTTGTGGATGTCGTCGTCGTCGTCGACTTGTCTTTTGGGCCGAGCAACGCCGGTTCGAGGCCGGAGAGGTCCGAGTCGGAGGCGGCATGGTCTCAGAGCGGACGGGATAGAGATTTGACGAGCTTGCCCGTCGGGTGCCTCGAGTCTGTTCGACGGTGAGTACTACTTCTTCCGATTTCATTAATTCTGATAAGTAATGGATTAGGAACGAAATTAGTGAGATTAATCTGGAACTATTTCTTACCGGTTTAGCTTAGCGAAGAAGTCGGGGATGGACTATTCTCGCAGTCCAACACACACCTTTTGCTTTTATAAAAGGAAAACAAAGTTACCAAAAATTTTATATTATGTATTTACTTCAAAATCTTTATTTTTATTATTATGAAAAGTCTCTGTTAAATATAAAAAATAAATAAAACTTGAAGCACCGTTATCTTCCTCTTTTTTTTTTCTTGTCCTGTCTTTCATCGTAATATCAAAGCTAGTTAGAGGTTCTTCATATTTCTTCAGCGATATCCTTATCTCTTTTTATCGGACAATAACATTCTTCCGAGGTTGATGATTTTAAAGGAATTAATAGTAATTTTTAGACGTGAAGACTAATTTGGAACTACAATGAAAGTCGACGATCTTTTTTTTTGTTAAAAAAAGTTCGAAAAAAAGATTTGAGATGGAATTTAAGGTAGGAGTTGTTGAGATATCGGGGCATATACCATATAGCTTGGAAAACACAAAGGTCTAAGACTTCTGAAGCCATATGTACGGTGAATTTGTCCAGAAAATCAGACTGATCCTATTGGGTTTTCTTTTTTTGGGGGGGTAGGGGGTTTGGTCTTGTTTAATCTCCTAAGACAAAGAAGGAAAGATGTAAGCTTTTATGCTTTCTTCTACAATAGCACCTACTTTATGAAGGCTTCTTTTTCTCTTTCTTTCTTTTGGTGAAATGGGTCGGTCTGATAATCTCTGGTATTATTCGCAAAGCACTCCCACTATCATCATTCCTCACCGTACTATATCTAACTAGCAATGATGATGGAAAGAGCGATGAGCGTGTTAATGTGATCGTGTTTGGCGACGGTAACTATCGACGTTTCTTTGGTCTTAAGCATCTTTAGGCCAGTAGGGACCCAGTGAGCATATCAATAATACCAACTTTCAGTCCCATAATCTTTCCTCTTTGAGTTCGACAATGGTCGGAAGAATCTCGTTATCCTCCTAATCAAGCTTGCTCTCTTGATTTTTGGCCCTTCCTTATGCATTGCAACAACGCGGCAATTCTGATGTCCCTCCATTTGGTTGCTGCTCTGCCTTCTGGGCTCTCTCCGTCTCGCTCCTGGTTTCATCGGACAGTAAGCTGCTTGGAGCCGATCTGAGAGCGTTGTGGACGTCGTCGTCATCGTCGTTCTGTCTTTTGGGCCGAGCAACGCCGTGTCGGGGATGGATGGGTCCGAGCCCGATGCGGCATCGAACCGGAGCAGCGCGGCCGTGGATGAGGACCGCGACTCGAGCTTTCTTCGTTCTTCGTCTCTCTTGTCCATTGCTAAAACGATGATGGCGAAGCTTCAGCTTCAACTACACTCGTCGACGTTCAAATTCCTCTCGTCCAGCAATGGCCAGCTCGCGCCTCCTTTGTCTCGAGCTACTACTTCGAGACGACGTCTTCGGCCTCTCTCGAGCTCTTCCACCACCTTCTCCGCCCCCGCCGCCCATTCTGAAAGAATCCACGTCAAGTCTCTTCAACCGTGAGTACAACTCCTAAAGAATTAATGAGATAGACTTAGAAAAGTTTCTTCCAGTTTAGCTTGGACGAGAATTCAATGACTTGTAATTAAGTTAGAAAACAAGTAAGGGGGAGACTCTATTTCCATATCCGGCACCCTTTTCGCCTTTTTATTTGATTAATACGACCAAAACTTTAAATCATGTCATCTTTTATTTCAATATTCCAAACTTTTTTTATGGATTACTAAAGCCTTTAAACAATGTCTATTATGAAACTAATACCCAAAATTTTGTCACCTTGATAAGTGTTGGCAACATGAATAAAAATGGGAGATTGGTGTAAAATTTTGGGTTCAGTGATTGATAGGTAGTATTCTTGTCACACTGATACAAGTTTGGAAATTTTGGCGAAACAAGTTTTTTTTTTTTTAATATGGTGGATATAATTTAGGATATTTGAAGATATTTCTTCCATTTTTATTTTAAGTGATTAATGATGACGAAATTCATCTATTGCCCCCTTCCATTACCCTCCTAAAAATTTCACTCCAATTTATACTTTGAAAAAGAAGATCACCCAAACTTATTTGTATATTTCATAAATGGTCCTTAAAATTTCGAAATTTTAAGTTAGGTTACTTTGTTTTGAATTTCTAAACAATATATTACCTATCAAAGTTATTTATTAATTTACCTACATGTAAGATGAGAATAATACGAAAAAGAGAATTGTGTAATTTATGTCATATATAATAAAAAGCGCATGAGGCCAAACTTGATCAGATGGTTATCTAAGTTAACGGGATATTATAGTATTAATTGTAACAGATAAAGATCAGTCGAGGATCCAATCGATGGCAAAATAATGCATAATCATCATAAATATGAAAAATCAATGGAGACATGCACGTTTTCCTTTAGATATACCTTAATGAAAATATAAAGAATCTGATCAAACAATTAAACGAGTACAACATGAATTCTGTCATGATATATATAATATCGTATGAAATGAATATTTCATTGTGTGTATACTTATAGAAAACACCATTATGTGCTATTTGGACAGCCCTACAGTTGCCATTGTAAATGACTATTCCTCCATTATGAAGGATTCCGCATCTTCTAATAAACTAATTACAACCATTGTAACTTTGATGATGTATTAGCAAGAGCACTATAACTCTACTTCTGTACTAGATGGAGCGACAGTCGTTTACCTTTTGCTATGCCACGAGATAAACGAGTTACTTATAAAGAAGCAGTAGTGGAATGATAATTGAGAGGATCACCATCAGTCAGCTTTAGAAGAAACCGTCAAATCTAAGGTAGGGTGAGCAGAAAAGTAAAGATTGTGGAATAAGGTGTCCTTGACGTGAACAAGATTTTGAAGAATTGCAACTAAGTGAGTTGTATGTGGCACCTTCATAAGATGACTGATGATATGAACGACATAGAAAAGGGCAGGACGAGTAAAGTGAAATATTTGAGATTGTCAATCAGCTATCGATACAATGCAGGAATCAGAATCGATTCTCATCTTTGTCACCAAATTTGACATTAGTTTCAATAGGAGCTATAGGAATATTGTTATTGGTAGATCCCGCTTGAGAAAGAAAATAAGTGACATATTTTGCATGAGAAAGACATTAGCTGAAGGAATCTGAAGCAACCTTCGAGCTAGAATATAGTTTATTTGCCTAAGATGTTTCATTTCAAACTACTGACTTAGATATTGCTATGATTTTGTAATATCGGTATTATCGTCGTCAAGAAATAATCAAATCTTCCACAAATAAAAGTAGCAAAATAGACAAGAGATATTCTTTGAACTAGGAGAGCACGTCAAAGGGACTGGATGTAAAGCCAAGACATTACATGATTGAACTAAACTTAAATTATCATGCATAAGGACTCTGCTTTCATACATACAATGCTCGACATAATTGGCACACTTTGTTAGAAGGATGACTATAGCAAATTAAGAGGAGGCTTTATATAGACTTTGCCAGTAAGATCTCCATTGTGGAATGCATTTTTAATATCCATTTGAAAAAACAGGCCATCGCCTAACAGCGGTGATAGCAAGAAGACTTAAAACATAGTTACAACATGCAACTGAAGCAAAGTTCCATCATAGCCAATTGCGCACTCTTGCATAACTTTTTTTGCTACTAGTCAAGCTTTGTTGCCTTTCATAGTACCATCCACCATTGTTTTGATCTTATACACCTAGTTACAACCTGTAGTGGACTTTCTATCAGGCAAATCAACCAAATCCCATGTATAAAATTCTTCTGAGACCCGCAGTTTAGCTGCCATTCCTTGCTGCCAAAAATGATTAGTGTTAGCTTCTCTTTTACATGTGGAGGCTTATGAAAAAAAGCAATAATAGAATAATAATGGAAATCACTAAGTCGACCAGAAGGTTAACTTATATGCATATAGCTAACGACGTCGTCCACAAGTCAGAGTGACTTACACGTGGATAGCTTACCTCATCAGCAAATTCAGGTAGTCTCCTAATTTATTTTGTGAATGTGGCCTCCTAATTGTCATATTGTAGGTGTCATTCCTAACACAATTTGCACATCGTGCAAGGATTATATGCTTTTTATATACATATGATCTTTTTTTATTTATAAATTTTAGTTTTTGGGTTGAACATTCTAATACGGTAGAACGAGTTATTTATATTTTAAACACGATTAGTGAGTTTCCAGTTTGTGAGAGTAACTGTCTATAAAATCAATGTTTAGTATTCTCCATAAAGGTAACTAAAACAACGTCAAACAACAGCTCCGGGACATCTCTATGCACGATCCTAATGGAATTAGCGAACCAGGATGGTAGTTTCTTCTTCAATCCAACAATGGTGGCCATGAAGCAGGAATTTGTTTGAATTGAGATATTACTGCAGAATTTTGCTTCTGATGGCTCTCTAAAATCAACCGTTGCGGACTTTATTGTGCTTGCTTGACTGTGATTTGCTTTACATGACTTCAAGCTTGTTCACAGTGACAATCTCCATGCCTCAATCAAACTGAGTCCTTTAGACCTTTTCCTTACTGGCACTGAATTAGTTCTCAGGCAGCAATTTCAGGCAATTGTTAGGCCACTAACTGGCCTCAAGTTACCCTGATGGATTCGACATCACCGGCTGAGTTTTGTACCTCACACATTTTAGCTTTATAAATTAAAATCAGTGTCATTATCTATGATACTCAGTAACCATTAAGTGATGAAGTGACAGATCGCCGATTTGGATTAGATTTGGCTCATAAGGGTGGCAATTCGTATTATGTTATCTGGTCCATCTCAGTCATTGTCATTTCATGTTTGCCAAAATAGTTTAACTTCAATTCAATACGAAAAAACTGGTTTTTGCAAAGAGGTTCATGTAGTTTAGTTTTCAGTTGGTTGTCATAGAGTTGTTCCAGTTTCTCCCTGTGATCTTGAGTTGTTCTCTTGTCATCTAAAGATTTGCCACACAGCATCTTAAATAATACGAAAAATATCCTTTCCACAATTTTTCTTTGATATTTAGTCCCTATAAATAAGTTTTTTTCCTCCACTGTCATTTTGACATTCTTAGCATGTCTCACTTCATTTTGTGTTAAGAGAAAGTTTCTGTCAATCGGCTATAATTGTCCACCAATGCCTTCAAGTAGGATTTCTGTTTCTAGCTGCTGGTTAATCCATTATAGGTAGAGGGCACACCACCTTGTTCACATTCCTTGCCTTCGTTGATCTTGACTGTCTGTTTAATTAATGGAGAACATGGTTTCATTCAGATACCTTGTTTTTTTTTTTAAGTCTTAAGATCCACTTTATATTATCATACAGGGCTGTGGTTTCAGGGCTTGCTCATTTGCATCACTTGGGAATAATTCATCGAGACTTAAAGCCTGAAAGAGTTTTGATTACTAAGGAATTATGTGCCAAGTTATGTGATATGAGCAGTAGAAAACTCCTCCCGGGGGCCATGTCTTCTTCGGGATATCATATCACTGGTAAGTGCTCCTGACAGCTTTATCTGGACCCTATATCTTCTTTGCATCGAATATTGATCCATGCAGTTCTGAATTTGTTCAGTGATACTAAAATCTTCAGTCGTAAGAGCTGTCTTTTTTTTTTTTTTTCCTAAAGAAGACCTTATTTGAAAGTTGGATGACTCAATAATTTTGCTATCTGGACTGTGGTATGATTTTGGATATCTAACAATTTCTGCCACCGTCTCTTTTGAATTGACTGTCGAATCCATCATGCCACATCTGTATGTGTCTGAGTGACAATGGCTCTTTAATAAATGGGAACACCTGATATCTATCTAGCAGATTTTGGCAGCTCGGGATTGGAAGCACCTGAACAACTATGTTGTGTGCACCAAACATGCTCAGTTGATGTGTTTGGTCTCGATTGCATCTTGTTTTTTTTCGTCGCTGGTGGAAGACATCCATTTGACAGTCTAAAGGGCAAAAGTAATATCGAGGAGAACGCTGTGGATTTGCCGTCGGTGGAATTTATGCCAGAAGATACTGATTTGTTCGCTCATTTAGTAAACCCCGATTTTAACCTGAGGTGAGTGTACCATGGAATGTTCATGATCTCTGTTTCTTTCTATTCTTCAGTGGATTTTGTGCCGGTCAATTATCCGCTCTCACTTCCCTGTTGCACTCAAATCTTCTGGATTCATTTCTTTTAGAAGTACAACGACCAGACATTATTGAATCGCAAATACCATTAATAGTTGCACATGTGCCAACGGAACCCAAGTACGGGTAGTCGGTAAGCTCCCGTAAGTTGTCAGTACTCGAAGATGCATGTGCCAATTATTCCTATTGTAATATTTAAGGGACTGAATATTTATAGGGATTATAACTATGTTTCATGGTAGTAAAGGAGGTTAGAATATATTGTTTTTCATCGAAGATGTTTGTTCACTACTGAAGTTGGTCTATCTCTTGCAGCAGGACAACAGATATTTGCATTCTGAACTCTTCTAATATGTGGCAGGCCAAGGGCATTGGAGCATGTCTATTCGGAGAATGAAGGCAGGCTTAGTAATTGGAGGAGCGGTGATGAGGGTGATCCTAATTTGAAGGCGCTTTCCAAGAGGAAGAAACAATGCAAGTCTGGAAAGAAAAATCCAAGTCTTCACAACAAGGATGAGCATGGTTCGTTAGAGAACGATGACAGGATTTGTAATATTAGGAGCTACGATGAGGGTGACCATGATTTGAAGACGCCTTCCAAGATGAAAGCACAAAAGCTGGTAGAGAGTGATTGCAGTCTTAACAAAAAGGACGAGCTTGTCTCTTCAGATATTGAGGACGAGTTCGGTAGTAATAGGATCCATAATGAGGCTCATTCTAAAATGAAAGTGCCTTGCTTGATAAAGAAAACACACGAGTCTGGTAAAAGAAATGAAAATCTTGACATAGAGGATGAGAAGCATGTCTCTTCAGAGAACGAAGGCAGGCTTGGTAACAGGAGGAGTGGTGAAAGGGGTGATCATAGTTTGAATAGACTTTCCAAGAAAATGAAAAGACGCAAGTCTGGAAAGAGTAATGGAAGTCTTGACAGAAAGGAAGAGCATGTCTTTTCAGAGGATGATGGCAGGCTTGGCAACAGCGGAGACTATGAGGATGCGTGGATGAACCTAAAGAAACCTGTTGATGGTACCCGCGGGTGTTGGATTGGTAAACTCTTTGTATCAAATAAAGAAATTGCCAAAGGAAGCAACGGCACCATCGTCCTTGAGGGCCTATATGAAGGTCGATCTGTTGCAGTGAAGCGTGTTGTCCGGGCTCATCGCTACGTTGCTTCACAAGAAATACAGTGTCTGACAGCATCTGACCTAGACCCAAATATTGTTCGTTTGTATGGAGCAGAGAAGGATCAGGACTTTGTGTATCTTGCTCTGGAGCGTTGCTCTTGCAGCTTAGATGACTTAGTTCAAGCACATTCAAATTCATCAAAAAAATCCTTTTTCCCTGATGACACAGCATCAAATGCTGTCATCAAGTCCAAAATGCGATTGGATTCAGTTAAGGGGTCAATGCAAGATGTTAACTTGTGGAGGAAAGATGGCCATCCCTCACCATTGCTACTCAAATTGATGAGGTAATTTTTATGTTGTGAAATGGGAAAGAAAAGGTTTGAACTAAGAGATTACTGCAGTATTTTGCTTCCGGTATGCTGACTGTTGCAGACTTCTTGTATTTTGTGCTTGCTTGCCTATGTTTTCCTTTTACGTGACTCCCAACCATGTTCACAGGGACAATCTCCATGCCTCAATTACAACTGAGTCCCTTAAACCTCTTCTTTTGCTGGCATCGAATCAGTTCTCAGGCAGCAATCTCCAAGTCATACATGAGACGGGCAATTATTAGGCCACTAACTGGCCTTGACTCACCCTGATTGGTTTGATATCATGGGCTGAGTTTTGAACCTCACACGTTTCGGTTTCATAAATTAATGTCATTGTTATTATCTAGGCTAAACTAGGCAGATTCTTGCTATGATATTAAGTGACCATTTAGTGATAAAGTGATAGACATCCCATTTTGATTAAATTTAGTGCACGGGAGTGGCAATTTGTATTATGTTCCCTTGTTCATCTCAGTCATTGTTGTCATTTCATGTTGTTACCTTGTTCATCTCAGTCCTTATTTTCATATGCCAAAATAGTTTAAATTCAATTAACAATACGAATAAAATTGGTCTTTGAAAAAAGGGTCATGTAGTACCAGCTTGTTGAGTTAGTCGTCCTTGTGTTGTTCCAGATTGAGGTTTTCTCCCTGTGAATTTGAGTTCTCTCTTGTCATCTCAGAATTTGCCACCCAGCTTCTTGCAGCAGTTGATCATAATACAGAAATATCCTCTCACCTATTTCCTTTTAAAGTTGGTCCTAGTAGTTGTTTTTTCGTCACTAAGTCTTGACGTTCTTTCCATGTGTCCTTTTTGTGTTAGAGAAGTTTATTGCAATCGGGTATAATTGTCAACAAACCCTTCAAGTAGGGTTTCTGCTTTTTAGCTGCCGATTAATCAATTATAGGTAGAGGGCGCACAATCACCTTGTTCCCACTTGCATTCTTTGATCTTGAATGTCTGTTTAATAGTGGAAGAGATCGATTGTTTCAGATGTCATGTTCGTTTGAGTCCTAAGATTTACTCTATGTTGTCCTACAGGGATGTGGTCTCAGGGCTTGTCCATTTGCATCGCTTAGGAATAATTCATCGAGACTTAAAGCCTAAAAGTGTTCTGATTACTAAGGAATTATGTGCCAAGTTATCTGATATGGGAAATAGTGAACTCCTTCATAGGGATACATCTTCTGCAGAATATCATCTCCCTGGTAAGTGCTCTTGATAGCTTTACGTGGACCCAAGATCTTTGCATTTAAGATTGATCCATGGAGGTCTGAATCTGTTAGGTAATTCTAAAACCTTCGTGCAGTTTTATATGTAAGAGCTGTCCTTTTTCTGAAGAAGAGCTTACATAGAAAGTCGAATCACCGAATATTTTTCAGTCTAGACTGTGGTATAATTGGAGATCTAACCATTTCTGCTGCTTTCTTTCTTTTGATCGACTGTTGAAAACATAATACCACTCCAGTATGAGTTTGAGTGACAATGTTGAGTGACAATAGTTCTTTAACAAAATGTTAATACCTGATGCCTATCTTGCAGTTTGTGGCAGCTCAGGATTCCAAGCGCCAGAAAAACCTTGTCTTGTGCACCAAACATGCTCAACCGATGTGTTTGGTCTTGGATGCATCTTGTTTTTCTGCATCACCGGCGGAAGACAACCATCTGGAGACTGTCTAAAAGCTGACAGTAATATGGAGGAGAACACGATGGACTTGTCTCCAGTAGAATTTTTGCCAGAAGCTGCAGATTTGATTGCTAGTTTACTGAACCCTGATCCTAACATGAGGTGAGAGAATTGCCACATAATTTGCATGATCTCTCTTTCTTTATATCCTTCAGTGGATTTGGTGGCAGTCAAATATTGACTCTCAATTCCCAACTGCTCTCAATTTTTTTTGTGTATCCGTTCCTTTCAGAAGGACAATAACAAACAACATTGAACCATAGATGCCATTGATAGTTGTACATGGTCCAACGTAAGCTAGTCACAGGTGAAACCGTGGTCAATTAGCTGCTGCAACTTGTCAGTATTCGAAGATGCGCACGCCAATCATTCCTAGTGTAATATCCAGGGGATTGAACGGTTCTCAGGGAATATAATTACCTTTCTTGCTAGAAAAGAAGGTTAAAGATAATCTTTAGCCTTCCAATTTTTTGTTGAAGATGCGTACTGATTCACTGAAGTCAGTCTATGTCCTGCGGCCGAACAACAAAGGCATCCGCATTCTCAACTCCCTCTGATGCGTGGCAGGCCAAAGGCATTGGAGGTGCTTCACCATCCACTCCTTTGGAATTCAAAGAAGAGACTGTCCTTTCTCCAAGACATCAGCAACTGGGTAGAATTGAAAGCTAAGGGCCTTAACCCTGATCTTCTGGAAAAATTGGAGAGTATTGCTCGGCGTGTTTTCGATGACGAATGGAACGACAAGATAGATCGTAAAGTCATTAAGCATATGCGCAGGTTCAGGGCCTACGACTTTAAAAGAGTCAGAGACTTGCTGCGGATCGTGCGCAACATGTTTAGCCATTACAGAGGACTTCCACCGAAAATTCAGGTATGTTTCTGCTCTCCGGGGCAACTGAAGCAGGAAAATTTCGCATCTACCATGGCATGGACATTACTGTGTCCTGATCTTTGGTTCTAGCAGGGGATCGTCGGATCATCTCCCGAGGATGTGGACAGCTACTTCACGAGACGATTCCCTAGACTCTTGATTGAAGCTCACAAGTTCATCTCCTTGTGCTGCGAAGATGGGGGACGCTCTCTCTTTCCGGAGTACTTCGACCCGTGATCACAACGGTTGTTTTCAATCCCGTCATGGGAAATCCCGTGTAGAAATCAAACTTGGAAACACTGGTAGGAAATGAAGTTAGTGTAAGAATGAAAAGTCACATCAGCTGGTGGAGTACTATATCGTTGTTCTAATTAATACGGAAAGTCTTGTACTTGATGCATAAATTTTGTATGCTGGATCAATATCTGACTTTCAATCTTTTCGTTTGTGATTTTAATTAGTTATTTCTCTTAAGGTTATATTCGTTAACTCGATTAATCATGAGGTGTTATGTATAGTGTGAATCTATCTGGATTAATATGTTAAATGACGTAACTAAGTTCGAATATTTAAATTATCATGTATTCCATATTGAACCTGATTAGACTTAATCGGTGTGCAAGTGTTGACCGAATGTTTAGATTGGATCAAGCCCAAGGCTTAAAAATATCAAATTGTCTTCACAAAAAGGATGAGGACTGAGCAAATCATAACAAATTAGGCTTAAGTTTGAAAGTCTATTTCTTTCGTGGAAAATAAATAATTTGAAAGAAAACATACTTTTATCGTTTACACATATATGTTTAGGCATACACTATTATTGTTAATGAAAATATTTTTCATCAGCTTATAATCTCAATTTATACATGCGACCATTTATAATAAAAAGAACATCTTTCAAATCGCTCATTATTCATGAAATAAAGGGAGAAAGAAAGGAAATTACTTGCCCTGGTCCGCCTACGGGTCGGCAGACGGGCGATCGTTGGACCGGGTCGAGATAACATATTCGGATCTCTACACGAGCCAGCCCACCCGACCCGGGGATGCCAGCGACGCCGAGCATGCGCAGTCAAACTTTCCCTCTACAGAACAAAAACGACAGCGTCGAGCCAAGTAAACGCGCAAATAGATTTTACACGGAGAAAAGACGGAGAGGATCAGGTCAACGGACGAAACATCCCATGCCGCTTGAACGGAGAATCGCAGCCGCACGACAACGCAATCTCGGAAGCCCAATCGTGTGACCCGGTGGGGCGATTGGATTTAGCGGCATCTGTCGGAGATCCCAAGTCTGCAGCGACGACTGGAAGCTTCGAATCTTCTTTGATTGCTGTTTGTCCGAACGGTTCCCGTTCTATAAAGAGGGGATCGCCGGATTGTCGGGTTGTTAACCCAACCCCTTCGGTTTCGTCGTTTTGTGGGCTTTCCGGGTTTGATCCATGAGAGGCGGGATTTGGCAGCGGCTATGGGCGTTGCTGTCGATCATCGGCTGGTTCTTGGGGCTGAGCGCCGTCGTTTCGAGGTCGGACAGCTCGCAGGTGTCGGTGCCCAGGCCGTGGGACAGGGGATTGAGCCGCTTGCCTGTGAGGTCCCTCAAGGCTATTCAACCGTGAGTTGGTTTCTTACTGCTCGGCTTTAATTTCTCGCCTCGTGATTGATTTAAAAGAAAAATATGTTATTTTCAGCAGTCTTTTACCCTGGAGATGTTAAATGTTTGGCCAGTTGAGCATATGCAGCTTGATGTCGTAATTTCGACGGTGTGAAGTTTAGTTTAGTGGCAATTCGGTGGACTATAATACTGTGTGTTGCCGGGTGTGAGCTTTGGTTTATTTGGTATTAAGGGTTCCTGCCACAGTTTCTTAGGATCTGTATGGTTGAATGGCATAATGCGGGTGGTTATTATTACAGGGTTTGAGCAGAGTATAAGTTTGTAGATGTGCATGGGAGTGGCAGGAAACACTGCTTATTTCTCTTCTTTCGAGTTTTAAAGTTGAACATGAGTTGAGTCTGATGCATTAGAGGAACTTAGGCTTCTTATTGAATTTGCACGGAACAGAACTCATATGAGGGGAAGAACAGAAAGGGACCCGAGAAGTTTGATGTATGTTTCCCAAAATAATACTCTGCCTTGCTGTTTGCCGGCAGTAGTCATGTGAAAAATGGTCTCATCAATGTCCAGCAGACATCGAACTGGAATTTTGCGTGGTCTTGTTTTGTCGGAAGTGATTGCTAATTTCTTCTTCTGTATGATTAGGTAGCAAATCAAAGTCTAATGGATGCAAGATTTGTGTACTCCTGACTCAGAAATTTAGGATTCGTTGAAAATTCAGCTTTACTTTGGAGCATAGTCGTGAAGTGAAGAATTGGGGAAAACTTGATATGTATATTCAACAAGCTGGAGCTTCTGACTAGTACTTTCTATACTGTGCGTGAAGCTGCTGATAACGATAAGGATTCCCTTTGTCCTGGTGTCTGCTTTTAAAATGTCAAGTTGGCCTTTAAGCAATCAATGGATAGTCGTGAATTAGTGACCAGTTTAGTCCATATTTCAGTAACTCTACCGTTCCTCTATTTTTTTCAATGCCTTTGCTTATATGGCTTCTACTTTTGGACAGAAATCATGAGACAGCCCTACTTGCTGCCAAAGATGGGACAATACATTTGGTGGACAGTGATTCTAGGAGGGTGATCTGGTCATTCACATCTGGACCTCCCATCTACTCTTCATATCAGGCTCCAATTAACCAAGATAACGAGAATGACAGTTCTTCTGGACCCAGCAGTGGTTACTTTATAGACTGTGGTGATGACTGGGAGCTGTATATGCACAACGAGCACTTTGGTAAAATGGTATGGCTAAGACTTCTATTAGGAAAATTGAGATCCTTTTAGGTTTTGTCTAATTAGAACAACCGTTTGATCATTTGCTTAATTAAGGATATAACTAATTTCAGCCCTTCCCCTTGCCTTCTCATTATTAGATTGAGGTTTGTAGGGCTGCCTTGATGGTGGCAAAGCCTGTACATGCCATTGGGAGACACTTATTCTCCTATCTTTGTAAGGCAGAGTAATTATGCATTCTTATTTTTGCTACTGCACAATGTTGTTTTCTGTAGGTTTAAATTTTGCTTAAAGGTTTCTCTACGCCAGATGATCTTTTTCAAGAAAGCAAGGCATGTTTATGATTAAACTTGAATATGAAGTTTGCTGTACTTAAATGCATATTATGTTGCTTTGTTCATGATAGAAAAACTATATATGTATTTCCTTTGTCTTGAAGATATAACTTGGACTCATTTTGCCTATTAAAAGTTGTAAAAAAAAAACAGTTCCACATTTTTCTGTTTGTACTTTAAGGGAAAATGCCCTTATCTATTTGTTTCAGACCCATGAAATTTTGAATGTCATCTCTCTGCCTTCCAATATTGGGCAGAAGTCTCCTGGTCACGGTGGCTGTTTTCTTATTATCTTAAAAAAAGTTCATTGCTGCCGCTATTGCCTTCTGTATACATCTTGTGAACTGACTGTTCCATGCAATGCAGAAACTGGGCATGAACGTTGACGATTTCATAAAAAACACACCATTGATATCAGAGGATGGATCTGTTACACTTGGATCTCGGAAAAGCACGGTGTTTGAAGTCGATGCTTTGACGGGAAGAGTTATACGTACTTATGGATTATCAGATTTTCCATCTACCTCTCCAAATGATGTAGAACAGACTTCTTTACAAAGTGAAAGTGCCAAGGATTTGGCAGAATCTAACTCTGATACTGCTCAGCCACGTCTGAAAATCATGAGGACAGACTATTCTTTGCAATCATTTGCTGCAAAATCCAACAAAGTATTGTGGAATGTGTCCATGGCTGAAATTGGTGCTGCCCTACTTTGTCGAGATGACGATAATTCTCTTAGTGGATCTTCCGTCAATTCAAGATATCAACTTGGTTTGGAATCTGGAAATTCCATTACAATGCCACTCTCTTGTCAATCAAGAGCTATAGTCTACCGCTTTCGCAATCCTGATATTTATGATACGTTTTATAGGCCCCAGCTTCATGATGGGAGGCAACTTCCATCTCCTAGTCCAAAGCAACTACTGCCACCTCCCGAGCATGAAATTGATCAACCGTTGAAATTTCAGCCTGATAATCCTTCTTCAGAGCTTGTGCTTTCTCAACAACCGAAGATGAACGATATGTTGAACTTGCCTGATGGCAATACTGCTGAGGTTATATTGCCATGGCCTGCACCGGGGATCCATAATTCAGTAGTTGTTCCTCATAATAACAATACATCTGTTTATGCTGATGTTTCACACCATATATCTTTTGAGTGGTCAGTGGCTTTGAGTCTTATATCGGTGTTCTTTGTGGTGGTTGGCTTTGTCCGTTGTTGCTTTCAATTACCAAAAGAGCAGGCTAAGCAGCTTGGTGATTCTAGTTTAAAAACACCATCCAAGAGGAAGAAAATGCGCAAGTCTGGAAAGAGTAATGGAAGTCTTGACAGAAAGGAGAATCATGTCTCTTCAGAAAATGAAGGCAGCCTTGACAATAATAGGAGCAATGGTGATGCATGGATGAAGCTCAACAACCTTCTTGATGGTGGCATTGCAGGGCGTAGGATTGGAAAACTCCTTGTATTAAATACAGAAATCGCTAAGGGGAGTAATGGGACCATTGTCCTTGAGGGAATCTATGAAGGTCGACCTGTTGCAGTGAAACGCCTTGTCCAGGCTCATCATGATGTTGCCTTCAAAGAGATTCAGAATTTGATAGCATCTGATCGTCATGCAAATATTGTTAGGTGGTATGGAGTGGAATATGACCAGGATTTCGTCTATCTTGCTCTAGAACGCTGTACTTGCAGCTTAGATGATTTAATTGAAGTACATTCAGATTCTTCAAAAAACTCCGTCTTCCCTGATGAACCAGCATCAATGGTTCAATATAAGATTAGATTGGATTCTGTTAGGGGCATGCTGCAGGATATTAACTTGTGGAGGGCAGATGGTCATCCTTCGCCTTTGTTACTAAAACTGATGAGGTAATTTTTGAGCCTACAAAGGATTAAATTCAGCGATGACCACAGTATCTTGCTTATTGCAGCACTCTTAAAATCATCTGTCATGGATTTGAATGTGTATTGAGCTTGCTTACATATGTTTTACATGACTCAGAAGCATCTCATAGATCACTACCTTGATGAACTCTGCTTTGCTAGTTCATATGGGCATCAGACGCTAGTCGAACGCTTAATAGCTCTTCTGCAAAACCTTCCAAGGGATACATGATAAGAGGGAATTGTCAGCAAACTACCTTGACTTTGTTCAGCCTTATGCAATCAACCTCGTAGGCTGAGTTTTGAGCTTGCAGCTTCATTTCTAGTCGTACACTACCTTGACTTTTAGTTTTCTTTCCATGGAAATCAACTAGGTATTATCAATAATGTAATGATGAAACCTTAGATATTTCTATTTCTATACAACCAATAAATCTTCTCTCTTTTTGGTTAGTAAATGCTACAGAATCCTTATGCACTCAAATCAGTAAAATGTTATCTATATTGCCTTTTTTATTTAGAGTTGACGTAAAGAATCTGTAGCTGGATTGTTTCTCTAGTGTACTTCTGGCATCTTACTGGCTCTTGGTGTGTTCCCTAATTTCCGTTAGTATATGGCTTAGTATTTAATGTGTTTGATGCCTTCAAGTGGCCCAGATGCTATTTGGTTCCAGGTATATGGTTAATTTTAAGTTATAGTATCTACTCTTACTGTAATACAGGGATGTAGTATCAGGACTCGTCCATTTGCATGACTTGGGAATAATTCATCGGGACTTAAAGCCTCGGAATGTCTTGATTACAAAGGATCGATCATTATGTGCTAAGCTATCAGATATGGGTATTAGTAAACGCCTTAATGGAGATACATCTTCCTTGGGATATCATGCCACTGGTAAGTTCTCATGACAGCTTAAACAGACATTTTATCTTCTTTTTCTCGAGATTGATCTGTGCAAACTGAATCTATACGGTGTTAATGATCTTTGAATAACTGGCTATAAACTTCAGTCCAACAATTTTAGTTGTTACGGCAATCTCTTCTTTTAAAGAATATTGGAAGTTAAGGTTGCTTTAAATTGCGGTTATTGTTGTGGTAAAATTTGTGGAGATTGTACAGCTTTTACCATTGTCTCCCTTCATTGGCTGGTGAATCCATCAGATCCATCTTACTACGGTCTGAGTAATGATGACTCTTTTGTTAACATTCATATCTGTCTTGCAGGTTGTGGAAGCTCAGGATGGCAAGCACCTGAGCAGCTTCTTCATGGGCGCCAAACACGTGCAGTAGATATGTTCACTTTAGGTTGTGTCTTGTTCTTTTGCATCACTGGTGGAAGACATCCATTTGGTGAACATCTAGAACGCGACATTAATATTGTGAAGAATAAAATGGACCTGTTCTTGGTGGAATTTATACCAGAAGCCATGGATTTATTCTTGCGTTTATTAAACCCAGATCCTGAATTGAGGTGAGAGTATTGTCATCATTAATTTGCTTCACTACTATTTTCATTCTGCTGTCTGATGAATTTGGAGCCATTGTTAATTGAGTTAATTCTTATCACACAAATCTCAAGAGTATTGAAGGTGGTCTGTAACTTGGCTTAAATATTTTGTCCTGCTGGTCGGGTTCTACTTGATGAGTAAAAAGTGAGTACATCCCATTCATTTCTTTTGACAAATGACAATAGGAGTTGCAGAAAAGGTTGACCATTGATAGCTATAATGTGTTTGACAATTGTGACTTTCCAGTGGAAGATCATCATTGTCGGAAGCTTGGTTATTAGGGCTATAAGTTTGTTGCCAGCCCACAACCATATAGACATTGTCTAGCACATGCAGAAAAGTTGACCCTTAATAGCCTAGATGGCTTTGACAATTGTGACTTTTTAGTGGAAGATTATCATTGTTGGGAGCTTGGTTATTAGGGCTGTAGGTTCGTTACAAGCTGATGAACATATAGACATCAATCATTCACAGTGCAGTATTTAGAGGATTCTTGCTATGCATACACCTAAGAGGATTCCTTAGCGTAGATTTCGAGGGATTGGCATATGGCGATACCTATGAAGTTGGAGAAGATTGTTGTCACTGCCCAATATTGTCTTCAAGATTTGGAGTAAATGATTTCTGGTTTCTTGTCATAGTCAAACAATTGCCTTCACCTTGGAGTCACTGAGTTGTAAAGTGTATGGAAGTTTTCAGTCATTTTGTTTACTCTCTCGTTGAGCTAAATCTTGATTTTTTAAGAGATTGCACTAATGCCATATTCATGGTGCTTATGAGTTTGGAAATTTGGTCCATTTTTGTGTTGTTCGTGAAATCGATGTCATTGAGCATGTCGGGTTATAGTTCGTTTTTTTGTAATATATACTTTTCCATGGGTCAACAGATAGTTGCTTTTAATTGCTGGCAGGCCAAAAGCATTGGAGGTGCTTCACCATCCATTATTTTGGAGTTCGGAGATGAGACTGTCTTTCCTTCGTGACTTCAGTGATAGAGTAGAATTGGAAGATAGGGCACCCAGTTCAGAACTTCTGGAAGCACTGAAGAACACTGCACCAGCTATTTTTGGTGGGAAATGGGACGAGAAATTAGAACCTGACTTTATGGCTGACATAGGCAGGTTTAGGCGCTACGACTATAGTTGTGTCAGAGACTTATTGCGAGCCGTGCGAAATAAGTTGAGCCACTACAGAGAACTTCCAGCAAAAGTCCAGGTACTCTCTCTCTCTCTCTCTCTCTCTGTGGGATGATTTCCGCAGCTGAATGCATGTAGGTTCCCTTCAGTGACTTTCTATATCTCGAATGGTGTGAACTTTGTGGTTTATATCTGTTATTGGTTTGATACTCCTGGCAGGAGCTCCTCGGTTCCATTCCTGACGGCTATGACAATTACTTCGCTAAGCGATTTCCAAGACTCTTGATCGAGTCATATAGGGTGGCGTCCAAGTTCTGCAAAGAAGAGGAATGCTTTCAGAAATACTTTCGAAGTGATGCGCTATAATCCTTCGGCCACTTCACTGGTGGTCAAAATGGGCACATTTGAAGATTAGCTTGCAATGATGTAAGTGGACGGTGGGATCAGACAGACGGTCTGTACAACAACATGTGCAATAGTTGTATCAGTAAAATATGTACATACGACAGACTCGTTTAATAAGCTTAATGAACATCCTCTGAATAATGACACGCCAGTTGCATCGGTCCTAGGTTGGCTTGGGTGATCGATCTTCGCGCCATGCGAAAATGTCTTGAAAACCGGACTCGCCGATGGCTGTACATTACATATACCGTCTTAGTGGTCCGACCACGTCTTGTCTTTTCGCCTCGCGCTCGGGTAATTTTTTCAGAGGATTTCTCGAGTTTTCTATAAATTCTTACGAGGTTGGATGAATCTCAGGCTGGTAAGGATTGATTTGGCAGAATGGAATGCATGCGTCGATTATTTATGAAAACCTAATCATTCAAGAAGTTCAGCGATCATTCACAAATCAGCAAAGCCTATGCATTTCAGATGGGTCGAAAGCCAGAATATGAGGACAAGTGCCGTACCACCTTAGAGTTTACAGTGTGCTTGGTAATTTAAGAAGCAAATTAATGGAAATAGTGCGAAGGAAACAACAATCATCGATTGACTAAGAATAGGTGTGACCGCGAGAGACATGACGGAAAAAATCTTTTTTATTTCCATCAACTTTTCTCTCAATTTTTATATTTGATCATATCAATTTTCAACAAACTTATTTAGTAGTGAAGAAAAAATAATAACATTTGGAATAATTTTTTTTGCTAAAAAAGGAATTGCACAGAAAATCTGTTTTTCTCCGTCGAAAATGATAAAACGAGGTAGAAGAAAGAAAGGAATAAAAGAAAAGGAAAAATTCACAATTAATTCTCACATTGGGCCGTCGCAGAAGAAACTAGATGGGCCCAATAAAAATCTTGAGGCCCACAGGGTTCAAACTAAACCCTGCTCTGTCGCCACTCTCTCTCTGTCTATGCCAGCAGACGACGTCCGCCACCGACATGTCGACCTTGAAGGAGATCTTAACCCGCCGCCCGGTGGCGGCGACGATCAGGCTCACTGTCCCAGCCGGCGAAGCTCGGCCGATGCCACCGGTGGGCCCGGCGCTCGGCCAGTATAGGCTGAACCTGATGGCATTCTGCAAGGATTTCAACGCCCGAACGCAGAAGTACAAGAAGGACACCCCGATGTCCGTCACCGTCACCGCCTTCAAGGACAACACCTTCGAGTTCACCGTCAAGTCGCCAAGCGTCACGTGGTACCTGAAGAAGGCCGCCGGGATCGAGTCCGGCAGCAGCCGGCCCGGCCACGCGGTCGCGTCAACGATCGGGTTGAAGCACGTCTACGAGATCGCGAAGGTGAAGCAATCGGATCCGTACTGCCAGTACATGCCCCTGGAGTCGATATGTAAGTCCATCATCGGAACTGCCAATTCAATGGGGATTCAGGTTGTGAAGGAGCTGGAGTGAGCTAGGGAGAAGCGATTTTGCTGATGGGTCGGGGTAATTACCTTCCTGTGGTTGCGTGTTGGTTAGACAGAGAACTTTGTTCGATGTAATCTACGTTTTATGAAGTGGGAAGATTCGAATACATGTTTTCTTCTTGATTTTGAGGTGTACGAGGTTTTGATGTTGATTCAATGGTCGATTCACAGAAAATGTCCGGTCATTCTGCCATGCGTTTTCATTTTTCTGTGCTCCTTCAAGAAAAGCTCCGTTCTTGCTCCTCAGATATTCACCAAAGGTTCTAGCTTTGGACTAACCTTGGATAAATCTCTATCGATTTGGTATTGGGACGTGACTTTTGGGGAAATCGTGCCTTCGTCGAGAATTCAAAACCAAGCAATACGGAAGAAAGGGCTTCTTAGAATTTTGCAGAGAGAGATGTACAAGGATGACATTTACTTCTTGAGATGTTTGATCACATGGGTCCATGACCAATTAGGCTGCAACCTCCAAGCAGTTGAGCTCCTCAATCACAGTCTAGAAATCATTAGGATCATCGTCATTCCCCAAAATGAACAAGGACATGGAATAATATGCACTGGGTAATTGGTTTTTGTTTACACCCACGGTTTACCATAGGGATGAAACTCAGGTTCCTCTAAATTGTAAAGCAAAGATGAATCTGCAATCCTTACAAACGGCAAGTAACATGGGAGGACCGCTCCACAAAGACTAATCTCTTAATTTGAGAATTGTATCGATCATCTAGTTCTATGTGCAGTTGGTACATTGTTTCTCGAAGAGCCGTTCATGACTCGGTTCATTCTCCGAGCCAGTTCTTCATCTGTCTTGCAATTTGCAATCAGCCTGTTCTTTTTGTACAGTGAGTGAACTGGAACCCGCTTCTTCAGCTTGTTCTTCTTGAGAGACATCTCATTGTGATTGCCCGCACTGGAGAAAGATGCAACTAGATCCAATGCGCTCTTGGCTGCAGCAACTGCCTTAGCTGCAACGGCCGCCTTCTCTTCAGCAGCTGCTCGAGCAGCTTCTGCAATCTTAGCTGCAGTTAAAGCCGCCGACCTTGAGGCCTCCACGATTTCCTCAGGCGAAATGTTTGGATTGCTATGAATGCTTAATAAACTGTTCAGGTGGGCATCAAATGCACTCGATGACGATGATAAAGGTGCAGCACTTGAAGAAACATGCGAGGCCATCTTGGTATCTGAGTTCTGTTTCTTTAGTCCAGCAAGCAAACGCTTCCGAGGGGGCAATAACACATCAGCATCCACTTGCTCGACAGCACATCCATCAGCTTCCATGGTTCCTTCTTCAGTCAAACGATGATCTAAACTCCGACAATGGGATCTGTCTATGTTGACGTGATGACTGCTCCAACCACATCAGTGCTGTAACCAATGACATCGAGATTTTAACCTTTCAGAGCATTCTGCCAAACAAACATGTCATGTGGATCGATCTATATTAAATGCAAACCCAACACAAAATTCAGTCACATTTCCAGATCAAGTTCAATTCACAGACAAGAACTCTTATGCTACCAAGCCGGGACACATAACTGAAGAGTCGATGATTAGTGAAAATGTGTTGACTCTGCCGTTTATCATTTCATGCCGGGTCAAAGAAAAATCACAAAAAACGATCAACAGACACCAAATTCATCTCACTCAAGGTAAGCAGCTCGGCTCGGATTTGCTTCCTAGAAACTCAACGAGAAACGCATGAGAGACATGAACGTCCTCTTTCACATCATCTCATTTTAACGGGCTCGGAACCAATAGACAATACATGAGAACCTGCAGAACAAGAACAGCTGATCTCGAAATGCATAGCTTCCACGGTGATTGAGCACGAAAATCACCGCCAATGCTGCTGCACAGTCAAGAACCCGGGCGTGGGCAGCGAATTCAATCGGGACTCTCAACGATCAAACACAAAACGGGGCTAGACGCGACAGGACTAAGCTGATCCGACGGAATTCACACGTGGGAAGTGCGATGAGATCGAGGCGGCGCCAGCATTATCTGCACAGGAGGGACCTCAAGTTACCTGCGTCAAAGGCGTTAAACAGATGCCGAGGAACATCATCAGGAAAGGGCGAGCGATTAGGGTTTCTTGAGGTTGCAGATGCAGAAAGAGAGAGAGAGAGGGGGTGGCTTGGAGATGGAGATCTTCTGCGTTTGTTTGGCTTAGAATTGTTGGGTTTTTGGGGGATTGCAAAATGCCAAAAGCTGAATTTATTTTGGTTCCAGTTCCTGAAAAGGAAACCCAAATATGCAAATCCCAAAAGCTTTCCTAATTTAGGATTTTTCTCCTCCCTTTTTTTCCTCCTAAGGTGGGCAACATCTTTTGATGATTTCATTTTGGCCCCTGAACTTTGGATAATTTTGATTAAATCACTCGATTTGTGCGGATCTTCATTGACGAGCCGAGTGGATATGGGCGGCGGATGATACCAAACCGTGACGTCGAAAAGGTTAACCTCCTTGATCGGGCGATTGTGGAAAATGACATCGATAGTTGCCTCTAAAGACGAGTTACCAATGAGAGGTTTTACGACATCGTACTCTAGTGCAATCCGTCAATCGCGTTTAACGAAGTCGATGATGGAGGGAGAGATTTGATTGGGAAATAAATGCGAGTTTAAGGACATATGACTAATCAAACCTAATCAGATTGCATCGGTCCAATCAGATTGGTGACACGTAAATTCACCATATTCGTGGTTAGGTTTTACTAGAAAGCTAACTTGCGAAATTCTTGTGATAACATTGTGTAGCATTTCAACTAGGGGTGAGCAACTTTGACCGCCCGAACTGAAAACCCTCGGACCGGTCAGAAATCGGATTAGATCAAAAGTGTCGATCCGATTCTTGGTTCCCAACAGTGGAATCAGTGTCCAGGCAGTCTGGTTCACAGTTCCTCCCGACCAGTTAAACTTTTTTATATTTTATTTAAAAAAATAAAGATGTAAAAAAAGTAAAAAGAACTTAATTTAAATTTCTAAAATTTTAATATTTACCCAATTTTACTAAAATAACTTGTTTCTTAATAATAAATAAAGAAATTCAATTTTACTAAAATAACTTGTTTCTTACTAATAAATAAAGAAATTCAATTTTTTAAATAATTTTTTCGGTTCCCAACCGATCCAATAAATTTTCTAGGGACTAAATTGGACCGGACCGGACTAATGAGTCCAGTCCAAGACTTAGGCGGTTCGATACACGGTCCAGTCCACGATCCTATAGATCGAAGGCCAGTCCCATCGGTTCGGTTCCTAATTCCAATTGAGGGTTTAGATGATCAATTGAATGGGCATCGAATGTGAGGATCTAACTTGACAATAGCGCTCTAATCAAGTAATATGTACAAACGGAAAATTTGAAAATGCATTAAAAAAAAAAGAAACCACTCGAGTGATGTTATATTAATGTCTAGCATATAATATATATTTGTAAATATGAAAATCGCTCATTATTTATATCCACATCGTGAGGTCTCAAGAATTAAGGGAAAAACTAACATACTTTGGTTCAATCATGCCTACCTTACTCTTAAACAAGTTGAGTCGTAGCTTATATGCTTTTACCAGTATTCATCCGAATTGGTATTCAAACCCATTTGCATGGTTGGCAATGGTCTAACAGGCTCGAAATCAAGTCCGATCAAGAACTCGAAGGCTAGTGGATTGTTCCGATTGAGAAAAGAACGAGAGAAAATGGAAGTAAGAATTCACATGCGAATATTAGTATTCACATGCGAATATTATTTCCCTCCTACATTAAATTGTCAAGAAAGAAGAATAGAAAGAAAGAAGGTGTTAGTGTAAAAATCAATGGTTTGGATTCATCTATTTGCGCCCTCGAGATCAAGCTTAGCTACTCTGATCTGCATGGTCGCTCGAGATGTATCATGTGGTGCACGTTAATTAATCAAGTGCGGTCGTTTCTACAGTTTGGTTTTGTATCGGCACCAGGCGGGACGCGGGAGATGCAGAGCGACCGCCATTCTCCTTCTGCGTTCCGGGTTTCGAAACCCGCGCTCCTGAAATACCCACTTCGACAAAAGCCAAGCCTGATTCGTCCCAAATCTCAGTATAGAGAGGATCGATCGAAACCCCGATGATCGCGTCGTCGTCGTCGTCGTCGTCATCGAGACCCTGAATCTGATTTGTGTAAAGAACGCACCATCGACTCATTTGTGTTTCCCTTCAAGAATTTGCGGTTTGGGAGCGAAATCTCGGCTTGGCATTTGGACCGCTGTGACATGTTGGGATGTAGCGGGGTCATGGTCGCGGGTATGATGATCTCCAGACGTTGCGATCGTTGAGCTGTTCCGGAGGATGGTTGTGGTGTGTTTTGTCAGTTCCGTTGGTTGAATCCGTCAGCTTGAGGACTCATGAGTGCCGTGAAGCCCTTGCCCGGTACTGTTCACAGTTCGATGCGTTCTGGGGTGGTCTTGTTCGACATGGCCAGCGTGGTTGAAGAGCTGGTCTTTAACAGTGTGGATGCTGGTGCCAAGAAGGTAAAATTGCTTCACTCGAAAGTCTCTGGCGGTGGACCAGCAGAGATTCTGTCGGCACCTGTTTATTAGAGAGAGGAGTAGATAGTAGGTCGGGATTGTAAAATTTCAGAATCTGTGGTACCAAGTGATGCCCACTCCGCAACTGCTTCCGAGCCGCTCATTGGAACCAACCCCGGAGGTTGTTCCGCGGTTTGGGAGATTCTGAGGTGTCACAATTACAAATGTAAGGAAGCAATCCTTGTTCTAGGATAGGGCCAGTTTCCCACCATTCTGGAACCACTCGTTTCTAGCACTAGTTCAGAATACATTTACCTACAAGCTCTTGTTTTTTGTTCTGTCTACGTCCCATCTAGGAGGGGATGGGAAAGGGACGTAATTGTCCATGATCGGTTCTAATTTTGTTGTTCCTGTTTTTTTTAACCTTATAGCATAGAAAGGTATTTCTCAGTTGGAAGCGGATGTTTAACATTATGCACTATTCCAGGTATCAGTTTTTGTGGGTATCAGCAACTGTTTTGTGAAAGTGGTTGATGACGGTTAGTAGTGATTTCCTCTTTTAAATAATCTGTATTCCACCCAAATTATTTTGCTTTTTAATTGCTACACCTGTAGGATCTGGCATCACTCGGGATGGCCTGGTGTTATTGGGAGAAAGATATGGTGAGCTGTTCATTGCTTTTCTGTGGATTTCACGTTAATTCGAACAGTCTATGCATGCAACAGGTTTGCCATTCTTCCATTTGCGTTGTACGAGTACTGGTGCAAAATGTTGATAAGTGTGGGGCAGATGATAAGCTGTACTTCCATTGGAGATTGGTATTTTATTTGGCTAAAATCATAGTCATTTGAACAATTTGAACAACTTGAATTTTATAGGCCAAGATGGAATATTTGCTATTACGACAAAGTGATCCTTTTCATTATATTCTTTTATCAACCTTATGTGGCAAAATCTTAATTAATAAACCAGCAGTGAATTTTTTTACCTGCTCCATAAATTTGTGAAAAGTAAGTGTAGGATGGACAATGAAATCTGGATGGCAAGACTGGGTTGCTGGCTGTTATCTGGAGCCTTAGTAGCTAAAATTGATGTGTTTGAGTTTTGTAGGTAAGCTGTGTGAATTAGGGCCTTCTTAGATGTGAGATAGAAATATATGGGGATGGTGCATTTTCTGCTTTCTAATTGTGTTAACTGGCCTTTTGGTTTGGTGTTTGATCTTTATGATTTGCTTTTAGCAACATCCAAAGATCATCAACTGGATGACATTGACTCTTGTTCCGGGAGCTTTGGTTCTCGAGGGGAAGCACTGGCTTCGATTTCTGATATTGCAGTATTAGAAATTATAACAAAAGCTCCTGGCAAACCGAATGGATACCGCAAGGTTTTAAAGGTACTGATAACTCATTAATGGGTTAAATGTGGTTCTTTACAAGGATCCTACCTATTTCCTTCTTGTTTGTTGAAGATTATGTTTTTTGATGACTTTCTTGTTTTAGGGATGCAAGTGTCTGCATCTTGGAATTGATGATGACAGAAAAGATGCAGGCACATCAGGTAAGACATTAATTGGTAAGGTGGCTTTGCCATCATATAAGAAAGTAGGAGGATTTTTTCCTTCCTTGCAAATGGAAATCA
This sequence comes from Melaleuca quinquenervia, assembly GCA_030064385.1. Lineage (NCBI taxonomy): Eukaryota > Viridiplantae > Streptophyta > Magnoliopsida > Myrtales > Myrtaceae > Melaleuca > Melaleuca quinquenervia. The sequence continues at coordinate 17,549,203 of CM057727.1, read as the reverse complement.
CCTGGAATGCACTTCCTTGTTAATACCATTTTGGGATGCTAGAAGTTGACCCATATAATGGGGACTAAGAATACCCAGCTTCCTGTTGCATTTGATGGATTTCATTGATCATATGCTTCAATACTACGTTGAACAATTGCCAAACTACATGGCCTCCTTAGAAGAAGTTAAAATTTGGATTGGCAATGGAATGCCATTTAATTTACTTGCAAGTCTACTTGGATTTGTTGCTTAATACTCATTTGCATACACATAGGATAATATACACCTGATTATGTCTGCTTAAAAGGATTGCTGAGCTGTTCGATTATATTCAGATTTTGCTCTGATTCATCTTGGCTCCTTGCAGTTGTAGTTCGTGATTTATTTTACAATCAACCTATTCGGAGGAAGTCTACACAATCAAGGTTTAACTTCCCTTCTCCTTTAGTTCTTTCAGTTTATTTAGTAGACACTGAATGGCCTCAAAATGTATATGATTTCTGCAATGTTACCATCTGTCTGATGAACCTTAATTTATCTGTGACATAAAAGTCCCAAGAAGGTCTTGGAGTCCATCAAGAAGTCTGTATTCCATATTGCTATTGTCCACTCAGAGATTTCCTTCCAAGTTGTTGATATTGAAAGGTACCTTCCTACCACATAGATCACTTTTATTATGTGAGATCATCTTGTCCTCACATGATTTTGAAAATTCACAGTGACGATCAGTTGCTTTGCACGCGTGCTTTCACCACCCCTTTGTCAATGTTGAGAACCTCTTTTGGAAATGAGGTTGTCAGTTTTCTTCATGAACTGAATGCTTGTCAAGGAGCATGGAAGCTTGCGGGTTACTTGTCTGGTCCATGTGACTCTTTTGCGATTAAGGTTACTCTCTCTCTCTCTCTCTCTCTCTCTCTCTCTCTCTTGTGGAGAGTCCTTTTTGTATTATTAGGACCTCATTCTATATCATGTATGATGCAGGCCTTCCAGTACGTATGTATCCACACCTTGTATATTGGTAACTAGTGTAGCGATATTACTAGCTTATCTTAGATGGTTCAGCAGGCATCCTTCCACTTGACGCATTTGATTTGAACTTGACTGGAGTAGACATAAACTCACGGTTTGTTTGCAAGAGCCCTATTCATAAATTGGTCAATCAACTTGCCAAGGAGTGTGAGTCTGTAAATGCAAGGAGGAGTAATGATTGTTTGCAGAAGAACAAGAGAAGTAGGTCTTGTGCAGGTCCAGCTTACATATTGAAGCTGAGTTGTCCTCGCTCCCTCTATGATTTAAGCTTCGAACCGTCAAAGACATTTGTACAGTTTAAGGTGAATCATGGTCTTGTTATCCTCATTATGCTCATACTGGTTATTGATTTTCCCCCTGTGAGATGTGGCTTCTGATTAGGGTGAATCGTGGTCTTGTTGTCTCCATTCTACTTGTATGAGTTAATGATTGTCCCCCTGCGAATCATGCCTTCTGACACGATTGTTCTTGTTTATTGTTTCTTTTTAATGAGCCCTTGCTTCTCTTTCCACACATCCAATTTAAGGATTTTACTTCCATCTCTTCTTTTTCAATTGGTTTGCCACTTGTAAGGATGGAAACGTTCTTTTTTAATGCAATTTAAAGAGTTCCAGAAGGGTAATGCTCTTTGCCTTTGTTTTATGCAATCGGTTCAAGTCTATGGCTCCTTCTCTTTCCTGGGCATTGGCAGTGTTTTACCGCTATTCTTTTTAGTGGTCAGATTTTACATCTATGAGATTTTTCGGGAACCATTTCTGATCTCTCTCTCTCTCCCCAAAAAGGATTGGGCTGCCATTCTTGCTTTTGTTGAGAAGGAGATTCAGCTTTTCTGGAGAGTAAATTCACGTAGAGGTGGGGCATTCCATGAACTTAATGTTGGGGTGATGTTAAAGCACAAGATTCTAAAGTTTTTTGACTTTCTTGAGTTGTTTGCAGCAATGTGCTCTCAGCAAAATTTTGACCCGCTAGGAAAAGACGTGGAATTTGAGGAAGACCAGAAAAACTTATCTGGAAAACCTGGTATTAGGCTTTCTAGCTTGACTCATTTCGACCTGTTTGAGTTACCTTGCCCATAGCCATACAACTGACCTGATTTTGAATATAATCCAATTGAACAATGCTTTAGAATTGCAATGATACATGACTGATGAGATTTTTTACGATGTCACGTGGATCATGTCTGAATTGTTTCCTTTCTTCCTCAACTAAACTTGTAGTTGGAGATTACTCTGAATTGGCAAGGAAAAAGTGCAGATTCAACGAAGAGGGTGTTCTCAACCTTCCATCATTTCTCTTAGAGATGCCAGGCAAAGAGAGCCATCATAACTTTAAGGTGGCAGAGGAAGTAATCCCATTTAGAAGGATTTGCCCTAAAGGTGTTGACTTCACTGTCGAAAAAAATGAAATAGATTCACTTATACGAGATGGTTATCCTCCACCGCAATCAGATATTTCTTTTTCTGATCACATCTCGAATGTGATCTTCAAGAATGATGATTATCAGTGGTCACCAGATAATAGTATTCAGCACACTCAAAATGATATCTCGTATGCAGAAGATGTTACTCTGGCAAAGTGTTTTAGCCTGGAAGGCAGATCTGAAAATATTGTAAGGGGTGATGTTTTTACTTCAACATCTGAAATTGAATCCTTTAACTATGATCCTCTGGGCTGCAATGGAGCAAAAATGAGCTTGGTGTCTTCTGTTAGCATGGAAGACAGTGATGTGTCTGGGGTTGGATCTGGTAAAAAGAGACCTTGCCTGCGGAGTTGCTCCTCACATGATAATATGAGATTCAGTCCTTTGAAAATTGGTAGCAGTGAAGGATTTGAATTTGAAAGCGACATCTTCCAAATCAAACAAAAACAGTCAAGCCTTTATAATGACCCTATTTTTTGGAGACATAGTAATAGTAAACAAAGCTTCAGTTTATTTTCTGGGGCTCTGTGGCCAGATGAAGTATGCAGTGATGCTCGACCTGCTCCAAAATGTACAGCCAAGGAGGAAAAGCCTGTTGATACTGACTGTCCATATGCTGCCTCTCATAGGTCAGTTCCATGTTACACGGATGATTTCATTGAGGAGGATGGTAGCTCTTCAAGAGATTTTTTTAAAATGCAAAATCCTGGCTTAGGCTATTGGTCTTCAGATTTTGATTGGTTTTCTGATATTTTGAGCCCTTTACGTCAAACAAAATCTTTTCATGGGAAACACGGCATTGACAGTGTTGTCCTGGAAACAAGTTCAGAATGCCACAAAAAGGCTAGTTACAGGTCTCCTTTTAAAGGAGAGAAGGTAGGCACGTATGATCACATCTCAAAGAGCCCCAGAAACGAGATATGCTCCACACCCCAAATGACTGCAGAATGTGGCACAGAAAACAAAAGTAATCTATCTCCAAGCAAACAGAAAGCTGGCAGTTCACTAAAGACTCTCCCTAAAGCTTGCGATGTATTAACTGATGAAGGAGCTCAGTTTTATCAAGAGTTGTGCCATGACCATTACGAGGCAACAAAAGATTATGCAACCCAAAAAGGACTGATCTGGGATAACAATGTCCAGCAAAATAATGTTTATAAAAAAAGATCAAGAAGCCATTCTGCTCCTCCATTTTACAGAAAGAGGAGGAGCTTCGTTTCCTTATATCATCTTTCACTGGCGATTTCAGGAAGCTCTGATGCCGAGACCCACCATGCTAAGGCTTATCCAGGTTTGCTGCATAGGAGCTCTCTTGATTGTGGCATAAGGTTTTGAAGAGTGAAGTGACTGGAAACTGATTTTCCTCCAACTTGTGCCTGTGCAGAATCGGGTGAACCGAAATCTTCCCAACTATCTAGTAGCTTATGTCATTTGTCTTCTGGAAAAGGTTCTTCAAAGCTCCCATTTCATAATAACAGGTACTCTTTTTGTGTCCCACCTGACACTTTGACTCTGTAAAATGTGGAGTTGACAAATACTCACTCTGATTGGCGTTGCAGGGTAGATGTTGACAAGATGAATGACAATGAGCTGAAAATGAAGGAACTTCATAAAGGTTTGAACTTCAAGCTACTTGATATTTTAAATTTGGGAGTTTTCAACAATCATTTTCACTTACGTTTGTGCTTGTTAGCATTCTACTGACCTTTGTTAATAATGATCTGTTGATACTTGTGTCAAATCTAACATGTGAATATTGAGAAATGAAGGAGCCCGCATGGAAATTAAAATGTAAGATTGCAGGATCCAGTCCATTCTTTTGTCTATCAAGTCACTAGAGAAGTGAATATTGTCAAATATACAAACTGTGTTGCACCTCAGCTTCTACAGGTCCAGTTAAAACACTGTGGAGAGTTGGCTGCCTAACCTCCAATGAGCCTGACACTATCTTAAATCGTTGTTTAATGCTATTTCTGTTCTTCGCATTTCAGATATTATCTTTGGGAGTGTTCAATACTTGAGAGATAATGGAAGTAAATGGCGGGATAGTGGGCTACAGGTTGCTGTCAAGTACCTTGCTTTATTGGATAATTGTGCAGAATGCTGGCAGCCTGGCAGTCTTCCTTCCATCTAGTGTTTTTATTAATCAGTGATTGAGTGCCTTTTTTTGTGCAGAACAAGTGTGAATCATCTGAGATTATGGACCAGACTCATGTACTGGATATCTCATCAGGATTACTGCTTCTTGCCGGAGATTCATTAGTACCAACATCCATCAGTAGAAATTGCCTTGTGAACGCCAGAGTCCTTCAGCAGGTTGATAAAAAGTTCATCCCAGTAGTAGCTGGTGGAACCCTTGCTGTCATTGACCAGGTTCAGTTTGTTGACCTTTTTATTTTCTTTTTTTTTGTGGTTCAGTGGTTTGACATGAGTTTCCTTTCTCTGTTATATGGTAACGATCTAACCAGGCTGGTGAATTAGAGATATTAGCCTTCTAAAGTTTTATGGCATTTATGTAGGCTATCAAGAGTCTTAAACAAGAATTCAAAATGCCCCCTTTATACTTGAGATATATGCGCGCTTCCAAACAACCAAATGCTCAATATAACACAAACTGACATATCCAGTCTATGCAAAGATGAAGCATCTAGAGTTTCTCTAACAGTGTTTTTATTTTATGTTGTGTTCCAACAGCATGCTGCAGATGAAAGGATTCGGCTAGAAGAACTGCGCCGGAAGGTAAACTGGAACTTGTCTTTTGAGATTGAACTGATCCCTCAGGGCTCCTAAGAACATTTGATCTATAGGTGTTGTCTGGAGAAGCAAAGACAATTAGCTATCTGGAGTCAGAAAAGGAGTTGGTATTGGCCTATTGACTGATATGGACCTCTACTTATGGCTTTTATTATCAATTTTATCATGTTTACCGTTTTAAACTACTGAAATGCAGGTGTTGCCAGAGATGGGATGTCAACTTTTGCTCAACTATGGTGAGCAGATAAAAGATTGGGGATGGATATGTAATTTCAATGCGCAAGGTTCAAGGTCCTTTAGAAAGTAAATATAATTTTCCATCTGTGCAGCTTTTTCTTAACCATTTGCATATCAGGCCCTCATAGTCAAAATTGATCTAAGATATGGATTACAGTAGCCTAAGGTTCAAAGCACTATATCAATTACTTATCTTCATCTATGCTGTGAAAAATTGTGGCAAAAGTACAGAGTTATTATTGATTAAGAGTTTCATAGATCAGCTGCCATCATGTAGTGTTTACATTGGTTAAATTTAAGTTGATCTTATCAAGTCTCAATTGCAGGAATATAAACCTTCTCCAGAGGCAGCCGACTGTTGTCACTCTTCTTGCGGTGAAGCATCATTTTCTTATGTCTTGCTGTACTTAACATTGTTCTAGTTGGGTTACTCAACCCTTAACAAGCTAAACCGTCTTCCCCAGTTCCACCAGCTTCTTGATTCATTTTTTTTCACTTTGAAGGTGTGATTTTAACTTATCATCCAAGATCTATTTACAGATAAATTATATATGCCGTGCAGGTACCATGCATTCTAGGTGTAGATCTGAATGATGTGGATCTACTGGAATATCTTCAACAGGTATATCACTAGGCTTTCTCGTTTCACATCTACGCACCTTCTAGATGCAGATGCACTGCTAAACCTGTCTCTTGATATAATATGCAGCTTGCTGAGACAGATGGAGCATCAACTATGCCTCCAGCCGTTCTTCGTGTTCTTAACTTTAAAGCATGCAGAGGTAAAAGGGATTGTTCTATTCTTGTTCAATTTCCCCTTTTTTTCTACTAGATGAGTTTTTGGGTGAGGTGTTTCAAGCCTGCAAGCAGTACTTGTCAAGCTTCAACCATCCCCTTTATTTCCATCTGCTTTGTTGGGTACTGTGGTTTTTGTTAGTGATTGATTTTGTAGTAAAACAGAAGGCTCAGGTTGCGGACTATACATGATATAATCATGTTTTTCGTTAGCAGTGCAATCTAGATATATATTATTTTGTGGAAGAGGGACTGGTTGGTCTCCATTTGAGTTTTGTGGGGACTTATTGTCCTCTCACTACATATTGGGATTGCCTTGGCTTGGCAAACCTATTCTAAGATTAAAATTATGCATTAGGAATTCTGGAACTTCAGTTGTATGCTTCTCTAACTCCATTTTCATTTGATCCTCAAGGAGCAATTATGTTCGGGGACACTCTGCTTCTTTCAGAGTGTTCCCTCATTGTGGAGGAGCTGAAAGGGACATCACTCTGTTTCCAGGTGAGTCAATCATCTCTTGGCACATATGCTTGTAACGCTGTCTGGGAAATCTTTTTTTTTTTAGTTCTTTTTAGCATGACTGTTTAGAGCTTGTGTGCAGTGTGCTCATGGACGACCTACCACGGTTCCCCTCGTAGACTTGGAGGCATTGCACACGCAGGTAGAGAGACTGTGCTTGCCGGATGATGGTCCAAATGATTTGTGGCATGGACTGCGTCGGTGTGGAGTAAGTCTGGAACGTGCTGCAAAGCGATTAGATGTGGCTTCAAGATAGAGCATGATGACTTGACCACAAGATGTTGTTACTCTGTATATTAGTTGATACGTATAGATTTGTTGTTACAGCACAATTGATTAACTGTACCAACCAACATAAAGTTGCGGGGTAACAGTTTGCACCCGCTAAGTTCCCTTATGCACTGTCAATGCAGTAAAGTAGAATTCATGTCGATAGTGTTCTCAGTGTGATGAAGCTGAATTTCAGTTTCCTTTAGAATAGATTTTGTAGTTGCTTAATGAAGATTTTGTGTAATGATCAAGTGGATGCATCCACTCAATTCTCAATATTTAGACTCTTAATCGAACTGTCAGGCCATTGGTTGAAGGTAGCTTTGACTATAGCTTTCTCCTCTTTTTCGTAAAGAAAAAGATGGCCTGAGAATTTGCACCATGCCACTTACTAACTTGACCTTATTTATCCTCTCTCTTGGCTGGAAGAAGTATAAACTTCTTTGCTTCCTTGATGACACTGCCTGTTCACCTGTAGTCGATGCACGTTTTCTTAATTGTGGGGAAAATATCCATAGGAAAAATGTACTTATATATCTTTGAACTGAGATTTGTGTCCCGGAGTGCAATATAAAAGTACAATCCTTGGCTTGGACGAAACCGCACGAATCAGTAATATTGCAATTTTCTTGATTTTTTGTTTGGGATTACATCAACTTGACTGATCAGTGGCAAAAACAATCTGCATTTTCATTTTTTGGCTGAGCAAATTCTATATGCTCCGTATCTATAAACACACGTATTCTAAATCATATACTGTTCACTGTCTATGGACCTCATTTTGTAACTCTGACATCAAAAGCATCAAGAAAAACTATGTACAAATGCACATGCAATGCTCACAGCAACGCCCAAATCCCACACTATCATGTACTAATCAACTGCACTAGCTATGCACCCCCAACCAACCCCAACACCCCCCCCCCCCCCCCCCACCGGGGGGATTCTCCTTCCTATAGATGCTTGACCAGACTAAGAGAATTGTCTAGCAGATATAGATAAAGAAAAAGTTCTTCCCTCGTGCATTTTTAATCACATATCCTTTACAATTTCCTCAACTAAATCTCCAATTAACAGACTTTCCACCTCTTTCCCTAGTAGATTCATCTCATCATCCAACAAACCGAGCCACGGGATTGATTTGAGATCCCGGGCTGTCATGTTATCTAGTGAGTAATATGACCTGTCAATTGGAGGATAAACAAAAACACGTATGATCTCCCAAACTGAACTTAGCAATTCCCTTCCTCGCGGTTGTAGCACTCGGAATAAACCGGCAGTTTTTTTTCTCGGTTGTCCTAGAACTGTTGAAAGTGCTTCATTTAACAGATCATGTAATAACTTGTGCTCTGCTCCTTTCTCGTTCTTGTCATGCGCTGAAGAGCCATTTTCATCGGCCAACTTCCCATGAGATTCCTCCACTTCTTCAAATACCAAGTCGCTGATAGGCTTTGCAAGTGTGTCTATTCTGGATAAATTCACATTAGATGATCCGTCATACAATCCAGAAGCAACAAGCAGATCTCTTATGTATTCTTCGATTTTGTCCTCTAACTCAACCATTTTACACTCGATAGCCTGCTCTTCAATTGTTGTCTCCAGAGGCTCATCAGATCCAAGCTGATTTAGTTGCCTCCTCAGCTCTGCGCATTATGGGATGATGTTGTTAGGCAATACCAACATAAATCTATAACCCTATCAGGTTTTGGCAGCTTAAGCCTTTGGTCATTTCAACTAGTCCAGGGAATATACAAGCTAGGTTAATCATAAAAAGCCATGTTGCAAGCTGTGGGCTCATGGTTAGCTTGTGAAGAAGCCTTTCAGCACCATGTTTTCAGATTCAGTGTAACTTTACCTATGGTGAACAATTTCTATTAGTGCCATATATAGTTTAAGGAATACTGACTTCTTATCTTTGCGAACATTTCCACATGTCAGTTTATCTGAGTAACTCCATGCCAAAATAAGTCAAATCATTTTGGAACGAAAGGCACCATGACTATCTGTGTTTTCCAAACACTAAGGAAGTGGTTGAAACTGCAATTTTCAAAAATGAAAGACTGACACTCCCAACAGCCTGGAGAGACCATCTTGCTCTTTCCTATCATGCAGATTATTAAAATAGGAAATGCAAACAGCCTACATGCTTTGGCTAAATAAACACTTGAAGGATGAGTTTTGCCACTAGTTGAAAATGATCACGCTATTGCAGCTGCACATCTGTACAGCACATCCGTGAACTTAGAAGCTGGAGGATTGTTTCATACCATTCAGATTCAAACTGATTTCTCTGAAAGCTTGTGGCACCATGTCGTCTTCTCCAACACTCCAGTCTGGCGTGGACATAGGACTAAGGTTGTTACTTGGTCTCCAAAACTCCTCTTGAGAACTGCTACACACAGATGCAGGGCTAGGGGGAACTTCTGTAGGATTCTCCTAAGATGACACGAGAAGGCAAAAACTAGTCAATACAGTATGAGATAAGACAGAAGAAACTTCTAGCGCTAACTATAACTAAACATTTTTTTCAACAGGCCAACCAAATTCTTACATGCCACTCGCCAAAGTTCATGACAACTGTTGGCCCACTCATGACATCTTTCATGAAGTCAGTCTCAAAGTTATACGATTCTGCCACAGATTGGACCCTTTTGCCAAACAGCCTCCGTCTCAGAGTAAATGTGTATCTGAAGTTATGGACCTTCTCTTTGAACTTGAGCTTTTCCTTTTTCACTTTCTTGGCATCTGTTGGCACATTTTCAATGACTTCATGCTTTCTCCTGATATGAGCACCAGTCAAAATGTGGCGGTCTTCGAGGAGAAGTTTCCCAAAAGATGTTCCTGATACGGGAGCTGACAAGGATCTCAAAAGGTTTCTTGGGGATAATTCCTTGTGACGAAAATGATCATCATCTGACTCATGTCTGAACGATCTAGCTTGCATTTGATGTTCGTCTTTCACATTTTCCCAATAGCAAGGTTCATTTATCATTCTCAAAGCATTACCCGCATGTTTTACGCTAGGCCTTTCATCACCTAACAAGGACGAACTGGAGCTGTCACTTGCTTCTCTGGGCAAATCCAAAAGACTATCACTCTTCAGAACATTTCTCAACCTCTCCGTCAAGAACTTCCTTGTATCTCGGTTAATAAATTCTGGGGAACCTGGTGGATGCAACTGAATTTCACTTCTATAAGATCTAGTTGATTCTGAACGGAGCAAATTCACCCCAAGGTCCCTAGTAACACTTTCTCTGGCATGCTTTGCTATGTCCTGTGCTATTTGCTTTGAATCAGATGGTCTTTCATTGAAAGGGGTCTCAATTCCACTTCCTCTGACAACGGAACTCCGCTTAACGGCCTTTCCTTGAAGTTCACTTTTCAACCGTTCTTTCACCTCCTGAAGAAAATCTTCTATGCTGCCCCTTTCATCTGTTCCAGAGGAACTGGGCCATGATTCTTCATGCCAGAACCTATCAGGACCAGGCTTCAAGATCACTATCCTTGTAGGGCCAAGATAAGAGTCCATATTCTCACCAGACATCACTGTGCTACATTGTTCAATGTCCTTGTTTAGATTTTTTCTCATCGAGGAACAAGACTCATACTGCTTAGCTGGGACTAGTCCTGTTTTTCCAGTGTGTAATGAATACTCTCTTTCAATCGATTTTACTTTTGCTGTATCAGTTCTCCCAGGCTTCTTGATGATGGTTGTTTCATGATTTGCATGAAGTGGTCTCGTTTTTAAGCTGCAGCTCTCTTGACCACCAGCCAACTGCCCAGAAACATTGCCAAGCTCGACAGACTTTGCAAATTCCCTGAACCTATTTGCTTGCCAAGCTTCAAATTCTTTCTTGAACTTCTGCAGTTCCTCCTCTTGTGGATGTTCTCTGCGCCTGGGTTTTGTTGACCTCTGGGCGCTTCTCCCTCTGTCAACATCCCTGTCTGAATTATGAGAGAATGAGCTAAGATCTACATGCCTCGAAGAACAGGAATTAGATGAACTGTGAGACATCAAGCCCCTTCCCTTCCTCTCATTTCTTGACAAGTTGGTTTTCATGCCCTCTTTTTTCTTCTCGGTTGAATGGGCTTGAGAATTGTTATCTAGTGGCGACATATCCATTCCCATTAGCCGAGCCACAATGCTAGGTGAGTTTCGTCTGTTAAATGATCTGCTGGACATCTCCTCACTTATCAATTTCTTCATTGAAGCCTCAACTGGATGACGTTTCATCTTATACCGATCTTGTTCCATGCCATAAGTATACTGGAATCCAAAGCTACTGTATTAACAAATGCTTAGCGGATAAAGGGGATGCAAATGTTGAGAGAGTGAAAAATTATCTGTAGAGTATATATAGCAATCATCTCCCTACAGTATGACTAAGTCACCTTGTGAATTTTCCAGGGCAAGAACCATAAAGAAATCAAAGATCATGACAAGTATGATCAAATAGGGGGTGAATAAAAGACCATTTTTGACTCAGGAAACAGAGAGAGGTATCGAAGACAATGGTAAGCTAATGTTCTTCACTACTACAGAATCACGGCTTAGGACAATCACCAACCTTCGGCAATTAAGCCACCAAAATTATTGAAGCCTTGAGGTTAAGAGGTTCATGAGAATTCATGTAGTTAATAAAGTTAGTCGAGTGAGTCAAAAAAATTTCATAGATATGCCAAAAGAAAAGTCAAGAGACCGGTAGGCCACCTTCCTAATCAATGTTTGGCAAATAAAACACTTCATAATCAATGATAAACAGGATTCATAAATATGTCAACATTTCACAGTGAGCAAGATTTTGTAATAAATTCAATACCGGCATATCGCCTATAGCACAACAGCCCTCCGAAGCTTCTGCTTGCAGCTCTAAACTATTCCTGGGTGCTTCATGACCTGCAAAATGGTTCAATTCAGAAAAATTAGTTCCCTAAAAGAAGAAAAAGTAGTAGAACTGATTTGCAATTTCAATTGATATCTACCCTTCATCAGGACCAACAGGACAGAATTCACTCAATATAACTTTCTCATGAAGTCGAAAACTGCAAGAAGGGCTAATGACTAGAGTTCTCATGTAAACAATGGGAGCCCAGCTTCATGAAAACATCATGGCCCGAGAGAAACAGACGCAGTGACTAAAGCAGTGTAAATAGGATCTTTGTAAACAATGTGCCATACATTGTGAGTTTTCCAATGGCTAACAGAATTTAAACCTAACGTCTATGAAATACCTCGCTCTTCTTCACACTCTATCCGTGTCAAACATCATTACCATAACTCATTAGGTGATTGACAAGAAAATCAACTGTGATGTTGCCAGTCAGATTTTTTCATTTACAAACTAAATGAAGAGTTATCACTGGTAATTGTTAAGCCCTGAAGAGAGAGTCAGTAGGCTATGCCGCCATCCAAATCAATAAGACTTCCCAGAAATTGCCTTCTTGTAGATTAAATTTTAAGGATTCGTCTAGAAAAAGTATATATTACCTCCGACATGTTTCTTTTGGGAAAAGACTTTCCTGGCCATGCTCCTTTGATCAAAAGCATGTGATAAGCCTCCCATGCAGCCAGAGCATCCACTGCAGTACCAAATGATATTCCTATTCCATCTATGCCTCACCAATCAACCAAAGTTTCCCATTAGCAAGCCAAGACGCTGTCACACTTTGACTCACACCTTAAAAAGACACAGAATACCCCGATACAGTTAATGGTTAGATTTAGGCAAAGAGTGGTGATTTTTTCTTGAACACAATAGACCTAACAGAATAAGTAGGCATCACAGATGTTATCTTCATCAACTCACTCACGAATTTCGCAATCAATGAAAGAAATTCTGTACATGAACTCTCTCGTGAAAACAAAAACTGAACCCCCGAGAATGATTAATAAAGTGAAGAAAACTTGCGAACAAGCTTGGGTACTTAACAGTCTGCCTTGGGATGATTCAATCTCTGGAAGAGACACCGGTGATCACACCGCATAGTGTATGGAGATGGTCATTACAACAATAATTTCTAGCTAATCCTTTCACCTCTCATGAAACGAATTTCTGGTATGATGCAAGAATTGCAACATGTAGGTGCATCCGCCCGAAATTTACAACATGGTGGTGAATGATGATATCCCTGATCGCATCTATACCAACTGTCCTACGAAAAAGTAGTGTCGTAGGAAAGATTTACCGAATATCCTACAATCACGAGACCCCAAGGGTCTACAGAAGTTATATCTGAAGTATTTCATAGAAAAGATGAGCCGCAACTGACGAAGGGACTAATCCAGCCGATCCGGGTGATATTGTAGTGCCAAAAAAGAAGTGGATGCACAGGCATCAAGTCAGCCAAAATACACATGGAAAAACATCAAACGCAGACGAGCAGAAACAAATTCGTCGGGAAACACAGCTTCACTCCCAAACAGCCCCGGCCGAGAAATGCGGTAGACCCATGCATCAAGCAAGCAGACGGCGAATGACAAAAACGTGAGAGAGTGAAATTCCAAGAGCTCCAACAGCTAATGCAAAGTCAAATCTCTCTCTGACACAGCAGAGGACTAGAAAAAAAGTTGGAATTATTTCCTTCTCTCTCTCTCTCTCTCTCATTCTCATTTTCTCCCCCTCTCCAAGCCACGAAGCAAGTCATTTTCACAAACCAAGAAACCGGTAATTCTCATTCTCGAACGTACCTTGAGGGAGAGATCAGAACGAGCAAGACCCATGATTGTTATGGCCAAAAGAGAGTCGGTCTCGCCATTACTGTGGAAGTCAAGCGTCAATCACTCGCCCATCAAGTGACATTCTTTTGCATTGAATGGCCTCTAATTTGTAACAACCAGCAATGAGTGATGGCGGAAAAAGAGAAAAGCCGAGAGAGACACACGGAGACTCCAGACGCCCGGTGTACAGGAAAAACTGCGGAAACTCAGAGCTGGGATTTGTATGGTAATCAAAGTCTTAGAGACGATGATGATGGTGGTGGCGATAGTTTAAAAGAAAGCGTGATGGTACAGCGGAACAAGAAGTTTCTTTCTCTTCTCTGTTATCTTTTAATGTCTAAAAGGGAAGTGTAAAAGGGAAAATGGAAAGCTTCTTTCTCCCGGGATCAACCGATGGAAAGCGAAGAGATCTCCGGGTTCTTCCGCTTTATTCCTCCTCGGTTAATCATTAATTAATCAATTAATAACTCGCGTTTGGTCATGAATTAGCTGAACTCATTATCCTCACGTGGCTTCACCTTTTTCCCCCATCCAAAAGAAACTCCGTCCCAATTAATTAGACATTGATCTTTCGATGAATTTTGCACTAAAGATGCATAGAATTAGGGACCGAAATGCGCCGCGAATTTCTTATCTATAAGCATTGGTAAAACCACGGAACTCTCTCTCGTGTATCGACAGATTCTTTGATGTGTTGTTAGGAAGAAAACCGATTCTCAAGGTAAATCGACGAGCTTTAACACTATCAATCTATAATGTTGTCGATTATCGAGATAGATATAAATGGGATTTCTGTTGAATTTAGTATCGAGCTCGACCTGCATCCGCCGTCGTTAATTAAGATAATCGCGCAAGTTTACATCTCCATTCTGTCGTGAGATCTCGGCTTGATTAAATTGCACAATTACGTTGCGTTTAAGCAAGGGACGCGTATAGTTTCCATCTCACAGTGGAGAAATACAGCTAAGGCGAAATGGATCTGTTAATTATTTGCACTATTTTTTAAAAATACTTTTTCGGGTCGAATGTTAGATCGAGATGTCTCGGAATATTTTAAATTCGTTGTTTAGCGACTCGCTCTTTTCGACAGGAGCACATCGCGGACCAGCTCATCCCGACAGTTGCTTTCGGGCACGACGCCCCCCCTCCATTTGGCGCCAGATTTAACGGGGCGACAACAGATACCGTCCTCACGGCCCCAGGACGAACCGGTAAACGGCACGCGCGTCGCCAGCGCCTTCGGTCTCACGCGAGCGGCTGGGGATCTCCGGTTGTCTCGCACGCGCCGGGGGGGGGGGGGGGGGAGAAGGGTCGGGGAGCGCCGTGCCCGGGGATGCCGTCGCCGTCTATCTTACTTCGGGAAGCAAGCCGCTGGTTTGACCTTTGACCCCCTCCGCCTTGCTGTCTCCGAGCCCTTTTTGGTAATTAACGGACTCTTCGGGTCCTCCAAATAAAACTCGGTTTTGGGATTTATTGCAGAGTGTGCCCAAGAAGGACGGTCGCAGGACTTCGTTGGAAGCTTAAAATAAATAAGGAGATTAAAGTCTTGCATTTTTGCAATTCGCGACGTGGGGCCCATTCACGTACGTGCGTGCCATGTCCATCCACGTCATCTTGAAATAAATGGAGGGTCAAGTTGCAAACACGAGTGAGGCGAGAGCAAACATGTTGATGCTCGCTCTCTTTCTTTATGTCCTTCGTGGTGCCCTCGAATAAAATCTCTGTACTTTCCAATTATTCGATTAGGATGGAATATGCAATTTTCAAGCGAATTGCGGGTCTCGAATTTCGTATTATTTGGATGCTTTAGTGAGCAATCATCCTATTCATGGTTAGGAGGCTAAGGCACCGAGAACCCTTAAAAGCTTGGATTTAAATCGGGATTTCAAATTCGTGATGATTATGTCGAATGCACACAAGATTTGCTTCTCAAGAATCGCGCACCAATCATCTGTTCATGTTTCAGATCATTCTCTCGTCTTTTCTTAACAGTTGTCACACCAACCGAGTGTCGTGGTCAATACATGAAATTCGATTAGCCTCTCTTCTCGTATGTATCTAACTGTAGAAACATTCCTCCAAATTCAAGACCTCGCGTGATCCATAGTATTCTTCTCCAAAGTACATTCTCGACCCTTGCCACAGGAATTGCATCATCAATCTCGTGGTGAACTCTTGCTTCCCATAGATCAAAAGCAGAAAATATCTCTCTCTCTCTCTCTCTCTCTCTCTCTCTCTCTCTCTCTCTCTCTATAACGCGGCGCCCACGCAAGTGAAGAAGATGATGGATGGTGGGGCTGAATCTTGCAAAAGGAAGCCGCTCTGCCTAATGATGTCCGAGAGCGTCAAGTCATGTGCACGGCATAGCCTGTAACCATTCTGTAACCATGATAGTTCGGGCCTGTGCTGAAATGACTTCAATCATCACTCCTTTTCCCATTCCTCTTTTTTTTCTTCTTTTATTCCTTTTTTTTCTCTACCTTTGGTTTTGAGCCCTATGCCTAAGGCCATTAGCTCTAGGATAAGGTATCATTACAAAGATCCACCTACAATAATTGGCTCCTTCAGTACAATATTTCTGCTATTGCTGATATCGACAGCAAAAACATGTAATACCTATTGAAGTCCATATGTGTGTATCCGCGCTCGCGCAAGTATTTGTGTATTTACATGTGTGCTTTCAAATGTAATGATCTCAAGAGTGATATTGATTAATACTAGACTTTCAAAAAATACCTTAAGCTAGGTTCGGTGTCTTCAGCAAGAGGTTGGACAAGGTAAGGCTCATCATTTTTCGTGTTTGGAAAGGAATTTCGAATTGAAAAAAAAAATTAGATAAGTCTGAACAAATGACAGATTATCCATCTCTCTCTAGCAATGACCATGGTCGAGGCAGCTACCACTATGTACCATAGAAATGCATCCATCACGATGGTCACCATAGTCACTTAGGACTTTAAATTTCCTTTTCTTATATTCTCTATATGAGTGGTTAATGTCAATTGCTTTTCTCGTCCCGTCTCAACTTGGATTTGCTAAGCATTATCACGAGGTCCGGACGTGACAATGTTTCCTGACAATATCCAATATTATAACCGATATTTTCCATACCAAAAAGCGGATATAAGTAATTTATAATTTAATAAATCACATCTCGTCCTTTTCTACTCAGCATTTTCCTCCGCGACCTCATAGTACTCCAGCTAGCGAGCTTTCTCCACGAGAGTTCGGGACAGCCACGTGGCGGGACCGCGACGTCGACAAGTGTCGTGTTGGTAAAAGCTGCAGTAGCAGGGGGGTCAAAGTGACAGGGAGGAAAGAGGGTTGCTGGGCTCCGGCGAGCCCACCGTGTCCGAAGGAAACGAACGTTGGGAGTAATAATTGAGGGCGGCTCTGCTGTTGGGGAGTTCAGGATAATAAAGCTGGGGTCCCCACCTCTCCTCTCAAGTCTCCCCATGAGCCGCCGCTGCATCTTCTTATTTTTATTCCGCTTCTCTCCACCAATTTTCTTTTCTCAATTACTTTTTTTAGCAATTTACAATTTGTCCCCCTCATATTTGACTATGAAAATAAATGCTAACGCTTTTGTTGAGAGAACATCGCTCCCTCTCTCCATCATTACTGTTTCCTATTTTGGAGGAGGAATGGCGTTCAATTATATAAGGTTGTAGTATTAATGATCATCATGTCATGTTCACATCTTTACTGGCGAATAAAATAGAGGACCGATCATAATATCGCCGTCATCGTGATTCGGACGGTGCTTAGCCATCTTCAACTTGTCGATGCCGAGGGTCGGTGCTGCTAGGAAAACGAAGGGCTACGTAAGAAGATCAACGAAGGGCTACGTAAGAAGATCAATGGCGAGTTTGGAAGTACTTTGGAAAAAAAGTTTAGGCTTGTTAAATTATTTTGCCGGAAGATCTAGGGTGTAGTAAAACAATACCAAAACTCATTTGAGTCCAAATCTAACGTTACTTAAAGATGTCTTAAAGAGATTTTCATTTTTATATGATGGAAACTTTAGGCATATTGACTTATTGTAGCTAGCTTAGTGGTAAATTGAGAACCATGGTACTCTTACAATCATCATCAAGTAGTGATGACTGTAAGTGTCTTTTGTAGTACCAGGCATCTCTCTTTTGTAATGTTTGGCTATTAGTTGTTAATGAAATTATTTACCTTACCAAAAAAAAACTTTAGGCAGATTGAGTCATTTTACGCAAGAGTTGTTAACAAGTGTTTTGGGATATTAATTTAGTATACTTTGTTCAGTATAATTGAATTTTTAGGAGATTGATTGTACATAGTATGAGGATAATCGGTGTATTAAATTCAAAAGCTAGAGAGAGAGAGAGAGAGAGAGTCACTATCGTGTTTCTTAATCGATAGCTCTATTTCAAATGCTAAAAGATCTTTTGGACTTAGACTTTAGTTTTGCCAAAAAATTTCTGGAAAAATGAGCCCAATGAAAATCTTTTAATAATTATGGAATACTTGGGATCCTGGGGTAGTTCAGTTTAGTGGGGGTTTTTTGGATTAGGCAAGATATGTAAATACTGGCATTATGCACAGATCATGTGTGTATCCTCATAAACTTTTGAGTTGAAGTTGAAGAGACAAGCATATGAGATCTTCTTTGTTGCTCATGATAGTGGCTGAGGGTAACTTCATACTTCATTGATTTTTAGTGTCAAAGTGATGTTGTATTAATATTGCGATTCATGGGATACATGTTTTTTTTGTGAACAGTGACGTGCCGAGTTCATATCATACATAGTCTATGGGCAAAAATAACTTGAGCATGTTAAGTATTGGACATCTTTTAGTTTTGCCAAAAACTTTCTGGAAAAATGAGCTCAAGGAAAATCTTTGATAATTATGGAAAACTTATAGTTATATATACGAAAATGATTTCCTGTTTTAAATCCAATAAATTGTTTTTTCATAATAAGACCATACATACATCGACACTCTGACCAAAAACCTTGGCACCTGGACGTGTGACCCTTGATGCTCGTGTCCAAGTTCTTGACGGTTGAAATCAAGTCTCACTAGGGCCCTAGCGACCATGCTTGAGAATTGGTTCTCGCACCCAACTCATTGGCTTGTGGGCTCGATTATTCTGTGATCTCCAATTTTATAAACTCTAGGCCTATGTCCCTTTGAAGCCGAGCCCCAAGACCCTTTTGTGTTGTGCTTTTCTTCCTGCGATGCGATTGACGAATTAACCATTCGTTTTTCATAAAACTAGAGTTGAACAAGCGGATCCCCATATTTTGGTGGAGGGCGGAGGCGATCGGTTGAGAAATTATATTCATGCATCATGGTAACACGCGACATGCTAAAATGAAATTATCAACGACCAACCGATTATTTAGAAGACTGTGCGAATAAGAGGGTATGAAAGGCAGTATAGCCGATGATTCGCGAAATGCAGAAGAAACAACTGTTCTTAGAGGAGCTTTTACGCTTGGTCGTACGAGAACCGCACGCAAACCCAAAAAAAGAAATTCCGTTTCAATCCAAATGGGATTGATGGGAATTTTGCTATGCTGGGCATAATTTTGATCACCGCCTTCTTAAATTAATGTCAACGCGGTTTCTGCTTTAGGGGGGGAGGGAAGAGGGAGAAATTCGGGGTCGGCGTTTGTATTTGCATTTGTTTCTAGCTAATTAGCGATTAACCCACATTATTAATACCAAGATATGTAATTTATTTATTCCCACATTATTAATACCAAGATATGTAATTTATTTATTCCCTCCCCCTCTTCATTAATCGCTAATTATTTAGAAAGAAATACAAATACAAACGCCCACCCCAAATTTCTCCCCCTTCCCTCCCCCCTAAAGCAAAAATCACGTTGACATTAATTTAAGAAGGTAGTGATCGAAATTATGCCCAGCAGAGCAAAATTCCCATCAATCCCATGGACCAAACAAATCCATCCAGCCGTTGGATTAAAACTAAATTTCTTTTTTTGGGTTTGCGTGCGGTTCTCGTACGACCAAGCTCAGAAGCTCCTCTAAGAACAGTTGTTTCTTCTGCATTTCACGAATCATCGGCTATACTCCCTTTCACACCCTCTTATTCACACCCTCTTCTGAATAATCGATTGGTCGTTGATTAAGAAAAGTAATGATGGTAAAGCAAAGTAAAGATATGTAAATGGCTGAGACTGGGCTTTATAGTACTTCTTTTTATTGTTGTTTCTCTGACTTCTCAATGGATATGCGAGCGGCGTTGGCCGGCAATCAAAACAGCCGCCGGCAGCTCCTCACCCTCACGGTGATGACGTTGTTTGTAGTAGGAAGAATAGTATACCGGGCACGTGGCGGCTCCGTCCCGTACACCTGCGTCGAGGTCCCCCCCCCCCCCCCGAGCGCCGAGGGTAACTTCATACTTCATTGATTTTTAGTGTCAAAGTGATGTTGTATTAATATTACGATTCATGGGATACATGTTTTTTGTGAACAGTGACGTGCCGAGTTCATATCATACATAGTCTATGGGCAAAAATAACTTGAGCATGTTAAGTATTCGACATCTTTTAGTTTTGCCGAAAACTTTCTGGAAAAATGAGCTCAAGGAAAATCTTTGATAATTATGGAAAACTTATAGTTATATATACGAAAATGATTTCCTGTCTTAAAACCAATAAATTGTTTTTTCATAATAAGACCATACATACATCGACACTCTGACCAAAAACCTTGGCACCTGAACGTGTGACCCTTGATGCTCGTGTCCAGGTTCTTGACGGTTGAAATCAAGTCTCACTAGGGCCCTAGCGACCATGCTTGGGAATTGGTTCTCGCACCCAACTCATTGGCTTGTGGGCTCGATTGTTTTGTGATCTCCAATTTTATAAACTCTAGGCCTATGTCCCTTTGAAGCCGAGCCCCAAGACCCTTTTGTGTTGCGCTTTTCTTCCTGCGATGCGATTGACGAATTAACCATTCGTTTTTCATAAAACTAGAGTTGAACAAGCGGATCCCCATATTTTGGTGGAGGGTGGAGGTGATCGGTTGAGAAATTATATTCCTGCATCATGGTAATACGCAACATGCTAAAATGAAATTATCAACGACCAACTGATTATTCAGAAGACTGTGCGAATAAGAGGGTGTGAAAGGGAGTATAGCCGATGATTCACGAAATGCAGAAGAAACAACTGTTCTTAGAGGAGCTTCTGCGTTTGGTCGTACGAGAACCGCACGCAAACCCAAAAAAAGAAATTCAGTTTCAATCCAAATGGGATTGATGGGAATTCTGCTCTACTGGGCATAATTTCGATCACCGCCTTCTTAAATTAATGTCGACGCGATTTCTGCTTTAGGTGGGGAGGGAAGGGGGAGAAATTTGGGGTCGGCGTTTGTATTTGTATTTGTTTCTAGCTAATTAGCGATTAACCCACATTATTAATACCAAGATATGTAATTTATTTATTCCCTCCCCCTCTTCGTTAATCGCTAATTAGCTAGAAAGAAATAGAAATACAAACGCCCACCCCAAATTTCTTCCCCTTCCCTCCCCCCTAAAGCAGAAATCACGTTAACATTAATTTAAGAAGGCAGTGATCGAAATTATGCCCAGCAAAGCAAAATTCCCATCAATCCCATGGACCAAACAAATCCATCTTCAACTTGCCAATGTCGACGGTCGGTGCTGCTAGGAAAATGAAGGGCTACGTAAGAAGATCAATGGCGAGTTTGGAAGTACTTTGGAAAAAAAGTTTAGGCTCGTTAAATTATTTTGCCGGAAGATCTATGGTGTAGTAAAACAATACCAAAACTCATTTGAGTCCAAATCTAACGCTACTTAAAGATGTCTTAAAGAGATTTAATTTTTATATGATGGAAACTTTAGGCATTTTGATTCATTATACGCAAGAGTTGTTAACAAGTGTTTTGGGATATTGATTTAGTATACTTTGTTCAGTACGGTTGAATTTTTAAGAAATTGATTGTACATGGTATGAGGATAATTGGTGTATTAAATTCAAAAGCTAGAAAGAGAGAGAGAGTCACCGTTGTCTTTCTTAATTGATAGCTCTATTCCAAATGCTAATAGATATTTTGGACTTAGACTTTAGTTTTGCCAAAAATTTTCTCGAAAAATGAGCCCAAGGAAAATCTTTTAATAATTATGGAATACTTATTGTAATATATAGGAAAATGATTTCCTGTTTTAAAACCAATAAATTGTTGTAAAAATGTTGCTTCAAAGAATAATCAAGAGAATAGAAAAAGCTGGAGTAGATAAAATAGATGAACACTGAAGGTAGGAATACGGAAATGAAACTACCGTAATAAATTACGTAACGTCCGACATTAATAAAGTAACAGCCGACATTAATAGTGTAACGGCTGACATTAATGAATATTCATTACGTACATATTGTACGTTTTATAACACTTCCCCTTGAATATTCATTGTATCGGGAATGTGCATAATACTGCTTTATTAAAAACCTTAAGCCGAAAAAACCCAATGGGATAAAAACCGGACGAAAGGGAAAAAGAGTACAGAGCACTAATGTCATGATCTCCTCCTTTTATGGGTCCATTAATTGCCTCGTTCAAAACCTTAAGCCAAAAAAACCCAATGTGATAAAAACCGGACAAAAGGGAAAAAGAGTACAATGCATAGATCATCATATCTTCCCCTGAATCAAACCATATATCTACTTTTGGAGCTAATCAATCTTGCATCTTATGAACTCGCCGCATACCAATGCCATATACTAATTTCTCAAAAATTGACGTTGGCAATGATTTGGTAAAAAGATCAGCAAGATTATTTATAAATCGAATTTGTTTAACGTCAATTTGTCGACTTTCTTGAAGTTCATGGGTATAGAAAAATTTTGGCGATATATGCTTATCCTCACCTCACTTGTGCAATACAAGCGACATTATCTTCATAAATTATAGTGGGAGAATTTATAATCGGTTGCAAGCCACATGAGTTGTGGATATGCGTTATAACGAATCTTAACCAAACACACTTTTTTCCAACTTCATATAATGTCATAATTTCAACGTGGTTGGAAAATGTGACTATGAGCTGTTGTTTCATAGAACGCCAAGAAATGGCGGTGCCGTTATAACAAAATAAATAACCGGTTTGAGAGCGAGTCTTATGTGAATCGGATTTATACCTAGCATCAGCATATCCGACTAAACCAAAGGTAGTTGAATCCTTTGAGTAATATAAACCCAAATATATGATCCCTCGGAGATAACGGAAAATATGTTTAATTTCGTTCCAATATCTCCGAGTTGGCTCAAAACTAAAACGAGCCAATAAATTTATCGCAAAAGCGATATCAGATCTCGTACATTGTGCCAAGTACATTAACGCCCCAATTGCATTAACATATGGTACTTCGGGACCAAGTATCTCTTCATCAAATTCTTTGGGATGAAATGGATCATTTATGTGATTTAAAGACCGTACGACCATATGGGTACTCAATGGGTAAGCGTTGTCCATATTGAAGCGTTTAAGTAATCTTTCGATATATGCTGATTGATGGACAATTATTCCACTTGATTTATGCTCAAGCCCTAGACCAAGATAGAGTTTAGTTATACTCAAATTTTTAACTTCAAACTCTTTTTGTAAATAGTCAGCAGTTTTGGTTAATTCTTCTAGAGTGCCAATTAAATTTATATCGTCGACATAAACTGCTGCTATAGCAAATCTGATTTCTGATTTCTTAATAAACATGCATGGGTAGATAAAATCATTTATGTACCGTTCCTTAATTAGGTACTTACTTAGGCGTTGATACCACATGCGACCGGATTACTTTAACTTGTATAAAGATCTTTACAATTTGATTGAGAATAAATTGCGAGGAATGTATGCTTCAGGCATTTTGAATCCCTCGGGAATTTTCATATAGATATCAAAGTCTAATGAGCCATATAGATATGCTGTTACAACGTCCATAAGACGCATTTTCAATCTTTTAGAGACGGCTAAGCTAATTAGAAAACGAAATGTAATCATATCCATCACAGGTGAATATGTTTCATCATAATCAATCCCAGGTCTCTGAGAGAATCATTGAACAACGAGTCGGGCTTTACACCTGACAATCTCGTTTTTCTCATTTCGTTTTCCGACAAATACCTATTTATATCCAACGGGTTTTACATTGTTAGAGATCCGAGTTATAGGTCCAAAAACCTCTCATTTAGCTAGGAAAACTAATTCAGCCTTGATTGCTTCCTCCCACTTAGGATTCAATAATGGATTGTGGCTCATAACTGAGAATGCAAAAATATCATCAACGATGATTTCTTTTCGATCACAAATCTCATTACAATATGTAATGGAATTCTCAGTATTCCTAGGGTTGATCTTTTCATGGGTTTGTGCCTCTTTAGGGGCAATATGCTCTTCAGGAGTAACCTTTTCAGGGGCTCGTGCCACTTCAGGGGCAATAAGCTCTTCAAGAGCATGCTCTTCTGGAGCTGATTCATGATTCTTTCCTTTTCTCTTACGAGGAACAATATCTTTTGATCCTATTGGTCAACCACGCTTTAGGCGCGGGAGATTCGGATCCATTTTAGCATGTCCTTCAGGAACAGCTATTCGAGCTGAAGCATTGACAGCTAGAATGTGAGACTTCGTTACCTTAACAGCATCATTAAATGCGTTAGGAAGTCTATTGGCCATAGCTTATAAATAGATTATACGTTGTACCTCGTTTTGACACTCAGAAGTTCTTGGGTCCAATTGAGATAAATTTTTCTCATCCCATGAGAAAAACTTGATTGGTGTCTGTCTGGCAACCATTGAAGTTGCAGGTGTTCCAATTGATGGAAACTTAGCCTCATCAAAATGACAATATGCAAATCTTGCAGTAAAAAGATCACCAGTAATTGGTTCCAAGAACCTAATGATGGATGGTGAATTAAACCCAACATAAATACCCAAACGGCGTTAGGGACTCATTTTTGTTCTTTTCGATGGTGCTACAACACCTGAACTGCACAACCGAATGTGTGTAAGTGTGAAATATCAGGTTCATAACCAAGAATCATTTGAAAGAGAGATTGTAATATATCATTTGAAAGAGAGATTGTAATATACTAGCAGTGAGGCGCAATCTTATTAAGGCCGCCGCATGCAAACTGCACGACCCCATGCTATATTTTTTAGATTTGTTCTCAATAATAGAGTTCTTGCAATGATTTAAATACGTTCGATTAACGATTCTGGATGACATATGCAACCGGGTGCTCAACCTCGATTCTGAGTGGAGCACAATACGTATCAAAACTCATTGATGTAAATTCACCAGTATTATCCATTCTTATGCTTTTAATTGGATAATTAGGGAATTGTGTTCAAAGCTTTATAATCTGCGCAAGTAATCGTGCAAAGGCAACATTGTGCGTTGATAATAGGCAAGCATGGTGGATGTATTGGTCCACAAATATCGCCCTGAATTCTTTGCAGAAATATAGGGGATTCATGATTAACCTTTGTAATTGAAGATTTCATTATGAGCTTTCCTTGTGAACAAGTTTCACAATTATAATCCTTGGATATTAATATCTTTGTATCCTAAATGATGTCTTTTTGTATTCTGAATTATTCTACGCATCATTATAGCACCAGGACTACAACCCAAATTGATCAGAGTTTACCAATATCCAGTATATGGTTGTGTAGGTTTCAATGGCTTTAATCTTAACATAATACAAACCCATAGGAGAAGCTTGTAATTTTTCATGGATGGTCTTCAGGTCCATCTTATAAGAGGTAATGTCAATCTATGCTTTGTTTTGCTCATAGATAGTCTCAATATGGTATCCATTACGGCGTATATATTTGAAACTAAGCAAATTCCTTTTTGATTTGCTGCTTAAAAACACATCCTCAATAAGAAGGATGGTGTCATTTGGCAAAATAATTGTGGCATTCCCCAAATCATCAATAATTGATATGGAACCAGATATTGTATGGACACATGCCTTACATAACGTCATACTCGAGAAAAAATGTTTATTATGAAATATGGAATGGGTTGATGCACTGTCAAGCAGATAAACATATTCCATATTCTCAATATAGTGACAGCTTCAGGTGTCAAATATCATAAAAGTTGCTGTTAGTTATAAAAATTCAAAATATTAGAAAACTCATAAGTATAAACATATAAAATGTAATAAATTTAAATAAAAGAATAAATATATAGAAAATCATAAATTTTGAAATCAAGCCAATCAAAAATCCTCAAGGAAATCAGAGACAACAAATGATACATTTGCTGCTTCAGGAGCAAGAGATGTCCTACCAGCAGAGATATTATTGGCCTCAGCAGCGGTTTTAGTGGTAGGGTTGATTGCAATGGCGTGAGATTCACGACGCATGCCAATACCTTTTAAAGATGTCTGATATAGGTCAACGAAGTGCTTTAGCGTACGACAGGTACATGACCAATGCCCAGTCATGCCACAATAGTGGCCAACACTTTCATTAGCCTCCTTCATTGGCTTCTTTCCTTTGCCTTTATTCAGCCCAAAGTTAAATTTCTTAGAGCGATTAAATTTTCTGCCACCCTTTTGAGGAATATGCTCTTGCCTACGCTTATGACTCTTATTATTCTCAAAGTTAGCATGTGCTTCAGGTAATGCTTTTGAGCTAGCAGGTCTAAGATCATGATTTTTCAGGAGCAATTCATTAGTTTGCTCAGCAATAAGCAGCACAAAAATCAACTCAGAGTATGAGGCAAATAGACGCTGCCTGTATTGCTATTGCAATACAATATTTGAGGCATGGAAGATAGAAAAAGTTTTCTCTAATAATTCCGCATCAGTGAGTTTAATACCGCATAATTGAAGCCGAGAGACTATGTCAAATAAAGCGGAATTATACTCAGACACATATTTAAAATCTTGCAATCTGAGATTCTACCAGTCATATTGCGCTTTCAAAACTCTTGAACTCACGCATGAAGTCATTCTCCATGCTGCTCAGAAGAGTAATACACGATGTGAAATTCTTTTTCTTCCACATAGCAAATGCTTATTTATTTCTAATGTGCTGTTCTGTGGTACCATCCTCAGGTGCAGTCATGGTGGTGTTTAGAGCTTTTAAAACTTCCTGCTCCTCCAGTACATACTAGATTTTTATGCTCCAAATCTTATAATTCTCACCATTCAATTTCTCGCCTTTGTTCAACTCTACTACAATATTCTTAGAAGTTGAAGCCTTTGAACACAAAAGTTCGTATGATATATTTAGCACATTTATTTAAGTCTTCATTTATGCATTTAACTCACTATAGCTAACTATATTATTGATAATTTCATCTTAGGTTCAGAAATCAAAAGGACACTTGTAGTCTCCAATCTTCCAAATCCTAATCTAAAACTATCTTTAACATAATTATCTAGGTGAGATTTCAAGTTCTATCTAGTTACTTATAACTAATTAGAACATTCCAAATTCTTCGTGCCATAACACAAATATAATATTGTAAAAGGAAATAACTTGATATTCATAATATCAAAATAACATGAAATTGTCCTCAAATAAACTTCTGAACATCGAAAAGAGAAAAAAAATGATAATCAATGAAAGAAAGCAAACACGAAGTAACGTCTTGGCAAATCCTAGGCCATCAAGAGCGGGTAAACTTTAAGAAAACATGAAAGAAATTCCTAAGTCGATAATAACTATCACTCGGACACATAGGAACTCTCTTTGGGTACGGTCCGCGCCGTGTGGATTTCGAGTGAAGAGTCTTGTCCTCTTACTTTTGGTACTCAGTCAGAAACATAATGACCAGCATTTCATATTTATCTTCGGTCGTATCCCACACATCCTCATTCACCTTATCAAGGACTTTCCTCCACATAGGTAGGAATTTGGAACGCAGCACCGTCGCCTTCTTGGCGTCCTTAACCATCGACCGATCACCCTTTCAGATAACCCCTTGAATCAACCCATTGACTTTGATTATATAATCTAGTATTGTACCATTCCTCCAACAAGCTTTCTTTAGCTTATCTTGATGCTCTTGCAAGATCTTTTCTTGCCTCGGAGTGCGTACAATATGAGGTGACTGAATCATCAGAGGCATCGTTCCTGCAACACATACAAAAAAGATTAGGGATTCACAAATCCACCTATCAATAGCATTCATGATCACCTGTTGACCAAAGGATTACACAAATCCAAAATTTTAAAATTAAAATTTTTTTGTCAATGGTCAAAGCCAACGATCAAACCTGGTCAAACAGTGGGTCGAATCGTGAACTAGGTCGAGAACCGAGTCGAGTCGGGGCGAAATCCGGGCCGGTTGGATCGACGAGCCGGGCCTGTGCGAACCCGTGGCCCGCGGGCCATGGGCCGCGCGTCCGGCCCATTTCGCGACTCCAACCCCTTTTTTTTTTGCCCACGGACGCAGGGCTTAAAGCCAAGCCCGCCCACGTCCAAGCCCACGGTTGCAATTTAGTGGGCAAATCGCCCTCGCCGGTGCCGGTGCCTCTCCGGCAACCTTCTCAGCCTCCGTTTGCAACGTGCGACCACTCGAAACGCTCGTCTCTTTGAGTACGAGCCAAATATGTAAAAACATTCAACTTTTACCAACCATATTTTTCCAGAAAAGCCAAAAAGCACACTGCCTGTCTATGATTAAGCCTAAATCCGAAATTAGCATAATCCAAACACGATCAACATACAATGTACATGAACATAATTAGGATTACAAGTGCAAAAAGCTCTGATACCAATGTTAGATTCCACAGATCTAAAAAACTTCGAACTCATTCAAAGATAAACACAACAAAAATAAATACGATAACCCTAGATCAAATAATCTTGTATCACTGATTAAGTACAATCACACGACACCGTTAGAGTCGCGAATTGTACCTTTCTTTCCACAGATCAAATCTCTCGACCGGAGAGTAATCCACCTCAGAGAGTGAGAGAGAGCTTCAGAGAAAGTAGAGCGTTCTTTTGTTTCACAGAAAAGAACGTAGGCTTTCCACCTTAGTCTAAAAGGCAAAAATCTTATTCCTCTCTATTATGGTAAGAACATATCTTCATAATATCTCCCATTGATTATTTCCGTTATGAATATTAAAACATATTTAATATTCTCATAACTGCCATTTCCGTTACAAATATTAAAACATATTTAATATTCTCGTAACGGTTAAATCAGGAAATAAACAATCACGTGCCGAATTTGTGTTCAGCCCATCTTGGGCGGACCGTTAAAAATCATCATTATACAACGAGATTATTACAGTAAACATTCACTTCATCAAAGTTGAAGCTTCCAAACGATAAACACATTCTAAAAAAAGCAATGATGGTGATATGTACTAATAATGGGATGGGAGAACCAAAGGGAAGTTCAAGACTTCTTCATTACATAGTAAAACAATAAAAAGAAGCAGTATCCTCTCGCCACGTCACTGCATCTTCAGCATCCTCTCCATCGCCGCCTCCAACGATGAGAAGTTCCTCTTGAGTTGCAGCTTGGGGGCCCGCGGAAGGCGCATCCTCATGGGCTTCTCCTTTACAGGGGCAACGGCGGGGACGGGGCAAACAATGGGGGGAAGGGGGAGACTTGTGGGAATGGGGCGAACGGTTGTCGGAATGGGGCGACCTGTGGGGGGAACGGGGCGACTTGTGGGGGGAATTGGGTGAACGATTGTCGGAATGGGGCGACCTGTGGGGGGAACGGGGCGACTTGTGGGGGGAATGGGGCAAACGGGGGAGACGGCCAAGGAGGATCGGACCTCCGCGCAGATGCATGGGGCGGAGCCGCCTCATGCCCGATAAACTATGGTTCCTCCTACAATTAGGGTCGTCACCATGATGGTGAGGAGGAGCTGCCGGCGGCAGTTTTGATTCCTGGCCAACCCCGCCGACATTTCCATAGAGAAGGCGAGATCCATCTCGTTTCTCTGAGGAATTAAGGAAGATGGGGTGTACTTTATACAATGCAGAGGAGGGGAGGGTTGGGGGGAAGGTCCCGTGGATTCTTAATTAGAAAGTCGCGTCACTTAGGTACATCTACATGCGCTTTAAAGAATGTTGACATTCATTTTGGAGAATGAAGAGAGATCTTTACCGTCAAAACTCCTCCTCCAGCCATCGTGAATTTCCTAATAGCGGTAGACTAGGAGGTCTTACCAACATTGCATCTATGAGCTTGATGATCCATTGTATTAGTCCCACACTCGTGCAGCCACATGCTTATCTATATTTCACGCACCTTATGCTCAATATGATTTGTTTTCAATTATTCTTAGACAAGGAATTGATATTATTGGTTATAATTCTTGTAACTATATAAAAACGAAATGAGTAAACATTCACTTCTGTCGTAACTCTTGGTAGAATGGTTAATGTTAATTTGCAATCGTCTTTTGTTCCACTTCGTAGGCTATTGGTATCTCTCAGCCAAGTCTACCAAAAAGACCTTGTTCATTCATCGGACCTTGCTCGTGTGCATGTTATCCAGAAGGAGAAGCCCAAGGTAGTATTAGATTAGAGTTTTACTTGAATAGATTGTACATCAACCACTAGTTTGTAGCAACGTTATTTTGCACAATCAGGAATTATTTAGCTTCGTGTTTAAAGACACAAAAATCAATACAGAAAAGCAGGCACCCGATATGTATAAAGAAGATCCTAGAGCAAGTATTGAAGAACTCTCCGCTATCTTTTCAAATGCTAATTTCCCAAGTAATAGTGTGGACACGGTGGACAATGGCTCCGAGATTGAAAAAAAGAAAAAAGAGGATTTAGTTGGTGATGAAGATGATGACGACTTGAACATAGGTACGGCTGGGACTGGGCTTTGCAGTACATTTACTTGCATGGCATGTGTGCATGTTTACCCCCAATAAATTGTATTTGATGTATATTCTATTCATAGTGAACTGTAAATTTAACTGACTGAAAATTTCTTTGCATGTGAAGGCGATATCGATATTGATGATAGTGAGGAAAAACGACGAGGACAGAATTTGTTTGGATGTCTCAATTCAAACCATTGATATTTGAACCCTCCTATGGGAATTGTGATCGTGGAAATAAGTTCATAAACCACAACCACACAAGAAACATTCTTCGTTTTAACTAAAGTCGGACTCCATCTATTATAAGTTATGGTGATTAATGAAAGACAAACTTTTTACCGATGATCAGTAGGATGATTTGAATTAAAGCATAGAAATGTATGTGAGGGGGACTCCTTTAATTCTCTTTTCTAACAATTAGTGGTTGGGCAATTCGATACATACGATAATGAATATTCATTAATGTCAGTCGTTACATTATTAATGTCGGTCGTTACTTTATTAATGTCGGACGTTACGTAATTAATGTCGGACGTTACATTATTAATGTCGAACGTTACGTAATTTATTACAACGGTTTCATTTCCGTATTCCTATAAATAAAAGTTTGGTTATGGTTATTGTAACGATAACAACGATAAGAGTGATAAGAATTAGAAAGAGAGTTTCCCTACTACTTTCAGGGTTCATCTATTTTCTCTACTTCATCTTTCTTTATTCTCTCGATTATTCTTTGAAGCAACATTTTTACAACACGTTATCAGCACGATAGATCTCCAAATTGAGTACGGCAGTTTCATTTCCGTATCCCTATAAATAAAAGTTCGGTTAAGGTTATTGTAACGATAACAACAATAAGAGTGATAAGAATTAAAAAGAGAGTTTCCCTACTACCTTCAGTATTCATCTATTTTCTCTACTTCATCTTTCTCTATTCTCTCGATTATTCTTTGAAGCAACATTTTTACCACACGTTATCAGCACGATAAATCTCCAAATTGAGTACGGCAGTTTCATTTCCGTATTTCTATAAATAAAAGTTCGGTTATGGTTATTGTAACGATAACAACGATAAGAGCGATAAGAATTAGAAAAAGAGTTTCCCTATTACCTTTAGTGTTCATCTATTTTCTCTACTTCATCTTTCTCTATTCTCTCGATTATTCTTTGAAACAATATTTTTACAACACGTTATTAGCACGATAGATCTCCAAATTGAGTAAGTAGATTTTACGAGGTATGTGTTTCATTTATTTTCAATCAGTTCACACTTCATTTCTTTTTTATCAATTTTTACATTTCATTGGCCTAAAGCCAAAATTTCGAATCTGAAAATATTCTTCTGCTCCTGAAGTAGCGGAGAATATATCAAGCATGACATATATTGAAAAGCTAAAATTACATATCCTCGAAGTGAATGGAAATAATTATCTGTCATGATACCTTGACAAAATTCCATATCCCAAGTATAAGTGGCGATTTTCTCTGTCTCTCTGCAGCACACTCAATTCTTCTCCAGCACCATCTCCCTCCCCAACACTCGTCTCTCTTCTCCAGCGCCAGAGCTCGAACCGGTGAAGGATGCAGCCAATGGAAATAAGCTACGGCAGGGTCGGCGAGGCGAAGGAGCGGGCCTTCTGTATGCGAAATCGCCGCCGCCTCATCCTTGTTGCCTCCGCGGCCCTCCTCCTCGCTGTCATCGCCGCCGCCGTCATCCTCCGGCGCGGCGACTCTGCCCCCATCTTCCCGGCCCCCACCACCGTCCGGCCCTTCCCAAAACCCCTTCCCGCCCCCACCTTCCCCCCGTCCGGCCCTTCCCGACACCCCCCTTCCCCCTGTTTACCCCCACCTCCTGGCCCACGGAGAAAGCCTACGCTGCCGAATCACCCGAAGCTGCTGGACGTTGAACAGCACTTGCCAGAGAGTTATAACTTATAGAGAAGTGTTAGATTTAAATAAGTTATTTAAGTTGTGAACTCATTTGATATTCACGTTATGTGTTGCAATCTTATATGGAACTTGGATAGAAAAGTTTTGAATTTGGTGGCATCTGTCATTCTCTATTATTTTTTCCATTGTCGTCTTCCTCTAGCAACCGACAAAGAAGATTAAGCTAGAAATATGCGAGACTAAGTTTTTTATGAGGTCTAGTTGGCGATCCATTTTCCTCCGTCGCCGATAATTTGGTATTACAATAACGTAACGAATTTCCCATAAAATATTAAGCCAACATAGGATGTCACATAGAAGTTTCGTGTCTCTCTCCTTACGAGTTTGGTCAACATGCTCAATAGCCACGGTGTTTCAATCGGCCAAGCTAATCAAGACGGGATGTAACATCTCGAAATGGAAGGATGAAAACTCTGCGCAGGAGTCAGCTAAAAAGGTAGCTATTTTTGTGCTTTTGTCGCAAACGAAGCGCACGAGTCGGGGACATGTCTTTGGAGAAGATATTGGGTGGACCAAGACCAATGATTGGACCACTTAGGAGGGGGCACCTGGTTGATGGGCCCCGCGCATTGTGAGAGAGCATGTGGGGCCCACAAACCAGGTGGCACCCTCTTATTGGTCCCAGATCACCCAAAATTT
Organism: Melaleuca quinquenervia; assembly: GCA_030064385.1. Classification (NCBI taxonomy): domain Eukaryota; kingdom Viridiplantae; phylum Streptophyta; class Magnoliopsida; order Myrtales; family Myrtaceae; genus Melaleuca; species Melaleuca quinquenervia. The sequence continues at coordinate 17,516,036 of CM057727.1, read as the reverse complement.
TTCTCATATCTTTGACTTGGAAGCATGTGAAGAATCCACGTGAACAGGGGATGGACATGCATGAGTCGTAATGAGCAATACCGAGATGGAATAACTCACTTTGGTTGTCTCTATGATTTGCTCTTCTATAACAATACCTCTCCTGATCCCATATCCGCACTCAAGCCAGCTCGAAAGTAGAAACCCATTACTTTCCCTGCAAATTTATTGAACAATTGAGATTAAATACTCATGGAAATTAGTAGGAAAGTTATGTGCTTCTTTTTTTTTTTTGGTAAATGTAAGTATTTTATAAATTTTACCATGCAAAGCTGTACAAGGCGTATGTCTTGGTACCACAAAACTTACACTCAACACTACAATAGATGTGTGAGTGCAAGGGTACCAAGAAAGCAAAAGCACATCCAAAGAAAGACGCCTACATACATCATCGAATCGATGAAAGGCCTAAACAGTGGCCAACAAAAGCCAAGACGGCTAAAATTACATAAAACTCTACCTAGTGAAAACTAAGTAAATCAGCTATCACAAAAAATGGAGGGATCAATTTGCCACATCTCCTGGACCCGCCTATTGCGGGGAGTGTCAATAACAGGCTGGAACAATCTGGCTATGTCTCTGACCATCATGATAAGCTTCGTCTTCATGGCTGGTACGAAGACTTGGCAATTACGGAATAAGACGTCATTCAGTGTCTTCCATATAATATGGCATAGGGCTCCCAGCGAGAATCTGGCAATACTCTGATGGAAGTGATTGCCAGATATATGTCCGATAGCCCACTCGAGCGTCTCCTGCCACGATCCCTGCCTCCAAGAAATCTGACAGTTCTGGGCCCAGAAGGATGCAAGCCCAGCAGTGGCATGACATCCGAAAAAGAGATGATCTATGAAATCCGGCCTAGCATGGCAAAAAACACATGAACCATCTTCTATCCTGTCAGAAGATAACAGGAATACCTGGGTGGGTAGCCTGTTTCTCGTCATGATCCACAGGTGGAACTGATGCCTTGGAATGATCGCCTTGTTCCAAATGAATGCAGACCATGGAACTCTCGGACCCGTCGGACGAACAACACTCCATGCTGATGCCACGGAGAAGGTGCCGGAAGAGTCCCCCAACCACCGAAAGTAATCACGTCGGTCAGACAAAATAGGAAGCAGTCCCAACTCATGCAAAATAGAAGGATCCCGTCCTCGAGCCATAAAGAGATCGGCCTGCGTGGCCATCCTAGATAGGCCAGAGCGGTATATGTCCCGGTTGGCGTATAAAGTGTATAGCGGACCACTATCATGCCAGTGATCAAACCATAATGAGATAGTCCTCCCATCCCCAACTCCCCATTGGAACATATGCCTGAATTCTTGCCCAAGCGCAATAATCCTCTTCCAGGCCCATGAACAAAAAGTCGGTCGCTTTGCCACCCAAAAACTATGTCTACCAAGGAAGACCGAGTGGATCCATCTACACCACAAAGACTCCCTATCCACAAAGAGGGTCCATATATGCTTAAGCATGGCCGCCTTATTGCTCTCCCTAAGGCGCCTAATACCTAAGCCCCCCTCCTCCTTGGGTAAACATACGTCCACCCATGCTACCTTGACTCCCCCTGGTCCAAGATCAGGGCCTTTCCATAGGAACTGCCTAAGTACCCGCTCAATCATCTCTATAACTGAACATGGCAACATAAATACTCTGGACCAGTAGACCTGAGTAGCATAGAGAACTGACTTGACAAGCTGCAGACGTCCCGCGAATGATAAGAACCTCTGAGTCCACACCTGCGCCCGCCTCGTGATCCTATTGACCAGGGAGACACAATCTGCCTTCCCCAGTCTACCCAATATCACCGGCACCCCCAGGTAACGGAATGGAATGGCACCAATCCTGAATCCAAGTATGTCCACAATGGCTCCCCGGAGATCCAACGACCCTCATGAGGTGTAGACCTCGCTCTTCTCCAAGTTCGGCTCCAATCCTGACCATTGAGAGAACATGGTGAAGGCCGCCTTCATAAGTCCTACTGAAGCCACGTCCGCTCTACTAAACAGTAGCACATCGTCGGCAAAGAAGAGATGAGTCAGCCTAGTCGACCTACACCTCCAATAATACTGATACCCTGGTAACGCCGTCTGCCTCGCAATAATGCCAGAGAAGACCTCCATGACCAGGGTGAATAGATATGGGGAGATGGGATCTCCTTGTCTGAGGCCTCTTGAGCTAGAGAAGAAACCCTTAAGCTCCCCATTAATAGAGATGGAGAATTTATGGGTTCTAACACAAGTTATAATCAGTGCTACCAGATAAGCCGGAAACCCAAAAGCAATCAATGCGGATTCCAAGAAAAACCAATCAACCGTGTCATAGGCCTTCCTAAAATCCACCTTCATAGCACACTTCGGGAAGTACGGCTCATGATGGAAGTCTTCTTTTCCATTCTTCGGTTTTTCATATTGGAGCTACTATTGTAAATATCAAAAAGGTTTAAAGATAATAAAAAGATGGCATATTTGTTATTGTTTTAGGAAATGAATTGAAATAGAAAAGATATCTAAAAACCAAGTTTTGAAAACTCGTGAATAGTATCAAATGATCGATTTGATTTTGTCAAGGAAATTTAAAAGACTCGATTGAACAAATTTAATGCTAGGGGACTGAATTCCATATTTCTAGATGTTTTGTGGGTTGGGTTGTATATTTCATAATTAGTTTTGAATTTGCGATGACTTTTTCCCTTGATGTAATAAAAAAAAGATAATCACATTGAACATTTAAAAATAATTCAAAAATTACATTGAATGAATTAAAAGTTCATAAATTTTAATTATGCATTAGGCTAAAGCTTATAAATTACTAGTGCCATTTTTCCTTTATCTGAAGTGGTTGTGGTACATGGAACTTCTTCTTCTTCTCCTTCTCCTTCTTCTTTTCGGCTAATTGGCTGGAATTTATCTTTTAAATTTTAAAACATCAAACTCATTTTCTGGGGTTTGAGAAGATTGGGCCTACATCTTTCACTTTGGAGAGCTCGAGAGAGAAGAATTGTCCGTGGGCCAAGTTTTGTAATTGTGGATCGTATGGGCAGACTCATTTTCTGAGGTTTGACATATGCATCCCAAAATAAGACTCTGCCCTGCTGTTTGCCAGCAGTAGTCATGTGAGAAATGGTCTCATCAATGTCCAACGGACAGCGCTTTGGAATTTTGCATTGTCTTGTTTTGGCGGAAGTGATTACTAATTTCTTCTTCTGTATGATTTGTTAGCAAATCGAAGTCTAATGGATGCAAGATTTGTGTACTCTTGACTTGGAAATTTAGCAAATCAAAGTCTAATTTATTCTTTCATTTTTTTTTATTATACATTGACTAGCAGCTGATCATAAGCTACTTTTGAAAGAAGATGAAAAATGTTTAAAGGTGAAAAAAATGTTTTCTACTTTCTAAAAATCGAAAAACATTTTCGCCACTTTTGAAGGTGTTTTTTCCATCAGTGAAACAAATTTCTTTGGCTATATTGTTTTCCATTAAACGAATGGCAGAAGATCCGAAAAATAATTATTTTGACTTTAACACTCATACGGTGTCGACTGTCAAGCAATCATTAATTAAAACAAGATCGTACCATGAAAAATGGATATAGGAATATGCGTTGTTGCATATGATGGTTGATTTTGTTTTCTTCACTGTATTGGTTTGTATGCAGTTCAGTTTAAAGGAAAAAGAAGAAAGAGGAAAAATAATATGGTAGTTGAACTTAAATGGACTGGGCCTGCCATTAGCCCAGTCCATTTTTCTTATAGTCCTGTGCCCTTTTCCATCGTACTTTGTTTAGTACGATGGAATTTTTAAGAAATTGATTGTACATAGTACGAGGATAACTGGTGTATTAAATTCAAAAGATAGAGAGAAAGAGAGTCACCGTCGAGTTTCTTCCAAACTGATTTGGTCTGGGAATGTTGCTGTGGGCCCAATACTTGTCCAAAGTCCTTAGCTAGTTATTGGGCTCAAGGTAGCCCATGCGGCTACTACTTTCACAAAATATGCATTGAGTTCAAAGGATCTGGAGTTGAGCCCTATAGGCCCAATTCGAGTCTCCCGTGAAATCACATCGCAAAGGAACGCTGGGCTGGTTTCGAGTGAGGGACGATTCGATTTTCATGGGAGGCAACGTTGGGCCTGACTGCTTTCTCAAGGCTTCAGTGCCTACTCTTCTTTAACCAAAGCTGTCGCCTCTTTCCATGGAAGTTGTTGGGGAGCTTGAGGCATGTGGGTTCGAGCTCATGGCATGGAAACACGGCTCGGAAAGACCAGGTGGAGTTAGCCGATTCGATGGTATCATGGCTTGGTCAAGACACGGAAGCTTGAAAAATCGACTCGTCCGACTCACTTGTTTAGAAGACATATTGCCACTCATTGATCATGTTAACTGTCTCGTTATTTAAATGTCAGCTAACTTTGTAAAATAGAGAAATGACGAAAGAGTGATCGCCCTTCACGATTCTTTCTGGCATCATCGATAAATTCCCACACTCACAAAAATGGCGAACCTATCATGCATGTCCAAAGCTTTGATCAATGAAAATGAATATTCCTTCTTATGCCGAACCGAGTAATTGTTGTTGAAATGATATGGATGGTGTTTTAAAATAACATAAAGTTCGGGAACAACAAAGTATATTAGATAAATAGCAATTATACTATGTTCATGAACAACGAGTGGAAAAACAAAACCTGGAAGATTGTTGAATGATCCAAAAGCTTCCGTCGACAACGTTCTTGAAGTGCGTTCTTGAAGCGGACGATTGAACCCAAAAAACATAATACTTGAAAATGTTGATTCAAGCCCAGCGAATACACGTTGTCTCCTTAAGACAATATTGCCCACCTTTTACTCGTACCAAAGCCGTCGAACAATTGTCTCTCAGGATAGAATGTACGTCTCTCCCTTGCGATACTACAAGGGAAAACCCGACGAACTCAACCGTATCTTCTTTGCATGATATTGCACATGACTCGATTCTGAATGAATGAATAAACTTTTTTGAAAAAAAAAAAAGAGGTTTGGTTTTTCTCCGAACCGGTGTAATATCATATCTGTTCGACCGAAAGGTCACAAAGACTAAAGAACTAAAAATGTTTAAACAAAGAGTCACAATGGAATTCCCACATCCATTTTTCATTCACAACTCATGGGGACACTAAGTCCCCAACATTAATTGTCAAATGATCCACGCATATCCATTAGTTACGTCTCTCCATAGTGGTTTTTAACCTGATTAAGGAACATCCTTTTACGAATAAAGCAAAAGGAGATATAAAGTAATGAAAGCATTCTCAGCAAATAAAGGGGCCTAATGCCGATCAACCATGAGTAATCCAGAGAAGCCTGAAGCAAGAACGCTCTCACGCCCTCTTTATCGCACCGGACCAAGAAAAATTGGATACCGGTCGGGGACCCACGCGGACGGCCGGTTGCGGTCCACGTGTCACGACGTCGCTGGCCCTGAGAGGGTCGCTGTCGGGAAGTCGCCCATGTTTTCGCTTTGCATCGCTCTCAAGCTGTCGATTCGTTGGATCCGATAAGCGGTCAAATCGTCAAACATGTTTCCTTCTCAGCAATCTCCGGATCACCTAATCACCCTCCACGTGTCCTCATCTTAGGCCTTTTGATCTCGGTTAAGCTCCTGCTCTCGTCACTATAAATAACTGCTCACTTTGTCTCTCTTCCCCATGCGAACGAGCTTTTTGCCTAAACCAATACAGCGTTCAACCGTATCTCTCACTAACTCACCCCCCCCCCCCCCCTCTCTCATCGACGGTTATCTCAAAGCGCTCTCTCTCTCTCTCTCTAAAAACCAGAGACCGCGAGTTCTTTCGGGTGGCTGCATTCCTGTTCAACGGAGATCACCATAGCCGATTCGCTCGATGTTTGTGAAGAAGCTGGTCGAGAAGGCTGCGAAGAAGGTAAAACATCGACTCTCTGCTCAAGTTGATCTGCTTCTGCATGTGCGCTTCGATCGGTCATCGGTGTTCGTTTTTCGCTCCTCTTTACGTTGATTAAGCCGTCTGCTAGGTCGAATGCTTGTTCGAACTCGATTACCGCACACGATTTCGACTGATTTCGATACGGTTTGGACTGGCCTACGTACGATTACGCTCATTTCATCGTCCTCGTCACATCGTCGTCATCGTATTAGGTAACGATTAGCAGGAGATATTTTGAATCAATGAACTGTCTGTGGTACACTGGTTTGCTTGCTCTGGCTCTGGCTTTAACCTTCGATAAGGAAAAGAGGAGGATATCTTTCCCGATTACGATCGAGAGATATCACTGATACGATGTTCACTCAGGCACGAGCTCGAGCTTTTGAGCATTGATTATTATATACAGCTCATCGGAATCAGCAAATGAGCAGTCCATTTGAATTTATTGGACTTGTAAACGGGAGATTTAAGGTCTATATATAATTAGTATTCATGGGGTTGGGATCATGTGGAGCTCTCCGTGTCCTCGGGTTGTTCTGTCAGTCAAACAAAACTGTACACACCGAAGCAGGCCCAGTGGATGTTAGCGGATGCAATGGTATGATGATGACCGCGACGAACGATCAATTGATTTGAGCATATGATATCCCTGTGATGAATTGGTTTGGGAGTGAAATTATGACTTCAACCAGAAACAATTGAAATTGTAGTCGGCAGAGGAATAAGATTATAGCGAGACGCTTTCTCTGATCGGGATTAGATGGGCTAATGATAATTAGAAAGCCGAACTGTATACTTACGTTGAAGTGGAGGAACATTGATTGCGATTAGACCTTTCCTTTTCCTTTTTCTCTCTCTTTACCTCAGGACACGCGGCATTCTGCTTCAGGCCAGCTTTGAACGATGTAGGAAGATAAACCATCTTTTGGGTCTGATCAAATGGGAAATTAGTCTCGATTGTGGTTATCATTCTTGTTTATTTTTGCTCCTTTTCCTAATTGGGATGGCCGTCCGTGGTTTCGATGAAAGGCGGAAACGCCGTCGACCTCATGTGGAAACTGCCTCAAGTAATAGACAACGACTTTCCATGTGGACCAATTAGAGCTAGGTGGGGTCGTCTTATCCAATGCGTTAGTTCATTGTTATCTTGGTCCCGTCTTTCTTTGGTGTCTCCGAACGATAAGTTGCCAGCCAGAACTCCGAGGTCAAACGTTCGGTTTCCAGAGGAGTCAGTAAAATCATGCGGAGGATCCGAAGTGAGTTTGGGCAGACTGTCCAGAATTCCATCTAGAACTTTGCCACCCATTTATAATTAATATCACAGTTTTTTTTTTGTTATATCTTTGGTCCTCCGTTAGGTTTTAGGACGCATGAAATTCAGTCCATTGGGAACTAGGTTGATTATCAGGACGAGGACAAGTTGGGGACCTCTTAAAAGGCGAATTCCCTTATTTGGGCCGGATCCAAACAAGTATTTACCTTCCTGCCATCTCTGTCCTTTGCGCATGTTTCGCTTCTGGAGTGCTGATGATTTTTTCCCGATAGATTATTATAAAGCTAAATGTAAAATCCACGTGATGGCCCTGCAATGGGCGGTGGTAATGTAGTCCCAGTCCACGTGCTATCTTCTTAAAAGGTCAAACTCATTCTTTTATGCTTTTTAACTCGGGGAGCCTTGAAACCCAATCCCTCATTGGCCCTAATTTCTTTTACTATAACAAACACCATCCCGAACGTGGTCTGTTGCTTTTCTTTATCCTCTGGGCCAACGTAGCGGAAAAATCGGTGGGAAACCACCGACCAGTATCTAAATTACTGGGAATCGGACAGTAACCAAAAGTATCTTATCCATAGGATCCTCTCCCTCGGACATGAAAATTTTGCCTTCCGAAGACAAGGAAACAACGAACGGAGGCCATAAATTTTGGCGGACGGACCTACTGGGTCCTCCGGCCTACATAACCTCTACTATTTCGTGTGTGATTGAATTACATCCTCAGGGGATTCGAAAGGAGTATGGGCACAGGGTTACTTGATAATTTCCCATTGCATGACCTGGGATTGTGCGTCATATGATTGTTACGTCTTCTTGACGACAGATATCGCAAGGTCCTTGCTAGGGAGTGTTTGACAGTAACGCGCCTCACCTTGTGCATCCAATTTAATTTAAACTAAGTCTTAACGCATAATCATGGAGCAATATTTCTACTGTTAGTCACGGAAACTATTTAATTTTAGTACATAAAGTGAAGCTGTGTCCTTTCTAATTACTATTGCTAAAGTGTAGTGATTACTTGTGACATTTTGTTTGATTCTTCTGGCAGCCTGGAGGAAGAAACTCAGAAGGACTGAAATCTAGCGATGTTGACCCACATATGGTATTTCATTATGGGATTCCATCGGGATGCACCAAGTTCGCCTATGACTTAATCCAGAACATACTTGCTGTTTCCACAAAGTATGATTCTACAGCATTTCTTATTTATTAGTGCATGTTTTCCGTCGATGGAGTGGAATACCAGTTTCAATGGTAAAAAATAACTTGGTCTAGGATAATTTAGATGGGTCCTGAACAGCTGTGACTCTCCCTAACCTGGTTATTTGATGCAAGCATATAAAATTTCTCCCATGAACTCGCATTTTCTCTTGAAATAGCAATATGATGTCCACGTTTTGAGGCTACGATTGCAGATTAGATGAAAGCTCTTTGACGAAAAATTGCTGCTATTTCATTCTGTTATCCAGGAATGGCCAAATCAAGTTATATGGGAAAAATAACACTCAAGTCATACTTGAATCTGAGCAGACAGGACCAAGCAAGTTTCTGCAGGTTTTCTGGTTTAGTCAATGATCTGCATTTCCATGCTTTATGCGATGGATTGTCTTCTTTGTTCCTTTTCAAAAAGATATTATGAATTCACTAATCATTAATTCACACCATCATTTTCAGTTTGTCGAGAATCAAGGCATTCTTCTGAATGTGACCTTCAATAATCAAATTGAGGTTAGTCTTCATTGGGAGACACACTCTGGCCTTGTGTCATGCAGTGGGACAGTCTCATGAAAATTAAATTTTTGAGCTTTTTTTTAATAATTCAAGTTGTTCTTGAGAGATTGATTTAACCGGCAACCCTATTTTAGGTTTGGGACATAGACAAGAAGCTGTTGTCGCACATTTACAATTTCAAAGATGCCATTACCTCTTTATCAGTCCTGCAACATATTTTTCACATGTAAGTGTATTTCCAAAGTCAAACTGGTCTGGATAATAGAGGCATATCATCATTCATGTTATTGTTTGACACATTTATTGGTAGGTATGCTGGAGATTCTCTTGGAAATGTGTCTGTTTTGAAGCTCAATCAGGAGCCATGCAGCATAGTCCAAATGAAGTACACAATACCTTTTGAAGTATCCCATGGTAGATGCCTTCCGGTTCAACTTGTGTTTTGGGTGATCTCTTTTGTGTTTTTATCTAGTCTTAATTTCAATCCCTTATGATCTAAATTGCCATGCATATATGCAAGGAAATCATTATTGACATTTTGTGTTTGATCAATCATCATATTCAGGAATTCAAACTGAATTATCTGGTCACGTGGCTGTCATGCATGTACTGCCTCAACCGTCGGCTGAAAGCAAGAGGTAGTCATATTTCTGTTGATTTTCTTGCTGTGGCGTTTACATTGTTTGAAACCTATAAAAATCCAATGACTTCATGCCTCCAGAGAGAAACCGTACTGTGAAATGTCTCAGATTGCATGGAGTTTTAAAGTGGCTAAGAAGCACCTTTCCATTTCATGTCCCACATGCTTTGTCCTTCAACTGATGCCATTTTCGATTGGGGCTGCTAGTTTAGTATATCCGTAATGAACTCTGATATGCTTGAAGAATTAGTTCACATAAATATGTAAGGTTCGATGAGGTAGTGGCATCGTACTTTACACGTGGTTTGCAGCCTTATACCATTGAGGTAGTGGCATCACACCAGGAATTAGATTCCAATAAAATCCTAGACTCGGGAAAATATAGCGAATGATACAGGGACTTTCTTACCAACAATGAAATACAGGCATAGGTTATCACTACTACCTCCAGTTAAGCATCATCCACTCATCTGCTACCATGGCTCTAAATAGTTGCTTGATTTAATTTCATCTGCTACTTTTTTGTGGTAAAGGTTTATCTTATTTTACAGTTGCTAATACTACCTCCTGTTAAGCATCTTGTGCTCATGTAAGGTGACCCTGGCACTAGATAGTTGTTTATTCAAAGTTCTTTACATTGATCGTCAGCTATACATTTCTATTTTCATGTCTACAGACTGCTGTTTCAGTATTTTGTTGTCCAAACACAGGGTACTAATAATATATGAAGATGGTCTTTTTGTATTGTGGGAAGTAAGAGAAAGCAAATCAATTTTCAAAGGTGGAAATGTGTTGCAGTCAGCACATAATGAAAGAAAGAAAGTAACATCCGCCTGCTGGGCATGCCCTCTAGGGAGTAAAGCTGTCATTGGATATAGCACTGGAGATATCTTTATCTGGAGTGTTCCAGTCCCAAATGGAAGAAGTGAATTAGTGCCAGATATAGGCTCCCAAAGTGGTCCGATTTGTAAATTAAATCTTGGATATAAGCTGGACAGAATTCCTATTTCTTCTATGAGATGTGTTCATACAGATGGAAAACCAAGTCGACTGTATGTTTTGGCCGCTCCTGATGCAGCATCTTCAAATCTTTTGCAGGTATATGACATCATTTAATTTAACTGCATAATAATATTGCACTTGGTTTTTGACATCATTTTCATTTTAAGCGGACTCTATTGCATGGCTGGCTGTTATAACCATTAGACAATTGATTGTCAGGAATTACATTTGAAGGAACATTTTTCTAATATTGTCATATTATCATTAGGTACCAAAAACACTAAGGCAGACCTCATTTTCCCTTTTTCTATTTACATTTCAAGATCTAGCAGTAATAAAGAGAGGACTTCTTGAAGTTCTTGCTAATAATTTTCTAATTATCTCCACAAATATTATATGCATCTCACCTAAGTGAGCTTAATAATCTCTTGCCTCGTTGTTTTAGTACAACAATTTCAGAATTCCATGGTACATCAATCTTCTTGAACCTGGAAAGATTGAGAATGTTTATGGGAACTTAACATTTTGCCTGTCAGGTAGTCTTGCTGAATGACCACTCTGAATCCCGCACAATTAAGCTGGTCCTTCAGCTGCCTGAGCCTTGCATAGATATGGAGATCATCTCAAACTACAGTGAGCAGACGAAGCAGAAACGAGAATCTCTTCTAGTTATTGGATCATCAGAACATCTATATGAGTATGATGACAGCTTAATTGAGAAGTATCTCCTGCAGTGCCAATCCAAGTCTTCTCCACCCATCCCAAAAGAAGTAAGACTAAGGATACCACTCACTGAATCAAGCATCACTGTGGCAAAATTCATCACTAGTAACCAGTCTATCTCAAACTTAGATGACGAGGTGTGTAAATGTCATTTTACATGTCCTCAGCATAAGGTGATCATCTTGGTAAGCCTGATTTCTCTCTGGTTATGTAGGATTACATACAATTGGTCAAAAAGGTTCCACCTCTTCTGTACTCGGAAAAAAATGGGAAAGACGCGCCAATCCCATTTGGTGGGCTTGCAAAGGTCAAAAATTTGTATGTAACTGGACATAGCAGTGGAGCCATCAACTTTTGGGACATGTCATGTCCACTACCTCTTCCTATCTTTTCCATAGAGCAACAGGTGCTTTTCCCTGAATGCCTTGTCTTGTTTGCTTGAATCCCATACACTTCTCATTCATCAATCTTCTCATTGGATTGAACTTGAAAGTCTTGCTTCACTTAACGAAAATTTTGAATTATCTTACGTGGCTATTAACAAGAATGTTCATCCATATTGGTGGAAGGATAAAAGAAGTTACAAATCAATTTTGGGAAGATTCTGCTTGCATTGAAGAATACTTTTGTGGTTTAGCGCGTAACATGAATTTTGTTGGAACTGAAGGAAAGAGACTCCCTGGAACATAATTAGTTTAGAAGAGGATTACACTTCTTTGGTTGTATGATTTGAGCTTCTTATTAGGGTCTTGTTCTTGCAGAGTGAAGATGACTTTTCTCTGAGTGGGGTTGCACTTACAGCTTTGTGTTATGATGGAAAGCACCAGATCCTTGTTTCTGGGGATCAAAATGGAATGGTTAGCCTCATGCCTTCAGATTTAATCAAATATGACCACTTATTTTTCACTGGGTTATTAGGTTCATATTGTTGATCTGCTTAATTAACTACAGGTTCGCATATATAAATTTAAGCCCGAGGCATATGTATCAGGTACATCTTCATGAGATTTAAAATAATTTAAACTCAATGCATTTTCTTGTCAAATTTTAAGTACTCGCAAGATTTTAATACGTCAAATGAAAAATTATGACTTCAAGTTCTCTCTTTTAGGTAGTTCAAAGAGAGGAAACAATCACATGATCGGCAGTGTAAAAGCTTTGAAGGTTACTGGTTCAGTACTTTCAATAAATATGAGCCGCAGCTCCGGACATCTTGTTGTTGGTTCTGATCAAGGATATGTAAGTGTGTATTTTTTTTCTTCTATAATTGCTTCTTTTTTTATATTTATTCTTGTAGGTGCTGATTAGAACTTGTTTGAGTGTAAATTTTTAGTGTTTGAGGATATATTGCTGACATAATCAGTTCAGGCATATTTCTTTATCTATTGCAAAATCAAATGGGCTTTTTTTCTTTATTATACTATTTTTATGGGATACTTTAGCGGAATGAGGGGAAATAACTCTTTCAAATGCCATAATCATTGTCATCAGCATTTAAGTTTGGGCATATTTTGTGAGCCTCAGAGAGAAATGGTTACATGGAACAGTGAGCCGGGCACACTGTGGTCATGGACCATTTTACTATCCGTGTGTAAGGTTTATAAACTCCAATAGTCTGTATGTGAGTATTTTGCTAGCTGAAGACAAAAGTAGTCTCAACATCTTACATTGCAAATTCTGATTTTTGGTTTTCTCCTAGAAATACAACTTCTGAAGCAGAGTGCTCCTAGTTCTATTTCTGCTGGACCAATTTTTTCATCCAACAAAATCATTGAAAGTAGTGAGTTAAGAGATGTTGGTTTGGGCACGAATCTAATGCATGTGCCTTTTTGCTTTAGGTCGCACTGATTGATGTAGAGGGGCCTTGTGTACAATTTACCAAGCAAATTTCAAGTGACATTTCTACAGGCATCATCTCTCTTCAGCTTGGTACCTGTGCTTTGCATGGTTTCCAGAAGAATATATTGGTCGTGTCGACAAGGGATTCATCAGTTGTGGCTCTGGATAGTGATACCGGTACAATACTGAGCAATAGCATGGTGCATCCTAAAAAACCCTCCAGAGCTCTATTTCTGGAGATATTGGGTGAGAATCTGGTTCGGCTGCATGTTTTCAAGATAATTTATGGTATGAAACCAATAAGCTTACTTATGATCCCACTGCTCAGAATTGAACACGGAGGATATGGTTGAGGACTCCATATTTAAGCAGGGACTATTGTTGCTATGTTCGGAGAAAGCTGTTTATGTGTACTCCTTACCACATGTGGTTCAGGTAACGATCCTAAGCGTTTTTATATACTTCTTCAAGTGCCAAGAAGAGGATTATGTATCTCTCTTTTTCTTTCAGGGAGTCAAGAAGGTCATACATAAGAAGAAATTCCACTCCTTGTCCTGTTGCTGGGGTTCAACATTCTATACTCCTGAGGCTGGACTTATGCTTCTTTTTACTTGTGGGAAGATTGAGATAAGGTATTGAACAGTGAATTACCTGAAACTTGGCTGATGAGACAGACGGGGTCATAACTTGTGTTGCTTAAGTATATCACTCTAATAATTTCATTTAAGTATAAAATTTTGCCTGCTTCTTCTGTCTTCTCTTTTTGGGGTCTGGTTGTCTTATACCTTCTAATTGGGCAGTAGGAATGCAATACATTTCATTATTTTAGCCGAAGTTTTGCCGGGCATTTGATACTTACCAGATTGTTAGTTGTCTAAAAATTTCGTATCAATTTTGTTTATTAGATGTTTCTTTGGGGCACATTCTGTGACAATTGTATGTTTTTTAAGTTGTCCTTTGTATAAGATGATGCTCTTTGGGAGCACCCCTTCAAGTTTTGGCAGACAGGTGCATGTGAATTCATTTATATCTTGAGAAACCACCTCTTTATCTAGTTTAGACACGGGATCTACTGAGATCCTTCTCCTCATATCTTTATCAGGAAGATCCAGCTGAATAGAGTCTATTTTGCTTGTTGCCCCCACTGTCCACTTTATTCAATTTCCAGAAAGAATTTGTTTGAAGGCTTGTGCAACTGCTTTTAAATATTATATATCTGCTAAGCTTGTCTTCTTATTGGGGCTGTTAGGTCCTTGCCCGAGTTATCTTTGATAAGGGAAACATACGTGAGAGGACTTGCAGGTCCCACGTCAAGGGGAAGCACAATAAATGACAATTTGATATGCTCTTCTTCAGAGGGTCAACTTCTCATGGTACTTGTATACTACTCAATTGTCCCAACTTCAAACTTCTGGATCTGACGTTCATTTATTTCCTGGCACAGGTGAACAAGGACCAGGAGATTTTTCTTTTCTCAGTTTTGCTCCAGACAACTATGTTCAGGTGTGTTCAACCTCCTTGCAGCCTCCTACAACAGTTCCATCCATATTGTTCCAGAGAACATCACTCAAAAGTTTTTTATAATGCTACTTATTCCTAAAAGGGAGCCTCCAATGAGAAAGCATATGAAATCTAGCTTTAGCTTTCTTAAGTTCATGAGACCAAGAACCCTAATAGAGAATTAAGGCAAATTCAAAACCTGTCAATGAACTAAAGAAAAAGTTAAGTTTCTCTGTTAATAGTTTTTTGTAAAGAATGTTGACATTCATTTTGGAGAATGAAGAGAGATCTTTACTGTCAAAACTCCTCCTTCAGCCATCGTGAATTTCCTAACAGCAGTAGACTAGGAGCTCTTACCAACAGTGCATTTGCGAGCTTGATGATCCACTGTATTAGTCCCACACTCGCACAGCCACATGCTTATCTATATTTCACGCACCTTCTGCTCAATATGATTTGTTTTCAATTATTCTTAGACAAGGAATTAATATTATTGGTTATAATTCTTGTAACTATATAAAAATGAAATGAGTAAACATTCACTTCTGTCGTAACTCCTGGTAGAATGGTTTATATTAATTTGCATCGTCTTTTGTTCCCCTTTGTAGGCTATCGGGTTCTCTCAGCCAAGTCTACCAAAAAGACCTTGTTCATTCATTGGAGGGCCTTGCTCGTGTGCGTGGCATCCCAAAGGAGAAGCCCAAGGTAGTATTGGGTTGGAGTTTTACTTGAGTAGATTGTACATTAACCACTGGTTTGTAACAATGTTATTTTGCACAATTAGGGATTATTTAGCTCCGTGTTTAAAGACACAAAAATCAATAAAGAAAAGCAGGCAGTTGACATGTATAAAGAAGATCCTAGAGCAAGTATTGAAGAACTCTCCGCTATCTTTTCAAATGCTAATTTCCCAAGTAATATTGTGGACACGGAAGATAGTGGCACCGTGATTGAAAAAAAAGAGGATTTGGCTGGGGATGAAGATGACGACGACTTGAACATAGGTATGGGTGAGACTGGGGTTTGCAGTATATTTACCTGCATGGCACGTGTGCACGTTTACCCCCAACAAATTGTATTTTCTGTTTATTCTATTCATAGTGAACTGTAAATTTAACTGACTGAAAATTTCTTTGCATGTGAAGATGATATCGATATTGATGATAGTGAGGAAAAACGACAAGGACAGAATTTGTTTGGAGGTCTCAACAAAAAAGTCTTGGCAAACAAATTTCAGAGCTTTAAAGGTGAGTAAGAGGAATGAATTTTCATGTAGGAGAATAAGTTACTTCATCCAGATCTATCCTCTTTAGAAGCAACATCATATTATCGGTGAAGTTTGCCGGAAAAAGTAGAAATTTACTGGTGCAAGTGAATAAAAACAAAAGGAAAAAGCAAAGATAATCTCTGTATTCTACTTTCTTCAGTAATTCTCCTTTTCCAAATTGACAGTCTATCATTGCCTTGTCTTGGATCGATTGTTGTGGGAGAAGATTACACATTTGACTGGGTCAAAATGGAATGCGAACACCCAGGGAAAGTCTCTGTTCTTTTTCTAGTATCAGCAGTAGTGCTGAGCGTATATTCATAGTTGCCAGATAGTATCCACCAAACCATGCATTATCATTGTCATAGATTTTGTGCTAGGTTATCATACATTCATGCATTTTCGTTCTAGTTGTACACACAGTAGAACAAGAACATTCAAAGTGAATGCGGAGATAAGTCTCGAAATGAATAGAATGATTAATGTAGCAAAAAGGATTGACAAACCTTTGTCATAAGAGATATTACATGGCCAAACGATATAGGTGAGTGGTGCTAAGAGTGTTCGCTGAGATTTTCAGTTTTCTTGGAACTGCTAAAGATGTTGGTATTTGATGTGGTTGACATTTCCGGAGATGATCGTGTTGTGCTAATAATCTTGAACTTTTGTGAAGTATTCCAGCATTAGATGTCTGATACACCCGCCCTAGTTCATTTCTAGCTGAAAGGAGAAGATTTAGCAACATAGCTTTTGCTTTCGCCTTTTCCTCACAGGATGATCTAAACGAGGGGAATGCCTTGCTTCAGAACCCATGATACTATTTTGCTTGGCAATTAATGTGGAATAAGTAGGAGCGAAATGCATGCGATGTGGTTTTTTTGTGTATTTGTGACCAAAAATGCAATCTATACCATGCGTAACACACAAATGTGCAGACAATGTCGTGGAGGGATTAGTAATTTGAAGTATGGCATTTTCCTGCCTCATCGCTAATGAACTAGAAGATACTGATAAGGAGAAGATATGCATTGGATGATGTTTTCCATTTAAAAAATTCTGTTGACAGGAAAACTCAAGAATGTAAAGATCAAGAACGAGAAGAATTCCACAAAAGAAGAGCAACAGGATGAAAAGATTGGTTCGGTCGATCAGATCAAGAGGAAATATGGGTTCGCTGCATCTAATGTAAGTATAATACTGTCACGTGCCTTCAATAAGCAGAGATCTTTGTTTCTTTCAGCATCCGCTTTCTATTTTCTGGTTGGTTTATGCCATTTGCTGAACTGGAAAACGAGTATGGCCTGTCAAATCACGAATTCTGCTTGGACAACATAGTTGGAGGTTACCGCCTTCTACATGTTTTGAAGGAATTTAAGTATCTTGCATGTCATTGACGAGGGGATTCAATTCGACAAGAACTCAGTGGCTAGAAGTTAATAATTAGTGCGTTGATTGTAGTAATGAGTTTGCTTTCTCCACATCGCAACAAGGCTCATCGGGAGGATGATTCTTTTTAGCCTTTAAGGAATAAAATTGTGAGTGTCTAATAAAAGGAGCACGAGGGATTATATGACAAATCAAAACGACCGAACAGAACTTTCGAGGCTTTGGGTAAAGAAGAAGAATCTTTATCGTTAGGACCCAACATGCGTGCTGGACAAGGAAACTACACATCTTAAGTACGTATACGAAGGAGAGGCCTACACCCTAATTGGAGAAGTCCGTTCAGTAAGGCATGTGTGGCTAGGGGATTTAGATCCCCTTTGATTTCTGTTTCTCATCAAAGAGCATCACATGATCCGGACGTTACCAACGTGCAGGAAACGACAGGCGCTGCCAAAATGGCAGAGAACAAGCTGCAGGAGAACCTGAGGAAGTTGCAGGTATTACGGCCCCCTATTAAGACATTCCCTCACTTAATGCCAAAGTTTGTACTTTCGTCCGTTGTTCCACTCTAGCGACAACAGGGCTGTTACACTTTAGTTCATGTTTAGTGAAGATTAAGCTGCCTCCACACCGCGTTAGTTCCCTTCTCCTTCTTACCCTGTTTTTCGGCCAAAATTTCAGCTCGTGATTCTACTCCTCCTCTGCAGGGAATAAACTTAAAAACTGCGGAGATGCAAGACACAGCGAAGTCGTTCTCGTCAATGGCCAAAGAAGTGCTCCGAGCTGCAGAGCATGACAAGCAAAGCTCGTGATATTCGATTCACAGCCGACACAGATTCCAATCATCTGGGACATGTTTTCTCATTATTATTGGTAATGTTGTTTCATTCTTTCATATTGTCCTGTCGCGTGTGGCGTGCCTATCTGTATATAAATGGTTGTATGGGTTTGTATATACACATAGCAAGGAAAGAAATGGATGAATTCCGCCTACCTCTCTTTATGCCAGATCGTTGGATGGGTTGTATTAAAGCGAATGATTTCAAACTACTTTGTTTGCATCTCTCACGAGGGAATTTTCTCCTCTTTTATTTATCAGCAGGGGGGTTACTGATATAGAGAGAGAGAGGGAAACAAAAGTGGAAGAAACCCCCACTGCAGCCAACAAAAAATTTTGATTACCATATAGAAAGCCCTTTACACATTGAATTTCAACACGAATTCTTGGATTTTGAAAATAGCTCATCCCTACAGAGGATGAAATCCCAAAGTCAGTATTTCGTGGGGACAAATGCTACCAACGTTGCCGCCGCAGTGAGAACAACCATTCAGGAAAGAAACACGTGACCTAACTCCACCATGGAGATTTTGCGCCTAGAGCTTCTAAGCGCCTACTAATAAGAAAGCCCATTTCAGTTACGATTTGTACCAATATTATTAACCATGGGATCCCATCATTAACCTTTCAGAATAATTTTAGAAAGTAGTCAAACTGACGATTACCATTTCCTCAGCGTGCAAGTACTACTCATGCTAGTCCTATGGACAAACATAAGCAAACCAATTCCGCTCTTCTAGACATTCGTGAGCGAGTTAAGTGTCTCTACAATACCACCCCATAATAGACAATGCAGAGAAAGAATCATCCCTAGCATCAAATTCATTCGTACCATTTGAAGGATATCTTATGTCAGAGAAGAACACAAACTTTTGTTAAACAACCACTTCTACCAATTGATCACAAAATCCTGTGAGATCAAATTAGGAACGCCCCCAAAAGAGCTAACAAGAAGAAATGCAAATGACTAATTCAGCATTGACTCCCAACGTTAAAAGCAGAAGCCAAAAACTAAAAACAATGCAATTGAGCCCAGTGATGCTCCTCGAATAGACAAGATCTGGCTAAGGAAAGCTAGCAACAGCTACAATCCCTTATAACAAGTAGATCTGTTCCTCAGCATCCAGAACCTATTATGGATTTGCTTTTATTACTATGCAGGAACTGTCAGCACACTACCCACAACCTCACATAAAATGACAATCCGCATCTCCAGGGACTTGAAAAAAAATTACCAAGTGACCACAAGGGTGGATTCTGGTATAAGGAGAAACTACCAGAATCAATAGAAAGGAAAAACAAAATTCCAGTTATCTGCTACAGCAAGCAAGCAATGGCGTTTAACACTCAAAGACAAAATTCAGGACCGATTGATCAATCAATCAGTCAGAGACTGTTTAAACCACACAAAAAAACATCCAACTTCTCCATCACACAAGTTTAGAACCTGGATATAGTAACATTTGTTTACGAAATATCTGCTTACTAGGATGGGAATATGACATTATCAGGCTCACGTCAACATTAAAATGCTACATCACCAGTGAATCCCATAAACACCAAGAGTTGTCTTAATTTCTACCTCTTGGGCTGGGATCAATAGCTAATATCTGTGCACTTTAGAAAATAAAATCACATTGCGCAAAAGACCCCAAAATCCGAGATAGCAAAGCATAACGTTGCTGAAATCATGGTATAACATCGATTGAAACCAGCAGGACTACTCATCCATACAGAAGAGCTTCATAAGCAGGCCTAGAAAAGCCTGCTCCAATGGGATCAGAAGCTAACAAGCTTCAGTCACCAAAATGAGTCTAGAAATGCATGGAGTAGGATGCACATTGCACGGCATTGACACACCCTAGAGCCCTCTCACCACATATCTCAACAAATCAGAAGAATCGAAAGGGTGATGAGTGCAAAGAAGCGTATATATATGAGATTAGAGAAACAAGCTTCAGCTAAAATCAGCATAAACAACTAACTACATCACTATGTAAGCTCCAGAAGATACTCAAGCCAATCACCATTATCCTAATTATCTAATATGAGACCATTAAGGCAAACAACTACACGTCCAAAATGACAGAAATTTTTTTGTTGCTCGTCGATGTAACAGTTTACACATACTCCTCAAGAGGTAATTGTTACTCAGTCATCATCCTCGTCCTCCTACAGTTGCCAGAAGAAACAAAAGACATATCAGTATACATACAACTTATAATGACTACTTTCCAATTTAAACCATCTACAGTGTCTAGCACTAACCTCCCCACTCTCATCTCCATCCTCGTCATCCTCATCATTGACTTCAGACTTTGACTTGTCAGACTCTTCATCATCAGCAGCATTGGTTCCTTCAGCCTATAGTTATTGTTGGCAAACAGGTCAATTACTACAGCTGTGAAAAGACAACTTACATCGAGTATTTTTTTTATAAAGAAAAAACCTCAGAGTTAGCATTCCTTACCGATCTTTTGTTATAAGCCTGCATCTTCTTGTTGTACTCATCCTTCCGTTTCTCTGCCTTTGCTGCAAAAGGAGCTTTCTCCTAAAAATTTACAAAACGGAACAAAGGTTGATACAGATAAAACACTCATAGGTAGCAGGAAAAAAAAACAATTTTTTTTTCAATTAGGCAATTAATAAGGCGAGATACTCACGGCTTCTGACATGGATTTCCACTTGTCTCCACCAGCTTTACCGACCTAGTCCATGCAAATTGCAGATTAACAACCGTAATCAGCAACGCTTCAGAGAATGACTCGTGGACCAAATCAATAATAGTGCATCTGCAATTTATATAAGCGAGAGAAATAACCCACAGCAGCAACGGATTTGTTATTAGGATGCTTCTGCTTATACTGCACCCTGAAGTCTTCCCTGTATCCAAAAACAGATTCAAACCAAAGTAAAGCTCACATTTCTCAATCGGACAGAAAAACCACCAAAACATTCAAAATCGCCAGAATCGCGTTGAAAACCTAATCCTAAGTTCCACGATTTCCATACATGAAGATAAAGAATGCACTGGCAGGCCTCTTCGGCTTGTTAGGATCCTTTACAGCTTTCTCCTTCCTCGCCGTTTTCTTCCCAGCGCGCTGCGTCCCGGGGCCTTTCCTCTTCAAACTAAACACCAAGCCATAACGTCAAAAAGGAGAACACAGAGACAAACAAACAAAACAAAGGCGAAAAGCAAAGGAAAACAGCATCCACGCCGTAGCAAAAACAGCGCAGGAGAAAAAAAAAAGGAGGAAAAGAGCGCGATCAACCTCCCGTCTCCGACATCCGACCTCACCTCCGAGCCAAACACGACGAAAACGACAAGAAAGAGCGAAGAACTCACCTCGCGTCGGCTCTAGTCGTCTCCGCCTTCCCCTTACCACCTTTCATGGCGAAACCTGCGAGGAAACGTCGGGAAACCGGTCAGAATCGCCAGGAAATCGGTCCAGAACCGGGCGGAGGCGCGGCGCCGCTAGGGTTTACGCGTTACCTGTAAGCTTAGGGCCTGCGAGAGAGGGAGAGAGCGTGCGTGCGAGAGTCGTAGATGTGCTTTGTGTGTGTGCGAGAGCGAGAGAGAGAGATTGTGTGTGTGTGTGTTTTAGATGGTGGCAGTGTTGTGCTTGTGCGAAGCGGGGGGATCTTTTGTGGGAGAGAGTGGGAAAATGCCCACGGGGCAGTCCCGGGATTTCCCCCGACCGATGAGCTCTGGGCGGACTCTCGAATCCGCAGAGCCCGTTGAAGTCCGGGGTTTAGGCGGGATTTCAAAAAGAAATCCCCCCCCACAGTGCCACGTCACCGATCCCCGTGACGCCCCGCCATTGGCTGGCGCCCCCCTCCTCCCCCTCGCCTTCCCCGCGCGCTCCTGCGATGAGGCGGCCCGAGGGGATCGCACGTGGGCTCTGGCCCCCACGTGCGAGGCCTGGGGGTGGGGGCGCAATGACGAGCTCGCCCCTGTAATTGTTGGGGTGGTTGGAGGAGTGTCTCAGGAAGGAAAAGACGAAGGGCCTCTTCGGATTGAAAGCGGCAGCGCTCGTGGGGGGATAAGCATCGCGGGGTCATTGACTTTGGGGATGGAGGGGCAGATATGTAAATGCGCCTCCGCGATACCTTTTCGCGTGAGCGACGATGATTGTTAGGGCCCGAGCGCGACTAGAGACAGATATAGTCCGTCGTCTCGTATAAAAAAAAAAAAAAGATTTGGGGTTTTTAATAATTGAAATAGCGATTTTATCAAAGGCGATTTACGGTGGAGAAAATGAAATTCGGGCGACATGATGCCGCGAATATCCTATATTAAGAGAACAGTGTGCATTTTCTTGTTTGTCGTAAAAAAAAATGTTATGATTTCTTAAAACTATATCCAAGATTATAGGGAAAAAAATTTGTCTAAAAGGCGATTCCATTAGGAAAAAGTTTTGGATTCGTTCTTCCTTTTTTTAATACAAAGTTCATATTGTAAACGATGGATTTATATAATTGCCGGATGCGATAAACTTCGCTCGATTGAGTTGCTCTATTATAAATTTCTTCTTCTCTGCAGAACTTATAATAATGTGTCGGATACCCATAATACTTATTCGCATTTAAGCATTATTTTTCATGCTTACAGTCTAAAGATATTTTTCGATTTTATAATCCATGTGAACAAAATTTTGATTTGAGCTCGATGTGTTGGGTTGAGTTATTATTTTTATTGGTGGAAATTGAATGAAGGCGATGGAGCACGAGAATTGTAGTTTTCAAGTAGAAAATATCGCAGCACTAGATAGCTATATATGACCAATGGCATCCAATGAAAGTGACGTGAAATAAACATCTACATTATCAATCATATATTGATCCACGACAGTTTATATGAATTAAATTTCAATGTATATATTATTTATAAATGAAAAAAAAAGCAAATGTAATTGAATGGCCTATAGCTTCGGGATTGTTTTTGCTGTTTGAGATTTAATCGGAGACATCCATCTATTACACTTGATAAAACCAACTTTTATATAAATAGCATGTGAATTTTCAATATGCACACTTGAAATGGATCTAAGAGAGCCTGATCACTTTTTAGGAGGAAGCGATTTGAAAAGAAAGAGGAAGGTTTGGCTAATCACCATGGAAATGGCTTCGTTCCACTGGCAATATGCTCTCCAATCCCCAATTCACTTGCAAACACCGGTCTCTAGGCTGTGGATTAGATCTCGAGATACAAAATTTTATAATTGTCCATCATAATTAGATTACGAAAATCGAATGGCATATATGCACGCAGATCGGCGAATACGAGATCATTCGAATGAGCTGTGCAACTTCGAACCTACGACAAAAATCATCGGTTAGCTTTTTTGAAATCGAGCACAATTCCACTTACAATAGACCATCGAATTGTTTTAAAGAACGGATTAAGGGCGTGTCCCGTGTGGCGAACATGCCTTTGCTAAACACTCTTGTTTCAATCTAATAGTATTATTGTTATTATTAAGTGTAAATATAGAGCATAACATTGGCTATTATTTAACCGAGGATTGATTAAAGATGTTATTTTCATAAATCGATGTTGTAAAGTTTAAAAAAAGTGCTGGTCAAGACTAGAAAATTGATCGTTTTCAAAATTTAGGTATTTGAAATCCAATGATTCCAGATGAAATATATGATCACCTATCCCGTGTTATTTTTTTAAAATTTTAGTTCAAAACCTTTTTCTATTTCTGCACATGTCCTATTTATGCATATTACCTCTTTTTTCCCCCCCACCACCTTAGTGTTTTACTCCCTTTTCCTTAATTGTTCCGAACTCGAGGTTGTTTTGTTTGGTCACCAGCGTCAAAACTCTCGTGCCGATTAGGGTTCGTCTCCCGGCTACCATCGCAACCAACCAAGGCTCGACCAGGAGGAGCAGCGGGCGATCGTTCCCCAAGATTCGGAATCGAGCCTGCTTTCGTCGATTCAATACATCACAGACATGTACGGATCGAGAGGGTAAGCCGCCAACTCTCATCTAATTCTCTCGCAAAGATCGGTGTGCTTTTTGGTTGGTCTTATGCCTATCTTCTCTGTCTGTATCTTTGAACGGATCGAACCCTGATTTTGTGTCAACTCTAATGATCATCGGAGGGTGTGTGCTTAGAATTTGGGATTTTTCTGCTTTTCTTGGTATTGGGTCGCTGTTGTCTGTCGAGATGACCTGCTGAACTGGGCTGAATCAATCGGTTGGTGCATATAGTTTATTTGGTCTTGAAGCGTAGAGATAGTTTTTTCTGTTTCGGTAGATTTGAGGTCTGATGAGTTCCCGTTCGTGAGGGTTCGAAGCGAAAATTGACATCATAGGCCGTGTTCGAAGGAGCTTTTAACTCATCAGGGTTAATTACGGTCCGAGAGTGGCGAATGGATGGTTTGACACTAGTATGTCATGGGTGTGTGCTAGAAATGGTTCTGAGAAGATTACATGGTAAGATAAACCGGGTGAAAGATAATATTCACGGTTGAAATTTCTTTCTCTGCCCCAGTGGGTTAGGATTCTTTTGCTAATGTGTTTTTGAGAAATTTGTCTGACTGAGGGTCTGTATGTTTGAAGGAAACTGTTTTTGGGAAATTGTTTTCCGATTTTGCTGACGTTTGGATAACGGAATACTTATTGATCTACGGAGAATGTTTTCCATGGACTAAAAGTAACAAGTTTAGATTAGAGAAGGACGGCTTTTCTTTCTGGCCAGTAGGAAATTACTTTCCCCAAACCACCAAATAAATGAAAGATTACATTATTTTGTTAAAAATGATTTCCAGCGGCAATATTTTCCTTTATCATGAGGTTTTCAGGGAGACAAATGCGCCCTCAACTCGTGGAGACATTTTATCTCTCGTAGTTTGATGCTTATGATTAACGACTGTTGATGCTTCGTGCTTGATGGAAATCATGTAATTATGTTTGTAATCAGACACAAAGACTTGAATCTGATATACATATTTTTCGGGAGTCGTTGCGTGGTTGTGTCTTTCATCTCTTATCGTGTCTTAGATATGATGTGTTGTCAGCTTGCAAGTGCTTGTATGGTTTAACTCCCTAAATGATAGTCATTTGCCTTTTGATTGTTGTGCGTTCTGAGTATCTTCTTGAGCTGCAAAAGTAGCCTTTAGGTGTTCTCAAATGTCATAAGTCTACTTGTCTTGCTTCTTTTCCTAAACAGCTGAGGTTTGCTCTTGAGCATGGTAGGCAAGATTAATTATGTTTTGTATCACTTTGCTGCTTCACTTTATATTCAGTTGCCAGTTTAAATATTTCCGAAAGGATAATATAAGAAAATAGGAAATAGGTAATGCGGGTGTGGGTTGGGTTTGGTTATATTAACGGGTTTAGTGGGGAATTCTTTGTTGATATGAAATATTGAAGGGCAATGTTGGGAGGCGGGGGGGTGTCAGATGGGTACGAGGTCGGCTCAAAGAGACAAAGAATGATGGAATCGAATCCCTACTTCGCAGTGAGCAGCGGTCCAGCTGGATATCAACCTTTTGGATATGGTGGTGGATTTCATCCCCCTTCCTTTCCAGTTGTTCGTCTGAGGGGACTACCCTTCAACTGCACGGACATCGACATCTACAAGTTCTTTGCTGGACTTGACATAGTGGACGTTTTGCTGGTCAATAAGAATGGACGCTTCTCGGGGGAGGCCCTTGTTGTCTTTGCAGGAAACATGCATGTTGAGTTTGCCCTCCAGAGAGATCGACAAAATATGGGACGTCGCTATGTGGAAGTTTTTAGGTGCAAGAGGCAAGATTACTACAATGCTGTTGCTGCAGAAGTTAACTATGAAGGGATTTATGATACTGACTACTTGGAAAACCCTGCGCCGGCTCCATCTGGACCAAAAAGATTTGATGATAAGGATCAAATGGAATTCACTGAGATATTGAAGATGCGTGGACTTCCCTTCTCTGTGAAAAAGCCTGAAATAATAGAATTCTTCAAAGAGTATGAGGTGGTAAAAGACAGGATACATATAGCATGCAGGCCAGATGGCAAAGCAACTGGAGAGGCATTTGTGGAGTTTACCTCCGCTGAAGAGGCCAGGAGAGCAATGAGCAAGGATAAAATGACTATTGGGTCTAGGTATGTGGAGCTGTTCCCTTCAACTCGCGATGAGGCTAGGAGGGCAGAGTCAAGGTCCAGACAGTGATGGGTATTGTGAGGATGAGGGGTTTAATCATCCACTGAGATTAAGCTTTGTATTTTCCTAGCTGACTGTTACTTTTCATATCCTTGTGGACCTTTTGCTTGACAATGGATGTTGCCTTTAAACAGTTTTGCATTGCTAATAGCGGGGGATGTTTGCTTCTTCATGTTGATTTAAAGCTTTTGTTCATATGGTCTAGACAGTTGGCATTTTTTGTAGAGTAATAGTTCCTGGATCCTTGTTCATGTGAAGTAATTCCAGTTGGTGGTTCGAATTTCTCCGGTCCCAAGAAGAGCTTGTCTTGATGAGCAACCAGGTTTTATTATGATTAAGTCTAGGAAATTGTTGGGGTCAGATCTCTTCTGAGTGGTTTATCATGCGAGCCTCTGAGTCGAGATCAAAGGCTTTGGGATGAACTTTTCAATTCTTTATTTAGTCTCAATAGTATAACAGAGCTCTGAGTTTGAGTTTGGTATTGTTTTAAGCTAGTAATCTTCTTGTCCCTTCTGTAATGTTCGATTATTGTGTGTTTGAAAAAAATAAAAATAGATAATTTGGTCAGACAGCTCTTGTACGTTGAAACATGAAGAGAAATCTTCAGAATTCGGTTATCTATCCACGTTGTTTGATTGATTCGACAATGTAAACTTGCAAATGGGCTTCCAGGATAAAAAAGAATAAATGCGAGTTCTTCTCTGTCATGGTTGACTACTATTAAGTCCAGAATGTATTGTTTTTCATGTTGTTTTCACTGAATACGTTTGAAGAGGTAGCAGTCACCTTGCACGGTACTAAACGTAAATCGAAATGATAAGGCTGGGTTGAACTCAAACCTTAAGTTTGGCGGTCTTTTAACGCAACGGCAATTGCCTAAACCTGCCTTATTTGCTCCTTGAGACTCTTGGCTTGGGCGGCCCCACCCAGGCTGCGTGCTTGTTTCATCGACTCAGTTGCCCTGGCCTGTTAAAGTGATTAGCTACTTGGTGCTGGCAAAGTTCTTCTGCTTTCCTCGATTACCTGCCCGGCAGCTCGACGCCTACCCTACGTGTGGTTTTTGGGCCATTGATGGCCAGGAAAAGTTGATCCCATTTTGCTTGGTGTTGCATCTTTTGAAGAGGTGATGCGGGAGTGATATATGCGCCATACCTCTGTGTATCATTGAACGTGCGATGCTGAGTAGCACGGAGTATACGACTAAGGTTCATTGACCACGATACTCTTGAAGCATCTTACAGGTGACAAAGGTTCGGGTTCGAGGAAATTGGGTAGAATGGCGGACCTTAATTTCATTTCAGATGATCTGCATCGTAGTTCTTGATGTTGTTGGGTTTCGTGGGAGCCCCTCGTCATCTGACGAATGGTTCTTTATACCTACATAAGAGACGACGAGATCAACCGGTTTCTCGAATTAACTTCTCGAGATTTTCAGTGCCAATGAGCTCGGGCAAAATCGCCTCGACGCCTTACCTGTAAGTTTTTCATAGACCATAGTAGAGTTAGCCCCATGGATTGCATATGACCTGGATGTTGGAAAGATTTTTCTCGAATCTAAAATCAACTGGAAATCCCAAAACTTAAATCAACCGAGACAATGTTACGTGATTACGGCACATTATCTTTGGGATGGCGAGATCGGTCTTTTCACAATGCAAATTTAGTGATGACTGCCCAATGCATGACGTTATTTTGTACACGGATCTCTTTTATTGCTATGTACCCTTAGCTAACTGGTATTCGGCCTTTTGATTCCTTCCATGCGACAATTCCGCGATTGTTTGCAAAAACCTCTCCCACATCTCTGGTCAGTTCAGTATTCATCCACTTGCTTTGTTAATATAAAAATTTGTCAATCGAAAGTCTTGAATCCCATTTTCCCTTCCTTCGATTATTTCTGTTCATTGTTTTTAAAATCTTTCTTAATTCCTTGATTTTTTTTTCTTGTATCCCTTTATTGTTCTTCTCTGTCTGGATTGGGTCTTGTCTCCACGCTTCTTCTTTTCTTTTTGAAAAAAAACTGCACTTTTGTCCTACTAACACTCTTTCTTGTTATGGGTGATAATCTAACAACAATTTGCTTCACAGTATCTCATTAGTTAAATGAGATATTGATACTTTCAATAGTTTCCCAAATGGAAAGGAAAAATAAAAGACACAAGAACATGATCTTTTTGTTTACCATTTGTTCCCTAGAGATTGCATACAACGAGATTTGCTGAACACTCCTCACTTCATCAAATTGAAAAAAACCACCACCACAGTCTACAAGCATCATGGTCACGGACAACTTTGGAACTCTTTAACACTGCAGAAGCAGAACATACTGTCTCAATCACGTTATCTTTACCATGTCTGCGCAGTACTATGATCGGGTTATTCAGCAAATCACATGGAGATAACCCTCTTGGACGATGACTATTGAAGGTAAGGATATAAGAAGGTTATGACAGAAAAGAATGCAAGTATATAAATAAGCAGGACAAACTCCCTGGTGAGGGATCATAAGGAGGAGCAGAGTAACACGGAAAATAAAAATTACGGAACATGTGAGATGGTAGTAAGCATGTTTCCTAAGGAACAAAATGATCAGGCCATTGGAGAACTTTGTGACGATGTTTGACTAGGAAAGTAATAATCAGTCTCTACAATCGATGTACATATGGGAATAATCCGTTCTTGCCATGTATAGCAGTTGCCGTCCACCAATACTAACTGCCCTACTTTCATGTGAAACTCCGGTTCAGTCTGTCTGTCTGGATGACCCAGGAACAGAACCGTCAAGCATGAGATATAAAAAGCTCCTGAAGACACGACTATCAGCAAATACATGATACACAGTTAATTCATTTTGTTTATTGGACAGCGTGAGGAGGAAGGTTTTACAACTATTTCTTCTTCTTCTTCTGCAAATAAGAGTAGCTTCTCTGAAAACTGAGCACTGCCCACACCAAGTGCCATAACCCCATGTCAGGCCAAAGTGCATCAGGTGCATATAAGGGACAGTAAGTGGTCTGCCAAAGAAGGAAGTTGCTCAGCCGAGTCTCCCCTGAACTTCTTATGACTATGTCTGGATCAGGCGCCACCGCCATGTACAAATTCTTCTCGATATCTACCAGTTTTATGATTGGATACTTGTGCATCTTCTTAGTATCATCTGATCTTTCTTGATGTGATCCCAGTCCAACGTGTTTGGAGATGCCATTTTTCATCTCCTCCCCCTTGACTCTTTTGTCTCTGCAACTGCATGGGGAAATGGACACTTCAAGTTCATCCATCTCACCATTCATTTCCTTGATTTGTTCATTTCCTTCAAAAGCATTAGCTTCATCTAGCTTCTCTTCACAGGATCTTTGGATGGCATGCACTATTTCGTCACGGGAGGTATAGGCCACGCATATCAAAAGCATAGTCTTGTTGTTACTTGCAGTAGCCTTCATGGCCTTCTCTGCTGCAATCTGAACATTCTCATTCAAAAGTTCCAAGTTCCCTATGAAGTGCACCCTTATGCCATATCGATCAAGAACACTTCCTATCTTAAGCAATTCCTCAATTTTTTCCACGATCAAATCCATCAGGCATTGGACCTCATCAGGCCGTCTTTTGAAATTGTCGATGCTGAAGGCATAGACCGTTACATACCTCATTCCCAAATCATAGCAGTAACCAAGAATAGTCATGAGAGATGAAAATCCGGCCCTGTGGCCATCCCCTTCTACTAGGTTTCGCCTCTTCGCATATCTCCTGTTTCCATCCATGATGAAGGCGACGTGACTGGGGATGGGGCCCACTGACAGGGCTCTGAATAAGCATTTTCTCAGAAAACCACAAATAGTTCCCATGATTTTACTGGTACTGCTGCTTTCGTGCTGCATCGCATGCTCCCCAAGCAAATTCAGCCACTCAGTGCAAACATGACCTGCTAAAGATGAATTCATGATCAGACACTACACCGCAAAGTGCGATGTCCAGGTGTTAAATCAAGTAGAGAGTGGATAATGTCCTAAGGATTGGAGAATGGTTCAGTGAGAACTATATGATACAGAAGGAAGCTTAGTAAAGGCACAATGCATAGCCAACATCATCAACCGATGTGCGTCCATACTAGGAAAGAAAACCCAATGAGGCAAACTGCTTTCCTTTTGTCTTCCTTTCGTTGAAATCAGCTGGCTATTTTTCACTTAATTTCTCTAGGAAAGAGAACATATTTTGTGCACGTAATGTGGTTAAAATTGCAACGGAGTTTTACTAAGCAATAGCAACCTCGCATGATGATTCCAGCGATTGCTTAGACATGACCAAAAATACTGCATGTATCGCTAGACAAACTGTTTTTTTTTTTTTTTTGGTAAATATCGCTAGACAAACTGTTCTCCACATCTAAAAGCAAGAAGCCTATTACCATTGCTTGCATTTTACACCCTATGCTCGTCTAGGAAAGGAAAGTGTCACCTTTCTAGCAGCACTAAGACGACCGCATCCCAGATTAAGCTGTCTATTAGCATTAATGAAATGAAAACTAGAGGAGAAAGTATAGCCCAAGAAATCCACCGCTCGATGCTAAATTTAAAAGTTCATGAAAGTAAATCGTTATTCCCGGTCCCAATCTGCAATGACCATATTTGCAATCCAAACCCAGTTTACCTCCCCAAACTTGCATTTTGGTGACTAGCTCGCCCCGTTCAAATTGATATGGGATGGTCACAATTTAAAGGGTTATGAATCCTTTAGATTAGAGGAGATCACCCGTTGATTCAGAAGTCACCACCATCCAGTATACACACAGGAAGTAGAAATCTGAAAATACAACTCTTGAAAAAGGACAGAGCCAAATGAAACTTTTGATGTGATTCTTTGCTCAACAACGAAATTATCACAAATACGCAACAAGCCCACTGCAAAGTATTCGTTGACAAATGCTCACTCAACATTAACTTCATCACCAACTTGAACTTAAGTTTAGTTTTTTAGATGGCAGTATCAACTAGCCATGTAAATGCAGAAAACGCGAAGAAAAAACTTAAGATGGCAGCACCAGGTTCGCGCATCATCACAGTGAATGCAAGCAATTTAGTCGTACAACAACAGAATTTGACGAGGCTAAAATGGAAAGGGAATTAAAAAGGGAGATTCAGATGGAGCCCCTGACGGGGCAAAAAGAAAACCACCTTGAGATAAAAGATGGAGAAGTATAAAGCCACTAACCTCCGAACTCAAAGCATTTCAGAAAAATGCACATGAACATAATAACAACTCGAAAAGAAAACACTGCTATATGTTCGAGAAAGAGGACAAAAACAGCGAGCTTTGTCGCTTACCCCATGGTGTTGCGCGAGGAATCTCGTGAAAGTTGTGGCTGCTTTGCTTCTGGGACCCTGCGAGAGACTGTTCTTCAGGAAACTTGGAAACTACCAGCCCCCGCAAGAAACGCAAAAGCTGGAAGGGCCTGAACTTTCCAGGGTCATTGGATTTGTGAGGCCGGCGTTCATCACACTGAGACAGGTGTGACGAAAGGATGGAAGTGGGGTCACTTTCCACTCATGAGCGAGACACCCATCTTAACTCACCCTCTCAATGACGACATTGATTCATAAACGAGCAATCGGAAGGAAATCCATCCACTAAAATTTGCGAAGAAGAAAGAGAGGTAGGCGCAGATTGTCGACCAGCGATTGCGGAGCGAGTCTGAGAGCAGATGTTTCGAGGAAAGAGTTTATTACGGGATGTTTATCACTTTGTTTGTTCCTTTGTCGGGTCCGAACTCGGAAACGACGTCGCATTTTTAGCTTATGGTTTCTGCTCCAGTTCTTCTTCTTCTTCAGGGCTTATGCATTTGATTTAACCATGGAATATTAAAAAACAAGTGCAACACAAAACCCAAAAAAAAAAAAACGGATGAACAGAGAAATAACCAGGTTTTAAATGCTGAACTAGGAATACTATTTTGCAAGTGTGACATGTATTAAAGTATAATCTTATCAATAAATATGACGGGTTCCGTTAGATTTACGTTATTTGCGTCATAAGCTGATCTACCTAAATTCATTTTTTTGTAACTTTGTGTGGATTGAAGTGAAGAAAAGGAGAAAAAACTAATGAGAAAATTATATCCTATCAATTACATATAAATTACTCTAGATCCATGCTATTTACGCAAGTCAAAAAGCTAAGTTTCATCGATAGTAAGACTTGCATATTGTTCACGACACCATTCTTGTTACGATCTTCGTGGTGCCAACTCATCAAATCGGATGTTTTAGGTCACATAAATAATTGTCTTAGTCATAGCTTAAAGGATCTTTATGTTAGTGGGCCCATAGAAAATGTCATCTAGACAAAATTTAAGTCGATGCATAAATTAAGGCGACGAGAGAAAGACGACCCAACGTCATACAAAAACTTTCTTCTGTCTCTTCTTTTTGGATATTGTGATGGCCACAGTAGTTTCTTCTTCATAGTTTTTCCAGCGAGAACCTCCACATAATATGCACCTGTCCTTATCGACGTTTTGCTTCCAGGATAGCATGCAAATCTCAGGGCAGGCATGTTATCTTCTCCTACTTTAGACTAGAACTACCTAAGGTGTTCTCCATTTCATGTAAGTTTGCAGGAATAATCGCGGGACATCTTCTTCTAAGCCAAGTTTTAGACCTCCACCAACTTTATCATCCATTTCGCATCCGGATCGCTTCACAAGCACCATCAACAGTGTCATCATCTCATGCGATTCAGGAATCACGTGAAGTTCCAATATCATTCCCTTGCATGATACCATTCGCTACCAAATGATCGTGCGCTGTCGCTCGACTCTAATGCACAGAGCACACACTCTTGAGGAGGGGGCAGAAGTTTTCCAGCATCAGGTTTGGTTCTAAAGGCGAAAATGAGAATCTCCTCCTTGCCGTCCCTATATTCTTGACCTACCTGACGGCAACTCAAGCATCTATTTTCACTTTCGGCCATCCATAGCAACTGACTACAAATTAAATCACAAATTCTAAAAATTTAGCACGAGAGAATAGACAATTCCAAGTTCAAAGGGAGAAACAATTTAATCAGCCACAGAGGCAGGCAGATCAAATTTCAGTCGGAAAAAACGGCTAGCAAATGACCGAAACATAAACCCAGTAACTAAGGAATGCTTACATACAGAAAAAGGCTATTTGGGCATGGCATTTAGACAATTATAAGTTTTGATGACAAATGAAAATGAATGTAGAAACTATGAATGAACACTTCCTTACAGGTTCTAGTTAAAGAATATGAACAAGCATACAAATGGAAATGCATTGCCTTCTTGTGTTCAAGAATAATAATTATATACCACCGTACTATCCTCCTCTTCTAGCACTGGTTCCACTTCCACCCTCAATCCAGTGTGCTGCACAAATACATTCAAAATGAAGGTGTTTTCATAGAAGCCCATAGCTAATACTTTTTCGCATGGTCTAAATCTATTCTAATTACAATTACAGTTCACAGCCAAAATGACGTCTACACTTGTTTGGTCTAACCGTGCTCGAGATCCACATCCAGCAACATTCTTTATTCTGCAAAAAACTAGCGATAACACTAACAATAACAACCATGACTATACTGATCACACTACTATGTGATAACAAACATATATACAATGAAAAGTAAGAAAGTTAATCGTCAATGTCATATAGTGAAAACTTGAAAACTCAAGAGGATACTTCCCATTCATGTAACCAAGATACTTAGAACTAAAGATATTTTACTTGAATGACACAGTTTCACAACCAAAACTAGTACGTCCGAATATCTTGTGTACATTATATACATTGGTAACATCAACAACAATAAAAATGAGTATATGGAACACACTATTATGTGATGCCAATCATACACGCAGTAAGAAGTAGCATCTCCACTAAGCAAGTAGTGAAAACGTCCCCTTGATTGTCTATAAGATGATTTTCAATATCATATAGCCGAAATCCAATAGGATAATTCCCATTCAAATAGTAAGTAATCAAGAAAACCCAGCACTAAAGATTTTTTTTGCAAGATATAAACCTTTTTACTCTAATATTATAGGTTTATAACAAAACTAGTACATTGAGTATCACGGGGCGCATTACACACATTGTTTATATGTATTCTTTAGCTAGAAAACTAATGATAACATTAACAAAAATAAAAATTACCAGTTCAATCATATTTAGGTCATACTATTCAATGATCACATTCATATTTATATTGAGGAACAGAAACCCCACTCAGAAAGTAGTATACCGAGATAATTACCGATGTCATATAGTGAAAACCCAGTAGGATAATTCACATTTAAACAGTAAGTACTCAAAAAATTCTAGTACTAAAGATTTTTTTGCAGGATATAAAGCATATTTACTCAACTAAAGTAGCTTCGTAATAAAAACTAGTACGTTCGAGTATCTTGAGGCATATCATACATATAAATAATGAGAAGTAGGATCCCCACTCATAAAGTTGGGAAAACATTCTCTAATAACTGTCAATGTTAAAACTAGTAGGATAATTCCCATTCAGAAAGTAACTAATAAAGAAATTTGGTATTCAAAATTTTTCTACGATATATTAACCCATCTACTTGAATAATACAGGTTCATAACAAAAACCAGCACGTCCGAATATGATAGGGCCTATCGTACATATTGTTTATATGTATTTATTAAGCAGAAAACTAATGATAATATCAACAGCAATAGTAATGACTATACCGATCACCATACATTGTTCATGACAATTATATAAACATCAAGAAGTAGGATCCTCTCTCAAAAAGTAGTGAAAACATTGATTTAGAATAATTATCAACATCACCTAATGAAAACCCAATAGGATAATATCAATTCAAAAGGTAAGCAATCAAGAGAATCTAAATCTAAAGATTTTTTTAGCAATATACAAACCTACATACTCAAAAACAAAAACTAATATATCCGAATATCACACTACACATCATACACGTTGTTTATATGTATTTATCTAATAGAAAACAAGTGATAACATCAACAATATTGATAAAGGCTATACTGGTCATGCTACTATGTGATGACAATCATATATGTAGTTAAACATAGGTTTTTCGGCAAGAAAATAGTGAAAACATCCTTATGTAGTATAATCCCAATAAGATAATTCCCATTTAAAAACTAAGTAACAAAGTAAACCTTGCTACAGATTTTCAAACAATATGTAAACATATATACTTAAATAATACATGTCGATAACAAAAATTACTGCATCAAAATATCATAAGGCACATCATACACGTTGATTATATGCATCATCAAGGAGAAAAGTAGTGATGCCATTATCAAAAAGAATAATGACTATACTGATTGTACCGCTATGTGAATACTATCATATATAAGTGAGAAGTAGGATCCCACTCAAAAGTAGTCAAAACATTCACTAAGATAATTATTGGTTACATATAACTGCATAAGATAATTCCCATTCAAAAGGTAAGTAAAGAGAAAAATCAGTACTATAGATTTTTCTATACTATCTAAACCTACTTGCTCGAATAATGTATGTTTATGATAAAACTAGTATATTTGAATATCACAGTGCACATCACAAACATTGTTTATATGTATTCATTAAGTAAAAACCAGTGATAACATCAAAAACAATAACAATAGCTATACTGATCACATTACTATACGATGATGATCATATATACAACAAGAAGTAGGATCCACACTCAAAGAGTAGTGAAAACATCTATTTATATAATATAAACCTAGTGAGATAATTCCCATTCAAAAAGTAAACAAAAAAAAATACTACTAAAGATATATAAACCTATTACTTGAATATTAGAGGTGTGTAGTAAAATCTAGTAAATTTGAATACCACTGGGCACGTCAAAGACTTTGTCTATATGTATTCTTTGAGTAGAAAACTATAAATAACATTAAAAATAATAACAATGACAATACAAATCACACAACTATGTGAGGTGAGAAGCACGAACCCCACTTCAAAAGCACTGAAAATATTCCTTAAAGATAATTATCCATGTCATATAAGGAAAACCCAGTAACATAATTCTCATTCAAAGTAAGTAATCGAGAAAATTCTATACTAAAGATTTTTTTGTAGGATATAAGCATATTTACTCAAATAATATAACTTCATAACAGAACTAGTACATTTGAATATCATGAGGCAAATTAAAGACATCGATAATATGCATTCTTCAAGCGAAAAACTAGCGATAATATCAACAAAAATAACAATGACTATACCAATCATATACTACTATGTGATAACATCATTTTTAGATTGGAATGTAATGTTTTCACTCATTGTTTATATGTATTCATCGAGTAGAAAACTTATGATAACACCAATAACAATAGCAATGGCTACACTAATCACACTAATGTGTGACAATAATCATATATACAATGAAAACTGGGATCTCCACTCAACAAGAGATGAAAACATCCTTTTAAGATAATTGTCAATATGGAAAAGTAAGTAATTAAGAAAATTTAGTGCTAAAGATTTTTGTGCAATGCATAAGCTTATTTGCTCGAATAATATAGGTTCATAACAAAACTTAGTAAATTCGGATATCACGAGACGCATTAGACACATTGTTTATTTGTATTTATCAAGTAGAAAACTACTTGATAACATTAATAAAAATAACAATGGCTATAATGCCCAAGCTACTATCATAAAAAAAGTGAGGAGGGATCCTAACTCCAAAAGAAGTGAAAACATCCTTTAAGATAATTATTAATGCCAAATAGTGAAAACCTAAAAGTATCACTCCCATTGAAAAAGTTAGTAATCGTGAAAACCTAATACTTAAGACTTGTCCAGCAATATATAAACCGTTTACTTGAACAATACATGTCCATAATACGATCCAGTACATCCGAATAGTACTAGGCACATCATACACAATGTTTAATTGTATTCATTAAAAAAAACAGCAATAACATTATTAATAATACAAATGATTATACTAATCATACTACTATATCATGACAATCATATGTACAGCGGGAAGTAGGATACCCACTTAAAAAGTAGTGAAAACATTTTAAAGATAATTATTTACTTCAAATAGTAAAAACCGAATAGAACCGTTTCTATTAAAAAATTAAGTAATCATGATAAACCAATACCAAAGATTTTTCTAGAACATATAATTTTATAATCAAATATTATAGGTCCATAGCAAAAACTAATACATCGATGTCACGAGACACATTGTACATATTGTTTATATGCATCATCAAATGAAAACTGCCGTTAACATCAACATCAATAGCAATGCCAACTCCAAGCACCATAATATGTGATGATAATCATATATACAACGAGAGGTATGATCCCACTCAAAGAGTTAAAGAACATCCACTAAGATGATTATAAATGTCGTATAGCCACAATCCAGTAGGATAATGTCCATTTGAAAACTAAGTAATCTATAACAAGATAGCACAACACTAAAGATTTTCCACAGTACATAAACCTATTAACTCGAATAATATTGGTTTATAACAAAATCTCGGACATTCCAGTACCATGGGGTAGTATCCACTTGTAACACCCTTGTTCACATGCATTATTGAGTACTAGGTAGCTAGTAGCAGGGACAACAATATAAGCTAGTCACAAAGAATATACAAGCACTACCAAAGTAATAATAATAATCGGTATCAAGAGCAACATCGTTGTCACCGTCATTAGAATCTAGGTAACAAGAAGAAGAGTAATTGAAACCACAAAGTCATTATATTTATCTTCAATTAATTCACTAAATTAGTAGAGAAATAGTGATGCATGTAGCTCTCTCCGAATATAAAGTGGCCAACATCTTCAATCACAAGTTAGGCGAAACGTAGTTAAGGTACAGTGGAAGAATATCATCACCATATAATCATCCATAGTCAGTGATTTATACAGTGTTTGAAGCAAAGGGTAAACCACATGCCCATGTGTAAGACATAGAGCACATATTTAGAACTCGCGAGCGAGATATAACGGCAGTCATTTCTATCAGATCAATCCCATTGTTGCTTGTCCAACTCAAGACTCAATTCATAAAACAAGGAAAATACAAACCCCAATCCTCTATACTCAGAGAACTCATGACTCATGACGCAATCTCTTAATAAAGATAAATCCAAGAATACCAAGGACACTCAAGAATGAAGAAACAGGCCCATGCTTCGGCCTCCAAATAAAAAAGATGAAACAGTCTTATGCATGTAATGCTTTGCATATTGCTTGGAAGTACGAACGCTAGTCAAAGTAGAATCCACTCTCTTCATGCATGCATGCACGTTCGCATACTCCACTTAAGTGCCATCGCTGTCGCTACCCCCCTCTTCATCACTATCCTTTGGGGCTTCCTTGTTCAGATCCAACTCCATGTGGATCTTCTTCCTCTGAGCCTCCGCTGTTGAAGAAGATGGGCTGCCCTCAGCCGCGGCACTGCTTTCGCCCTCCGTTCTACTCCCCTCCGCCAGAATCGTGTGCCCTATGTTCAGCAAGGCTGATGTGAGTTCCTCCGCTTGCTCCTCTTGCACCTGCTGCTTTGGGGGTGATATCGGCGGAGGAAAGACGCCCCGCCACTGCCTGTCCTTGTGGCTGCGCATGTGTCCAAAGAGTGCCTTCCAGCTGCTGAACGGCCTATCGCAAACGCTGCACGGCATTGGCAATTCCAGAGCATCGAACGCTGCCTTCTTCCTCTTCTTCTTGGTGCCCTCTGTGTCTGCTTTTCCGCCTTCAGGGCTCTCACTTGGCGGTGGAGGAGACCCCGCAGCAGTGGCGGAGGAACTGCCTGTGACGGCCGGTTGTTTCCCTGGTGCGCTCAGCAGCTCCTTGCTCCCTTCCTCTTTGCCGCCACCCTCTGGGCTCCCTGCCGGGAATGGGGGAGGAGAAGAATCACCACCACCAGCACCGAGTGACGTGGCAGAAGAACTGCCGATCGGTCCAGTTCCGGTGCTCGGTGAGGCAGAAGGAGACGCATCTCCACCATCCCCGCTCACTTGGTCCTGCTTTTGGTGGGAGGGTTCGGATCCGGAGGGTGCTTTGTCCATGATATGAGAATTGAAACGATGGGAAAACCACACAGATTAATAATTCAAAAGTTACAAATGAAAAACTGGGTTCGCAACGATCTGAGCGAGAGGGAAATGAAGGAGTATGTATTGAGAATTTTAGGGGGAGAGGCTCGAATGCTGGTGGTTAGATCATGAGCAGTTTTTGCTCTGTTTGCCCTAATTCTCTCTCGCCCTTACTCTGTGCAAATCCAAGAAAGAGCACTCTGTGCACAAACACGACGTTTCATTTAAAGCGAGTCTGGACTGCCAACGTGTCAACAGGACAGTCATGATACCCGCGAATCCTCTGAAGGAAGCCAAAATGGGCAAGTGCATTGCATGTGCATAACTCGCTAATAAGGCAAGTGATTAACCATAGTGGGATTTTAGTTACCCAAAATGACTCTTCCCTCTATCCTCCATTGACCGGCTCGAGTAAATGCGTGGTAGGTGATTATCAATTGAGTCGCGTTAAGGAGTACTATGGAGATACTAATTAACATTATTGAAATTTGCCTCACATATGTTAATAAATTTTGAAAATTAAGTGATGACATGTTTTGAAAAAGTCGTTAGCGATAAGTTATGGGGTTTAACTATAGCTAGGATTGGTCACATGTTGGGAATTCGTTATGTGTTTGGTCGCCAACGCATGTCCATAACACAAAAAGGCATCTATCTTACTAGGAAGGCAATCCAACTCCCTTTCCTATCTTAGTTGTGCTGTAGATCGCGCCGTCACCCCTCGCGATCCTTGTCCGCCGCCGCCACCCAACCATTTTCTTGACGGCGACACAAACACCACAATCGAGGCATCTCAATACTTTCCTCTCTTATCCCCCAACCTTATGTGTCTTTCTATTCTCGATCAAAACTTAGATCTGGTCGACTTGAGGCTTGTCGCCTTAGAGGGATAATTACAAAAAAGGACCTAAATATATTATACTTGTGCCAATTCAACCCTAAATTTTTTAGTTGGCTAATTTTAAAACTTTTTGATAAATTTGCTAATATATCTCATCAGACCATTTTGGTAGCAAAATTGCTAAAGTAAATGTCAACTGTCTTACATGGTATGATCGGTGCTAAAGTAGACAATATTTTTATTTTGAAAATAATTTTCTGATTTTTTCATTTCCTTTCCATTTCTTCACTTTTTTATATACATTGTGATCAATAATGGTTGCTGGAGCTTTTCGACCATTGGATGAGGGCCATGAAGCCCTTCCCAGCCATTGGTGAGGGTTATGGCCCTCATTTGGGTGAGGCCATCGTGACCATGAGTGAGGCTACCTTGATTAGATCTGGGTGAGGTCAACCTTGCCGACTGAGCATGTAGGCAGCTTTGCTCGTAACTGGCCTTGCCCGATTTTGGACAAGGTGGCCTTGATGGTTTGGGTGAGGCTAGCCTCACCTAGACCATCGAGCCTCACCCAAACCATCGAGGCCATGAGGGATTTGTGACCTTTGTTGGCAGTCTTTGCAGCCTTGCTTAGTGGCTAGTGAGTTCTAGAAACCTTTGTTGATCATATAGAAAAAAAGAAATAGAAAAAAGGAAAAATTAAAGATAAAATAAATAAAAAATTGAAAAATATAAAAAATATTAAAATGTTCTTATATTAATGTTGGCCATGCCACATAAGATAGCTAATATCCACGGTAGCAATTTCTTGCTAAAGTTGGCCTGATTAATTAAATTGATGAATTGTTAAAAAATTTATGATTAAATTGATTAAATTAAAAGATTTATAACTAAATTGACACATGTGTAGTGGGTTTAAGCCTTTTTGATAATTTTCCCGACCTCAAATCCAATTGATCTAAGGTGGACTACAGCTTCGACCACCACCGTTGACCTCAAACCACAGCCGACGATTGTGGTCGGCATGGCCATGCCTTGGATGCTTTGTAACAGCGAGAGACACAAGAGATAATAGCTTCCATGGCAGTGACGGTGTTCGTCGAGCGGCAAGGACGACGACATTGATGTCAAGGCCAAGGCGGCGAGCATCGGTGGGTGCCGGCATGACGAACTTTTTTATTTTCTTCATTTTTGCATGGAGGGGGTGTTTGGAATTTTTTCCCCTCGAATTTTACGTTGCAATTGAGTTTACACATTGATCACTATAAAATCCGTCAATGAGCAACATGCGTCCTAGCGGCAGAATAAAACACTACTGGCTGATGCTGCTAAACCTTGCCTCTTAACAACAGTCCTGGGGACAATGTTTAATATGTTTCTTGTCAATTAGATTTTGTGGGTGTCGCTGAAATATATTATGTTTATGATCTTTTTGATGAAAGTCGCAGAGATAATGACTTCGAAAATCACAACGATAATGACTAAGGTCTGCTATACCTAAAGTTGAAAGCTACCGACGCCATGCCACAGCTACTATAAAAGCCAGGATCAAAAGCAGCAGCTGCTCCAAATTACAAAGTGCATTTGAAAGATAACCTTAATCGGACCCGTTACACGCGAGCCCCAATTTACACGCATCGTTCGATAAGGTGGCCCCGTGTGAGACCCGCCAAATCTAACCAATCATAGTTCCGAGATGGGAGGTGTACCCATTACTTGCTTGTGTACTGGGGCTCGTCCTCATTCGGTACGCTTTTGCCTCCTAATTGCACGTTAATCACTAGGGTAGCCTTCGCCACTCGTTCAATGGATAGTCTCTAAGGAAAGGATATACACATGTTGAGCAACTAGAAGGTTAATAAGTCATAAGGGTATGAAAGACAAACTTTACAGGTTCAGTATATTCAAAAGAAGTGAAAAGGAGATTTACTTTTTACGTATATCATAGCGCGTCGACATAGACATTCACAAAACCAAACAAGTGTAAATGATTTTTGCGACATGACCGTCCATATCCATTGTTAGTAACTTAAAAATCGAGTAGAGACTACAAGTCCACAATAGTCAAAGGAGTAGCAACTTGAAGCAAATGGAGATCATGCGGGACTGCGTGTGTATGGCATTTCCATTCTTTTTGGCCAGCAAAGTGTCTACTAGACGTAGACGCCATGAGTATGGTTGCTGATGACTATCTGAAGCATTCAAATAAGCAGAAACCCTACCTGATGTTAGACAAAAATAGCAGACTGGATGCTGCCATTAAAGCAAATTCTCCTCATTCGTCTCCGGCGCTCTCGATAAGAAAGTGTTATCCTAGTCTTGTGTAGAAGATTTGACAAAATGCCGCTTAAAATCTCTGAAAGATCTTTGAACCTAGTTGGGATAACTTGTGAGGTTAGTTTAGGTTAAAGTTATATTGAGAGAGACATGCGCAGTTCAAAAGAAAAACTCCCAAGCTTAGTTAGATTTTAGGCGGGAAAAGTGCCAAAAAAGTCATAATCCTTTGCCATTTGTGCCAAAAAAGTCATAAATCTTTTTTTGGTGACAAATAAGTCCTAAACCTTTATAAGTGGTGTCAAATAAGTTTCCCATCGGAAAAAGCGCACGTGGCTCGGCGGAGCTTGTCGGCGGCGCCAACTTTTTTTTTCTTCTTCTTCTTCTTCTTCTTCACCGGCAGAGCCCTCGTCGGCGATGGGCGAGGGCGGCGGGGGCTGGGGAGGCGGCCACCGGCC
This sequence comes from Melaleuca quinquenervia, assembly GCA_030064385.1. Classification (NCBI taxonomy): domain Eukaryota; kingdom Viridiplantae; phylum Streptophyta; class Magnoliopsida; order Myrtales; family Myrtaceae; genus Melaleuca; species Melaleuca quinquenervia. Next base: position 17,473,009 of record CM057727.1, on the reverse strand, counting down.
TCCCCCGTCGCCGGCGAGGCTGGGCGGGCAGCCCCGCCCCTGCCCAGACAGGGGCGGACAGGGGCCGCCTCGCCCAGCCCAGATCTGGGCGGGGGCGACCTCGCCCGGCCCCCGCCCAGATCCAGGCGAGGCCGGCCTCGCCCGGCCCTCGCCGGCGACGGGGGAGGCCGGTGGCCGCCTCCCCAGCCCCAGCCCCCGCTGCTCTCGCCCATCGCCGACGAGGGCTCCGCCGGTGAAGAAGAAGAAGAAGAAGAAGAAAAAAAAATTTCGACGCCACGTTGGCGCCGCCGACAAGCTCCGGCGAGCCACGTCGGCGCTCTGGCTAGCCACGTGTGCTTTTTCCGGTGGGAAGGACTTATTTGGCACCACTTATAAAGGTTTAGGACTTATTTGGCACAACTTATAAAGGTTTAGGACTTAATTGGCACAAAAAAAAGGTTTAGGATTTTTTTGGCACAAGTGGCAAAGGATTATGACTTTTTTGGCACTTTTCCCGATTTTAGGCGAAGTGATTTGAGTCTTATGTGGGATTCTTGGGGGATCCACCGGATTCAATAGCTCCAATCGACGATATGACCCGTCGCAATATTTTATTGTTCTGGTCGTGTAAAAGTCAAATTAGAATATCCATTCATTCAAATTATGCTTGTCATTACTAAATTTATTACCACAGGTTCTTCTTTTTCAAATCAAGACATGCTCAAACGGTCTACTTTCTGTCAGAGACACGTTCATACTAAGGCTTTGAATATAGTAAGCGTGCATCAGATTCGCCCCCTATCGTTTTCAAGTGGCATAGCATAGACATGCGCTCCTCTTTCTTTGTCAAATGCACATGTGCCTTTGTATTTTGATCTCTTTGCTTGCGCTTTCTTTGTCAAATGTATACCTTCTGTCAAAGACACGTTCATACTAATTTTTCTTTTCCCCCGACAAAGAAATTTTGGGATTTTCATTTCGTGTTTAATCTAACAATTTTAAGCCATGGAATTTAAGATGTTGTGCATACCAAACACCATTATCGCGATAGCCTTGTACCCCCATTTTGGCTTGCGATGATAGTATTCTTACATCCGCGTTTGCAGTATTCTGCATTTGGTTGCTGGGACGTACATTGAGATGTGATCATATTAAATAAGACAAAAATGACCTGGATGATAGAAAAACTCATTAAATGATTTATGACTTTTTGAAAATTCCAATTCTGAAAACTGAAAAAGAAAAAGAAAAGAATCCATTGCAACAACAACTGCTATAATTGACCACAGTTGTCGCAACGCACACCGCTTGCGGCCACCCTCCATGGGGGTCGCCTCTATTGTAGTTATCTAACCATGATATAAAAAGTCCAAAGTAGTCCTAGAAACACCATATAGCATAAGATTGTTATATTCCGATTTTATCCGGTCTGCCATATGCAACCATAAAGCATTTGACGATAATTAAGATATTAAAGTTCATTATATAGAAAGATATCTATGCTCATTATAACTTGGGTTGACACGACTATACATGTATACATATATATCAAGTAAATCGAGTTTGGTCTGCATATCTAGATATTATGGTTTTACCAATTAGGAACATAACTATTTGGCCATGTCACTTTTGGACGCAACCAGCTCACACAATTCACACTTCCCTTCTATTTCCATCCCTTAAACTCCATCCTCGCGAAAGGAAAAACAATTGTTCAATTTCTCTACAAAGCAGATGACGTTTACCAGAAAGAGGGAGGGGCATCATCGTGCATCCCAATCAATGTTCGATTGCGACAGCTCAAATTCGAGATTTGGAAAATTCGCGGATATGGATCGGTGGCTGGCCACGTCACGAATGTGCAGACTTGGATGCTGTGGATTTAGGTCTTATCCTCCAAATATTTCGTCTTAGGAAGTTCAATTAATGACAAAATCAGGTGTTTCCTTAGATAAACCACTGTTGAATGAGAGCGACCAACCTCGATTGGGAATGAAATCCGTCCTGTCTTGGAAATTTCTGAGCAGAGGAGGGAGAGCTGGCCCACGTGTCCGACTGCGGCGCAATGAATAAGATGCCAAGTCAGAGAAAAAAGAGGGGGGAAAAGTGCGAAAGAACGGGCCCCACATTCTACTCAGGCATCATCCACGCGGCGATGTTCTATTCGTCCACGCAGGCAACTGGGGGGAGGGGAGTGGAGCGGAGCGTAGAGAAGAGGAGGCTCGTTCCGGTCCGACGTGCCGTGAGGATCAAACCGTCACATCCGATCAAGCGGAATGGCCCATGAAATAAAATAAAATAAAATAAAATATAGGGAAAATGGGGAAATGCGAGAGATTTGAAATCAGGTGCGGCACGCCGCACGACAGCACAGGTGACCGTTGTTCGGACCGAAATATAGGAAAAAGATCAACGAAAAGAAAGTCGTCGCGAAGGGGCACGATCCAACGGTCTCGCTTCACTAGCCGTTGCGTTTGAAAAAAAAAAGGGAACAAAAAAAGAAAAAGAAAAGAAGAGCGGCCTGGGCCGTCTTCTTCTTCTTCAGACGTCTCAAACCCTTCATTTCTCTCTCTCTCTCTTTCTTGCTCGCGAGATCGAAGTCTCTCTGGGTGGTGGGTGTTTTTTGAGAGAGAGAGAGAGAGAGAGAGAGAGAGAGAGAGAGAGAGAGAGAGAGAGAGAGAGAGAGAGAGAGAGAGAGAGCTTGCTATTGAGGAGTTGATTGTTCTTCTCTCAGATAAAGCTAGCAAAACGGAAATGGGTTTGTCTGATGAGAACAATGCAGTCCTGAGCAAACCCACAAATCTTCAAGGTAAACGAGGGGTTCTTGTTTGGTTTTTTTATTCTTGTGCAGCTTAAGAATCGGACTCAATCTGGGCGAGCATTTCCTTTCTCCGGATCTGATACCGTTTGCTTAATGGATGTCCGTCGATCAGGAGGGTTGGAGATCGGAGGCAGGAAATTTGGGCAGGAGATTAGGCAAACCAGGAGGGCATTAAGCGTGATTAACCAGAATTTAGTTGGAGATCATGCTTACCCATGCCATGTCGTCAACAAGAGAGGCCACTCCAAGTAATTATTACAATTTATTCAAACAGTAGCCCGAAGAGAAGACAACAAAATATTAATTATCTTGTTAATTTAGATTGTGACAATGTGTTAAAGCTAGTTTTTCTTGGCTCTGAAAATGCAGAAGAGAGGCAATGTGCGGGAAGGATCAGGTGGATCCGGTTCGCAGACCAGTCACGAGGTTAGACTTTCTTTGTCTTTTTGAGACTTTGAGCTTGACCCTCTTTTTTTGCTTTTAGCAACTCTTCTTTCTTTGTCCTGTTGATGTCTAAAAAAGAAAAAGAAGAAAAAGGGTGATGTTGAAATTTCAAATTTTCAAATCGAGATCTCCAGCGCAGACTGTCAAAGTCAAGGTGTACGAGGGTGCTCGTATGCAAAGTGGATCTCTTAGGAAACTAACCAGCTGAATTTGAACATATGCATCGGCCCCAAAAGATTATTAAGTCATAATTCATGATGTAAGTCTACGTACATATGCATTTTGATGGATTAAAACATGTCGACATGTAGGAAGTTTGCGGCCCAAACGGCGAGCATGCAGCAACATTGCCCCGAGGTTCGCACCGCTCTCTATCTTATTACTTTATTCAAGATGATTATTTTAGGTTGACAGATCGACGGCATGGCTTTTAAGTACATACTTCTCTAGTGTATTCACCTACTTCCCTTGTTCGTAGACCGTAGGTATGCATCTGTTATTAATCCTACCACAAAAATGTACATGACGTTCTTAGTAGATCCTCTATTTGCCTTTTGTGGTCCAATATCCAATTATTCAATGAATTAGAAGGGGGGGAAGCAAGGAAAGGATGACATACTTCACTGACCAGACATTGCTTGATTAATAGGAAGCTAAGAAGCCAAAGACAGCAGTTCAAGAGAGAAATGAATTTGGAGATTGCATATTTGTGGATGTGGAGGAATGCCAGGTGACTTCAGAAAATCAACCAGTCCCTATGTTTTTGGAAATCCCAGAATCAAGGTCGGATAATCAGATGGTATGTTTCTTCGCCATCTCAAATTTCAGCTATCTATCTTTCCTTAATTTGATTATGAATTTTAAACCAATTTGGCAAAGGAGAGCCATAATCGGCTTTCCATTATTATTTTCTAGTCTCTCGATCTTATTATTAATTAATGATTAGGAGGAAGTGGAAATGGAAGATATAAAGGAAGAAGAAGAAGAAGAAGAAGAGCCAATAATGGACATTGATGGGAGAGATAAGAAGAACCCACTTGCAGTGGTTGACTACATTGAAGACATTTATGCTTATTATAGGCGAATGGAGGTAATCAATCTCCCTCTCTCCCTCTCTTTCTCAAAATATTCTCCATGAAAGGGAACAAAAGGGGAAATATAGAAATTAGGGGGAGAGAGAAGGAAATTAACTGCACTTCGTCCCTTTACTGAGATTTTAATGCATGCATGGCCAGCCATTTAAATGTTTTACTCCTCTTCTGTCGCCTTTTAATGTAAAATAGTTATTTTGATTAGTTGTTGGCTTTCCATACAAGGATACATTCCAAGAAACTTGAGACAGGTTCATAGTAATCTCACAACAACCAAACATGTTCTTCAAGGAATTTAAATTCGCATGCTTAGCTATTCCCGAAATTAAAATATGCTTTTTGATTCAGAGTTTCAAGTCAAACCATCCATTCAACTTCCAATCATCTCATTTATAGAGTTAATCATGGGAAAGTTTCAAATAAGGACCTGAATGTATTTTTTTTTCTTAAATAAGAATATGAAGTGTTCATTGTTTTAAATAAAGACCGGAAGTAGATTATGTTCCACGTAAGGGTCTAACCTGAAGTGGACACTGTTTCAAATAGAGGCTTCAAGTGCCCCCATTATTTCAAATAAGAACCTAAAGTAGATCTGTTTCAATTTCTTATTAATCAATTACTCTTTTCTCAAAAAGGGTATTATACAAAAGCCTAGGCTTGCAAAATTTATTAAGCAAAACCGAGAGGCTACATACTGCGCTGAAAATATTAATTCATCACTGAAACTGGAATGTAACATAGGGAAGATCACTTCTAACCATGATAATTCTATTTTTAACCTTATAATAACTCACTCTATGCAGAATTGTAGCTGCGTCTCAGCAAACTACATGGCCCAACAAGCTGACATTAATGAGAAGATGAGGGCCATTCTCATCGACTGGCTTATAGAGGTATAACTCAGCAAATTTCCCATAGTCGAATTACCGATTACGTTATAGTCCCTTCGATTTAATGAGATGATGTTTCCTAACAAGTTACGCATTTTGATCAATCTGGGACAGGTGCACGACAAATTCGATCTCATGCACGAGACTTTGTTCCTGACAGTCAATCTTATAGATAGATTCTTGGCTCAGCAATCTGTGGTGAGAAAGAAGCTCCAGCTGGTGGGGTTGGTGGCCATGTTATTGGCATGCAAGTATGAAGAAGTCTCTGTTCCTATTGTTGGAGACTTAATTCTCATATCAGACAAGGCTTACACCAGAAAGGAAGTTCTCGAAATGGTGCGATAATTATAATCTCAAAAACATTTCGTCTTTGACCATAACGGAATCCTTCTTTTTTTTCTAATCGAGAAAATTTAACGATCCTAGAAAATTGACGGAACGTTATTATTTTCTTGCCAACTCATTTCCAGGAAAGTTTGATGCTCAACTCGTTGCAGTTCAACATGTCACTGCCTACTCCGTATGTTTTCATGCGACGGTTTCTCAAGGCTGCTGACTCTGATAAAAAGGTTAGGCAAGTCGTCATTACTCACGGTATTGATAACGAGTAAACCGCAATACAGGAAAAAAAAAACTTGAACATTCGCAAGGAGAAAGTCCTCTTAAGCCGGTGTCCTCCAGACTTTCGTCCAAGCCTCCATTAAATCAAGTTTGGATTCAGTCAATGATGTTCTATGGACCTACTAAGCATGTAGAAATCGATGAACCTTCTTCTGAATGAACTATTTTAAATGAACAGCTTGAGGTGCTATCCTTCTTCTTGATTGAGCTCTCGCTGGTGGAGTATGAGATGCTCAAGTTCCCACCATCTCTTCTAGCTGCGGCCGCGATCTTCACGGCTCAGTGCACCCTCTATGGTTTCAAACAGTGGACTAAAACCTGCGAGTGGCACAGCAACTACACAGAAGATCAGCTCCTGTAAGCTTCTTTTCTCAGTGATTCTCCTTTGCACTTCACCGATTTTTTGAAGCGATTCATCTTTGACCCATCTATGGTAATTCTTCCCGACTTTAATGCAGAGACTGTGCACAGATGATAGTGGGTTTGCATCAAAAGGCAGCAACGGGGAAGCTCACGGGAGTACATAGAAAGTACTGTACATCAAAATTTGGTTACACATCAAAATGTGAACCTGCTAACTTTCTATTAGGAGAGATGAAGAAGAATCCATAGCAGGAGCCCGGTGTACAGCTTCTTCTGCTTCGACATACTAACCTTTTTTTCACTGAGAAAAATTGGGTGAAAAATAAACCTTTAGCAACTTGGGTTGCGCTTGGGAATTGGCAAAAAAGAGAAAATTCTAGATTTAAGCCTAACCCACGGTTGTTAAGTCTCCTTACAGCCACTTGCTTCCAATATTTCATCACTGTTTGTGATTGATTGAAGATTAGACTAATGCTTTTCCTTTCCAAGTGTAATTCTTGACTTTTGCTGTAACGAATAAATTTGACAGATACTGATTCGAAATAATATTTCCCATTACACGAAAATTTTTCATGTTTCGAGTTACTCCAACCGATGACAAACAGGGTCCTAATAGTGACCTTGAGATGGGTCCTACAGTGCTTCGCCAAGCTCTTGGTTGCACGAGATATCAACTGAAGCCATTGGAAAAAGAAGTCCCAATATGTTGATATAATAAGGATGAGTACAGATGCTGATGTACTTCGCCAAGTCTTGGTTGCACAAGATATCAGTCGAAGCCATTTTTTGTGATGCAATAATTTGGAAAAAAAAAAAAGAACTGCATTTATGTTCAGTAAAGAAAGCAATCAAAGTCTTTAATCTTTCAATTAATGTAATCGAAATACTCAAATTCATTTTCTTGAAGATGCAATCTAATTTCATTTAAATTCTTTAATTTCTTCAACGTGGCAACCCGAGCTCCCGAGTTTTTGCTGTCGTGGATACAGAATTAGGTTTTCTGGTGCTTTTTTTTTTTTTGGAGAGAGAGAGAGAGAGATTTATCACGGCGAAATAATTGTTCATATATTTGGAATGAAGAAAATAACAAGTAGACAGCCGCTTGCTTTTTTCCTTCAAAATAATCACAGCAGTTACAGCAGGAATTGCCAATATGTGTATTCTCTACCTCCTGATCTACCGTACATTCTCTCCTCTGTATGTTCTTTACAATGTCTCAGCACTTCGCTTTATAATGTCGATGTTAAGACAAACAAGTTCTATGGAACTGCAGACCAGCTCCTAGACACCAACACATGCGTTCGCATCTTTGCACCTCGAATGTGATTGCAGACTGTGGTCATCCAATAAAAAAATTCCCGGTCTTGTATCACTCTTTGTTACTACGAAAATGAAAATCTTGAGAGAAGTGACAGAGGAGATCCTGAAGTATCATTTGGTGGAGCTGGAGGCACTTCTGTAGCAGCCCGGTAAGCTTGTTGACATTTCTGCATCTGCAATTGCATTGAAAGGCATATTTAACTGAACTTGATGTGCCCAGAAAAGGAATAGTATGATACATAATGGCCATTTCACCATAACCATCTTGCCCAGTGAGGAAAAGTAGAAGAAATGCAGCTTCTTGTTTCATCAAAGGAGAAAGAAATGCAGCAAGTCTCCTGTGTCATAAAAGGAGGTCCATGGCTACTACATATGAAGCCACTGATGCACCTCAGACCCGAGTATTTTCTCCTTTGACATGGAGTTTGATGTATAAGACCAAGACTAACCTACAACTCATAGGGTGGAGAAAACCCTAACCTCTATCTGTAATACACTAGCATTGATTAAAGTTCAGACTAATTTAGGACGATTTTACTTGTGTTGGAAAACTTTCCAGCATGAATACTAGCGATCTTTCTTGGATAGCATCTTGGACTTAGAATTGGGCTTGCATCAGCAAAAGCTTTGCACAAGAGGTTGGTAAGGGACAATGACAATGTTTATTCATTTCCACTATTGAATATCATTTATCGAACACTTCAAGCTCAAGCTGAGAATCTAACCTCTTCCGGACTGAATTGAAGCAGCATAGCCACCACTGGTAACAGGGCCTCAACCTCACCTAAGAAGGAAAGATGAACCAAAGCACCCCATCACACGACAAAAGAAAGACAATAAATCAACATTACTTATGATTTGATGTTACACCACAGTATATCAGTTACCAAAATTTACCTGTTTCAAGGAGCTTCAGGATGACATTTTTTAGATACGTCATATCTACCCCTTCCCTCTTCTGTGTCCTTTCCATGTTGCGAAGCTCTTCTTTCAGCATGGCCTCCTACATCCATAAAATTAAGATTAAATCTGTAAGACGGGAAAAAAACCTAGAACGCACTGCCACTGTATTTAAATTAAACATCATCTCCTCACGAATTGAACAGAAAAGTAAAAAGGAATAGTAATAGCATTAGAAAATGCTAATGATAATTAACTACTGAATCATCATAAATAGGGGAAAAAACAGAGCTGAAGAATGTATTTGCAAGAAAAGGACACCTTGTCCTGGTAATCAACATAATGTTGACTTCACAGTATTAGTGACCTTTGTTTTCCTCATAGAATTTCCACTTGCCTTTTTTTCCTTACCTTTTTTTGTACTTAAAACTTTCAGGGTCCAACTAACATATATGATTCTTACCTGTACAAACATGTCCTAATCCATGTAATTACCAATTGAAGATATATTCGAACAAGTTCTATCTTGCAATAATTACTTAATCATGAAGTTCTTGATTCCTATGAATGTGAATATCTTCCAGACTAATGGGATTAACTGCAGATGATGAATCAAATGATCCATGTCTCGCTACTACATCAAAAAAGTATGTTGTGCTTTCCAGCTTCCCACACATATTAACAACTCAAAATGCACCCTTGGAGCTCACCTGTTGACTGTGAAGACGATTTTCACGCTCAAGCTCCTCAATTTCTTCCTGAGCATTAAAAATATTTTGGAGAAGTTTCCACAGCATAATGAGAGAATATAAATGCAAATAGAGGTAAGGTCATACTTGAAGTGCCAAAATATGCCTCTGCGACTGAGCCAACTCTTCCTCTCTTTGAGCTTGTTGCCTTGCCAAATGCTGAATATTCAGATGGGTTAAAGTTAAGTGATCTGAAGATCTGCACAGCCCCCAAATAGCACTCTTCTCAAACTACAGTGTTTTTAGCATTTATATTTACTATTGACATGGCAACTATTACTAAATAATTTCACAACCTTCTATGTGCTAACTTCTAAGAGCAACAAAAGCTCCTCAATTATGGTGCTTTTACCATTGACATGACAACTCAAAATTGTTTAGTAAAGGAATTTTCTACCAAATGCAATTTGCAATTCCCCAAAGGGCTTTGGCTTTCAGTGTTTGCATTGTATAGAAAGCCCATTCCCAAAGTTGTACAAAACCCACCCCATAAGAACTCCCAGCCAATAAATTTTCAAGTGAAAAGGCGCATACCAGAATTTGTTGTTCAGCTACCGAGCTTGCTGAGTTTGGTATTTCCTGTTTCTGTGAGGCTGAGAGAACCAATTTGTCAGCCTAAACTAAGTTAAAACAATACCAGCTACTCACAAAAGCGTCAAGTTTCCAAATCTTGGACATATAATAGTTATTTTGTCGGATTACTCAAGGAACAAGTTTACATACCTGCAGTATAATAATTGTTCTGCTCAGCCTGAGATATTTTTGACCAAAATGTTAGCAAAATAATTGTGAGAGTAATGGCAGTAGGGAAACATATCATTCCTTCTTTCTTGTTTTCTTCCGAGGAATGAGTAGGGATAGGTTTCATGGCATTCATCTATCTAAAGTACAATAAAAGACATACCGGTGGCCTTGATTCCAGAGATCGTTGAAGATTCTTATTATCATCAAGCAATCTGGAAATTTCATTATCCTTCTCCTCAATCATTCTATCAGCTAGATCTCTAAATGTATCATGCTCCTCCTACCAAACAACATGCCAAAGTAAATAAGCGAAAAATCCTGAAAAGAGAGAGAAAATGCTAAAATCCAAGTTACCTTCAATCTTTTGTAAAGAGATTTAAGGTCATCTAATTCTTGCTTTATATCTTTCCCTGAATCTGCCTGATTCTCAGCCTTTAGTGCCTCACATCTGTCTGTTATACCATTTGAGCCATTTCAAAGCAAGAATGCTTTAAATTTTCTAAAATCTGAAAATAACGGAGGCCAAAGTAACTATAGAAAAAATTGTTGACATTTACTTTTCCATGTTTCTTCCAAGTTTTTAAGATCTAGTTCCCATGCTTCTTTATCTTTTTGATGCCGAGCATTCATAGAGTCCAGGTTCATTTCAACGGTCTTCATCTGCTGCTTGACAGTATTAAGAGCTGCATCTCTGCAATTAATGAATAAGAACATGGTACATATTAAAACATCTACTGCTTGGCATTATTAAGAACCGAAACTCTGCAATTAATGGATAAGTAAATTGTAAGAATCAAGTTACTACAAAACATGATATTCCTCAACATAAAGCTGACAAGCAAGGTGAATGTATGAAGCAAAAGAAAGAGAAGATATATCTCTACGATTTCACCAATAAAAGAGCTCAATTACTCTCTACAAGTACATTTCAACCAAAAAGCCAGTTTCCCAATAAATGACCAGGCCTCGCAGAAGAACATAATTACTGATTGGATTGGCATGATAGTAGACAGCAAGTTGGGGAACCTAATACTCTTTATCCCTTATCCTCATGGAGACGCACTTCATCATAATGGTAGAATTTTTGTGTCAATGGTTACTGATAACAAGGGATTCTCTTTAAAGAAGTAGATGTGACAATAAAGTCGACTGAGTAAAAATCAAGAGCTATGGCTCGATAGAAGCTCCCCTGACAGCAAATGATATATGATACTAACTTAAGTCTACAATAATCAAACATTCACCTGCAATAATTAAACATGTGACCATAATCTACTATAGTCAGTAATCATTTGACAAAGAAAGTGCAAGTATTCAGAAAACCTATTACTATCTTCAAATGAACAGAGGTGCAGCTGGAAGTCTTGTTTGGATAAAGCACAAATTGACCATTCACTAAAAAGCACCTCGATTTTGCTGTGATCACCATAACAATTTTCGGGCAATCATAAGAACTTTTATTAACAGCAGAGATGCATCATTCATGTTGCATTTTGAGGTCTGTAATGGATTGCCAACAGCAATTTTACCTTTCCTTGAGTTCTTTAACATGATTAGCTAAAGCAGCCTGAAGATCTTGGATGGCCTTATCCCTTTCCGCAGATGCTTGTAGGACTTCCCTTTCAGTTTCCTGAAGAATCAGACGTAGAACAAAAAGAACAAATTAGAAAGTAACTAAAAACAATCATCACGTCAAGTATTTTCACTCATATACAAAGGCTCAGGGAAGCAAAACTGATTACCTTTAGAGCTTCCTCGAGAGCTTTAACTTCTTCAGAGTCCTTAGCTGAAGCAAGTTCAGCATCCTTTTTCTGAAGAAGTGCATGGGCACGAGCCTTGTAGGAAGAAAATTCACTTTGCAGGCGATGGATCTGCATAAACAAGAATGAAAGAAAAAGTGAGCCAGACATCAGAGATATAACTAACGCATCAACATGCAGCTCCACTAAAAAGAAGTGTATTTTGAGCATAAAAACCAGAAAATAAATAAAGCAGCTCTGTGACTCAACTCTGTCTTTAGTCAAAGCATTGTATTGACAGAAAATGCATCAGATAGCCAGCAGAAAGAACTTGTTACCCTTGTTAGTGTTTGTAAAAAATTGAAAATTTGGCCAGCCATAGGAATTAATCCCCAGAACACAACTTGCTTGACTGGAAGAATGCAGAAGTGAATACCTCTTCTTTGACAGCTGCTAGTTCAGCATCTCTAGCACTCAATAACTGTGCATGTGAAGACGCTTCTAACTCCAGCTGACCTGTCCAAAAGCATGGCTGTCAGATTCATAATTGTGCTTACTACAGACATGTGATCTTCCAAATTTATGACGAGGGTAAAATACTTTTGAACTTAGCCACTTCAACTTCAGCGCGAATGCAGTTGCTCTCAGCCACCTCAAGCTTTGTTTTAAGTGCCTGACAAGCAGCTTCCCAGCTTTCCTTTTCCTTATCCTGAATAACACAAACACTATTGAGATAAGGCTCACCAATAAAGCACAAAAAGTAGCCAATGATAGAATGCCACAACATATATGGCAATAAAATCACACTCGGCTAAACCATCAAGAACAGAAACTCTTTTCAGAATTTACAAAACCAAAAGCTTAGAGAAAATTTCTCCATCCAACTAACTTAGACACACACACAAAAATAGGGCAAAGAAACTTCTCTGGAAGTGGTAGATATATCAATTGAGAACTTTTTTTTTTCGTTTAGTCAAGTAACAGATTATTGCCATTAATAATTCAAAGAAAAAGCCAAGGTGTATTTGACACATTCCGCAGAATCTGGGACATTAGAAAACCAGAAATAGAAGCATAATCAGAAAGCAGGTAAGTACCGAGGTTTAGAATTAAGGATGATATCCAGCCAGAGAAAATTAAGCTGATAGAATTCTAAAATGAAGCATCCACGCCACATATCCAAAGATAGAAAGAAACTAAAAATTCAAATTTTACTGTATAAACTGCTTTTCATTTCCATTCCATCTCCATTATAGTAAAAATAACAAAAATTTTGCCTCATACATGCTCACGTTTCAAGTGTGCAACCTCTCCTTTAACAGATTCCATTGCGGCTCTAAGTCTTGCTGCTTCACCAGTTGAAGCTGCATCAAGCTCTGCAATCTTAGATTCTTTTTCTGCAAGTAGGACCTTTGATCACAGAAGAAATATAAGCAAATAAAAAAACAATGGATAAACTGTTGAATTCAAAGTTGAGAAGCATCCTCTTAGCCTACAACATCAGAAACTGCAACATCTATACAAGATCAACACACTAAGTCATTCAATTCTAGAAACTAATGTAAGCCCCTAAGGATCCGAAGACAAATGCTATTCAACTGCATCAATATGCTATTTCACCAAGAAAATAGAGCAAATAACTGCATTACTAGGTACTGCTCATTTGTTGTAAGGAGGCACCCAACATAGAAGAAAGGTCAGAAGGAAAAACTCTCACCTGAAGTGAAGAGATCATTTCGGTTGCTTTGCTTCTATCAGAGGCTGCATCAGCTAGTTGGGACTCCAAACTTTCTATGCTCTGATAAGGACAGAGAAAACAGCAAGCTTAAAAACTCAAAGTATCAAAACCAAGGCGATTGTCAACGGCACGTTAGGATGGAGATACTATTTACCTTCTGATGTTTGGCGGCGAGTTCAGATAGAGAAGCTTGCCTCTTCTCTTCTGCAGATTTTAGCAAATTTCGAAGGTCTTCCAACATCTAGGGGTAAGCAACTTTAACATCAGTGATATTTCCACCAGAAAGGCTAACAATTCAGCATATACTATGCCGTTACTGATCAAGCTCCTCTAACTAATAGTTCTTTTCAATTTGTTGGTTTTCTACTGAGCATCTTTTACACATATTATCATGCAGATCCAAGATGGTGATCGCTAGCAGTGTTTACTAAATTCTCAATTAACATAGCTCCTTAGATATTTCAAAATAGACACCTTACTTCTTATGTATAATGAACATGCATATGCATTCCTGAGCAGAAAAGGAGAACCATCACTCAGAGCACTACAGGGCTGATGAAATGAAACTTCTAAAATCGAACTACCTGCTCTTTCTCAAGAAGGGACTGTTGCATTGACTCAAGGGCAAGATCTTTAGGTTGCAAAGATCGCCGCAATTCCTCATTGTCATCTCGAAGTCTGTGTTTAATAAATATTAGCACAATGATACATAGGAAGAGCACAATACAAATGGAACAGACCTATCATTGATTTCATCAGCATAAAACATTTCAATACGGCAGCAACAGTTTTTATATTCAATCATTAGAGGAGAAAAAGAAAATTCATAGCGATGACTCTAAGCTACTTATGCCAATAAACATTGGATATCGCAAGCATTCATTTTCTAAAATGAAAGAATTAATTATTGATGATAATTCAAGAACTCAACAGATTGGTGATAACAGGCCATGGAAAAGAAAGTAAGTGATAAAACTTGTCATCATTATTAAACAGGAAAAGATGCCAAAATTTGGTAAGACGTCAGTCATCAGTTATAATAAGATGATTCAAGAAATGTAACATGGCAGCTCCATTCAGATGGAGTTATCACTGCATTGGCTGAAAAAGAGGAGCAGAAGCAAGATCATCCCCACAGTTGATCATGACTAGAGGGATGAAAATGACATCCATACAGGAAATCATGATTACAAATTGAAGACCTTCAAACAGGAACATACAAGGAAAGTGAAAACTTCTGAGCCAATGGCATAATTTTTCGGTATAAACAGGGAAGCATAGTAAAGGATCCATCTAATCGCCTCAATATGAATAGATTAATGTCTAACAACACCAACTTACCTTTTACATGATGAAAAGGGTTGCTCAATATGTGCTACGGGCAAGTCAGAGTTCTCTTTAGTTATTTTTTGACATTTCATGTGAAATGCAACATCGTTTATAATTAATCAAGTCCAAATTAGTTTCTAAATTAGGTCGAATGATGTACATTGGCATACATTAATTTTGGTACTACTGACTTCTGATTCAGTCAGCTTGAAGAGGTAGCTTGGACCACCAATTTTGGCAATTTGGAATATGAGAGAGTCTAAAGTTGGAAAAATGTTTCCTAGAACATAATTTGTGAGGGGGCATGGAATATCAAAACAATGGTTGGAACCGACAAATTTGATATATAAATTACAACTTCAGGTATTTTCCTACTCCTCCAGAGACAAGGGCAGAAAGGAACTGGGACTTTACAAAGATAACAAACCAAATAGTTTCTTCATTTGGTTGAAGAGAAAAGGAGATTTACTTGTTGCATGCACTTCTTAATTGCTGCCTCTCGGCATCAATTGCCTTCATTGCTTCATTTGCTTGTTGACGAGTACGATCCACTTCTTGTTGTAATGCTAACTGTTGGGATGAAGCTCGTTCAGCTATTTCATTTACTTCACGGAAACGAGCTTCAAGGTCATCCTTCTCCTGAAATTAATGATCTCCAAACACATCTAAGGTCAATTCACAAACCAACAGCAAGCAAAACATCCAGCTAGGTAGTAATTCGTCCACATTTAGGTAAAACAAATCTTCTGAAAACATTATCCACACGTCAACAAAGGATGGAAAAATATGGGAAATGGATTCACCTTTTGAACCTCTTGAATACGCTGTTTGGCCCTTTTATGGAGTCTGCTAAATTTGGTATCAAGTTCAGAGTACTTCTCTTCCCTCTCTTTTATTTCTTGATCCATCTTCTGTTGAGCTATGAGAAGAACCAGAACATAATTCAGATTGGCAATGCGAGACAAATCATCATGTGCTTTCTTGGTTGCACAATAGCACTAGCAGCAGATGACACTGTTGGTTAATCTAAACTTTAAAATTTCCTGCTCCCATTTGCATTCGAGAATTAAATGAGTCCAAAAGATGCATTAGACAAAACCCGAAAAACAACTCATGAATGCCACTAAGAGAAACTGCTTTCAAGGTAAAAGTGTTATCCAATGAAATATTTTTGTTTCTTCATTCCAAATCAAAATTAGAAGGCTCGGTATACCAAAAATAGCCTCTTTTGCGATTCTAGTGGGATACAAACATATTATCAAGATGTTGTTTCTCAAAGAGATTTTGGTCTTACATATACATATCGTGGAAAACTTTTCTCTAAAACAAAGTGGAGCCTAACACATTTGAGTTCCCCTTTTTCTGTTTTCACACCCCAAAAAGAGCTGTGCAAAATGGCTGAGAGTTCAGATGCAAACTGTATCCAACTAAAATACAGATCCAAGCAAAAACATAAATTTTTTACAGATTCCTAAACATTTCAGAGTGTTTCACTGGTACAGCATGTGAAGGTCTTACTAAATAATAGAAATGAAACTTTATCGGACCTTCAGCAAGCCTGGCTGAGAGCTCTTGGGCTCGTGCATCTGCCTCTGAATGTGCTACTTGAAGATGCTTCAGAGCCTCCTCTGCTGCACCTCGCGTTTGCTTTTCCTCCAGTAGTTCTCTCTCCAGAGATGCTATTCTCTCATTGAGTCTCTTCACATCTTCATCTTCCTGCCCACCCACTTTCATTTGTTGATGGGACCTGATCTCTTCCAAGTGAAGATCTTTTAGACCCTCAAAATGAGACTTCAAGAACTCGTTTTCAAGCTTGAGTTCAGTAACCATCTGCACGAGCTCATCGTGAGTATCACCATAATGCGGGGTATTTTCACATGATCCATTCTCCTTCACAGGAATCCCATTGCTTCTAAGGCTAGTGTCATTCATGTAATTCCCCATCTCCAAAGAATTCTCAGTGTTACTTTCCCGCATTTCAGCAACCTCACCTCCCTCTGCAGACATTCTAATGCTCTCGACAATCAAAGTGTCCGCCACCCAGATACGTTCCTCTTATTGTGTATCACCACATGCCTCGTCAAATGAACCAAACTAAACACCGAATGTATGCGGAGGCTCATGCAATACCTTTTCCGAGCACATCACCCGTTCCGCAGCCTAATGACACTGAGAACAAAAACCACAACAAAACGCACTGGTTACAGCAAAGTTAAATCTCTTATCGATAACTAAGCAAAGAAGCAACTGCCCGTATTGACAAAAACTTAATAACCGTCGGCGATCGAAGTGAATCACTGTCTCCCAAGCAAAAACTCCAGCTTCAAAGACTTGAAAGTTCCGAATCCAATCGCGTTACACACGAATGCCATTGCGCGAAATTCATTAAGGCACACTCGAAATCAACCCATATGAAGCAACCATGTTTCGGCTCAACCAATCAAATAACGTAGAATAAATCCCCTACGGTGATGCATCCACCTGCCTCCGACAAAACAATTCCGTATTCTCCGATGGAGATGGAAATCGAACAAAGATCGAATTTTCTCGCGCAACTTACCAATGGATCTTCGACAATTCGGAAACCGCAGGTTCCAGGGAGGAGATTTGAGATCATTCGGGCAAAGAATCAGATCTCCGTGTCTGAGCGTTCGTTTGGCCGTCGGTTGCTGGGGGGAATCCGAAACGCGCCCGTTTTGAGCGGCTCTATATCTCCCTTCAATGCGTGGGAGAAGCAGACAACATAAGAGAAAGGATGAAGCATGAAGAGAATTGCTTTTGACTTTTTCTGAGTGTGCGACTGGGGTACTTTCGTAAATTGGTAATCTATATAAGTTGCGCACCCTTGCTGCTCCCAAGAGTGATTGGTTCCCAAAGTAGAAATCGAGAACCGAATCAAAAGCCAGCTCATGAAGGTCGGGTTTGTGTACCGAGGAAGCGACTCACCTGACTGTAGAATCGAGAATTGGATCAATAATCATCAAATTCTGCAGAAATTATTCAACATTCGTTAGTTCGGTCCAATTCTAGTGCTCACTCTCGGTCACTTCTCCATGATTTTGGTAGCACGTGAGGTCGCGTGGATAAGTGGCAATTTTTTTTTTTAATTTTCCCAACTAAACTATTTTCATCTAAAATAAATATGTTCTCGCCCGTATAAAAAGTCAGGTGAGTATTGGAATCCGACCAATTCGGAAATCGCCCGTATATAGTCTCAACTCTTGCCTCAGAACAGAGAGTGTGGAGTGAAAGGAACATATGAAGTGGGTCTTTGGAATCCACATTACAACACCAAAATACCATAGTGGTCACACTCTATTCACTTTTCTTGTTCTTACTTTCTATTAGAGTCAATCAAGAAGGCCCGAAGAAAAGACTCTTTTTCTGCCCTCTCTTTTTGTCAACTCTTTAAGAGTGAGTAGCAATCTTACAGGGAATTAGAAAAAAAGAACAAAAAAGATATCAAGCACCGAGGTTCATGTACCCATATGAAAACTGGATCTAATCGGTTCGATTTCAAGATAAGGTGGGTTGATTCCCGATTCCACAAATCAAGAAATGACCATATCGATCCAGTTCCCAATTCCACGATAAGAACTAATTGACGCTGAGACTAAATATTAAAAATTACTTTTGAGAGATTTATTGCCAAGAAGCACTATAAAATGTTTTGGAGAGATAGATCCTATCGGTGAGAAAATGGTAATTGTGTTGAAGAAGCTAGTCCGGTAGATGTGTCTATCTTTTAATCAAGGAAATATATATACATATATATTATTTTTTATATCAAATAATAATTCTATAATAGTTCTCTTCCTCATGCATATCAACAAACTTAAGTGCGACAATACTAACAGGGACTTTCAGAGATGTCAAGTAGGCCAGATGACTTGATTTGCACCAAAAGAAGTTAGCAGACCCAATGAGGAAAATTGCACTATTTAGTCTCGTCTGGTTGAAGCACGTTAGAAACGACATTGAGATCGATTGCTTTTGCAAGCACTTGTAGAATGTGATGACCTTAACTGTTGCACTCTATTCGAGTTTCAAGATTTTAAGGCAGAAAAGGAGCCTGTCGAAGTGCCGCAGCCGACAACACGACGACGGAAGGTTAGTTATTGTGCGCCAGCATGCATGCGCGAGGAACCGACGATACTCCCGAAATACCCGATTATGTCCCCGCGCAATCAACGACCTATCCTCATCATACATACTTGGACACATCAATCTGTTCTAACTCCAAGTATAGCAAGATAAGTAACCTCTTGGACAGGTTCTTACCTTTCCCTCATCCTCGCCCCCTTTTGTAATGTTGTGAGGAGGATATCTCCGATAGGTTTGACTACTCAATCAAGAAGATGATTACAGACAGACCAGAGGCTCATCAAGGCTAGATGAACCTCCCATGTAACGTTATTTTTACACACGATACCGTTCACGCCAATGTAAAGAGCATGAACGCCTGGCCGGCTGTCTTTACAAAAAGATCGGTGCTTGGGAGCTTTATTGAGCGCTTCCACTGTTTCTTCCCGGATCTTTAACTCCTGAAAATAATTCAGACCACTCTGTAATATGCCGGAGAAAACTCGGTCCCTTGGGTTGCTCTGTGCTATTAACATGTATAAGAAGCCCTACATTTTCCAGGGAAAGAAATGAACATGGCAAAATGATTCCACCTGTGGACCTTCTTCCTCATTTGAATTTCACAGCAACATGCTCGAAAAAGTCTCTGGATGCATCTGCAATTCAAGTAACAAAGTACGATATGTGCCAGATGCAAAACCAGTATCATTACAAGCATTAACGATAGAATTCCTGATTATCAGAAGCATGACACAGTGAGCGTAAAGAAAATGAGAAATCAAAAGCGGTAAAATA
Source organism: Melaleuca quinquenervia (assembly GCA_030064385.1). Lineage (NCBI taxonomy): Eukaryota > Viridiplantae > Streptophyta > Magnoliopsida > Myrtales > Myrtaceae > Melaleuca > Melaleuca quinquenervia. The sequence continues at coordinate 17,453,403 of CM057727.1, read as the reverse complement.
CTTGGTGCAGTGGCAGAAGTGATGAAATTGCACTACCCTGCGTAGCACATTGATGTTGTAGTAAAGGCAAAAGGACCGGCATCGAAAAAAAGAAGCCCAGCACTTACATGAGCATGCATCTGTCAAATGGTCACATTTACACTCTCAATTATGCATGAAGCCCTCGGCAGAAAACTATACTTATTCATCCATAAAATACTGAAACTGACATAGAATTAACACTAGGTCTAGATGGAAATAATACCATTTAACTCCAAATCCATTTCCACAACAACAATATTAAGAGCGATGGCCAGGGAATAAGAGAGAGAAACATCAGAAGGGAAAAGATATAGGGGTTATCTTATATGCATGAATTACCATGTTTCATTGTCAATGATGGATCTTTCTCAATTACATATCCAATCACCTTCGCCGGTGTTCCTGCTACCATGCTTTGGGGATAAAGAAAGAAGAAACCATTAGCAAACTGCAAGAATCAATCAAATTAACAGAAAGACAAATTTATTAAAGCTGTGGCTGGGTAGTCCATTGAGAGCTCACCCGTGTGGAGGAATATCATTCAATACCAGGGAACCAGCTGCAATCATGGCCCCCTCCCCAATTTTAATATTTCCAAGTACAGTTACACTCGCTCCAATAAGTGCACCTTCACCCACCTTCGGATGACGATCACCGGTCTCTTTCCCTGTCCCTCCTAGAGTCACACCCTATCATCCAATTTCAATAAACATAAAATCGTCCCTTTCACGAAAAAGGAAAAGGAATAAACAGAAGACTTCTTCTTGATGCATGTGTTCCTCTTCACACGTGTAAAAAACATTATTCTACAAGCAAAGCATCCAAGTACATAAAATGAATTACACTGTAAAAGATGGCAAGTTACAAAGACAAATTTTGCTTTTTAAAATGTGTGATATCTGAAATCTAAAGTTTGTCAATATTCACAGGTGACGACTAACGTTGAAGCACTTGTGGGTTATGAAAGGCTAAGTTTTAGAAAGATCAAAACTGAATATGGTAAAGAGCCTGTATATAAACAATCATTCAATCATTGTCTCTTAAATTTTGGCAAACAAAAATGGTGTCTCATAAGTCTATAGTACTTCTCTGCCTTGAATACATCATAATGAATAATAAGAGCGAGACTACAGGAATTCAGATCTACAGTGCTGAGCCATGCTTGAACATCATCCATGATTTGTAGGGTCCCATGGAGAATATATGCATCAGCAGGCAGAAGGATTTCTAAGTGGCCGCTGAAAAAAGGTGGTTTAGTAAAGAAGAAGAAGGGAAAAAAAAAAAAAATCTAATTTACCTGCATCAAGGAAACTCTGTCTCCAATGACAGCAGTCTCACCAATTACCAAGCCTGTCCCATGATCCAGTAGTATTCCCTCTCCAATTCTAGCAGCTACAGAAAATAACCCAATTAGAAATAGATCACGAGATAGCATTGCAAATTAAACAGCAGGATAGAGAGGCTCATTATCTCTTGCATATACTACAAGTGCAATAAAACTCTCCCCAAAGGTTAACTTTGACCAAAATCTATTGAAATGACCTTCAAAGTTCCCAAAAGTCAAAGTTTAAATGACAAAACATGATTGAGAAACCTAGAAAGTGTAGATTTGTTCAGTGATGTTTTCTGAAAGTTGGCACTAAATGCCACTCTCCACTAGTCGTTGGTCTCAAAAGTGTATGCACAAGTCCAGATGATGCAATTATGCATCTTCAGTAAAATATAGAAGTAGAACTCAAGAATACATGAACCTTAAGAAATGGACTGAACTTACCAGGATGTATGTCAACTCCAAAGACCTAGAGAAAACAGGCAGGAAAATTTTTCAGAAATCAAATTCCTGGTTTTACCAAAAACTGAGAATGATCAGAAAAACCTACCTCACTAACACGGCTTTGCAATGCCAGGGCGAGTACTTTCCTTCCTTTTTTCCACAATGCATGTGCTACTCGATATGATTGCAAGGAATGGTAACCCTACAAAACGAAGTAAAGGAAGACCTTGTTGGTATTACTTTCGCATTCTGAACGTTAATCAATAACTTCTCCAAGTACTGCGTAACCATAACCTGTGACCAGTAAACTATCAGAAAATGTGTTCAAAGATATGCAAAAGTACAGCGCTAATATATATCTGCATTTAAAGTCATGACACGTGAAATTTCCAAAATCAAGGTGAACATTGTGATCAAGATATCCTCTAGACTGGTCGAATGGAATGTTTCTCATCATGAGGACCATGTGCACTAACAAACTATCTGACTTTTGCTATGGAGATGGCCATCAAATGCTGTAATTATTTCTTCACGACTTGGCAAAAACAAGGTAAAAAGACAGCCTGAATAAGTAATAAAATCCATTTTTTTATGAGAAAAAACCACTTAATCTGTACATAAAGTGATTAATTATCACAACATTAAAAAGATGCATGTTCTTTTTAATCTAACTCATTAATATCTTCAATCCAACTAAACATTTTGTATTGAGTGTGGGATCTCATGGTGAGGATCAAAGGGGTCACTGGCACTGGTCACCTCTCCCCATCATTTATCCCATCAGAAAATCGTTAATAACTGTTTGTCTCATTTTCTTGCTGAAATAATAATTGTGAAATTGAAAATAAAAATTCTCCAGAAAGTAATTCCTGAGCAAGTTGTAGTTAAAGAAATCATCTAATTCAAAATCAAAATGAAATGATAAGTCAAATATTATACACTCTATGTTTTCTAAGTAGTGCCAAATGCAAAATTACCTTAAGATACAATAGGGCTGAGCTATACGATATACACGCTGGATCTCTGTCTTTGAATGCCTACGGAAGACAAAGCTCCAATGTCACACCGACTGCATCAAAGAGCAAACCATGGCTACTTAAACAAAAAGTAGTTTACCTGCACATCCAAGCGGATTGCACGTTGAATGGCTTCATCGTTTCTTATAACATCATAAAATATGTCGGCCAGTTGCGTTGCCAGCAGTGTAGCATCGTTGAGCCGATTGGCCAAAACAAACCCCAATGCCTGCTCCAAATTTTCATGCGACAGGATACTGGCATATAAAAAGCTGCTCAAAATAGGCTCCTTCTCCGCCTGTCATGGATTATAAAGCAACTAAGTTTAGCAACTTGTTAGGAACACTGCACTTGAATGACAAGAATGCCGACATCACTTCACAAACAAATTGAGCATTGAAGTCAAGTGTTTTTAGAAGCAACAACGTGTTGAGCAGGCTGCCTGGAGATGGCATTCTTCTTTAGCCAGCTCCAGTGACGCTTCTAAGAACTTCCTGGAGTTCCTTCAAACGTTCTTCACGATCTTTTAATCAGTGAAAATACCCACATGCCTACTATCTCAATGCTAATTTCATCACACGAGAAACTTGAGCTGTACTTATGAAGTTCACAAACCAGGTGATGTGGGTCTCGTTCAAGCTTGAATTAGTCGATTATAGACAGTAAATAGCAATTCTCCAGAAATTTTTAAATGTAAAAAGAAGCTTAAACTTGATGTTCAAGATACCATATCTGTGGTTTTATATATTTGCGAGATTCTCATTCAGTTTTAACGGAAAATTACCGGCCCAAGCCAATCCAATTCGACTTCCAACAAGTCTCATCAAAAGCGCTACAACAACCCACATGCAAACCCGCCACCTCTCTTCCGATAAACATAAGAAAGACGCAGCAGGAAGCCGAACAGATTGGTCAGCAAGAGGAGAGTTTGTCCGGACAAAAAACATGCATAGACCAAGACGAAAAATTCACAATCCCAGAAAATGGGTCACCTCCATCTTCGCCTCTTCCCTCACGACGTCCCAAATCGGGTCGCCAGAACCCGAGACGGAGACGACGGATTCCAACTCGGGCCTCCAGACCCCCATCGCGTAGACGGGAAAGACCTTCTCGGGCGGGCACTTCAGGTACCCCTCCAAGCTCTCCTCTTTCATCGACAGCCGCCTCGGGATCATCTTGGAGAGCAGAGAAGCGCCGCTCTCGTCGCTCAAGCAAGTCATGCCAATGAAAAAAGGAAGGCAAATGCTCAAGCTTTATAGGTCTGGAGGAAGGAAGGACCCACGAATGGGCGAGATGGCAGCGAAAACTGAAACGGGCGGTCTTGGTTTCGGTGCCGCGAGAGGGACAAAGCCGCGCCCTTCTCTTCCCTCGTTGCTTGCTCTCTGTTCAGCCCCCTCGCGTCTTTCTGGGACGTTTCTCCGGAGAAGGATGAACGGACGCCAAACGTCCCGATAAGCGAAGCATGAAGCACCCACCACACTCCCCTGTTTCCATGTTACGAATGGCTCCCATGTGGCTACTCGCGCCAGACAACTGGGGGAACTCTGGTCTCCACGCTAGCAGGCGGGGGGAGGCGATCTGAACCGTTCCATGACGTGAGGCCGTGAATCCGACGGCTCGGATCACTCGACTGGTGATGGACCAATTGTAAATAGGAGGGGTTAATAACAGAAAAGATCCCGTGATGTAATTAAATTGGCTTTATCGATCTATGTCCATTTGCCTCGATGAAAAACAATCTAATCTTTTTGGTTAGCAATTGATTTCCCCTTGAATAGGGATGTTTGTGAAAATTTCACTTCATGGCTTGGTCCTAAATTAGTTGTGATAGGTGAGGGGATGTTCATTACGGATTCTCTAGTGGGAAAAAGTCATCGAAAATTTTAAATTATATTTACTGTGACATATTTATGCCGAATCTTTATTTTTATAATATCAAAAATCCTAAATTGTGACATGTTAACCTTAAATATATTATCGTACACCAAAAATTTCAAAAATTTAATTATGCTATATGTTTACCTTCTGTCAATATTTTCTTAGATAATTTTCTAGCTAATACAATGTCATTGTTGTTTCATTTTGCCATGTCAATGCCGTTTACCTCCCGATCTCTGTATATGTAAATTTTTAACAACGCTCATCAGAATTTTGACAAAGAGAAAATGTGTCGCACAAATATTTAAACTCATCAGCGTTAGTCTTGGGGCTTGTCAGATTTCGTCATTCAAGTTTAACTATTCTGTCATGAATGCATTTCCTAATCTGATTGGATTTGCCAACATAAATCACTGGGCACTGAAATATTCAGCAAAATTTTATTTTTCGCTCAGCATTTTCGTCTTTTTTTCTATACAAGAAATTGAAAATAAGCCAGGTCAGCTAAGAGTATAACTCGAAATACTCTCTCTAATTAATCCTGTTCTTTAAGTTGAAACTTTGATAAAAGATAACATCTCGGTGTAAATTCTATGGTCGAGTGTAATTGAAAATGCTTCATCTAATTTATCATCTTTCCTTTCAAGTTTAAACTCAATAAGAGATAAAATCTTAACGCAGCTTTTCTTTGTCCGTTTTTCGGAATCTATACATAATAATACATAAATTTCGCAAAAGGACGGATCATTCGGCGAAAAGCCGATCAACGGAACGCCACGTCATGAATAGAGACGCTCACGTGGCGAGTGGCGAAGCGAACATTTGCTCGATTGTGATCGGCAACGCCTTCCTGGTAGGATTTATAAAGATGGCGTGCATGCTCAAGGCTCGTCCGTCCCTTCGACATCGCTTGAAGTTTGCACGAAGAAAAGCGAGAGAGGGATGCTCGTGGTCCTCATCAAAAGGCGACGACGACGACGATCCACTTTGCCGTCCGTGTCGGATCGAACAAAGGTCAACAGGAGCACCACAACCATCGAACGTGTTAAGCTCGATTCGCGGAAACATCAGGACAAGACAGGAAAGATGGATCGATGGGGTCGGGGAAATCTCTCCATTGCTTTTTGTGGTCCTCGTGTCGTTCTCTTCGGAAATGGATTTCGAGTCAGATTTATTGCTGTCGTATTTCAAAATCCTCCTCAAAGGCGAACTGGATTAGAGAATAAATTGGGGACGCCAATTTGACCCCAATGCGGTGGGCGTGTTAGAGAGTCCAATCCAAAATTATTATAAATTGACAAGCAGAGGGAGGTTTTGTGCATATAAAATGTACATAAATCATATAAGCAAGCGACGGTGGACATTTGATTATTTATTGGGGACTTCACCGTTACAAAATGACAGCAGCACTAATATTTGGAGAAAATTGCCAAAATTTTTTTAAACATTTACCTACTTTACCAATTCAGTCATAAACAATTTTTTTTTGTCGATTCAATCATAAATCTTTTCCATCTTTGCCATTTAAGTTCTTTCGACAGATTTTGGGTGAAAGATGCCTGCATGGTGATAATTGGACCTCACCAGCGACAACGTGGCTATGACGGGACAACAAACTTTGTTTCTTCATTTATTTTTTTCTTTTCTTTTCTTGCTCCGGCCACTCTAGAGGGCGACGAAACCTTCGCCGGTGATAAGTAAGGGCGGCAGGGGAGGCCACCACCGCCCTTGCCTGGCCCCCGCTGGCCGTTGGTCGACCTCGGTGAGGGCCGGGCGAGGCCGGCACCACCTAGATCTTGGCTGGGCGGGGTCGGCCTCGCTCGGCCCTGCGCAACTAGTGAGAGCGACAGTAGTCTCTCTAGTCCTTGCCGCCCTCGCCATTTGCCGGTGAGGGCTTTGCCGCCCTCTGGAGTGGCCGGAGCAAGAAAAGAGAAGAAAAAAACAAATGAAGAAAAAAGTTTGTCGCTATGTATTACCATGTGTCGTCCCATCATCGCCACGTCGTTGTTGGCAAGGTTTGGTCGTTGCCACGCAGACATTTTCTGGTCAAAATCTGTCGGAATGACTTAAATGTCAAATGCGGAAAATGTTTATGACTGAATCATCACAAAAAAAAAGATTTAGAATTGAATTGACAAAGTAGATAAATATTTAGGACTTTTTTTTGGCAATTTTCCCCTAATATTTGAGTCTGTTGCAAATCGACGCTTTTCATCATGAGCAACGACGAAAAGCTTCATCTGCTAGTTGATTTAAGAGGCGTTTCGACTGTTTGATTTTGACAACGTGGATCTAAATCTTCATGCAAAATTTCAAGATAGTCATTTTGGCCGATTACTATAAAGAACTTTTGATGTGGCGTCCAGTCATCCCCCGATCATTCGATGTGGCACAATGACATGTGCGATTTGTGTGTCACCATGGCAGGGACTACTTGCGACAATTGAACAAAAGATTCATATTGAAATCTCTCCCAAATATTTAGAACTATATGGGTAAAGTTGAAAAATTTATAATTAAGTTAACATCTACATAACTATTTTAGAATTGATTGGGTAATTATTCTTGTGATATTGCCTAACATAAAGACCCGAAGATACATAGAGGTCAAGCTATTGGGGCATCTACCAGAACATCATGCTTAGACGGCTCTCGCTTGCCATCTACAAATCGAATTCAATCAAACAAGACATTATTATTACGACACATTCTTCCCATTCTTAAAAAGAAAGCCATCGAATAATGTAGTGGAGCTCACGTGAGAACAGTATAAAGAGCAGAAAAAGCCAGTAGTACTCAACTTTCTTCTTCTCCACCACGACCTTGTGGTGTGTTCCCGGGTGTACGTGGCCATGGAAGAGGCCAGGAACATTCTTCTCCTTTTATGGTATCGGGGGCAATCAATCATGCACTTTTTAATCATTTGGATCGGACATAAAACTATGAATTTTGATGCATGGTGTCGTCCGTCACTCTGACTCGGATACTGTGTCATTTTGCTGAGCCACGCAGACCATTTACTACGTGCCTTTGTCGCCTCTTTCGATACAAACAACATTGACCACGGCACTCGGACTAGGAATAGGAAAGCACGCGTGAGCTTCTCCAGAGCAAAGATATAATAATGGTTGTGGAAATCGTCCATCTTGGAAAAGAAAATTAAACTGTGCAAAATTAGAAAGGATAAAGAAATTAAATTGGAAAAGTATTTGATTAGCAGATCACCCGCCGTTCTTTCCTGGTTTGGTTGCTCCTAGCTACGCGCCCTTTTACTTGTCAACATTCGTTTGGTGCAATTTCCACATGTATGCTCTGTGTATGCTGGTCACTCAATACCCGTTATTATTGGGTGAATAGTGCATAAAATTCATATCCCTATTCTCTTTTTCTCACTATTTAGGAAAAACCATACTAACGGTTCTTAAACTTTGGCCCAATGCGTGCGATGTTAATATCAAACTATTAATTTGTTCGGTGTTGTTATTGAACAACTTCTATATATTTAAATAGTTCTTAAACTTTCAATTTATCCGACTTAGTCCCTAACTAAGCTGAATGAGTCTTCAAGTGATATTCACATGTTTTTGGAGTCACACTATTGGCCAAATTTTAGAATATCTTTTTACTTTCAATCCATTTCTCACATCAACAAAAAATGTCATGCGTTCATTACTTTTCTTTTCACATTTTTGGTACTTATAAATATAAAGGCGGTTCCATCTATGTCGCTGTACTAGTAGAAGTAACCTCATTTATTTATTTATTTTTGTCCATTTCGCGAAAAATGTAGGACTTTTGAATTTTTTTTCCGAGAATATGTCAATATTTTTTAATATTACCTTGAAAACTGAAAATGAACTACAAAATATTTCCTGCCGTTTAATATGGAAATTCTTTTTTTGGGAAAATTACCAAAAAATCAAAATGTTTATTATTTGTTATTTCTTTTTATTTTCCCCTTTTTTTTCTTCCTTGGTGGGTCGCTGACCACAACAACGGGGCTAGCGACTGGCTATAAGCATAGCCCAAGGCTAAGGCTTGAGCCTCGTTGCCCTTAGGTGACGCTTGAGCATCACTAATCTAGTGAGGCTTCTCGCTACCCTTGGGCGATACTTGACCGTTGCCAATCCATATGACTTGAGCTCGCCTATGGCTCATTGCTGGCCTCCCTAGGCCAAAAAAAAAAAAAATATTAAGGGTCCGTTCGTTTGGCGGAAAATATTCTTCCGGAAAATATTTTCCGGAAATTGGACTGTTCGGCGGGTGGAAAATATTTTCCTAAGGAAAATGTTTTCCAATCAACCAAAGATTTCCTTTTAAAACTAAAGAAAATGTTTTCCGTTTTTGAAAAGCGGAAAACATTTTCCAGATCTCATCTCTTTTTCTTTCGTTATGAGTTTATGAGCAATTTAATTGCCGGTCGCCGCCGCCGCCGCCTGCCTCCCGTCACCCGCCCACCTGCCGGCCGCCGCCCACTCGCCGCCCGCCCACCCGCATTTTTTTAATTTTCTCCTTCAAGAATAAACTCACTTTTCTCTGAATTTTTTTTACTTTTCCTTATTTCTTTAGTTGGATCCTTGAGCTCAACGTTGGTTGATGATTGTCTAGAGGGGACAGCCGATGGGGCTTGACCTCGCTGTTGCTAGGTAAGGTGGGCCTCACCCATGGGTGGCGAGGCTCGCCCCTTGCCAGATTTAGCGAGAATGAGCCTCTCTCGTGGTAGAGCTTACTGGCCCTTGCCTCTGGCTAGTCACTAGCTATTGTTGAAGCTAGGCAGCCGGCCTCGGGAAGAAGAAAAGAAAAAAAAGTTCAAAAAAATTATGAAATATTTCTACACCAACACTAGTTGTGCTATATAGGATAGCTGTCATCTACGTAAGTAATTTCTAATCATAATTGACCAGAAACTGAGAAAATGTGAAAATATTATAACTCAATTGATAAAAATATAATAGATTTATGATATATACATTTTGTAATTTTTGACAGTGTAAAGTAGTATAATGACAGCAGCATCGCATTCATGGTTGCACAAAAATGCTATCCTAAACTGCACCCTCAAATTGGAACCGCCGTCGCAACGCCGTCGAAGTGCACGCATGAGCGTATCGGCGGACACGGGACGAAAACCTAAGGAACGATCTGTCGTAACGTCCAGTGTGCATCAAAGTTGGCTTCTTGCTCTACTCAATCCGTGCCTGAAGGTGATCCTGGCTACCTTCACTCGGCTGTTCTTGAGATTGATGGCGATGGCGGATCGAGTTGATCGAAACCGCGACCGATGATATCTGGTTCTCCAGTTGAGCGAAGGCCTGGAGATGGGCGTATGGCCATGATAGGGAGGTTCTTCCGGATGACTCGTCACACCATAATTAAAAGTTACAAGTCAATTCTTGTCAATTTAGTTGGGACGCAGAAGCAAATGGGCGGTCACTTCGCTTTCTTTCTTTTTCCGTGATTATGTCACATATTGTACACCATAAGATTGGGATATGGCCACCTAATTGATTGATGATGGTAGGGACGGCGATTATCGAATCGTCCCAGACACACATCATCCCTCCATTCGTGACACTTCGATGCGTATCGGCTTATTGGTGTGTCGTATTAAACTTTCATATCGTATTGAGTTTACATTCGATTAAAGAGAATTGGTAATTTGTCTCGTCAGAATTGTATCTCATCGATGTCAGATTTCAAAAAAGAGAAAGTAAGGACAAGGAAAAAAAATATCGAGATGGATAATTTATCAGCCATTGAAAGAGTCAATTTAGCGGAGAGAAATCTCATCGATCTAGAAAACACGCATTGGAAATATCGGGACAACTCGAGTGGATCGAGTGTCGAGGGAAAATTAAGGCGACACCCGAAGTTGACCGGGTGTCTTTCATTACAATTATCAGTTAGGATAGTAGCTACTTACCTGGCTTATGTGGAGATTTCTTCAACGAACCTATCTCCTGTCTCTTGTCGAATTCGCGTAATTACATCTGAAGAGTAAAATGGTTGATCTATGCTTTGTTTCTCCTGATCGAACAGGAATGGTTCGCGAGCAGATCGTTCCCTTCTTTTTCCTTCCTCCCTCCTTGGCAAAATGGTTCTCTCTGTCTTCATCTGCTTTCTTTTTGGGGGGATAAGAAAGGTAGAGACAGGTTAGCAGCATTAATGAAATGAAATCGACGTTATGAAGTAAGGAGGCAAGTAGTATCATTTCAAAGCCTCAAATTCTCTCCCAACTGATATTTTCGGCTCAAGAAGATAAATTTACTTGGGGGAGACTTCATGCCTTGTTAACATGTCTAACCACTAGCAGAGCCTTTCGAGAGCCAATAAATAGCTCGTCTTTTCCATGTTCACATAAGGAAGGATCATAGCCCAGACAATTGCTCTCTCTTCCTCTTATTGCTGTGTCGTGCTCCTCCTCCTCCTCCTCCTTTCTATTCTTGTTGATTGAGAGGTTGTGCTGCGTGAGAAAGTGCCCATCAAGATGATGTTAACCTTTGGGGAATCCCTTGGCCTATCCTCTCCTATAAGTGTGGTTATCTTCATTTCACTCGCCGTTTTCGCGCGTGCGGAGTTTGCCGCCTCCACTCGATCCAACCTTAGCGCGGTGTCCATACCGGCGGTGATCGTGTTTGGCGACTCGATCGTCGATCCCGGGAACAACAACGCCATAAATACGATCGCCAAATGCAATTTCCGGCCGTATGGGAGGGATTTCATGGGAGGGAAACCTACCGGGAGGTTTAGCAACGGGAAAATCCCCTCGGACGTGCTCGGTAATGTCATCATGCAAATTTCGAGTCCATTCAATTGCGCTGATTTCACAAACGCCAGTCAAAATGCAGAAAATTGATTACTTGAATTCATGTTATCATTGACGTGACGGATGATTTCACCTGTAGTAATAGACGCATAACTCGTGCCCTGTCCCACACCTTTCAACCCTTTTAATGATTTATTATTCAAGAGCCATGATAGATTAATTAGGCTGAGGTAAGGCTGAGCCTCTTTAGTTATTAATGCCGGCAATAAACTTGCGCTACCCAATTTCATTATATCATTGAAATTTCGACACGGAATCCTCTAAGAATGAGAGTCCATTTGTATGTATGCGATTCTGATTCTCATGCTAATTTTATTAGATCGATCTTGAAATTTTGCGTAAATTTGTTACCGGGCTTTTTGGAGATTGTCTGTGGGAAAGTATGAAAATATTGCAACTTTATGACGTTTCATCGTGTAATTAACAACATAACATATTATAATTTGATTTCCTAGTTGTTTTATTCAAATTCAAAGGAACGCCGTACGAAGGAAGTTGTCGATTACCGACACTTTACGCTTACATAGCAAACTGCATTCTAAACTAAGGCAGGACGTTCAGTTATACTGATTAGTACTACAACGTTATTGACCTAATTCTATGAATCTTGGAACGAAATTCTCCAGTTGAAGCATTCGGAGTAAAACAGTACTTGCCTGCTTATCTGGACCCGAGTCTCAAGTTAGAAGACCTCCTCACCGGAGTAAGCTTTGCTTCCGGCGCAGCCGGTTTTGATCCTCTCACCGCGAAAGTCGCGGTAAGCAATCGCACCTTTCTTTCTGCTCTTACTTTCGACCCTTCTTTCTTTGTGTCTTGTAATTAAGAATTCAAGGTTCGAATTCAAGTGGAATCATCTGGAATTTCTTCTGTGATATGATCATGCTGACAGTCGGTCTTGTCACTATCGGATCAACTGGACCTGTTCAAGGAGTACGTGAACAAGATAAAATCGGGCGCCGGTGAAGAGAAGGCATCAAACATCGTCACGAATAGCCTCTATGTAGTGGCGTGCGGAAGCGACGACATTGCAAACACTTACTTACCGTTCAGGAGAGCGGAATACGACATACCGGCCTACACCAATCTTATGGTCAACTCGGCTTCAAGTTTCTTTCAGGTAAGTCTCGGAAGAGAAGCATTATTATCTGAACTACGACGATAAAGAAAGACCGAAGGACATAGCGTGGGGATTAAATTGCAAAACAACAATGATTCTGAAGTACGATTGAATGATTTAGCAGGAGCTCTATGGATTAGGAGCAAGAAAAGTTGGAGTCCTGAGCCTACCACCGATTGGATGTTTGCCCTCACAGAGAACACTTCGTGGAGGATTAGGAAGAGCCTGTTCAGAGCCTGTCAATCAAGCAGCAATCCTCTTCAACTCCAAGCTCTCCTCAGAGATAGACTCCCTCAACCAGAAGCTCCCTGGCTCTAATCTAGTCTATTTGGACATCTACTCTCCATTGCTATCCATCATCCAAAACCCTTCACAGCACGGTAATCTACCTCATCATACTCTCCCTGCAAGGTTTCGGCTTTTGCACTCGAATCTCTATCATTATGCCATTGGTCAGCCTCGCTTTTGGTCACGTCAGTGTGTATGCAGGATTTGAAGTGGCGGACAGAGGGTGCTGCGGCACGGGGAACATAGAAGCGAGCGTACTATGTAACCGTCTGGATGATTTCGCGACATGCCGAGATGACACGAAGTACGTCTTCTGGGACAGTTACCATCCAACGGAGAAGACCTATAAGATCCTCACGGATAACCTGCTCAGCAAGTATTCCAACAAGCTTCTCTGAAGCCGCAGCGTGTTATTAGTTGTTTCTAGTGAAATGTATTAGTAAGGGTGCACCACGCAGTTTCCATGAGGCACCTGCTTCAGTTCTATAGATTGTAACGGTGGCAGTAGAAAATTGCAACTGTCTTTCCGCTGTCTACCCATTTTGTTCGCACGGAAGTGGCAAAGATTCGACTCTTCATTCAAAATGATGATAGGATTTAAGCGAATGTTCTCTTCGTACCTTCGTGCTGCGGCTAAATTGGGCGCTCTGATACTATAGACATTGTCTTTAGTACCATCTTAAGGAATCCCATCAATTAGTCCTTCCGCGGTGGTCCTGCAGCTAAAATATCAATGTTTCATTGCCCAGCGCAGCCAAGTGGTCATTGTTACAATTTATTGCTCGTATTGTTGTTCGAACCGGCGGAAAATGAAGTGATTGAGAATCATATCAGAACCCCAATACCCCATATTGAAAATAAAAATAAAAAAAGACTCAAAGGAATTCCAGTAGCTACTCCTTCCATGGCGGTACTCCGGCTAAAATATTCGAAGCTGCGTGGCCATTGTCATGATGCATTTTTCGCATTAATCGTTCGAACAGAAGGGGCAATTGAGTGATTAAGAATCAGATCGAAACCCCAATATCCATATGTACTTGTACACACACACATACAACTATGTATCCCATTGGTGACAGGAATGTTGATCCCATGGCATATCAAATGATTGAATACTATTCGATGAAGGTAACACGATGCTTTACAAGGAACAGATAGATATATCAGTGCAAGTGAATGCAAGTCCAGCTTCAGCAGATGCTACGGATTCCTGCAGTATGTGCAAACATACGCTTCAAGAGTTGGCCATTCTTGTCGACCACACAAGAAACATATGATAACTGGCTCCCAACCACCGCGTCCAGACAATGGTCATCTTAGTGTCAAGTACCGGTGGAGTTCATATCGCCGCAGCACCTAATGCATCCAGCATCCTATCCAAGAACACCTGGAGGGAGGCAAAACGAGCTATGTATAATTAATGATAGCACCCATGCGACCAAAAAGCCACGGGAAGAGACAAAAATATGTACTTCCAGCTGAAATTCTTGTTCCCTAAACCACCAAGCAAATAAAAACTGGCCATTTCTCTGGAAAATGATTTATATTATCATGAAGTCTGTAGTTCGCGTAAAATGAGCGGTTCAAAATTCTTTTTTTCCCGAGGGTGATCATTTGTATCGCTTATCGATAATGAAACTATTTTTCATTGACCGATTATTTCAAGCGATACAAATAATTATTTTTAGAAAAAATGTTACTCCAAACCATTAATATTTCACGAAACAAACAGAGCCTAGATAAAAAGACAAATATAGATCGCAAAGACCCAAAAGAACACCAAAACCTGGCATCCTCTTTGTTCGACGCATCCATTGGGATGCCTATGGACCCATCAACAAGGTCGACCAGATCAATTTAACAAGTACATCTTATGTGAATATCGGAAAAGCCTCATATAGTTGGGTGACGGAGTTCGAAGCGTACGCTGATAACAATATCGACAAGGGGGATGTATCAGAAAGTGCGACTTACAAGTTCATCAATGGCGAGATTGGCCCGTGGTAATAGCGAGTGTTCAGTTGATTGGGGAGTTCGCTATGGAAGAACGATGCCGTCGGCAGTCGCTATCCAATTCAGTAAAGTCTTTTTTGTCATAAAGATCGTACAAATGTAAGAATGGCATACGGTTGGGGAGAGCAATGACGCATGGGGTTTGCAGTTGGGATTGGCATTACTGCGGGGAGGGAGATGGCAGCTGGAAAACGACTTGCATTTGTTCCGAAGTCGGGATATACAGTGGAAGTGGGAAAGTACAAAAAGTCTTAAATTTATATAAAGTCATAAACTTTTTATTTTTTATTAATTGAATCAATCTGGCCAATTTTGACTGGAATTATTTACAAGTGAGCATTAGCTATTCATTAGGGGCGTTAAATGAGTGAGTTGGATTGGGTTTGAGTCTAGTAAAAAAAAGAGGTAAGATCCATATTGACTAATTTAACCCATTTTGACCCGTTTTTGTACAATAAAATTATTATCACTTATACCCAACCCGACTCATATTGTTAAAATACTTTCATATTTAACAAAGTTTAAAAAATTTTAATTCATGTTTTTTCTAATGTATTGTTAGAACAATTTTATGCAATATAATTTAGTTGATATTTATTTTTTTTTCAAAATTCTAACTATTTTTATTTTTTGAAATATATTTTTAATTTTTTGTTTTTTCTCTTACAGTCGTTGATGAGACTCTAGCTCGCCACATTTCAACGAGCTCGACCTCACTAGATTTCAACGAGCATAACCTTGCTAACCTCATACGAAACTCAAGACTCGTCAAGACCAAGTCGAGTTTATCAAAATTTGGCGAGTTTCAACCTCAATGGCCTTAGGCAAACTTGACCTTGCCGAATATGGTGAGTCTCAAGCTCGAGCCTTGGGCAAGCTTGACCTCACCACTAGATTTAGCAAAGTTGAGTTGGCACCTTGTGCTTTAAGACCTGACATCGAGTCTCGCCGACCAAGGGTGAGCTTGAGCTCATTGACCTCAACAAGGCTTGAGCTCACTAATTTGGTGAGGTCTCATCCCCCCAAGAGTTTGGTGAGCTCGTCCCTTGCTTCTTGGTTGGCAATCGACTAAGAAAGAGGGAAAAATGAGGAAAATATAAGCAATCAAATTTTTATTTTAAAAAATTAAACATAATTAGAATATCATAATTTTCATGATTTAAAAATGACACTTAAAATTAACCCATTTATGATCATTTTGGAACCCATTTAAGACTTATTAAGTTAGTAAGTGATCCATTTAATCTTTTAAGCCGACACATTTATGACACATAGTTAAAATATGAATTTTTGACCCATTTTGCCACCTCAATTGTTCATTGAAAGTCTTAAAAATTTTCATGAAAGTGAATTGAGTCTAAAACTTGCAAAAACTACAACAAAGCCCTAAAATTTGTCAAATTAGTATAATCCAGTTTCTTTATTAACTCCGTCCAACTTAGCTATCAGAAAATGCCCACGTGATTTTTTTTTCATTTTTTTATTATGCGTTTCGATGAGGTGGCTAAAATGCCATCATTTTGGCCCAAGTATGATTTTAATACAATTTTAATTTGAATTAAATTTAAAAATGAGCTAATTTCTATTTTAAAAATAAAGCCCTCGATACCTGGTTCCAACTTCCTTTTTCTTTATGAAAAATTAGCTTATTCTTAATTTATATTATATATGATTTGTATTAAAATCATATTTGGATTAAAACGATATTATTTTAGCTTTACATTTCGTGTTTTAATCACATCATTGCCATGTAGAAGAGAGAAAATATGTAAAGAGTCACGTTATCATTCTTGATGGACTTAATGGATTGACAAGTTTTATGGCTTAATTGTCTTTTTGTAATTCAGTGCTCATATCCTTTTCTCATATATATTTTTTCTTTTCCTTTCTTTCTTTTATTCTGCCCAGCCCTGGCGATGGTTAGAAAAGTTGACCTCACCCAACAATGTCGAGGTCGAGCCTCGTTGACCCTCAACTCTGGCCGGTCATTGGCCATCACCTAGGCTAGGTGACCGGCAAAATAAAGAAATAATGAAAAAAATAAAAAAAATGATTAAAGAAATAAATAATTTTTTCTAAACTAGCAAAGCAAGTCAAAAGAAAAAGACTAATTATTCTCCTTAAAAATGATCTCTACGGAAAATATTTTTTATTATCATGAAATTTTCAGCAGAATAAACGAACCCTTAGTCAAAACATAATTGCGGCGGTCGGCTTAATTTCATAATACAGCAAGAAGCCTCTACTCTAATTTTAGGCGAAGGATGTGAGGATAGTGGAGGGAGCCGCAGTACAAGTAGCCACCAATCTTGTTCCCACTCGATATCAGTGACAGCTGAGGATCGTAGTAATGCGCGACCGGCTTTCCCTCCGAATCGACTTGGAAAACCCCGCTGTTCTTCTCCATCGCCGGCCGTCGGTTTATTCTCTCCAAGATCGCGGTTGCTTTTCTTATGAACGGGTACTTGAACGCCAGATCCCACAAACCCGAGTTGCCCTGCGAAAAAAAGATTCATATGTTCCGTGGAATGAAGATTCAGCGCATCATGCATGTGCATGAGGGTTGATACTCGATACACGAAAGCTGATCTGAGTGGGTCGAACGATGTAAATTCATTAAGCAGGGGACGATGCTGCTGCGTCACACCAGAGATTGTTCAAGTTGTGGCAAAGCAAAGAAACGTATGGAAACGCGAAATCGGCCAATGAGCAGACAAGCCTTAAGCTAACGAGAATCGCAGTTCATGTTTCCACTAGAAGAAGGGTAAACAAGAAACCTGGGGACAACGATCTACTCACCGAAGAGAGCGCAATCCAGTAATGGCCTTCTCCATCATATCTGATGTTATCCGGATACCCTGGCAAACGGTCGATGAATGTGTCGATATGGCCCTTCCGCTCGCCATTTATATAGTACCTCTTGCACCTCCTCCTGAGAGAAACCAAATCATTCATGTTCTACAGCACGTGAATTTATGAGGATTTTGGCAAGAGGAAGTCTCTGTAAACATCAGGTCGAACTCACATGACGGTTTCGCAGAAGATCACGAAGCTTTGGTCGGGCGAGAGCGCGACGCCGTTGGCAAAGTAGAGATCCCGAGCCAGCACTCTAGTCTCTTTGGCTGCCGGGTCGTAGCTCAAGAGCCTTCCGTGCGGCCGGCCCTCTAGAATGTCCCAAATGAACTCCTCGAAGGTGTACTTGTACGAGGCGTCGGTGAAGTATATCGTCCCGTCACGGGCCACGTCTGCCGCGTCCGTGAGTTTGAACTTCACGCCTTCCGCCGCATCCGTCAATAGCTCCACGGTTCCGTGTTTGCTCACGCTCAGTAGCCCCTGTTGCATAATTTGACACTTCCCTAAAGTTACTCACTTTCTCCACCTCAAAAGATCAAGAACTAGGAACATTGAGAGTCACTGTGCGCGTGCTTCAAATTCAATTTTATGTCCAGGCAAAACTAACGGACAGTAAATACATATTCGACCATGTAATCTTGCTTATGGGCCTGAGAACAGCCCGATGTGCACCGGACTATAATAGATCTGACATGGGCCGATACACCAAAATAATGGGAAAAGTGCCAAAAAAGTTCTAAATCTTTGCCATTTGTGCCAAATAAGACATCAATAATTTTTTTGTGCCAAATCAATTCTAAACCTTTGCAAGTTGTGCCATATAAATCATTCCGTCAGTTGGTCACCGGAGGAAGCACACGTGAAACCGACGTGACGTGACTCACTGGAGCGCACTGGCGACGACGTGGTGCCAACTTTTCTTTTTTTTTTTTCTCTTCTTCTAGGCGGGGCAGCCTTTGGGGCGGTAGAGCCCTCGCCAGTGACGAGGGCTGGAGAGGCCGCTACCGGCCTCGCCCGGATCTAGGCGAGGGCGGCCTCTCCAAGGGGCCGGGCTAGGGGCTGGCGGGGGTCGGGCGAGGCCGCCCCCGCTCAGATCTGGGCGAAGGCAGCCCTGCCTCTGCCAAGACAGGGGCGGACAGGGTCGCCCAAATCTGGGCAGAGGCAGGGCTGCCCCACCCCGTCCGGATCTGGGCAGAGGTGGGGCAGCCCCGCTCTTGCCCAGATTTGGGCTGGGCGGGGCTGCCTTGCCTAGATCTGGGAGAGGCCGAAGGCAGCCTCCCTAGCCCCTGCCACCCTCGCCTGTCGCCGGCGAGGGTTCCGCCGCCCCAAAGGCTGCCCTGCCCAAAAGAAGAAGAAGAAGAAAAAAAAAAAGAGGCGCCACGTCGTTATATGGCACAATTTTAAAGGTTTAAGACTAATTTGGCACAAAAAGAAAGGTTGAGGACTTATTTGGCATAAGTGGCAAAAGTTTAGAACTTTTTGACATTTTTCCCCCAGAATAATTTATCTTCGTAAATCTTTTCTCTTTTGTAGAATTCACCGGTCTGTCAACGCCGGTAGTTGTCTTGATCTTCGCTCCAAAACATATCCTTGACAAAATCTGTCCTGACAACAATCTCGAAACTTCATTTGACTAACTGCCTGCTTAAGAGAACCCAAGTTGTATTTACACCTCCATCAAGACATTTGTCAAATATAATATTATGATATCCATGCACATTTTATGCAATTGTTTAACAAGTGCTCCGCCAAATTTGATTTACAGTTTCTATGATTTTTCTTAAGTGCTTTCTGAGAGCAATTTATGAAATTAAAACAAAAAAAGACATAAGTACGAAAAGCTCGAATTCACGCTGTACAAAATAAATACTCCATTTTAACAGCTTCAATTTTCAAAGAAACATGTCAACTTCTTTTCGTTGGGCACTTTAAAGATGATACGACTATCCATTTTTGTGCGAGCGTGGACACTCTCTCAATAGTTCAAATAGTTTTTCGTATAAAAAGTTGAATCAACAATAGATATACTAACGAGAACAATGAGTATAAAGCCTTTTATCAGATAATAAATACATATATCCATCAATAAAACTTCTGTAATTCTATCATAAATATCTTTTCGTTACATCGATTTTATATGGACATTACTTATAAGAAAATGTTAAGGACGATGGACCCAGACTCGTCGCTAGCTC
Source organism: Melaleuca quinquenervia (assembly GCA_030064385.1). NCBI lineage: Eukaryota > Viridiplantae > Streptophyta > Magnoliopsida > Myrtales > Myrtaceae > Melaleuca > Melaleuca quinquenervia. The sequence goes on along the minus strand of CM057727.1, from coordinate 17,433,422 downwards.
GTGCTTACTCCATATAAAGAAGAAAGATAATCACCTCAAATTTTGGAAACAGATGCCAATGGTTTTAAAGAATATCTCAAAACTATCTAACTCCGGCTAAGACAATATCACGGACATACAGAGTCGCAAATACATAATCGGACGGTTGTCACTGACCTTGTGGGGGTCGCAAACGATAACTTCGCCCTCGTGCCCCAGGGCGAGGCCGAGCGGCCTCCCGCCGGTGTTGACCCAGTCCTCCACCGTGGAGTCGCCATCGGAGTCGCTCACCTTGACCCGCTTTACCCATCCGTCCGCACAGCCCACGTAGATAACCCCCGATGCAGAGTCGTATGCCACGTCCTCGGGCCCCACCATCAGCCCAGCCCCGACCATCTCCGCGCCGCGCAGCATGCGGCCGTTCTCTCGCGGGGCGGCGACCGTCCCAGTAAGGTCGTGGATGGGCAGCGGAGCCGGGTCGAAGGGCTCATGCCGGTAGAGGATCGTGACCGCGAGAATCGGAGCCAAGATCGATAGGAGAGTGACCGGGAGTGAGGGCTTCAGCGAGGATTTGGCTGGCGGCGGCGAGTCGGTTCTTGACTCAGACATGTGTGCGGCGATGAAAAGAAGTTGGCGGTGGATGCTTTTGCGAGTATACAGCGAGGCTAAAGGATCGGGAAATGGATCATCGTCTTCCTTCGCTTCGTTTCAGAGGCGAGGTGAAGCTTTTGTCAAAAAGATGCGCCTCTATCGCTTTGGGCAACAAATCTTGTAATACGATGGCACATCTTAGTTTTGGGGCCGCACGATCAGGAATCGGACGGTCTCTATTAAAAGGAGAATCTTTTTTTTTTCTAAAAAAAAAAGCCGCCTTGGGGCAGGAGATCGAAATCTTGTTTGTTTGGTTTCTCCATTTGGACTGTGAATTATTATCCACCGCACACGTCCCTGTCCACTTGCCATGTGGATGCTTTAGCCGTAAAATACTTGCGGTCAACGTTGAAATATTGATGGAGTATCCAAATATCCATCGAAATCCTGCATCATGTTCTGTCGTGATGTTTTGAAATGTCTCATGGATTAGGAGGATGGAATTTTGTTTTTTTTTTGGTAAATAAGGATGGAATTTTGTTTCTTTTCAACGTCTAGAAAATTGAGAGATTTATCTCGGTGCACTCTGTGCTTTTACGTTTTCGTCTGCATCAGCTAGCATCAAAGCATGGAGGATTGTGGGAACGTGATGCCTGGTAACAACGTCAGTGACAGACAAAGATCGGGCGGCGCAGTCTTGGTGGGCGGTGGTTCGTCGTCTCCAAAGCGTCTCCTAGGGGCAGCGATTCGATGGGATGCAGCCGGCTGTGAACCCGACTGCAAGCTGAATTGATGCCCAAGGCGTGGAGAGAAACCTAGGTGGGGACAATGAAGTGGCACCGCGGCAAGCCTGGGGCCACTGGTTGTCCTGAATAGTCGACGGCTTGTTTAACCGGAGACTTCATATTCCGATCAGGAGGATTTGAAGAGTTCAGGTGGGGCAAACAATAGCGGAGTTTTGCTTCTTTCCAGAATATAGAATCTTGAGAGATTGTCTATGCGCACATTGCGCGAGTATGTTTTTTGTACGTTCACGAGTTCACTCGGATTTGCCAGTTTTCCCTACCAATTATCCGACACGCATTATTTGCATGACAGCAGAAGGACCAAAGCAAAACCTCATCCAAATCAAGCATTACTTAAATTAAAACATAATCATGTCGGTTGCTTAATCCCATGACACAGAAAGAAGCCTCTAATCCAATTTGAGGCGAAGGATGTGAGGATAGTGGAGGGAGCCGCAGTACAAGTAGTCACCGATCTTGTTTCCACTTGATATGAATGACAGCTGAGGGTCATAGTAATGCGCGACCGGTTTTCCCTCCAAATCAACTTGAAAAACCCCGCCGTTCTTGTCCATCACCGGCCGTCTGTTGAATCTCTCCAAGATTGCATGTCCTTTTCTTATGAATGGATACTTCAACGACCATTCAATGAACATTGAGTTTCCCTGCGAAAAAAATTCTTATGTTATGTGAATGAAGGTATAGTGCATGGTGCATACTCATAATTAGTTGAAAAACCTTTGGCATTCGGCCTGCATTCACTTCGTACAGAAGTAATCCTTGGCGAGTGGATCACAAGAACAACAGGGTTCACGGGGTTGGTGCTTCATATGGGATTAGCAGTGTCAAGCCTAATATAGGAGATTCTAGGCCTTAATTCTTAGAATTTCCTAGGTGTTTGCGTTGATGAAAGGAGCTCCTCAAATGAAGCATGCAATTATCACGGTGAAACAAATTTCCCCAACAGCATGATGAAGCTCTGATTATGGCAAAGAATACATGAAGTCGACGATGATCTACTCACAGAGGACAGCGCGATCCAGTAATGTCCTTCTCCATCATATCTGATGTTGTCCGGATACCCTGGCAAGCGGTCGATGAACGTGTCGATTTGTCCCTTCCGCTCGCCATTTATATAGTACCTCTTACACCTCCTCCTAAAGAAACCAAAACAAAGAAAAAGAAGGCTCACTTGATCTCATGCATAGTTGATATAACTCGTCAGTCTCCGAGGATTTTGTCTAAGGAAGTCTCTGTGGACATCACATTGAACTCACATGATAGTTTCGCAGAAGATCACGAAACTTTGGTCGGGCGAGAGAGCGACACCATTAGCAGAGTAGAGATCCCGAGCTAGGACTCTAGTTTCTCTGGTCGCCGGGTCATAGCTCAAGAACCTTCCGTGCGACCGACCCTCCAGAACCTCCCAAATGACCTCTTCCAAGGTGTACTTGTACGAGCAATCGGTGAAGTATATCGTCCCGTCACGGGCCACATCGGCGGCGTCCGTCAGGTTGAACTTCACGCCTTCCGCCTCATCCGTCAAGAGCTCCACGGTTCCGTCTTTGCTCACGTTCAGCAGCCCCTGGGGCATATGACAGTTTCGATACTGATGCATGTCATCCGAAAGTCCTAATTCTATATACAAATTGGGGACTTTTTTTAGACATAATGCGACACGAAAATAATTCACTAACTTCAATTTTCACTCATTTTTAAGAATAATTACATCTGTAATTATTTTTGTTATCTTCTTTTTAGCTAAAATTCATCTAGTCATCCCTCTATCAAGATAGTTCGATCCTCTTAACCTTTAGCTCGAAAAAATTCCAAAAGAAAATTGATTTGACACTAATCTCAAAATTTCCTTTTGACTTGTCAACCGATTCTCCTTTTAAAGAGAAAGAAGAGAAAACTCAATTATTACATACTTGGATCTCTATTTTTGCCAAATTTGATGTACATGTTCTCTGTGATTTTCTCAAGTATTTTCTAAAAGTGAGTTATAAAATTAAAAAGAAGAGAAAAGAAATGCTTATAATTCTGTCATATATAGTTCTTGCACATTGATTTTCATTGACATTATCAAGGACGATGGAGCTCGTGCTTACTCCATCTAATAACAAAGTATCACCTTGCAAAGGTCATCATTTCCTGATACCGACATAAGTAGATATTAGAACAAATTTTTGTTTAACAGATTAATTTTTTAGAATATATAGCACGAAAATCTTACATTATATCGGAGCAAAATGTTCTAAAATTAAATCGTTCTAAACTCATGTAAGTGCCTTCAATTTTATATTTTTCACACCTTAATCTTAGTCAAAGTTTAATCTACACATATGTGAGGGAGAATATTAAATTATTTACATATTAAATCAGGCATTATAAAACAGTCGAATAATCTCACAAAAATATATGGTTAGCACTGACCTTGTAGGGGTCGCATACGATAAGTTCGCCGTCGCGCCCGAGGGAGAGTCCAAGCGGCCTCCCGCCAGTGTTGACCCAGTCCTCCACCGTGGAGTCGCCGGCCGAGTCGCTCACCTTGACCCGCTTTACCCACCCGTCCACACAGCCCACGTAGATGACGTCTGAGGCCGGATCATACGCCACGTCCTCGGGCCCTACCATCCGCCCAGCCCCGACCTTCTCTGCGCTGCGCAGCATGCGGCCGTTCTCTTTCGGGGCGGTGACCGACCCGGACATCTCGTGGATGGGCAGCGGAGCGGGGTCGAAGGGCTCGAGTCGGTACAGGATCGTGACTGCTACAACTGGAGCCAAGATCGATAGCAGAGTGACCGTGAGTGAGGGCTTCAGCGAGGACCTGGCCGATGGAGGTGGCCGGGGTGGTGAGTCGGTTCTTGGCTCGGACATGTGTGCGGCGATGAAAAGAGGTCGGCGGTGGGTGTCTTTGCGAGCATAAAGCTCGGCGAGAGAATCGGGAAATGGATCGTCGTCTTCCTTCGCTTCAGTAGTTCAGAGGGCGAGGTGAAGCATTTGTTAATGCAAAGGTGGCTCCATCCCTTTGGGCAACAAGCCTAGAAAACGACTGCTTTTGTCTTCCTATGTTTGTTTAGGTTTTGGAGTTGGAATACTTAGCCATCGCACATGTCTCGGTCGACGTGCGAGGTGATGCTCAGGCAATGAAATCGTTCCGGTCAACTTCGGACACGGGACGCATGCGAGGTGACCACAACTTTCTATGAACATTGTTTACCTAACTCGAATTACTTTTAAATCTGTCGAGACTTTTAAATACTGTTTAATATCGATCAGAATTTCTCTTTAATTTTGTGAAAGATACGTAATAAAGAGATGTTGCATTTTCAACCGTTGATTGCGGGTATTTCGAGGGCTGTCGTATATATTGTTTATTTGGTTGCTTAGCAAGTATAAATAAGTGGTAGATGCATGCAACCAAGCCCTCAAACTTCGTGACTTTTCTCATTTAAATTGTAATATAACATTCCATTACAAAGGTAAATATTGGAGAGGATTGTTTGGGGGGTTAGTATCACTACAAAACTATAAACTAGCACATGACTACGACTTTCAACCTAACTGGTTTTAATTTTAACCAATTCGTAGTTGATAATCAATGGCATGTTTCGTGATAAATGTATCGAAAATTAATTTGTGAATAGTCATAAACTCCAAATTAATACAACTGTGAGAAAATTCACCGCAAACTCATTTTCGGATCACCAAAATCCTCTAATCGATACCTTTATGTCCTGCGTGGATTTATCATGTGAACTGAGTTATTCTTAGATGTCATCCGGTTTAGCAATTTCATGGTAAAATTTGATGAAGGGTAAATATGCCATAAATATATTAGTTTACGATTTTTCATGACCAAAATAAAGTAATTTGTTGGGTAAATTTGTCAAGTTATATCAATATAGAGATTTTCATGATATTAGCTCTTTTTATCTCCCATGACGGACCATGAAAGAATCAATTTAGAGGACTTCTTGTTTTCTTTTTATTTATTTAAATCACATAGCTTCTATAACTTTGATTTTCGTAAAAACCGAAACACATAATCATGTACAAACATCAGCATAGGAATTATCCATAATCTGTCATAGTTTATTTTATTTTGGACAATAATTAGAACCTAGAACACTGCAAAACTTTTTTGACATATCAATGTTCACAACCCATTTAAATTTAGAATTAGTAGATCCTAGAAACTTAGCTTATATTTCCTAATGGATCTTGGACTCTGCCCTGTCCCTCCGAACTCCAAAGCAAACCCCGTGCTTTGGTGATGACGTTGGCCTCAGGATTTTATTTTCCTTCGATCCCTTGATACCTGCTCCAACTACTGTCGGCTCTGTGACTTTGTCATCCCCGATTGACCCGCCAGATTATTTTAATAGAGGGATTGACAGATCTGTAAAGCAGCTCCCGGAACCATGTCGATCGTGTTTATCGATTGGGACTTTTCTTGGACGATCTCTTCAATAGTTTCCTCGAATAATTCAAAATATTCTGGACCTTGGACAAGCAGTTCTTGGAATATCTCTAGAAAGTGTCGAGACAAATTGGTTTTACGCAAGCAATTTATGTGTGACTGTTGTCTAACTAAATCTTTGCCAATCTTGTAGGAGTGGCACATAGATGAGCTCGCCATGTTCCAAGGGCGACATCGGGTGGCCGTCCACCAGTGTTAACCAAGTCCTCCGCCATCGGCCGCCTCCCGGGTCACTCACCTTGACTCGCCATATCCGCCCGTCTTTGCACCCGGCGTAAATGGTCTGCTGCGCCAGTTCATGTGCGACATCTTCAGGACCAAAAATGCGTCATGCCCCCGGCCGTCGTGGTGCCACTCATCATGTCATTGTTCGCTCTTGGAGCAGCAATGAGTCCTGTCATTGGAGCCGGGTCGAAGGACTCATGTTGGTATAGAACTATGGCTGCTAAAATGGGAACGGAGAATTGATAGGGAGTGAGTCAGGGCCTTCCGCGAGCTCTTGCTTCTAGGTGAGTCGGTTCTTGACTCGGACACGATGTGGTGCAGACCGAAGAGCCGCGTCTGCCCTACGATCCAATTGTCATACTCTCTTGGTTTTTGCTCGTGAGCAAAGCTTTCCACCGATCTCGTCGGATTTAACATCAAAGGCGACCATCAATTGCGCTCGATGGAAACTGTAACAGAATACAGAAGATACAATTGCTATAGACGATCTCTACGCCATGATTTTCATTTGTCTGAATCCTTCGGAATCATGTGCGACCAGATATCAGTCTAGATTTGCGAAATTTGGACATGAATTGCTAATCTCGGGCTTTCCTCAATTCCCGAACAAACAAAAGAGCAAAGAAAAATAGAGACGCGGGATTTGTGACTCCAATCAGATCCATGCGCGAGATCTTTCTACCAATTCTAACATATATGCAGAGTATGTAGCATCTAATTAGCACAGACCTCCGAAGCTAGTTTTCGCACGCGACTATAGTAAATGATGATAATAATTAAGGGAGAGAATTGAGACATAAATGTAGAGGCCTTACTGATGTTACTACCAGTGTTTCAAATGCCGCAAAAGGAACAGCGAACTCATCCGGGACGATGAGTTGAGTACAAGAACTATTTTAAAACTATACATGAGCCACGCATGGCGTGAACACTGGTGCGACTCCATTGGAACCAAGAAGAAAGTTGGGGAGCGAAAACGAAGCCAAAACAGGTCCTCATCCTGATTCTCATCTCAAATGGCAACCTGCACAAGTAAGCGACTTGTGAGGTTAATCTCATCCTCGATGGAACATGTAATACGCTAGTACCGAGCGTATTCAAGATAGCATACACTTAACATAAGTTTCGATAATGGAAAAGAAGCTGCTCAAAAAAGTTTAAAACTGCTTCGGCGGGCAATTTCTGTAATCTGATGTTAACCGCATTTTCACTGATTAATGCTTTCGGACGTCAAACTTTCCTTAATTCATAAACTGAGGATAGTTATCACATGACAGCACATACAGAACATTGATCGTTGTAGAAACATTACCATAATGGACTAGAAAATAGCATCATTAAGAATGAAAGTTTTACCACCCACCTGCAACTTGTAGGCGTCACCATGCAAAAATTTCCATGGACCTTCCTTCGAGCTTAATCTAACAATGCACGGCACAATTTTGTCAGATAAGCATTGATCGGCACATAATGTCGTATCTAGATACAACTTGATGCATCAAGAGGAACAAATAGCAGGCAAAACGAGAAGAATGTCCGTTTGAGGGCAAGCGGCATGGCCTCTTGAAGAGAACATGAAAGCCAGAGATGGGCAAAAGCAGAGTGGAACATGGATTAGATATGCTAAAGAATGCTGATGCTAACAAAAGAAAGAATAAAAGCAAAGGGACTACGGACTATGCACTCCGCACCTTGCATATCCAGCTATTGTGCGCAAGCCCATGAAAAGAGTTAATCCAGACCAGACCCCCGAAAGACCAACAATGGATGGAGCATAAAGCAAAAACACAGAAGATAATGCACCCACGGCCATCTGCCCATCATCAGTGTAATTATTAGAAAACATGCAACATAAATAGTATGAGAACAACCAAGCCAGATCTCAGACGTGCAATTTGCTAGGTGAGGCTCATTTACCATAGACCAAGCTGCGTACGAAAAGTCTGACACGCCGTAATGGAGACCGTCGAAAATATAAGCCAGAGCATTGATCGGTTGACTGGCGCTTACGAACTACAAAGATTGAATTAGAATCAATATAACTGAAAAAGAGAAGTCTAAGCAGAAATCCCAGAATGTCAAAGATGAGGCAGGAAGCGTACCAATAAGCCTGATCCAACAATTTGCAGTACATGCGCATCCTTGGTGAACAAAGTTGCCAAAGAATTAAATGACAACCCCAACAACAGAGCTAGGGACACACCGGTAATTAATCCTGTCTGGAGAAAACTTACTACAAGTCATGAAACATGAAGGCCTAAAAGGAAAATCAAATGTAGGTTGAGTACAAGGTAGAAACCGCAAGCTGGTAATCTGTCCAAATGGGTTACCTTAAGAGCAAAGAATGCAATTTTCTTTACAGTGCTATAGTCGCCTTTTGCAAATGAACTTGCAATCATAGCCTAAGAAAGGAATCGAGTTTAGCAGATGATTCTATATAATATCTTACTGTGCACTCCATTCAGGTAAAGAGGAAGACACTGATATAAAAATGGAGATTCATTTCAAAGTTAATGGCAATGAACTTGAGTAAGATTCAGAGAGAACTACAAATTCCGAGAGATAAATGCACGCACCAAAGTACTGAAACTTGTACGGAAAGTGCAAACAAATCTTAAAGTTTTCAGAACATTCAATCAAGTCCCGACACTTTCAAAATTTGCAATCAAGTCTTAGAAGTTATCCGACAAGTGTGATCAAGCATTTCCATTAGTTTACAAGTTTGAAGCTTCTAGTGTACTTACTCCATCTAATTAATCAAATGGGTAATATATAAGGTAGATGAGTGAGTCCCATACATTTTTTTCAGCTTAAAATTGCTCAGGATGAGTTGTTCTTCAGAATACAGAGAATCCACCATCTTAGAAGTTGCACCTAGATTTTAGATCGAGTTAAAGGTCCTCAATTTTTTACCTTCAATCCTTCCTAAAGAAGGGAATCACTTGTCCAAAGCCAAACTGGAATGTTTAATCTGTTTTGGGTAGGCATATTGAACACCAAAAGGCAATTTTGAATGAACAGAAAAATATGGTATCCACATAAAGTAACTTCCTGTGATTGGCATGCATATTTATCAGGAAAGAGACTCGTAGATGAATGATGGACAATGTGGAAAACTTGGTAAGCATTCCAACTTCAGATAAGCACACTGTTGAAGATTGCTTACCTGGCCTGCTGCTGCTTGCGCATCCACAAGGAGGGAAACGGATAACCAGACTTGCAAGCATATCTGATGTGCAGCCATGGCTACTGCTCCCTGACGAGCAGCCATAGATGTGCTCAAGGTTATGGTCATCACAGCAGCTATAGTTCTCCCTAGAAGAAAGCCACCTGAGTAAAAAGGCTTACTGGTTGGAAACTTAAAACAGCTTTCTTTGATAATTCTTATTAATGACAATGTACTTGTCCGATAGAACGAACACTTGTACAAGCGACAAAATGATTATGAGGCAAAGAATCATGGAGTACAAGTTGATCCACACATCACATGTACACATCACATGTCTGTGCTATGATTCAGGACTGTGATGTTTCTCTTGTAAGACCATGAGAAAATACTTATCCCAGGAAAAATATCAGTGTTGATGTGGGGATTCACATACCAGATTTCAGATAGTCACCGAAATGCAAATTGTGTGCATTAGGAAGTGACAAGACAGTCCTCTTGTTAAGATGCCAAATCATCAAAAAGGCAACAATGTATCTGCAGAAAAAGAATCTCAGCATCCTCATTTACTTGATATATGAGTAAGAAGTCTAGACAGTAAGAGAAAGAGTTACATACTGAGACAAAACTGTAGAAATGGCAGCACCAGTCACACCAAAGCGGAAGTAGTACATCAACAGCGGAAAGAAGAATACAGCAGAAAAGTTCCCCAAACCTGTTGATAGGAGTTCCTCATCAGTTAGTGAGATGGATATTGACAAAAGCCTAACGAATGAGATTTGATTTGTTGTCAATAATGAATTATTTCACGATACAAGCTCGCTGATGTGATTTACTTGCTCACACATATTCACATTCTGATCACTGCAAGAAACTCTATTTGTTTCAAATGACCTCTATCATCCTTTTTTCATTGAAATTTCATACGGTAAACCAAATTCTTGCCTAGAGACAGAACGGGAGTTTTTGTATCCTTGAAGCCACGAAATATGCCCTGAATGGCCAAATACACGACAACCGCCGGAGCACCGATAGCTCTTAATTTGAGAAAGTGTTCCGCTGGTATGCGCATAGAAGAACCCTGCTCAAAATGTAAACGCTTTTAAATGCCGGCACTAGCAAAAAAAAAAGGCAATCGAATGCAGAATAGAAGACTCGGGTGGCATTTGGAACCAGAGGTCTATTCTGAGTGTCAACATGAGTGTTGATGACCGAGAAAGTTCCACTCACTGATGATATGCCCATCATGTCAAGAAATAATCCCGAGCCAAAGTACAAAGCCAGTGCCTCAAAGACACCAATTGCTAGGGCTAATAACAAGGCAGTAGATACTGAAGGCAGCTCCTTTCTTTCATATGATCCACTTTGATGATGACCTCCTGTGCATTGGGAAATTCGAACTGAGCATGCAACTGAATTTCCAGCAATATCAATCTCTTTTTTCTGCTGAGAGATTACTTACCTGGAGCTGAATTGTTGCCTGCACTCTTTGAAATGTCTTCAGCCACAAATGAAGTGGCAACACTTAGGAGAGGAATATTAAAGACCTTAGACACGATGTTGAAAATCGACATCGAAATGCCGGCTGATGCTAACTCCAGAGGTCCTTTTTCATCAGAGAAGAAGTGAGATTTTGGCGTTATGCTTATATTTTAAGCAAGTAATATCAGTTTATGAAACTTTATCAATGCAATTTCAACTTACAGGGAAGAGAAAACTGAGAGAAGAAAGGAAAATATTATGAAACTGATAACCAGGCAGCAGTTCTGATGTCTAATATAAAGCACAAGGACGACTAAGTTTTGAAGATGCAGCTACTGAGTATAGTGTTTTCACTTCCTATAACCAAGAACATCCATCCTGCTGGTAACACTCCCAGGAGGCACATATTTGAAGAGTGTAGGGCACTAACATGAGACTGTCTAGCTTAACAGATGAAACCATCCAAGTAAGAGCAAGGATGTACCAAGTCTACCAATGTAAGCTGTTTCCATCAATTGTGCTAAAGGCTCAATCGCTTGTCCAGCAATTGCAGGTAAAGAGAGCATTATCAGCTCAATCTGGAGATCTTGGGAGTCAGGTGAATGTTGGGTTGACTCACTGCAGGAATCGATGACACAGTGAGTGGAAAATCAGTCGTTTGAAAAATTCAGGCGACGAAGATCCACACGGCAGCACGTATTTCTCCAAAAGTGATGCCCAAAGCAAATACAGGGTTAGGAGCTCACCAAATCCAGTGAAGTCTGATGCCTGCATTTTACTCATATTAAGTCGACATGCCCTTATGTTTCTGAAAACTACTCCATTGCAACCCAAAATCCGGTCTAATCTACCCAATAATTCCAAATTTGGCTTTTTGAAGGGGTAACCCTCTTGGCCAGACAAAAATGAGATGACTTTATCATGTAAGGTCGCATTGGACACCAGAGCAAGTAGTATTCGTTGATCACTGATTGACTGTAAGCAAGGTAATTCGTTGATACATGTCCAAATATCATGAAATAGGATAAGCACATTGCAAGAAGTGCTTTGGCAACAAAACGTAGGGTGCGAAAGTAATGAAAAGAGGGAAAAATGCAGATAGTGATCGAAAGTAAAGAGGTCATAGTTTATAGCTACTGAGCCTTACTCGTGCACTGCACTTCCATTGGTTGATGCCGAGATATCTTCAAGATAAGGATCTCTATGCAATTCAAAATCCAATGCTTGCTGATCACTGATTGACTGGCAACGCCTAGAAATGCCACCGAAGCTCAATACTCCGCTCTTGTTCACCGAGGAGTGGCCACCGGTTTGAGCAACTTCTGATCTATTAAAGGGCAATTTGCGGCTCAAATTCACAAATGGCCTTCTTTCCCTTTCCTTACTGGCCACACCCCAGCAAGGTGCATTGGTGAATTGAGCAACTGCCATAGCTAGATGTACAAGGGAGTTGCAGGTTCAGCAAATACGAAACACCAAAGGCAGACTCTGTCTGCGAATTAGAGAGAATTCCATTACAATAGAAACTAGACTAGACTCATATCATGCACTCTAAAATTGACATATAGAGCGACATTGCCTGATATAGACAGAAACTTGCCACTCATTAATGTTTTGGTTGGTCTGATAGAAAATGAAGTTTGAGTATTAGCCAAGACCAACCGTAGTCGTTCATTTTATGAAGCTCAATAATGCAAGAAAGCTCCAGAATATAAATGAAAACAGAAGATGGATAGAAAAGAAAGCTCTGCCACTTAATTGAGCAGTGTGTATCGACCCTCTTAGCAATTTCCCCAATCCAAGCAAGCCCCACAGAAAATCTTCTTGTTCTTTCCTCATTTTATCCGAAACTTAGAACAGAATCAAGAAATAAGGACCGGTGAAGCAACATTCTTGCGCCAAATCACTTTGATTTCTTTTTATTACTTTTGTTCTTTCTTTTTCTTTTTTTTGTAGATCACTGCAAGCAAAATTCGAAGCTTGGTCATCAACAAATTAGCAGGAAATATTAAGGACAAGCTTTTGAGATTGAGAGAGAGAGAGAGAGAGAGAGAGAGAGAGAGCAATGAGCATACCTGCTATGACTCTGAGCTTTCTCTAGCTCGCCTCACTGCAAACAAAATTCGAAGCTTGGTCATCAACAAATTAGCAGGAAATATTAAGGACAAGCTTTTGAGATTGAGAGAGAGAGAGAGAGAGAGAGAGAGAGAGAGAGAGAGAGAGAGAGAGAGAGAGAGAGAGAGCAATGAGCATACCTGCTATGACTCTGAGCTTTCTCTAGCTCGCCTCCTGTCACTCCGAGCTTTGTATTTCTACTCTTTCTGGACGATCAGAACGATAGCCTGGCGCTTGGAAGAGGTTTCCAACAGAAAACTGCAGGCAACGTGGGAATGGGACCCTTCAATCTGGCGAGGGTCGTTGGAGAGAGAGCCATGCAATTACGGTAACCACGTCATGCAAAGCAAAATCGTCTGTGTCTACGACTTCAGTTTGGTGAGTTTCAAGCCAAGTTACTGCATCTCCACCAGATTATACATGTGTCAGTGGTCCATGCACGCGGTGCACGCAACAATTTGTCACGGCCGCGGCCCGGTGATTACCCTATTCGGTCCACTCTCGCCGGATCCCATTAGTCCGTGAAGAGACGAGAGGCTCTTGAGGGACGGCGCATGTCATACCCTTCTCTCCACAAAGTTCGAGGGGGTCCATGAGTTAAGTAGACAACCAACCACCGTCGACCATGACTCCCCAATCCCTCTCTCGTTCGCCACCCAATGACCAAAACACCGTGGGAAAGAAAGCACGAGCTCCACAGGCCGGCCGGTGGCGCTTGGGACGACGGGTAGGGACCAAGAGGCCCCCATCACCGGCTGCCTCACGTGATTTTCCTAGTGGGGGGGTGGCGGGGGGTTCAATGATTGCCGTCTCCCCCCTCCCTAATTGGAGGGTCTCGCTTTCTCCCCCAACGTTTATGGCACGCCAACATCAATCAATTTGGCTGATTGAATGAGTTGGGTTGGTTGGGATTCTCGGCCCTTCGAATCGACCAGCGACGTGTGGCGATGCAATCGTAAAAGGTTCTTGAATGAATTAATGGTTCCGAGTGATGCCTCAACAACTCCCCCCACTCCATTTTTGTAAAATTGCATTCGCGGGTTCTTTCGACTCGACCCATATTTCTGACATCCGTCCGCACGTTCAAACTCTGTTCTGACATTATCGGGTAAATTGAGATGGATTTACAAAATCGTTACGCCAAGCGATGGTTGTGAATTATTTCGTATGATTGCTTTATCAGAAAAGAAAAGAAAAGAATGTTTGAAATGCAGATGCAATACCTCGTGTCGCATTATCTAATGTATTAATTTTTATAAATCGTAGTTATTTATCAAATAAAATAATGAGTTCGCCCGAAAATGGGTGAATCTAAAGAGGGTTTATCGAACTTTGCCGAAAATATAAGAGCTAGTTACCCGAAAAATATCAAACTTTAACATCATTTTAGATTCTATTATAAAGTTTTATCTTCGTCTCATAAAAAAAATTAACTTTTAGCCCAATTTCTATTCTACCGTAGATTTTTTTTTTTATCTTATAGAAAACCACCAACTTTAGATGTTTTAACATATCTTATAAAAATTCATTTGTTTTTAATTAAGTCTCAACTCCGTTCCTTGAACCCTCTATCTAAAGTCACTTTTTCATGCCGTTACTCTAGCCTTTTTTTTTTTTTTGAGATATTACATTTAAGAAAATGTCTTTTCAAAATGATTTTCCATATCAACTGAAATTACGTCTTATGATTTCCTTCGATTTCCTTTATTTTTAAGAGAATTTTTCTTTCATCTTGCTCGGAAATTGTCGATTTGGCACTTAGTTTTCAATCTCTCGTTTATTGGAGTCTTCCATCTCTATGATCAAAGGGTTAGCGCTCGAAACGCTCGACTTGAGACACGCGAACAACTTGCTTGGACGTTTTCCATCTCCCTTGTGTCAAGATAAATATTTGGAGGGATGATCAAGGGGGGAGTAGATTTGGGATGCAAATGCTTATGATTTTCTATGAAGCAAAGTAAATTTAGGGATCGAATTTCAAGTTGTAGATCTTATTTGGATATCACATCCAAAAGAGTTGTTATAATTGGGATGGAGCCTCGTGGTCAATTGTACGGATACGATCCGCCACACGGAGCGCGCACTCCTCGGCACGTGCCTACCATGCAAATTGCGTCGGCCACGTGGCGGTGAGCTTGCTTGCCATCTTCTCCATTCACGGCACATGGCATGTCCCGTGGTTCCATAGCTTTCCAATCCCCACACAATCGAAACGGCGGTACGGACGATATCCGAGGGAAAATGACGAGAAAATCCATCCGAAATCGTTAATGAAATTCGAATTTCGTGAAGTACTTCATTAATTTCTTTAGGTAAGCTCCTAGAATAAGCTCGAGCGGGTGGCCCAGAACATGAAATTAGTTGTCAATATGTTCTCTGGAAGGGGTCATATATAACATCGATCCTCTCAGTTTTTAAAGATGAAAGTGAATGGGAGATCTTATTGAATTCGATCGACCATTTTGCCTTACGTCCTAAGATCTAGGGCCATTTTGTATACGTGCTATGAATGAAACGAGCGATTCGAATGGAAAGAAACAAGTCGCAGGACAAACTTGCGCTGAAACAAAGTGCGCAGTGAGATATCAAATTTGACCGTATCAAAATTGAAAGGGAAGATCAGGCAAATGGTCTTTGAACTTTGATTCGAACGTCGCGTGGTTTCTCAACATTTAATCTGTTCAATGAGGTCTTCGAATTTTTGCCTGATGTGTAATATAATTCATGAATTTTTAATTTATTTAATATGGTCTCTGAACATTTCATACATGTTCAATTTAGTCAGAGGCTTATATGAAAATGTTCAATGAATTCTCCGCTAAAGTTAATATAAGCATAATATTGAAGTTCGGAGATTACATGGAATATATATGAAAAGTTCAAAAATCATGGTTGAATAAATTAAAAATTAATGAACTGTGACATGGGCCTCAAGATCTAAGTAAGCCGAATAGGGTCAACAATAGCTTGTGCTGGCCTACGACGCTTGTTGAGCTTGTTGTAGTGGGCCCATATAGCATCTTCTATAAACTTCATAAGTGGGCCAACAAGGCCCAAAAATCAACTTTCATTACAAATTTGACCAAAAGTAAATAAATAAATCTAATCTAATCTAATCTAAGCCTACCCATACTGAATCCGGATGGGAAGGCCGTCCGATTTTGGAATCGGATAGTCTCCCTTTTTTAGGGGGCAAAGTTTGGGTTTTTTTTTTAAAGGGTAGCTGTTTGATTACGACTGTTTTTGGGAAACGATGCCCTTGCCTTACACAAGGGATTCATTTCCACCAATACTACAGATTACCTTTCTCCCATGTACCTCCAGACCATAGCACGATGTTATCCTGACTTTTCCACTGTTGAGATAAGGTGACGATTTCCTCTTTATTAAAAAGAAAAGGAAAAAAAATAATGCTTGAAATGCAGACCCAATACGTCGCGTCGCGTAATGTATTGATTTTATAAATCTTAGCTATTTTATCAGACAAAAGAGGGTTTACTGAAAATGTACGGGCTAGTTACCTGGAAAATATCAAACTTTAAGGCTCCATTTATTTGGTGAAAAATATTATTTCGAAAAATGTTTTTTAGAAATTGTGGTGTTCGGGGGTGGAAAATAACTCGCTAAGTAAAATGTTTTTCCAATCAATAAAAAGTTCTCTTCTAAAATCAAGGAAAATATTTTCATTTTCCAAAAAACGGAAAACACTTTTCGGCAACTAACTGATCCTCGATGTCAATCAAATAAACCCATCGCCACTCGCCCTCACCGCAGCCCCCCCTCGCTCCTCATTGCCCCCCTCGGTTGCCAACCGCTGCCCCCCTGCCGTCGTCGCCGCCGCCAGCCCACCACCGGCGATAGTCGGGCGTCCATGAACAAGAAAAAAAAAGAACAAAAAATTTGTGAAAATATTTTTCAAAAAATTTTTAAGTTTCAAATAAATATCGGAAAATATTGTTATTTTCCAAGAAAATGACTTCCTGAAAAATATTTTCCGAAAATGTTTTATTTTTCGTGAAACGAATGGAGCCTAACATCATTCCATATTCTATTATAAACTTTTGTCTTCATCTCATGAAAAAAAAAACTTTTAGCCCAATCTCTATTCTACCCTAAATTTTTTTGTCTTATAAAAAACCACTGACTTTAGATATTTTAACATGTCTCATAAAAAAATCATCTATAAGTCTCCACTCCGTTCCCTTTAACCCTCTATCCAAAATCACTTTTTCATGCCGTTACTCTAGCTTTTTTCTCTGATTTTACGTTTAAGAAAATGTCTTTTGAAAATAATTTCCCATGTCAACTGAAATTACGGCTCATTGAATAGGAAATATAGGTTTAAAATCGATTATTAAGAGAATTTTCCTTTTATCTCGCTAGGGAATTTTCGATTCGGCGTTCAGTTTTCAATCTCTCATTTGTTGTAGTCTTCCCTCTCTGTGATAAGAGACTTAGTGCTTGAAATGCTCTACTCGAGACACGCGAACAACTTGCTTGGACGTTTTCCATCTCCCTTGTGTCAAGATAAATTTTTGGTGGGACGATCAACGGGGGAGTAGATTTCGGATGCAAATACTTATGATTTTTCTATGAAGCAAAGTAAATTTACGGTTTCGACCCAAAAAAAGAGAGAGCAAATTTTGGGATCCAATTTAAAGTTGTAGATCTTATTTTGACATCACATCCACAAAAGTTGTAATAACCGGGACGGAGCCTCGTGGCCAATTGTACAGATACGTCCGGCACACGGAACGCGTAGCGCCTACGCCTCGGCATGTGCGATCCCCGCAAATCTCGTGAAGTACTTCATAACATCGATCCTCTCAGTTTTAGGGATGAAAGTGAATGGGAGGTTCCGTCGAATTCAATTGACCATCTCGCCTTACGTCCTAAGATCTAGGGCCATTTTGTGTATAGTTTGTGAAAGTCGTCGAGATCGGCGGCATGGCATGAACAGGAAGATTAGGCAAATGGTTTTTGAACTTTGATTCGATATGCCATGTGGTTTCTTCAACATTTAATATGTTCGATGGGGTCTTCGAATTTTCGACCGATGTGTAATGTAATCCCTGAATTTTTAATTTGTTCAACATTGAACTTTTCGTATATGTTCAATCTAGTCAGAGACTTATATGAAAATATTCAATACTTTCGCTCTAAATTTAATATAAGGATAATACTGAAGCACAGGGATTACATGAAATATATAGCAAAAGTAAAAAAAATTTATTTAATAAACTAAAAATTGACGAATTGTGACATGGGCCTTAGGATCTAAGTAAGCAGACTAGGGTCAACAATAGCTTGTTCCGGGCTATGACACTTGCTGAGCTTATTGCAGTGGGCCCACACAGCATCATCAATGAACTTCACAATTGGGCCAACAAGGCCCAAAAATCAACTTTCAGTACACATTTGACCAAAAGTAAATAGATAAATTTATCTTAAGGGCATATGTTTATTTTTGTTCAAAAATAAGTGTGTTTCTGTTCTTTTATTTTTTGTTCCAAGGAACAACAAAAGAACAGAAACATGTTTATTTGCACTTTTATTCTCGAAAACAAAAAAAACATCTTTTTTGTTCCTGAAAACACATTTGGACCAATAACAATAAATAAAAAAAATTTGATTCTTGTTCTTGAACACTTTATTAAAAAATACTTTTTATTTTTATTTTTTCTCTCTTACCTTTGCGGCCTCTGATCACCACCCGTCGGCGGCGGCGATCGATCGCCCATGAACAAGAAGAAAAAACAAGAAAAAAAAATAACTAATCGTACCAAATACATTTATATTCTTTTTCTATTTCAAGAACACTTTTACCAAATACTTTATTTCACTCAAAAATTATTTTTTTGTAAGTATTTTACTCAAAAGTTGTTCTATGGAGTAGAAACACAAAAAAGTATTTTTGTTCAAAAAATATTCCCTGAAGCAGAAACGTTACCAAAACGCGCCCTAAGCCTACCCATACTACGAATTACCTTTCTCACACGTACCTCTAGACAACAGCACGATGTTATCCCGACTTTTCCACTGTCAAGATAAGGTGAAGATTTCCTCTTTTCGGACCGATGCATAGACTATGGTCCAGCTCATTCTAATCAATGTCATTGACAATAAGAAGCTCCAACATAAGGTATTTTAGGACCATCCGCTAAGGCCGCGTGGAAAGAAGACGAGGCGGCCCAAATGAGATTCGAGCATTGAAAGATTACCTAAATTTGTTAGATAGAAGCTCTAAAACCCGTCGACTAAATGATACCCGAAAGGCTCGATGGCTATGAGGCACGATTGAACCATTCAAGTCAAAAGGATTACGCCGATCGGAAAAGGAGAGATCCTAAACGAAGTGCTTGCCGTTGTCGAGAAGCCGGATATGGCTAGTGAGGCCGTCGGTCCATGGCGTCTCCAGTAAGAAATCATGGAATATGAGGCAGAATGATTTTCCAATTCGAGAGTGCTCAGAGGAATAAGGCTATAATAACTGAGAAGAATCCCGCACGATAGCTTGTCCCATGGGCCTTAGGATCTAAGTAAGCCACAATAATAGCTTGTCCCGGCCTATAACACTTGCTGAGCTTATTGCAGTGGGCCCACATAGCATCATCTATGAACTTCACAATTGGGCCAACAAGGCCGAAAGATCAACTTTCAGTACACATTTGACCAAAAGTAAATAGATAAATCTAATCTAATCTAATCTAATCTAATCTTAGCCTACCCATACTACGGATTACCTTTCTCACACGTACCTTCCGACCACAGCACGATGTTATCCTGACCTTTCAACTGTCAAGATAACGTGACGATTTCCTCTTTTGGACCGATGCATAGACTATGGCCCAGCTCATTCTAATCAATGTCATTGACATTAAGAAGCTCCGATATAGGATACTTTAGGACTTTAGGACCTTCCGCTAAGGCCATGTGGAAGAAGGCGAGGCAGTCCAAATGAGAATATTCGAGCATTGGAAGATCACATTAATTTCTTAGATGGAAGCTCTAAAATCCGTTGACTAAATGATACCCGAAAGGCTCGACATCGATCAAGCACGATTGAACCGTTCGAGTCAAAAGGGTTATGCCGATCGGGAAAAGGAGAGATCCTAAACGAAGTGCTTGTCATTGTCGAGAAGCCGAAGTTGGGCTAGTGAGGCTGCCGCTTTATGGCGTCTCCTATAAGAAATCAGGGAATATGAGGAAGAATGATTTTCCAATTCGAGAGTGCTCGGCGGTATAAGGCTATAATAACCGAGAAGAGTCCCGCATGATCGGGTAGTTCTTCCGAGGTCTTGAATTGAATTGGTTTTTCTTTGACCAAAGGAATTCGGGTAATCAAAGCCATGGTTGAATTCCGGCAGACATACAATTTGATCTTAAATAAGTATGGCAAAATACCACCAAAAACCTCAAATCACACCATTCGTGACATAAAAAATCATGAACTTTCTCTTAACTTTTTTTTTTTTGTGGCATCAAAAACTATGATCTTATATTTTTGTGACATGTTACGTCATATTTTTTCTTCTTCTTTTCTTTTTCTTTTTTTTTTTGCCCGGTGAGCTGAGGTCGGCGAGGACTGCTGAAGCTCCCCAGCCAATGTCACAAGAAGATAAGTACGGGATTTTCGTGTCACAAAAAAAAGTTTGGAATAAATATGTTATACATGCACAAGTTCGGAATTTTCGAATCTCTAGCATTGTGAGTTTTTTCCGGCAAGTTATTTGGAAATTGTAAGTAAGCCGTTTGATCATCTTGAAGCATCACGCACGTTCATTGATAAGAAGCATCGTCCGCGTCACCCTTTGACGAAGATCGAACGAGTTTCGGCACCGGCGTGACTGGCGGCATCAACAGGAATTTGATGGCGCGCGGCGTAAAGTCTCCGCATGTTAATGCAGAATGTCAACTTTGGGTGATTTGAGGCAGACCGTCACTGGCTACACTTATCCGTCGAGTCTGTCGAATGATCACATCCTCAGCTCTCCTTCCCTCTCCTCGCTTCCTATAAATACCCAACCAACGCCAGACCTCCAACTCCAACCACAAACCACCTACCTTTAACACAAACCATGATTTCACAGAAAATGAGGTTCGGGTCGTTAGTACCGTTACTCCTCCTGGTCTCGGCTCTCGGAGCCACCGCTCAGCAGTGCGGGAGCCAAGCCGGCGGAGCCAAGTGCGCCGGCGGGCTGTGCTGCAGCCAGTACGGCTACTGCGGTAGCACTTCTGCCTACTGTGACTATGGCTGCCAGAGCCAGTGTACTCCCAGTGGGGGCAGCGGGGACATCAGCGGCTTGATCAGCCAGGACCTGTTCAACGAGATGCTGAAGCATCGGAACGACGGGAGTTGCCCCGGCAAAGGGTTCTACACCTACGACGCCTTTATCACGGCCGCGAAGTCATTCGCGGGGTTCGGGACGACAGGCGACACGGACACGAGGAAGCGAGAGATCGCGGCATTTTTGGGTCAGACATCGCACGAAACCACAGGTTTTGTTCTCGACACATCACTTTAGTTTCTAGTCGTTAATTGGCAGTTGCCTTACGCTATCGAAGACTTAGTTCGTCGGCAAAAAAACAAACGGTTTTCCATTGAAGTATGCATGGATTCGCAACAATCGACCAATTGTCTTGCAGGTGGATGGCCAACTGCACCGGACGGTCCATATGCATGGGGATATTGCTTCGTGAAAGAGCAAGGCAATCCTGGAGACTACTGCGTTGCCAGCCAACAATGGCCTTGTGCTCCTGGCAAGAAATACTATGGACGTGGTCCTATCCAAATCTCTTAGTAAGTCGATGAAATCATCCTTCCATTTCATTATATATAGGAGGAGTCTCTAGATTCATCGTCACGGTATGTACCTAGACCGAGTCTGCTCATGATCTTCGCTAGTCGGGTATTGCTATATAGGCGTGAATAATCTAAGAAAGATTGATTTTCTCGGATTGTGGTTTATTTGGTTGATCACGACTTTTCCAGCAACTATAACTACGGCCCAGCCGGGAAAGCCATCAACTACAACCTCCTGAGCAACCCTGATGCAGTTGCGACTGATCCGGTCATCTCGTTCAAGACGGCCATCTGGTTCTGGATGACGCCGCAGTCGCCGAAGCCCTCATGCCACGCCGTCATCACCGGCCAGTGGCAGCCTTCTGCGGCGGACAATGCGGCAAGGCGGGTCCCTGGGTATGGGGTCATCACCAACATCATCAACGGCGGGATCGAGTGCGGGAAGGGCTCAAACCCGCAGGTGGCGGACCGGATCGGGTTCTACAAAAGATACTGCGACTTGCTGAAAGTGGGATATGGCAACAATCTCGACTGCTACAACCAAAGGCCATTTGCCTAGTTCTATAACTAGGTCGAGTCATTGCTCCCGCACTGGTGATCAATAAGCGGTGATGTACTCGTCCCACGTCTTAAGCTGGGACTGCTAAGTTTTTATCTTCACAAGGACTAAATAAAGGATATTGACCATTTGGTCATTCCAAGTAAGCTCGCAGAAGTTGGGCAACATGAGCAACTAGAAGTTCAATCTGTGCGGGTCAGCAAACTAGAGACGAATAGGGCTTTAAAATCAAATTTCATCTAACGAGTACAGCAATGAAAAACGTAATATTGGCAAATTATTTTAGCCAGACCGTCTAATAAACACCAAACGCTAGTTCATCGGCGAGCATGCTTGCCGGCTATCGAATGTAGCTCTCCCGGAGGTGCTTTAGCGGACCGAAAGCCTACCTCTGGATAGCACTCACGTACACTCGCACTAGACCCTAGGAATACAAACTTTAGATCATATGGGGGGTGGTGTTACGTAAAGGCCACTTCTATCGCAAGTCTCCTTTCCGTTTTTCTGGGAGAGTACCAGATCAAATTAAAGCCGAATTGACAAAAACTTACAGAACAAACTCGTTGGTCCGTCCATGCAAAGCATGCTGCAAAACGGATCTGTCCATGACAACACAGGCAGACCCTGGAGCCAATCCTGTGGAGGACCAACAGTTGAGTGCAGGTAATTCGTACCGTTATTTCCGGCTGATCTCAGGAAGAATAAAATAAAAATTCGGGGTTTTCAAGTGCAGCGAGAAACGGCAATAAGCAGCTACACAGAATCTCCCACCCAAACCAGTCATGCAGCGATATATAACACTGGCCGCAATGACGGTAAGAGAAGAGAGTGAAACAAAGATCTGCCTTGCACGCTCCATTTATCTAACACTGGCCGCAAATTTCAATGTTCTTCAGCTCATATATTGTCAGGCCGGACAGATGATTCGCACAGCACTAAATTGGTACAAGAAACTCCTGCTGCATAAATTTCACAAATTGAATCGAGGCGATCACATGCATGGTACATAGAGCGATCGCATACACAGTGCAGGATTCTGGTTGCAACATTCGTCCAAGCAGTATACCAAAGGAATTTAGCACAAGCCAAAAAAATTGCTCATTCTAACATTCGGTTTGGATTAGAGACTCAACAGTCAACCAAAATTAGAAGCAATCATGAATAACTAAAATCAGAAACAATCAGAAACGTTCGGTTTGGAAGTAAGCTTCCAAATCGGTGTAAAATTGATAAATAATTCTTGATACTTCCACCTCAATAACAAGGCATCAAATCTGACACTTTGCTCTTGACAAGAAAAACTAAATAACCAAAGAAAACTGCGGTGTCTGTGCTGTCACATCTCATGATAAATAAAACCAATGTCAATATACTTCCAAGCAAAACTCATTATATACCTTAAAGGCAAAAATTGAGAAAACAGAGATAGGATCTCTAATTTCAGCAGCAGCAGCGACAGGTAAAAGCATCTAAACAAGTAAATAGTATTGACTTGTCTTTCAGTTCCTGCGCCGTGGGCAGCCGTTCTAAATCATATATACTGCTTCTGGCACAACAAAAGTGGTACAAATTTCGGCAAGCACCTTTGCTGAAAGGATAGACTCTTTCAGGAATACCCCTGCAGATTGCATGAGAATTGCATAAAAAATCTGGTTTATAGCTAGAACATTGACAAGAAGAAAATCTCCTCTACTAAGCTAGGCTTGGGTCAAATATAGTATTCAGTATTTTCGACTTGCATGTTCAACCAAGCTTGTTCTCCTAGATAGCGAATCAAAAGAACAGATCATGCTATATTATATGATTATGAGTACATTTCGCATCTTATCGATCAGAAGTTGTCCTTGCTGTAGACCTAGTAATGTCCAGTTGAACAATCTTGGTCAAGGTGCGTCATGCCCATGAAGCAGGCTTGAACTACCATTTCAGTTACAGATTATCTTCTGAATGACCATGCCTTAAAGAACAAAGCAGCAGCATACAGATACAGTAGATGTAGCCCCAGCAAGAGAATTGCATAAAAAATCTGGTTTATAGCTAGAACATTGACAAGAAGAAAATCTCCTCTACTAAGCTAGGCTTGGGTCAAATATAGTATTCAGTATTTTCGACTTGCATGTTCAACCAAGCTTGTTCTCCTAGATAGCGAATCAAAAGAACAGATCATGCTATATTATATGATTATGAGTACATTTCGCATCTTATCGATCAGAAGTTGTCCTTGCTGTAGACCTAGTAATGTCCAGTTGAACAATCTTGGTCAAGGTGCGTCATGCCCATGAAGCAGGCTTGAACTACCATTTCAGTTACAGATTATCTTCTGAATGACCATGCCTTAAAGAACAAAGCAGCAGCATACAGATACAGTAGATGTAGCCCCAGCAAGAGCCCCCCCCCGGCGGCCCCACACCCAAAAAAAAAAAAAAAGAAAGCCCAAAACAAAAGAAACCACAGAAAATCCTCTCTCATGTCCAAATAGTTGTTCAAGTGCTTCCAATTCTTTATTTATAGGCAAATATATGTACATTGCAGATAAGAAATACAACAGCAACACATTTTAGTGTACCAACCTAAGATACTGTATACGTCTGCGCCTTACAAGCTCATAGGTGGTCTGAATCTCAAATTAGCCAGTGGCATTTTGTGTGCGTGTGTGTGTGTGTGTGTGTGTCTCTCTCTCTCTCACACTTATATTTCCCCATAATGAAGATTAGCACTTAAGCCCAGAACAAAGCCCAACAAACTGTAGTCTACTGGAGCATCGGTCTACCAAGGCTCACAGGGTAAGCTACATGATAAATACTGAAAATCCCTACCTCTAGGGTGTCACTTCTAGGAAACCTTTGTTGTTATATATTCATGTTATTTTGTAAAGTAAAAAGAGTTCAGGGGAGCGGGTGTTCAATCACACTGCCTTTGGGAAGAGCAATCTCATATGGGAGATAACTGGCCTGCTAGTCAAGACAGCAGCAAAAAGCAGCCCTTTGCTTTTCACACGGGAACTTTGATATAGCACTTGAAACCAGAGAGACAGCTCTAAAATTCCAATTATCACCAAGAAATAGCTAACAGACTGATCAATGTCAAATGACGCTCCAAAAACTGGACACGCGCTAAAAGAAGGTCAAGTGGATTATTGAATATTGTCAAAGTTAAGACCCTATAAGCACAATCAGTAGGCAGCCAGCCAATGACCCAAACAACCAAGCAGAGAAGTGAAATTAGGAATATAGCATGCATGTCTTCATATGATTAAATGCAAGTAGACGGAGACAGCCCATTCTGGGAAATGTACAAGATCGCATTAGAGAAAATTATGGCAACATTGAGATAAATGACATGTCATACCTATGGAAGAGCAACAGGAGGAACAAGAAAATCAAGGAAATCAATAGCAAAACCAACAGCAATATCATGACTGCATCCTTCCACCTAGCAATAACATCAAAGTTAGAAATTAGCTGATTTCCAAATAGAGAAGGGTGAAAGTGCCATTGAAATTGCACTATAAGAAGCCTTTTGATTTCAAGAATGCTTGAAATGCAGACCCAATACGTCGAGTCGCATAATGTATTGATTTTATAAATCTTAGCTATTTTATCAGACAAAAGAGGGTTTACTGGAAATGTAAAGGGCTAGTTACCTAGAAAATATCAAACTTTAAGGCTCCATTTATTTGGTGAAATATATTCTTTCGAAAAATGTTTTTTAGAAATTGTGGTGTTCGGGGGTGGAAAATAACTCGCCAAGTAAAATGTTTTTCCAATCAATAATAAGTTTTCTTCTAAAATCAAGGAAAATATTTTCATTTCCCAAAAAACGGAAAACATTTTCCGGCAACTAACTGATCCTCGATGTCAATCAAATAAACCCACCGCCAATCGGTCGCCGCCACTCGCCCTCACCGCAACCCCCCAGCTCCCCATTGCCTCCCCCCCCCCCCCCCGGTTGCCAACCGCTGCTCCCCTGTCGTCGCCGCCGCCGCCAGCCCACCACCGGCTATAGTCAGGCGTCCATGAACAAGAAAAAAAAAACAAAAAATTTGTAAAAATATTTTCCAGAAAATTTTCAAGTTTCAAATAAATATCGGAAAATATTGTTATTTTCCAAGAAAATGACTTCCTGAAAAATATTTTTCGAAAATGTTTTATTTTTCATGAAACGAACGGAGCCTAACATCATTCCATATTCTATTATAAACTTTTGTCTTCATCTCATGAAAAAAAATTAACTTTTAGCCCAATCTCTATTCTACCCTAAATTTTTTTGTCTTATAAAAAACCACCGACTTTAGATGTTTTAACATTTCTCATAAAAAAAATCATCTATTAGTCTCAACTCCGTTCCCTTTAACCCTCTATCCAAAATCACTTTTTCATGCGGTTACTCTAGCTTTTTTCTCTGATTTTACGTTTAAGAAAATGTCTTTTGAAAATGATTTCCCATGTCAACTGAAATTACGGCTCATTGAATAGGAAATATAGGTTTAAAATCGAATTTCTTTGTTTCCTTTATTATTAAGAGAATTTTCCTTTCATCTCGCTAGGGAATTTTCAATTTGGCGTTCAATTTTCAATCTCTCGTTTGCCGTAGTCTTCCATCTCTATGATAAGAGACTTAGTGCTTGAAATGCTCGACTCGAGGCACTCGAACAACTTGCTTGGACGTTTTCCATCTCCCTTGTGTCGAGATAAATTTTCGGAGGGACGATCAACGGGGGAGTAGATTTCGGATGCAAATACTCATGATTTTTCTGTGAAGCAAAGTAAATTTAGGGTTTCAACCCAAAAAAGAGAGAGTAAATTTTGGGATCCAATTTAAAGTTGTAGATCTTATTTGGACATCACATCCAAAAAAGTTGTAATAACCGGGACGGAGGCTCGTGGCCAATTGTACGGATACAGTCCGCCACCCGGAGCGCGTAGCGCCTAGGCCTCGGCACGTGTGCTCCACGCAAATTGCGTTGGCCACATGGCAGCGACCTCGCTTGCCATCTTCTCCATTCCAGGCACATGGCATGTCCCGTGGTTCCGTAGCTTTCCAATTCCCCACACAATCGAAACGACGACATCCGAGGGAAAACGACAGGAAAACCCATCTCAAATCCTCAATAAAATTCGAATTTCGTGAAGTACTTCATAACATCAATCCTCTCAGTTTTAGGGATGAAAGTGAATGGGAGGTTCCGTCGAATTCAATTGACCATCTTGCCTTACGTCCTAAGATCTAGGGCCATTTTGTGTATAGTCTGTGAAAGTCGTCGAGATCGGCGACACGGCATGAACGAGAAGATTAGGCAAATGGTCTTTGAACTTTGATTTGATATGCCATGTGGTTTCTCAACATTTAATATGTTCGATGGGGTCTTCGAATTTTCAACCGATGTGTAATGTAATCCCTGGATTTTTAATTTGTTCAACATGGTCTTTGAACTTTTCATACATGTTCAATTTAGTCAAAGACTTATATGAAAATATTCAATACTTTCGCTCTAAATTTAATATAAGGATAATACTGAAGCACAGGGATTACATGAAATATATAGCAAAAGTTAAAAAAAAAACATTATTGAATAAACTAAAAATTGACGAACTGTGACATAGGCCTCAGGATCTAAGTAAGCCGGCTAGGGTCAACAATAGCTTGTTCCGACCTATGACACTTGCTGAGCTAATTGCAGTGGGCCCACACAGCATCATCAATGAACTTCACAATTGGGCCAACAAGGCCCAAAAATCAACTTTCAGTACACATTTGACCAAAAGTAAATAGATAAATTTATCTTAAGGGCATAAGTTTATTTTTGTTCAAAAATAAGTGTGTTTCTGTTCTTTTATTTTTTGTTCCAAGGAACAACAAAAAAACAGAAACATGTTTATTTGCACTTTTATTCTCGAAAACAAAAAAAAACATCTTTTTTGTTCCTGAAAACACATTTGGACCAATAACAATAAATAAATAAAAATTTGATTCTTGTTCTTGAACACTTTATTAAAAAATACTTTTTATTTTTATTTTTTCTCTCTTACCTTTGTGGCCTCTGATCACCACCCGTCGGACGTTGCCCGTCGGTGGCGGCAGCGATCGATCACCCATGAACAAGAAGAAAAAACGAGAAAAAAATAACTAATCGTACCAAACACATCTTTATTCCTTTTCTATTTCAAGAACACTTTTACCAAACGTTTTATTTCACTCAAAAATTACTTTTTTGTAAGTATTTTACTCAAAAATTGTTCTATGGAGTAGAAATACAAAAAAGTATTTTTGTTCAAAAAATATTCCCTGAAGCAGAAACGTTACCAAAACGCACCTTAAGCCTACCCATACTACGAATTACCTTTCTCACACGTACCTCTAGACAACAGCACGATGTTATCTTGACTTGTCCACCGTCAAGATAAGGTGAAGATTTCCTCTTTCGGACCGATGCATAGACTATGGTCCAGCTCATTCTAATCAATGTCACTGACATTAAGAAGCTCTGATATAAGGTATTTTAGGACCATCCGCTAAGCCCGTGTGGAAAGAAGACGAGGCGGCCCGAATGAGATTCGAGCATTGAAAGATTACCTAAATTTGTTAGATAGAAGCTCTAAAACCCGTTGACTAAATGATACCCGAAAGGCTCGATGGTTATGAGGCACGATTGAACCGTTCAAGTCAAAAGGATTACGCCGATCGGAAAAGAAGAGATCCTAAACGAAGTGCTTGCCGTTGTCGAGAAGCCGGATATGGCTAGTGAGGCCGCCGGTCCATGGCGTCTCCAGTAAGAAATCATGGAATATGAGGCAGAATGATTTTCCAATTCGAGAGTGCTCGGAGGAATAATACTATAATAACTGAGAAGAGTCCCGCACGATAGCTTGTCCCATGGGCCTCAGGATCTAAGTAAGCCACAACAATAGCTTGTCCCGGCCTATAACACTTGCTGAGCTTATTGCAGTGGGCCCACATAGCATCATCTATGAACTTCACAATTGGGCCAACAAGGCCGAAAGATCAACTTTCAGTACACATTTGACCAAAAGTAAATAGATAAATCTAACCTAATCTTAGCCTAACCATACTACGGATTACCTTTCTCACACGTACCTTCCGACCACAGCACGATGTTATCCCGACCTTTCAACTGTCAAGATAAGGTGATGATTTCCTCTTTTGGACCGATGCATAGACTATGGCCCAGCTCATTCTAATCAATGTCATTGACATTAAGAAGCTCCGATTTAGGATACTTTAGGACTTTTGGACCTTCCACTAAGGCCGTGTGGGAGAAGGCGAGGCAGTCCAAATGAGAATATTCGAGCATTGGAAGATCACATTAATTTCTTAGATGGAAGCTCTAAAATCCGTTGACTAAATGATACCCGAAAGGCTCGACATCGATCAAGCACGATTGAACCGTTCGAGTCAAAAGGGTTATGCCGATCGGGAAAAGGAGAGATCCTAAACGAAGTGCTTGTCATTGTCGAGAAGCCGAAGTTGGGCTAGTGAGGCTGCCGCTTTATGGCGTCTCCTATAAGAAATCAGGGAATATGAGGAAGAATGATTTTCCAATTCGAGAGTGCTCGGCGGTATAAGGCTATAATAACTGAGAAGAGTCCCGCATGATCGGGTAGTTCTTCCGAGGTCTTGAATTGAATTGGTTTTTCTTTGACCAAAGGAATTCGGGTAATCAAGCCATGGTTGAATTCCGGCAGACATACAATTTGATCTTAAATAAATACAGCAAAATACCACCAAAAACCTCAAATCATACCATCCGTGACACAAAAAATCATGAACTTTCTCGTAACTTTTTTTTTGTGGCATTAAAAACTATGAACTTATATTTTTGTGACATGTTACGTCATATTTTTTCTTCTTCTTTTCTTTTTCTTTTTTTTTAGCCCAACGAGCTGAGGTCGGCGAGGACCGCTGAAGCTCCCCAGCCAATGTCACAAGAAGATAAGTACGGGATTTTCATGTCACAAAAAAAGTTTGGAATAAATATGTTATACATGCACAAGTTCGGAATTTTCGAATCTCTAGCATTGTGAGTTTTTTCCGGCAAGTTATTTGGAAATCGTAAGGAAGCCGTTTGATCATCTAGAAGCATCACGCACGTTCATTGATAAGAGGCATCGTCCGCGTCACCCTTTGACGAAGATCGAACGAGTTTCGGCACCGGCGTGACTGGCGGCATCAACAGGAATTTGATGGCGCGCGGCGTAGTCAAGTCTCCGCATGTTAATGCAGAATGTCAACTTTGGGTGATTTGAGGCAGACCGTCACTGGCTACACTTATCCGTCGAGTCTGTCGAATGATCAGATCCTCAGCTCTCCTTCCCTCTCCCCGCTTCCTATAAATACCCAACCAACGCCAGACCTCCAACTCCAACCACAAACCACCTACCCTTAACACAAACCATGATTTCACAGAAAATGAGGTTCGGGTGGTTAGTACCGTTACTCCTCCTGGTCTCGGCTCTCGGAGCCACCGCTCAGCAGTGCGGGAGCCAAGCCGGCGGAGCCATGTGCGCCGGCGGGCTGTGCTGCAGCCAGTACGGCTACTGCGGTAGCACTTCTGCCTACTGTGGCAGTGGCTGCCAGAGCCAGTGTACTCCCAGTGGCAGCGGCGGCTCGCCGCCTTCCACACCTACGCCAACTCCCTCCGGGGGCAGCGGGGACATCAGCGGCTTGATCAGCCGGGACCTGTTCAACGAGATTCTGAAGCATCGGAACGACGGGAGTTGCCCCGGCAAAGGGTTCTACACCTACGACGCCTTTATCACGGCCGCGAAGTCATTCGCGGGGTTCGGGACGACGGGCGACACGGACACGAGGAAGCGAGAGATCGCGGCATTTTTGGGTCAGACATCGCACGAAACCACAGGTTTTGTCCTCGACACATCACTTTAGTTTCTAGTCGTTAATTGGCAGTTGCCTTACGCTATTGAAGACTTAGTTCGTCGGCAAAAAAACAAACGGTTTTCCATTGAAGAATGCATGGATTCGCAACAATCGACCAATTGTCTTGCAGGTGGATGGCCAACTGCACCGGACGGTCCATATGCATGGGGATATTGCTTCTTGCAAGAGCAAGGCAATCCTGGAGACTACTGCGTTGCCAGCCAACAATGGCCTTGTGCTCCTGGCAAGAAATACTATGGACGTGGTCCTATCCAAATCTCTTAGTAAGTCGATGAAATCATCCTTCCATTTCATTATATATAGGAGGAGTCTCTAGGTTCATCGTCACGGTATGTACCTAGACTGAGTCTGCTCATGATCTTTGCTAGTCGCGTATTACTATATAGGCGTGAATAATCTAAGAAAGATTGATTTTCTCGGATTGTGGTTTATTTGGTTGATCACGACTTTTCCAGCAACTACAACTACGGCCCAGCCGGGAAAGCCATCAACTCCGACCTCCTGAGCAACCCTGATGCAGTTGCAACTGACCCGGTCATTTCGTTCAAGACGGCCCTCTGGTTCTGGATGACACCGCAGTCGCCGAAGCCCTCGTGCCACGCCGTCATCACTGGCCAGTGGCAGCCTTCTGCGGCGGACAATGCGGCGGGGCGGGTCCCTGGGTATGGGGTCATCACCAACATCATCAACGGCGGGATTGAGTGCGGGAAGGGCTCAAACCCGCAGGTGGCGGACCGGATCGGGTTCTACAAAAGATACTGCGACTTGCTGAAAGTGGGATATGGCAACAATCTCGACTGCTACAACCAAAGGCCATTTGCCTAGTTCTATTACTAGATCGAGTCATTGCTCCCGCACTGGTGATCAATAAGCTGTGATGTACTCATCCCGCCTATTAAGCTGGGACTGCTAAGTTTTTATCTTCACAAGGACTAAATAAAGGATATTGACCATTTGGTCATTCCAAGCTCGCTCGCAGAAGTTGGGCAACATGTGCAACTAGATGTACAATCTGTGCGGTCAGGAAACTAGAGTCGTATAAGGCTTTAAAGTCAAATTTCACCTAACGAGGACAGCAATGAAAAAAGTAATATTGGCGAATTATTTTGGCCAGACCATCTAATAAACACCAAACGCTAGTTCATCGGCAAGCATGCTTGCCAGCTATCGAATGTAGCTCTCGCGGAGGTGCTTTAGCGGACCGAAAGCCTACCTCTGGATAGCACTCACGTACACTCGCACTAGACCCTAGGACTACAAACTTTAGATCATATGGGGGGTGGTGTCACGTAAAGGCTACTTCTATCACGAGGATTCTCCTTTCCGTTTTTCTGGGAGAGTGCCAGATCAAATTAAAGCCGAATTGACAAAAACTTACAGACCAAACTCGTTGGTTGTCCATGCAAAGCATGCTGCAGTCTGTCCATGACAACACAGGCAGACCCTGGAGCCAATCCTGTGGAGGACCAACAGTTGAGTGCAGGTAATTCGTACCGTTATTTCCGGCTTATCTCAGGAAAAATAAAATAAAAATTCGAGGTTTTCACAGAAAAAGTTCGACAAATTTTTTAACAGAAAACGTTTTCACTAATTTTTCCGGAAGTAGTAAAAGGAAGTCCCTCCTGCCTTCTCTACAATGACGGTAAGAGGAGAGTGAAACAAAGATCTGCCTTGCACACTGGCCGCAAAATTCAATCTTCTTCAGCTCATATATTGTCAGGCCGGACAGATGATTCGCACAGCACTAAATTGGTACAAGAAACTCCTGCTGCATAAATTTCACAAATTGAAATGAGGCGATCACATGCAGGGTACATAGAGCGATCGCATACACACTGCAGGATTCTGGTTGCAACATTCGTCCAAGCAGTATCCCAAAGGAATTTAGCACAAGCCAAAAAAATTGCTCATTCTAACATTCGGTTTGGATTAGAGACTCAACAGTCAACCAAAATCAGAAGCAATCATGAATAACCAAAATCAGAAACAATCAGAAACGTTCGGTTTGGAAGTAAGCTTCCAAATCGGTGTAAAATTGATAAATAATTCTTCATACTTCCACCTCAATAACAAGGCATCAAATCTGACACTTTGCTCTTGACAAGAAAAACTGAATAACCAAAGAAAACTGCGGTGTCTGTGCTGTCACATCTCATGATAAATAAAACCAATGTCAATATACTTCCAAGCAAAACTCATTATATACCTTAAAGGCAAAAATTGAGAAAACAGAGATAGGATCTCTAATTTCAGCAGCAGCAGCGAAAGGTAAAAGCATCTAAACAAGTAAATAGTCTTGACTTGTCTTCCAGTTCCTGCGCCGTGGGCAGCCGTTCTAAATCATATATACTGCTTTTGGCACAACAAAAGTGGTACAAATTTCGGCAAGCACCTTTGCTGAAAGGATAGACTCTTTCAGGAATACCCCTGCAGATTGCATGAGAATTGCATAAAAAATCTGGTTTATAGCTAGAACATTGACAAGAAGAAAATCTCCTCTACTAAGCTAGGCTTGGGTCAAATATAGTATTCAGTATTTTCGACTTGCATGTTCAACCAAGCTTGTTCTCCTAGATAGCGAATCAAAAGAACAGATCATGCTATATTATATGATTATGAGTACATTTTGCATCTTATCGATCAGAAGTTGTCCTTGCTGTAGACCTAGTAATGTCCAGTTGAACAATCTTGGTCAAGGTGCGTCATGCCCATGAAGCCGTCATGCCCATGAAGCAGGCTCTCCCGCCTTAAACCGCCTTAAAGAACAAAGCAGCAGCATACAGATACAGTAGATGTAGCCCCAGCAAGAGCCCCCCCCCCCCCCCCCCCCTCCCCGGGGGGCCCCACACCCAAAAAAAAAAAAGAAAGCCCAAAACAAAAGAAACCACAGAAAATCCTCTCTCATGTCCAAATAGTTGTTCAAGTGCTTCCAATTCTTTATTTATAGGCAAATATATGTACATTGCAGATAAGAAATACAACAGCAACACATTTTAGTGTACCAACCTAAGATAGTGTATACGTCTGCGCCTTACAAGCTCATAGGTGGTCTGAATCTCAAATTAGCCAGTGGCATTTTGTGTGCGTGCGTGCGTGTGTGTGTGTCTCTCTCTCACACTTATATTTCCCCATAATGAAGATTAGCACTTAAGCCCAGAACAAAGCCCAACAAACTGTAGTCTACTGGAGCATCGGTCTACCAAGGCTCACAGAGTAAGCTACATGATAAATACTGAAAATCCCTACCTCTAGGGTGTCACTTCTAGGAAACCTTTGTTGCTATATATTCATGTTATTTTGTAAAGTAAAAAGAGTTCAGGGGAGCGGGTGTTCAATCACACTGCCTTTGGGAAGAGCGATCTCATATGGGAGATAACTGGCCTGCTAGTCAAGACAGCAGCAAAAAGCAGCCCTTTGCTTTTCACACGGGAACTTTGATATAGCACTTGAAACCAGAGAGACAGCTCTAAAATTCCAATTATCACCAAGAAATAGCTAACAGACTGATCAATGTCAAATGACGCTCCAAAAACTGGACACGCGCTAAAAGAAGGTCAAGTGGATTATTGAATATTGTCAAAGTTAAGACCCTATAAGCACAATCAGTAGGCAGCCGGCCAATGACCCAAACAACCAAGCAGAGAAGTGAAATTAGGAATATAGCATGCATGTCTTCATATGATTAAATGCAAGTAGACGGAGACAGCCCATTCTGGAAATGTACAAGATCGCATTAGAGAAAATTATGGCAACATTGAGATAAATGACATGTCATACCTATGGAAGAGCAACAGGAGGAACAAGAAAATCAAGGAAATCAATAGCAAAATCAACAGCAATATCATGACTGCATCCTTCCACCTAGCAATAACATCAAAGTTAGAAATTAGCTGATTTCCAAATAGAGAAGGGTGAAATTGCCATTGAAATTGCACTATAAGAAGCCTTTTGATTTCAAGAATGCTTGAAATGCAGACCCAATACGTCGAGTCGCATAATGTATTGATTTTATAAATCTTAGCTATTTTATCAGACAAAAGAGGGTTTACTGGAAATGTAAGGGCTAGTTACCTGGAAAATATCAAACTTTAAGGCTCCATTTATTTGGTGAAAAATATTCTTTCGAAAAATGTTTTTTAGAAATTGTGGTGTTCGGGGGTGGAAAATAACTCGCCAAGTAAAATGTTTTTCCAATCAATAAAAAGTTTTCTTCTAAAATCAAGGAAAATATTTTCATTTCCCAAAAAACGGAAAACATTTTCCGGCAACTAACTGATCCTCAATGTCAATCAAATAAACCCACCGTCAATCGGCCGCCGCCACTCGCCCTCACCGCAACCCCCCAGCTCCCCATTGCCCCCCCCCCCTGATTGCCAACCGCTGCCCCCCTGCCGTCGCCGCCGCCGCCAACCCACCACCAGCGATAGTCAGGCGTCCATGAACAAGAAAAAAAATAACAAAAAATTGTAAAAATATTTTCCAGAAAATTTTCAAGTTTCAAATAAATATCGGAAAATATTTTTCAGGAAAATGTTTTATTTTTCGTGAAACGAACGGAGCCTAACATCATTCCATATTCTATTATAAACTTTTGTCTTCATCTCATGAAAAAAAAATTAACTTTTAGCCCAATCTCTATTCTACCCTAAATTTTTTTGTCTTATAAAAAACCACCGACTTTAGATGTTTTAACATGTCTCATAAAAAAATCATCTATTAGTCTCAACTCCGTTCCCTTTAACCCTCTATCCAAAATCACTTTTTCATGCGGTTACTCTAGCTTTTTTCTCTGATTTTACGTTTAAGAAAATGTCTTTTGAAAATGATTTCCCATGTCAACTGAAATTACGGCTCATTGAATAGGAAATATAGGTTTAAAATCGATTTTCTTTGTTTCCTGTTATAAAATGTTGCTTCAAGGATAGAGAAAGACGGAGTAGAGTAAAATCGAGAGAATATTGAAGGTAGTAGAGAAACTTTCTTTCTGATTCTTATCACTCTTATCGTTGGTATCGTTAATAATAACCATAACCGAACTCCTATTTATAGGATTACAGAAATGAAATTGCCGTAATAAATTACGTAACATTCGACATTAATATCGTAACGTCCGTCATCAATAATGTAACGGCTGACATTAATATTGTAACGTCTGCAATTAATAATGTAACGGCTGACATTAATAATGTAACTGCCGCCATTAATAATGTAACTGCCGGCATAAATGAATATTTATTTACGTACGTATCGTACGTTTTATAACACTCCCCCTTGAATATTCATTGTATCCGGAATGTGCATGATACTACCTCATTAAAAACCTTAAGCCGGAAAAACCCAATGGGATAAAAACCGGACGAAAGGGAAAAAGAGTACAGAGCACTAATGTCATGATCTCCCCCTTTTATGGGTGCATTAATTGCCTCGTTAAAAACCTTAAGCCGGAAAAACCTAGTGGGATAAAAACCGGACAAAGGGAAAAAGAGTGCAATGCATAGACCATCATATCTCCCCCTGAATCAAACCATATAGCTACTTCTGGAGCTAATCAATCTTGCATCTTATGAATTCGCCGCATACCAATGACATATACTAATTTCTCAAAAATTGACGTTGGCAATGATTTGGTAAAAAGATCCGCAAGATTATTTATGGATCGAATTTGTTTAACGTCAATTTGTCGACTTTCTTGAAGTTCATGGGTATAGAAAAATTTCGGCGATATATGCTTGGTCCTATCACCTTTGATATATCCTCCCCTCACTTGTGTAATACAAGCGGCATTATCTTCATAAATTATAGTGGGAGAATTCATAACCGGTTGCAAACCACATGAGTTGTGGATATGCGTTATAACAAATCTTAACCAAACACACTCTCTTCCAGCTTCATATAAAGCCATAATTTCAGCGTGGTTGGAAGAGGTGGCTACGAGCGGTTGCTTCGTAGAACGCCAAGAAATGGCGGTGCCGTTATAACAAAATAAATAACCGGTTTGAGAGCGAGTCTTATGTGGATCAGATTTATACCCAGCATCAGCATATCCAACTAAACCAAAGGTAGTTGAATTCTTTGAGTAATATAAACCCAAATCTATGGTCCCTCGGAGATAACGGAAAATATGTTTAATTCCGTTCCAATGTCTTCGAGTTGGCGCAGAACTAAAACGAGCCAATAAATTTACCGCAAAAGCGATATCAGGTCTCGTACATTGTGCCAAGTACATTAACGCCCCAATTGCATTAAGATATGGTACTTCAGGACCAAGTATCTCTTCATCAAATTCTTTGGGACGAAATGGATCCTTTATAGGATCTAGAGACCGTACGACCATAGGGGTACTCAATGGGTAAGCCTTATCCATATTGAAGCGTTTAAGTAATCTTTCGATATACGCTGACTGATGGATAATTATTCCACTTGATTTATGCTCAAGCTCTAGACCAAGACAGAGTTTGGTTATACCCAAATTTTTAACTTCAAACTCTTTCTGTAAATAGTCAGCAGTTTTGGTTAACTCTTCTGGAGTTCCAATTAAATTTATATCGTCGACATAAACTGCTGCTATAGCAAATCCGGATTCTGATTTCTTAATAAACACGCATGGGCAGATAGGATCATTTATGTACCGTTCCTTAATCAGGTACTCACTTAGGCGTTGATACCACATGCGGCTGGATTGCTTTAACCCGTATAAAGATCTTTGCAATTTGACTGAGAACAAATTGCGGGGAGTGTATGCTTCAGGCATTTTGAATCCTTCAGGAATTTTCATATAGATATCAGAGTCCAATGAGCCATATAAATATGCCGTCACAACGTCCATAAGACGCATTTCCAACTTTTCAGAGACGGCCAAGCTAATTAGAAAACGAAATGTAATCATATCCATTACAGGTGAATATGTTTCATCATAATCAATCCCAGGTCTCTGGGAGAATCCTTGAGCAACGAGTCGGGCTTTATACCTGACAATCTCGTTTTTCTCATTTCGTTTTCAGACAAATACCCATTTATATCCAACGGGCTTTACATTGTCGGAGATACGAGTTATAGGTCCAAAAACCTCTCGTTTAGCTAGGGAAGCTAATTCAGCCTTGATTGCTTCCTCCCATTTAGGCCAATCTTGCCTTTGACAGCATTCAATAATGGATTATGGCTCATAATCATCATTCATAATCTGATAAGCAACTGAGAATGCAAAAATATCATCAACGATGATTTCTTTTTGATCCCAAATCTCATTACAATATGTAATGGAATTCTCAGTATTCCCGGGGTTGATCTTTTCATGGGTTTGTGCCTCTTCAGGGGCAATAAACTCTTCAGGAGTAACCTCTTCAGGGGCTCGTGCCACTTCAGGAGCAATAAGCTCTTCAGGAGCATGCTCTTCTGGAGCTGATTCATGATTCTTTCCCTTTCTTTTACGAGAAACAGTATCTTTTGATCCTATCGGCCTACCACGCTTCAGGCGCGGGGGATTTTGATCCATTTTAGCATGTCCTTCAGGAACAGCTATTCGAGCTGGAGCATTTACAACTGGAATATGAGACTTCGTTACCTTAACTGCATCATTAAATGCGTCAGGAAGTCTATTGGCCATAGCCTGTAAATGGATTATACGTTGTACCTCGTTTTCACACTCAGAAGTTCTTGGGTCTAATTGAGATAAATTTTTCTCATCCCATGAGAAAAACTTGACTGGTGTCTGCCTGGCAACCATTGAAGTTGCAGGTGTCCCAATTGATGGAAACTTAGTCTCATCAAAATGACAATCTGCAAATCTTGCAGTAAAAAAATCACCAGTAGTTGGTTCCAAGAACCTAATAATGGATGGTGAATTAAACCCAACATAAATGCCCAAACGGCGTCGGGGACCCATTTTTGTTCTTTTCAGTGGTGCTACAGGCACCTGAACTGCACACCCGAATGTGCGTAAGTGTGAAATATCATGTTCATAACCAAGAACCATTTGAAAGGGAGATTGTAATATACTAGCAATGGGGCGCAATCTTATTAAGGCCGCCGCATGCAAAACTGCATGA
The DNA here is from genome assembly GCA_030064385.1 of Melaleuca quinquenervia. Lineage (NCBI taxonomy): Eukaryota > Viridiplantae > Streptophyta > Magnoliopsida > Myrtales > Myrtaceae > Melaleuca > Melaleuca quinquenervia. The sequence goes on along the minus strand of CM057727.1, from coordinate 17,394,270 downwards.
CCCCATGCTGTATCTTTGAGATTTGTTCTCAATAATAAAGTTCTGGCAATTATTTGAATACGTTTGATCAACGATTCTGCCAATCCATTTTGAGTATAGACATATGCAACCGGATGCTCAACCTCGATTCCGAGTGAAGCACAATACGCATCAAAACTCGTTGATGTAAATTCACCAGCATTATCCATTCTTATGCTTTTAATTGGATAATCAGGGAATTGTGCCCGGAGCTTTATAATCTGCGCAAGTAATCGTGCAAAGGCAACATTACGCGTTGATAATAGGCAAACATGGGACCATCTACAGGATGCGTCCACAAGTACCATAAAATATCTAAATGGTCCACTTGGTGGATGTATTGGTCCACAAATATCACCCTGAATTCTTTGCAGAAATATAGGGGATTCATGATTAACTTTTGTAATTGAAGGCTTTATTATGAGCTTTCCTTGTGAACAAGCTTCACAATTATAATCCTTGGATAACAATATCTTTGTATCCTTTAAAGGGTGCCCTTTTGTATTCTGAATTATTCTACGCATCATTGTAGCACCAGGGTGACCAAGACGGTCATGCCACAACCCAAATTGATCAGGGTTTACCAATCTCCAGGATATGGTTGCGTAGGTTTCAATGGCTTTAATCTTAACAGAATACAAACCCATAGGAGAAGCTTGTAATTTCTCATGGATGGTCTTCAGGCCCATCTTATAAGAGGTAATGCCAATATATTCTTTGTTTTGCTCATAGATAGTTTCAATATGGTACCCATTACGGCGTACATCTTTGAAACTAAGCAAATTCCTTTTTGATATGCTGCTTAAAAACGCATCCTCAATATGAAGGATGGTGCCATTTGGCAAAACAATTGTGGCATTCCCCGAACCATTAATAATTGATATGGGACCAGATATTGTATGGACACATGCCTTACGCAATGTCATACTCGAGAAAAAATGTTTATTATAAAATATGGAATGGGTTGATGCACTGTCAAGCAGACAAACATCTTCCATATTCTCGGTATATGCCATTTGCATTTATATTGACAACTTCAGGTGTCAAGTATCATAAAAGTTGCAATTAGTTATAAAAGTTCAAAATATTAAAAGACTCATAAGCATAAACAAATAAAATGTAATAAATTTAAATAGAATAACATATATAAAGAAAATAATAAATTTCGAAATTAAGCCGATCAAAAATCCTCAAGAAAATCAGAGACATCAAATGATGCATTCGCTGCTTCAGGAGCAAGAGATGCATTCGCTGCTTCAGGAGCAAGAGATGTCCTACCGGCAGAGATGTTATTAGCCTCGACAACGGTTTTGGCAGTAGGGTTGATTGCAATGGCGTGAGATTCACGACGCATGCCAATACCCTTTAAAGATGCCTGATATAGGTCAACGAAGTGCTTTGGCGTACGACAGGTACGTGACCAGTGCCCAGTCATGCCACAACGGTGGCAAGCACTTTCAGTAACCTCTTTTATTGGCTTCTTTCCTTTGCCTTTATTCGGCCCAAAATTAAATTTTTTAGGACGATTAAATTTTCTGCCACCCTTTTGAGGATTGTGCTCTTGCCTGCGCTTATGACCCTTATTATTTTCAAAGTTAGCATGTGCTTCAGGCAATGCTTTTGAGCCAGCAGGTCTAAGATCATGATTTTTCAGGAGCAACTCATTAGTTTGCTCAGCAGTAAGAAGCACAGAAATCAACTCAGAGTATGTGGCAAATTGACGCTGCCTGTATTGCTGTTGCAATACAATATTTGAGGCATGGAAGGTAGAGAAAGTTTTCTCTAATAATTCCGCATCGGTGAGTTTAATGCCGCATAACTCAAGCCGAGAAACTATGTCAAATAAAGCGGAATTATACTCAGACACAGATTTAAAATCTTGCAGCCTGAGATTCTGCCAGTCATATTGTGCTTGAGGTAGGATAACCGTTTTAGTATGATCATACCTATCCTTTAACCTCTTCCACAAGGTCTGAGGGTCTCGCACTGATAAGTATTGAGACTTCAGGCTCTCATGCAAATGACGACGGATGAAAATCAGTGCATTTGCTTTATCTTTTGCATCTGACGTTTCGTCATCTGCAATTGTATGTGCAAGACCTTGCCCTTGCAGGTGCATTTCCATGTCAAGGCACCATGACAGATAATTATTTCCATTCACTTCGAGGATATGGAATTTTGGCTTTTCAATATATGCCATACTTGATATATTCTCCGCTACTTCAGGAGCAGAAGAATACTTTCAGATTCGAAATTTTTGGCTTCAGGCCAATGAAACGTAAAAATTAATAAAATCGGATGAATCGTAAAATGATTGAAAAACAAATGAAACACTTACCTCGCAGAATCCACTTACTCAATTTGGAGATCTATCGTGCTGATAACGTGTTGTAAAATGTTGCTTCAAGGATAGAGAAAGACGGAGTAGAGTAAAATCGAGAGAATATTGAAGGTAGTAGAGAAACTCTCTTTCTGATTCTTATCACTCTTATCGTTGGTATCGTTAATAATAACCATAACCGAACTCCTATTTATAGGATTACGGAAATGAAACTGACGTAATAAATTACGTAACGTTCGACATTAATATCGTAACGTCCGTCATTAATAATGTAACGGCTGACATTAATATTGTAACGTCTGCAATTAATAATGTAACGGCTGACATTAATAATGTAACTGCCGCCATTAATAATGTAACTGCCGGCATAAATGAATATTTATTTACGTACGTATCGTACGTTTTATAAATTATTAAGAGAATTTTCCTTTCATCTCGCTAGGGAATTTTCAATTTGGCGTTCAATTTTCAATCTCTCGTTTGCCGTAGTCTTCCATCTCTATGATAAGAGACTTAGTGCTTGAAATGCTCGACTCGAGGCACTCGAACAACTTGCTTGGACGTTTTCCATCTCCCTTGTGTCGAGATAAATTTTCGGAGGGACGATCAACGGGGGAGTAGATTTCGGATGCAAATACTTATGATTTTTCTGTGAAGCAAAGTAAATTTAGGGTTTCAACCCAAAAAAAAGAGAGTAAATTTTGGGATCCAATTTAAAGTTGTAGATCTTATTTGGACATCACATCCAAAAAAGTTGTAATAACCGGGACGGAGCCTCGTGGCCAATTGTACAGGTATAGTCCGCCACCCTGAGCACGTAGCGCCTAGGCCTCGGCACGTGTGCTCCACGCAAATTGCGTTGGCCACATGGCAGCGACCTCGCTTGCCATCTTCTCCATTCCAGGCACATGGCATGTCCCGTGGTTCCGTAGCTTTCCAATTCCCCACACAATCGAAACGACGACATCCGAGGGAAAACGACAGGAAAACCCATCTCAAATCCTCAATAAAATTCGAATTTCGTGAAGTACTTCATAACATCGATCCTCTCAGTTTTAGGGATGAAAGTGAATGGGAGGTTCCGTCGAATTCGATTGACCATCTTGCCTTACGTCCTAAGATCTAGGGCCATTTTGTGTATAGTCTGTGAAAGTCGTCGAGATCGGCGACACGGCATGAACGAGAAGATTAGGCAAATAGTCTTTGAACTTTGATTTGATATGCCATGTGGTTTCTCAACATTTAATATGTTCGATGGGGTCTTCGAATTTTCGACCGATGTGTAATGTAATCCCTGAATTTTTAATTTGTTCAACATGGTCTTTGAACTTTTCATACATGTTCAATTTAGTCAAAGACTTATTGAAAATATTCAATACTTTCGCTCTAAATTTAATATAAGGATAATACTGAAGCACAGGGATTACATGAAATATAGAGCAAAAGTTAAAAAAAAACATTATTGAATAAACTAAAAATTGACGAACTGTGACATAGGCCTCAGGATCTAAGTAAGCCGGCTAGGGTCAACAATAGCTTGTTTCGGCCTATGACACTTGCTGAGCTAATTGCAGTGGGCCCACACAGCATCATCAATGAACTTCACAATTGGGCCAACAAGGCCCAAAAATCAACTTTCAGTACGCATTTGACCAAAAGTAAATAGATAAATTTATCTTAAGGGCATAAGTTTATTTTTGTTCAAAAATATGTGTGTTTCTGTTCTTTTATTTTTTGTTCCAAGGAACAACAAAAGAACAGAAACATGTTTATTTGCACTTTTATTCTCGAAAACAAAAAAACATCTTTTTTGTTCCTGAAAACACATTTGGACCAATAACAATAAATAAATAAAAATTTGATTCTTGTTCTTGAACACTTTATTAAAAAATACTTTTTATTTTTATTTTTTCTCTCTTACCTTTGCGGCCTCTTATCACCACCCGCCGGACGTTGCCCACCGGCGGCGACGGTGATCGATCACCCATGAACAAGAAGAAAAAACGAGAAAAAAATAACTAATCGTACCAAACACATTTTTATTCCTTTTCTATTTCAAAAACACTTTTACCAAACGTTTTATTTCACTCAAAAATTATTTTTTTGTAAGTATTTTACTCAAAAATTGTTCTATGGAGTAGAAATACAAAAAAGTATTTTTGTTCAAAAAATATTCCCTAAAGCAGAAACGTTACCAAAACGCGCCCTAAGCCTACCCATACTACGAATTACCTTTCTCACATGTACCTCTAGACAACAGCACGATGTTATCCTGACTTTTCCACCGTCAAGATAAGGTGAAGATTTCCTCATTCGGACCGATGCATAGACTATGGTCCAGCTCATTCTAATCAATGTCATTGGCATTAAGAAGCTCCGATATAAGGTATTTTAGGACCATCCGCTAAGGCCGTGTGGAAAGAAGACGAGGCGGCCCGAATGAGATTCGAGCATTGAAAGATTACCTAAATTTGTTAGATAAAAGCTCTAAAACCCGTCGACTAAATGATACCCGAAAGGCTCGATGGCTATCAGGCACGATTGAACCGTTCGAGTCAAAAGGATTACGCCGATTGGAAAAGGAGAGATCCTAAACGAAGTGCTTGCCGTTGTCGAGAAGCCGGAGTTGGGCTAGTGAGGCCGCCGGTCCATGGCGTCTCCAGTAAGAAATCATGGAATATGAGGCAGAATGATTTTCCAATTCGAGAGTGCTCGGAGGAATAAGGCTATAATAACTGAGAAGAGTCCCGCACGATAGCTTGTCCCATGGGCCTTAGGATCTAAGTAAGCCACAACAATAGCTTGTCCCGGCCTATGACACTTGCTGAGCTTATTGCAGTGGGCCCACATAGCATCATCTATGAACTTCACAATTGGGCCAACAAGGCGCAAAGATAAACTTTCAGTACACATTTGACCAAAAGTAAATAGATAAATCTAATCTAATCTAATCTAAGCCTACCCATACTACGGATTACCTTTCTCACACATACCTTCCGACCATAGCACGATGTTATCCCGACCTTTCCACTGTCAAGATAAGGTGATGATTTCCTCTTTTGGACCGATGCATAGACTATGGCCCAGCTCATTCTAATCAATGTCATTGACATTAAGAAGCTCCGATATAGGATACTTTAGGACTTTAGGACCTTCCGCTAAGGCCATGTGGAATAAGGCGAGGCAGTCCAAATGAGAATATTCGAGCATTGGAAGATCCCATTAATTTCTTAGATGGAAGCTCTAAAATTCGTTGACTAAATGATACCCGAAAGGCTCGACATCGATCAAACACGATTGAACCGTTCGAATCAAAAGGGTTATGCCGATCGGGAAAAGGAGAGATCCTAAATGAAGTGCTTGTCATTGCCGAGAAGCCAAAGTTGGGCTAGTGAGGCCGCCGGTTTATGGCGTCTCCTATAAGAAATCATGGAATATGAGGAAGAATGATTTTCCAATTCGAGAGTGCTCGGCGGTATAAGGCTATAATAACTGAGAAGAGTCCCGCATGATCGCGTAGTTCTTCCGAGGTCTTGAATTGAATTGGTTTTTCTTTGACCAAAGGAATTCGGGTAATCAAGCCATGGTTGAATTCCGGCAGACATACAATTTGATCTTAAATAAATACGGCAAAATACCACCAAAAACCTCAAATCATACCATCCGTGACACAAAAAATCATAAACTTTCTCATAACTTTTTTTGTGGCATTAAAAACTATGAACTTATATTTTTGTGACATATTTACGTCATATTTTTTCTTCTTCTTTTCTTTTTCTTTTTTTTGCCCGGCGAGCTGAGGTCGACGAGAACTGCTGAAGCTCCCCAGCAAATGTCACAAGAAGATAAGTACGGGATTTTTGTGTCACAAAAAAAAAAAGCTTGGAATAAATATGTTATACATGCACAAGTTCGGAATTTTCGAATCTCTAGCATTGTGAGTTTTTTCCGGCGAGTTATTTGGAAATCGTAAGTAAGCCGTTTGATCATCTTGAAGCATCACGCACGTTCATTGATAAGAAGCATCGTCCACGTCACCCTTTGACGAAGATCGAACGAGTTTCGGCACTCCGCATGTTAATGCAGAATGTCAACTTTGGGTGATTTGAGGCAGACCGTCACTGGCTACACTTATCCGTCGAGTCTGTCGAATGATCAGATCCTCAGCTCTCCTTCCCTCTCCTCGCTTCCTATAAATACCCAACCAACGCCAGACCTCCAACTCCAACCACAAACCACCTACCTTTAACACAAACCATGATTTCACAGAAAATGAGGTTCGGGTCGTTAGTACCGTTACTCCTTCTGGTCTCGGCTCTCGGAGCCACCGCTCAGCAGTGCGGGAGCCAAGCCGGCGGAGCCAAGTGCGCCGACGGGCTGTGCTGCAGCCAGTACGGCTACTGCGGTTCCACTTCTGCCTACTGTGGCGTTGGCTGCCAGAGCCAGTATACTCCCAGTGGCGGCTGCGGCTCGCCGCCTTCCACACCTACGCCAACACCCTCCGGGGGCGGCGGGGACATCAGCGGCTTGATCAGCCGGGACCTGTTCAACGAGATGCTGAAGCATCGGAACGACGGGAGTTGCCCCGGCAAAGGGTTCTAGACCTACGACGCCTTTATCACGGCCGCGAAGTCATTCGCGGGGTTCGGGACGACGGGCGACACGGACACGAGGAAGCGAGAGATCGCGGCATTTTTGGGTCAGACATCACACGAAACCACAGGTTTTGTTCTCGACACATCACTTTAGTTTCTAGTCGTTAATTGGCAGTTGCCTTACGCTATCGAAGACTTAGTTCGTCGGCAAAAAAACAAACGGTTTTCCATTGAAGTATGCATGGATTCGCAACAATCGACCAATTGTCTTGCAGGTGGATGGCCAACTGCACCGGACGGTCCATATGCATGGGGATATTGCTTCGTGAAAGAGCAAGGCAATCCTGGAGACTACTGCGTTGCCAGCCAACAATGGCCTTGTGCTCCTGGCAAGAAATACTATGGACGTGGTCCTATCCAAATCTCTTAGTAAGTCGATGAAATCATCCTTCCATTTCATTATATATAGGAGGAGTCTCTAGATTCATCGTCACGGTATGTACCTAGACTGAGTCTGCTCATGATCTTCGCTAGTCGCGTATTGCTATATAGGTGTGAATAATCTAAGAAAGATTGATTTTCTCGGATTGTGGTTTATTTGGTTGATCACGACTTTTCCAGCAACTATAACTACGGCCCAGCCGGGAAAGCCATCAACTACAACCTCCTGAGCAACCCCGATGCAGTTGCGACGGATCCGGTCATCTTGTTCAAGACGGCCCTCTGGTTCTGGATGACGCCGCAGTCGCCGAAGCCCTCGTGCCACGCCGTCATCACCGGCCAGTGGCAGCCTTCTGCGGCGGACAATGCGGCAAGGTGGGTCCCTGGGTATGGGGTCATCACCAACATCATCAACGGCGGGATCGAGTGCGGGAAGGGCTCAAACCCGCAGGTGGCGGACCGGATCGGGTTCTACAAAAGATACTGCGACTTGCTGAAAGTGGGATTTGGCAACAATCTCGACTGCTACAACCAAAGGCCATTTGCCTAGTTCTATAACTAGGTCGAGTCATTGCTCCCGCACTGGTTATCAATAAGCTGTGATGTACTCGTCCCAAGTCTTAAGCTGGGACTGCTAAGTTCTTATCTTCACAAGGACTAAATAAAGGATATTGATCATTTGATCCTTCACGTACACTCGCACTAGACCCTGGGAATACAAACTTTAGATCATATGGGGGGTGGTGTCACGTAAAGGCTACTTCTATCCCGAGGATTCTCCTTTCCGTTTTTCTGGGAGAGTGCAAGATCAAATTAAAGCCGAATTGACAAAAACTTACAGAACAAACTCGTTGGTTGTCCATGCAAAGCATGTTGCAAAACGGGTATGTCCATGACAACACAGGCAGACCCTGGAGCCAATCCTGTGGAGGACCAACAATTGAGTGCAGGTAATTCGTACCGTTATTTCCGGCTGATCTCAGGAAGAATAAAATAAAAATTCGGGGTTTTCAAGTGCAGCGAGAAACGGCAATAAGCAGCTACACAGAATCTCCCACCCAAACCAGTCACGCAGCGATATATAACACTGGCCGCAATGACGGTAACAGAAGAGAGTGAAACAAAGATCTGCCTTGCACGCTCCATTTATCTAACACTGGCCGCAAATTTCAATCTTCTTCAGCTCATATATTGTCAGGCCGGACAGACGATTCCCACAGCACTAAATTGGTACAAGAAACTCCTGCTGCATAAATTTCACAAATTGAATCGAGGCGATCACATGCATGGTACATAGAGCGATCGCATACACAGTGCAGGATTCTGGTTGCAACATTCGTCCAAGCAGTATACCAAAGGAATTTAGCACAAGCCAAAAAAATTGCTCATTCTAACATTCGGTTTGGATTAGAGACTCAACAGTCAACCAAAATCAGAAGCAATCATGAATAACTAAAATCAGAAACAATCAGAAACGTTCGGTTTGGAAGTAAGCTTCCAAATCGGTGTAAAATTGATAAATAATTCTTGATACTTCCACCTCAATAACATGGCATCAAATCTGACACTTTGCTCTTGACAAGAAAAACTAAATAACCAAAGAAAACTGCGGTGTCTGTGCTGTCACATCTCATGATAAATAAAACCAATGTCAATATACTTCCAATCAAAACTCATTATATACCTTAAAGGCAAAAATTGAGAAAACAGAGATAGGATCTCTAATTTCAGCAGCAGCAGCGACAGGTAAAAGCATCTAAACAAGTAAATGGTCTTGACTTGTCTTCCAGTTCCTGCGCTGTAGGCAGCCGTTCTAAATCATATATACTGCTTCTGGCACAACAAAAGTGGTACAAATTTCGGCAAGCACCTTTGCTGAAAGGATAGACCCTTTCAGGAATACCCCTGCAGATTGCATGAGAATTGCATAAAAAATCTGGTTTATTGATGGCCAAAAAAGAATAGCTAGGACATTGACAAGAAGAAAATCTCCTCTACTAAGCTAGGCTTGGGTCAAATATAGTATTCAGTATTTTCGACTTGCATGTTCAACCAAGCTTGTTCTCCTGGATAGCGAGTCAAAAGAACAGATCATGCTATATTATATGATAATGAGTACATTTTGCATCTTATCGATCAGAAGTTGTCCTTGCTGTAGACCTACTAATGTCCAATTGAACAATCTTGGTCAAGGTGCGTCATGCCCATGAAGCAGGCTTGAACTACCATTTCAGTTACAGATTATCTTCTGAATGACCATGCCTTAAAGAACAAAGCAGCAGCATACAGTAGATGTAGCCCCAGCAAGCCCCCCCCCCCCCTGGTGGCCCACGGCCAAAAAAAACAGAAAGCCCAAAACAAAAGAAACCACAGAAAATCCTCTCTCATGTCCAAATAGTTGTTCAAGTGCTTCCAATTCTTTATTTATAGGCAAATATATATGTACATTGCAGATAAGAAATACAACAGCAACACATTTTAGTGTACCAACCTAAGATATTGTATACGTCTGCGCCTTACAAGCTCATAGGTGGTCTGATTCGTCAGAACAAGGTAGCTGCAGAGAAAATGATATAAGATTGGCAATCTCTAATTAATGCTTTCACAAATAAAAGAGCATAGACATTAAGATCAAAACCTTTTAGAAATACATAATGCAGCCAGTCATATTGAAAGAAATTTTAAGCAATTATTTTGTGACAATTTTTTTAAAGTCCAGCTATATTCACTAATTTCTCAAATTAGCCAGTGGCATTTTGTGTGTGTGTGTGTGCGCGTGTGTCTCTCTCTCTCTCACTTATATTTCCCCATAATGAAGATTAGCACTTAAGCCCAGAACAAAGCCCAACAAACTGTAGTCTACTGGAGCCTTGGTCTACCAAGGCTCACAGAGTAAGCTATATGATAAATACTGAAAATCCCTACCTCTAGGGTGTCCACTTCTAGGAAACCTTTGTTGCTATACATTCATGTTATTTTGTAAAGTAAAAAGAGTTCAGGGGAGCGGGTGTTCAATCACACTGCCTTTGGGAAGAGCGATCTCATATGGGAGATAACTGGCCTGCTAGTCAAGACAGCAGAGAAAAAGCAGCACTTTGCTTTTCACACGGAAACTTCGATATAGCACTTGAAACCAGAGAGACAGCTCTAAAATTCCAATCATCACCGAGAAATAGCTAACAGACTGATCAATGTCAAATGATGCTCCAAAAACTGGACACGTGCTAAAAGAAGGTCAAGTGGATTATTGAATATTGTCAAAGTTAAGACCCTATAAGCACAATCAGTAGGCAGCCAATGACCCAAACAACCAAGCAGAGAAGTGAAATTAGGAATATAGCATGCATGTCTTCATATGATTGAATGCAAGTAGAAGGAGACAGCCCATTCTGGGAAATGTATAAGATCACATTAGAGAAAATTCTGGCAACATTGAGATAAATGACATGTCATCATACCTATGGAAGAGCAACAGGAGGAACAAGAAAATCAAGGAAATCAATAGCAAAATCAACAGCAATATCATGACTGCATCCTTCCACCTAGCAATAACATCAAAGTTAGAAATTAGCTGATTTCCCAATAGAGAAGGGTGAAATTGCCATTGAAATTGCACTATAAGAAGCCTTTTGATTTCTTTGAACAAAATAACCATCTCTTCTATTTTAAGAAAAGCATTACTCAATGGGATCAAAATATATTTTCACCTAGCTAATATTTACTGCAACTTCCTTGACAGAATGAACAATCTGATATAACTTACCAAGCCCTTGATATGTCAGCTGTCAAGTATGTCATGTACAAGATCACAGTCCAAAGGCATAATGCAGTCTCTTCACAGATATACCACCTGATAAAAGAAAGTTTTTAAGAGCATAGTATTAGTGCTATTAATTAACAGGCAACTATATCAAGAAATAACGCTGCATGCGAATGTAAGGGATGCATGGTCAGCCCAATAAATTGGATCTCTTGATAGCATAAGCATGAGGGACAAATCAAGAAAAAATTGGCAATATATAATAAAAGCAACTAGAATAGTCATTCTCATTCCTTAACAAACATTTTGGAAACCATATATTCATATTTAAAATATCTTTTGAGATGTTTAAGTTTGCTAAAGGCATGTCCTCCAACCCTATATCTGCTCTTTTATTAGTTCACACTTTAAGTGATTTATAAAGAGAAAATTCGGGCACAGGAAAAAGCATTCAGATACAGAACTGGAAACGAAAGTTTTGAAATGCATTTTCTCCATCATAAAACACACAGAAAACTTGAGCAAATAGCTAAAAGAGACTATCAGTCATATAAACATAATGGCAGACAATTATTCCATTCAGGATTAAACATTCAAAACTGGGACAAGCCAAGAAATGTGCTATTTCCATTCAAACAGGAAAATCCACATTTAGTCATATCTAAAGAAGGTACGTTCCAAATAACCATCCAAATCTATATGGGTATGTTATGTTAAAGTAAATATCTCATAAAGCAGGAACATTTACACTGCGTGCGACACATAAAATAGATGGAATTTCAACTTACCAAAACCGACAATGATTTCCCTGCCCAATGCAGGTTCCTAGCCAGACACAATGATGATCAAACTGAAGAACACAACTATCGCAATCATAACAATGCTTTGCTCGTGGTGGCTGCAAAAACATCAATTGACAATAATGCGATGAAACTACTATTACTTTATCGATTTATAATGTCAATAAAAGGAGACAACAATCATTTCAGCTCCACCACTAAGTTTCCTCCCAAAAAATTTCTGCATCAGTGCCCCCTCCCAAAAAAAAAAAAAAAACAAACAAAAAAAGGTCTTAGGTAGAAGTTTTGGCTATTAACCAGAAATCATCTAGAACAACAATTTAGTTACATCCAGTACAAAATGTAAGAAGTGCACAATCAAAAGTCATAAGCCAGAGTTCAATTCAAATATAAGTAGCAACACAAACACACCCTAAACGAACTAACGAAGTATTGGAGATTCTAATGGAACATATTCAAAATCTTTGAGGTAAGTATGGTCAGGACTTTCCCATAAGTTGGTTCTCATCTCATAGAAGTATAAGGAAAATCAAAGTTGAAAAGAAAGACTTTTCAAAGTCTATTATGCAAAAGCATTGTTCTTCTCATTCCACCTAGTACCTTAGGGATCAACATAAAATAGAACACATCCAATTTGAAAATTTAAGGGATCAGCCTTGCAAAAAAAGTGAATTAGCAAAGATTTACCATTCATCTGCTTAAATATCCCATCTAACAAATTATGGCATTACTAGGATGACGAGCATGCGGCATCACAGCATAGAAGTGCAGCCATGCATATGTGCTATTACTTTAAAGCAGACATCACATGCTTGTGATGCTCCTAGATGTTGGAAGTTCAATGAACTCAACATCAGTAAAAAAAACCTATATCCTCTCCAGAAAGGTGTATGCTGACTAAAAACATCCAAACTACAGAAAAGCCCTTTAGTTTCATTAACATACCCAACATTCTTTAAGTCTCATGCATCTGAAAAAGATAAGCTTTTGAAAAATCACTTACCTGCTCAACATTACAGTAGGAACAAGTCGAAGTTCTGCAAGACAAGGAAATGATGAGTTAAGCTGGTTCTTGCCAAAAAAATTACCCATATTGAAGCTTATGTTTTTTCTGCACATATACCCACGAAATATAACATAATACTGAAGACATCATCTGATAACTCTCTCCATTAATGTGGCAAGAAAATTTTTCTTTGTTATCTTCTAAAGCAAATTTCATCAAGTATTTCATTAATGGACAGACAGGAAACATCTCGATTACTTTACATGCAACTGTTGTAACTCAAGCAACCAATAAAACAATAGAGTGCCCTTATATCCGAAATCAAGTTAAACAAAAATACAACTTGCTATAATTTGGAGGAAATAGGGATAATAAGCGCCACCTACAACTCAATCAATTCTTCTCTTAATCTTTAGTGCCTCAGCTACCCTGGATATACAGAGTAAGAAACGGCAATGCCAATACATAAAGTATGAATGTGGATAAAACTCAATCCCGAGACAACAAGTAAAAACTAAGAGACTACCGCATGCATACAATGACTGAAATAGCCTATAGGTAACAGGAAGGACGCCAATTTGAAACGCAGAAATGAGGATCTTGCAGATGGTTACACTTTTATTGGAAGAATTAGAAAAGCTGCAATTGATGATGCTCTACCTCATAGATGTTCCAGGGGGATACAAGTCCATCACCATCTTTGACCACGATGCGGAATTACTTCCTAACAAATTTCTCCCTGACTGATTACCATCCGATGAAACTACAAAGCCCCCATTTTTGCTAGAAGCAGTTTGTCTTTGCTTAAACATTCACATGGAAGTACAAAGGAAAAAAATATTAAATATGAATTCACAATGGTGATCGTCAAGGAAACAGACGATGGATCAATACTCACTTTGAAGCGATTCGCGAACATGGCATTTGCTTCATTGGCAGCTCTCATCACATCAAGGACATATCTAGAAGCATAAAAATATTTAAAGAATGAAGCATATCTATCAGAAGAAAACTGGATACTCACAAGTTGTTCACAATGGCCAATTCAAGTCACTACTGAGTGCATTTATTGATTACCCAGGAGAGGAACAAGCTGTCACGAAGTACTGAATCAAAGTTGCCACAAAGAGCAGTAGATATAAAGCAATATACCTGGATAACAAGAGAATCAGATAAGGTGAAAAGAAAAGGTCACAAAAGTTCTAAAAATCTTCCACGAGTCACATGAAACCAACCAACCCCACTATAAAAGATGATAATTGATATCCATGCTCTAAATAGCCCATCGCGGTGAAGAACATACTAACTATCAATAAATATGATTTTCCTTTGAATTCCATTTTTCACCAAATATTTGGTATTGGTGCTAAACCCCAGTAATAAGCTTCAGCATTCTCTCTCGGTTGTCTCATCAAAGCTAAAGATGCAATCTCGGATGCTAAAGTACTCAAAAGGGTTTACATGCAACTTGGATTTGACGAGGGCGCCATATAGACAATGGCAGAAAAAAGGTCATCACTTGAAAATCCAAAAGAACCCAGCCGATGCAAGGGGAAAATCTCGATGAATTTAACGGTGACCAAATCAACCAGTACGTTCCACTACTTCCACCACAACACTGTGCGAACGAAGCTAGTCTCCAGCTAATCCAAGGGCCACATTGACGTACCAGGGCTCCTTCTGCGCTTTTTGTATTAAATCCCCATCAAATAGAAAGAGAACTCCCGCATAGACAAGATGCAGCGCCACCAGCGCCACTTTCAACAACAACGACGACCTCCGACCTGAAATATTTTCATCTTGCAAGAGTCAGTTTCAGTAAGAAAGGATACTAAGTGTAAAACCAGAAAAGCGCACCACGCTCGAGAACAAACACATTCATAGCCCTGCGGCTTCGTGACAAATTATAATTAACTACTTCGGCATATAACACAGCAAACGCGAAGGCCCACGTTGTGTTCAAGCTCGCCAAAGCAAATGCAAGCATTGCAAGAGCCTCCTGTCAACCCGCGACCAGATTTTCTTCGTCAAGAGAGAGAGAGAGAGAGGTCAAATACCGCGATCGGCGAGGCAGGGGAACCAGCGGCAGCATTGTTCGCACGCTCGGTTGCACACGCCTCGGAGGGGACAGCACAAATCCACCATCGTAATCGGCGGGAAACCTCGATTTCATCCAGAAGCCGGGGCTCGCGGGATGCGATCGAGCCCGCCGATGGAGTTCTCCCGGAAAGCACGCTTCTCCTCGGAACAACCGCAAGAAGATCTCCGCATAGAGCCGGAAAAAGAGCAGCGCTCCGGCTGAAGAACACCGGACTCGAGAACGAGAGAGACAGAGATTGAGAGAAGTTGGTCCGGCCGACAGTAGAAGATGGGTGCACAATCTTCGCAGTGAGAAATAAAGGAAGGAGCTTTTTCTCTTCTTTGTTTCTGGGCCCGTCTCTCTCTTTTTGGATACATTCCTTTTATCTTGTTTTTAACTGAAAACAAATAATTAGATACTTCAGATTGCAAGTATCAAAACAAGGGGAATTTCTGGCTCACGATATAATCTAATAATTCAAATAAGCACCTTCAAATATTTTCTGCCTTTCTCCATTTTTAGATAATCTTTTTGAATCTCGTCACCGTCATCTAACTTTATATCTTAATTAAAAATTGGATTTGAATATAATCTAATTTTATCCGAAAGTGTTGTTGAATTCTATCGTCCGTCAATGTTAATATACGTCGCATAAAAGACACAAAAAAAAATAGATTTCATATTTGTGGTCCAATAAGAACTAACAGAGATAAGTTTAGACCGACTTGCTATTTTTTACCCGGCTCATTATTATTCTATTTACCTCTTAAGAAAGATCACTAAGAATGTAGAATTACAGTATGGGTAATGATACTCATCAGCAATTTGAAGGCATTTATAATCCCGATGTTTCTTCTTCCTTCTTTTTTGTCTTCTTTCTTCAGGCTTTGGCTTCATGGTTTTGATTTACCCACGCACAGAAATCAAAGTTCTTGGCCCAATCCGACCTTCTCACTCTTTGTTGTTGAAAGTAACACGCGTTCTCCTCGAACTGAATGGCCCAAAGATCTTGTGTGTTGATTCACATGGACCAGAAATGCAAGTGTTCGCGAAATTGCAACGACCGGAAAGTGCAAGTAGGACAGGTGGCAACGAACGCCGCTCCATACCGGCCGGTCCAAGCATTGATCGGACAGCATCAACCCCACTTTAACGAAGGTTCCACCTGGTCAGAATCGAAAGTCAACAAGCTCAACTAACAAATCCTGACCAAACCCACCATCCCTCCGGCTGAGGTCACTCGGAAAGTTCAAAACGAAACAGGAAAGAACTGGTAGCATTCATTGGCAAATTTGTATCTAAAGATGACCGGCATCCCATTAGAAAGAAAAATTCATGCCCTTTTCTTTCTTTTCCCTGTTTTAACCCGATTGTCACGGCCTAAATCACCAGTAGTCGCCGCACGAGCATTTGCCATCCTCGAACCGATGGAACCGGTTGTTGTCCCTCACTATGATCGCTCTTCCCGTGCACTTGGACATGAGCTTGATCGCCGAGTGACAATCGCCACACACTCTCAAGTTCTTCATGACCCTTATTGGCCTCTCCGGTGGGAATGTGATCAGACAGAAGGCAATGGCGAGCCTCTCGCTGTGGTACCGGATAGTCCAATTCTTCTCTTCTCGATCCACCTCTTGCAACACGAAGCTAGTGTCCGCAACATAACCAGCCCTCTCCATTTCTTCCCCCAACTCGTCCAGTTTCTGATAGATCTGTTTGGCTTTCGCATGCGAGCGGTCCCCAGAAGTGAATGTGTGGACTCTGTTGCCCTCCTCAACCCAACTTAAACCCGTTTCCTTCTTCACTCCTCTGTCTCTGAGCATTTTTCTAGCTTTGGCTGCTTCTTCATATCTTCCAGCAGCGGCATAAGCATTGGACAGCAACACTTGCAGGCCTGAACTCACGGAGCTGAGTTCCGAGACCCTATCAGCAGCCAAGGCTGCAAGGTCAGTTTTATTGTGGATACGGCAACCGGTCAAGAAAGCACCCCACACGGATTGTGTAGGTTGCATAGGCATCTTGTTGACTAGAGAGAGAGCATCGTCCAGTTTTCCAGCTCGGCCAAGCAAATCTACCATTGAACTATAATGTTGATCCCCCGGTTCAATGCCATACTTCTTCATTAGCTCAAAATAGTATTCGCCTTCTCCAACAAGCCCTGCATGACTGCAAGCATAGAGGATGCTCAGAAAAGTAATGAAATTTGGCTTCATCCCACAACTCTCCAACTCCTTAAACAGCTGAAATGCCCTCTCCGTATGCGCATGCTGGGCACAAGCAATCATCATTGCATTCCACATGCCAAGGTTCTTCACAGGTATCTCCCCAAAAACTTGAAAAGCTCCTTCAATGACTCCACATTTGGAATACAATGAGATTAGAGAACTGCCAACAAAGCTCGAAGAATCAAAGTTGGTCTTGAAACATAGGCCATGAATCTGCTTCCCCAACTCAAGCAGTGTAGAATTACTGCAAACACGAAGAACGCTTGAGAAAGTAAAATCATTAACGTCCAAATCCCCCAGCAGAGCTTGCTTAAACAAAACCAGAGCTTCTTCATCCTCTCCCATCTGAGCATACCCATAAATCATCCCGCTCCAAGACACCACATTCCGCTCGGGCATTTCATCAAACATCTGCCGCGCATCCCTCACTTCACCACACTTGGCGTACATATCAACGAGCGAGCTACCCACAAACACGTCGACATCGAACGCGGTCTTAACCGCCAAAGAATGCACGGACCTCCCGACGTCACACCGACCCAGAATCGCACAAGCCTTGGTGGCACTCGGGAATATGTGATCATCAGGCAAAACGCACCTACTAACCATTCGACGAAAATACTCAATGGCCTGCCACGGAAACTCGTTCTGGGCAAATGCCGAAATGACCGAGCTCCAAGTCGTGGCCGATTTCCTAGGAGCCTCATCGAAAACTTGGCCGGAACAGAAGGGTAGCTGAGACTTGGAGTAGAAGTTGATGAGGTGGTGTGCCACGAGAGGGATGGTCTGGATGCCCGATTTGACGATATGGGCGTGGAGTTGGAGGCCCTTCGGGAGTGATCTCGAGCGGGTTATGGAGAGGAGGAGGTTGCAGACGTTTCTGTAGTTGAGCTCGAAGCCGTGGTGATGGTTGAAGAGACCGCGTGAGGGCTTTGGTACGGAGGGCAGTGAAGGGCTCCGATGCGGGTGTGGCAGGGTCGGTTCCTGGAGGGGAGCTACGGGGAGCGGGTGAAGCATTTAGTTTCGAGCGACGGATGGGCGATGTTCATAGCATTGGGACGACCGGTCTCATCCGCTACTACGATCATGCTACTGATGCTTACGGTCTCGCGAAAAGGAGTTGGATCCGGGGCGTACGCCACCAGCGAGAGAGAAGTGAGATGAAAATGGAAACCTGGGACGGAGAGACCATGAGATGCTGCGCCAGTGTTGAGAGCAAGACCACGAGACTGGGCACACAAGAGTTTGATCTTTTGAGTTTAGGCTAACTTTCGGGGAATCTTATTGCCGCGAAGCTTTTTCTGTCCGCTCGAAACTTCCCAACTTCACCTTTTTATTCTTCTTCGTATGGGTCCCCGTTTGCCACATTTTCAGGGATAAAAAGGTCTTTGCAGCTAATCTTTAAACTGGTTTTCGTCGCGTCGTGTTAACAATGCTAGTTGTTGTCCCACTTTAGCTGTTACACAATTTCCGAACCTCATGTTATAGAAACTTGCAGTCGTAAAAGCAGATTTAAGCCATTATATAGTTGGCATTCCAGCTCATGTCATTTACTCAGCGTATATACTGTGTTTACACAGAAGAAAATGTACACTGGTAACAAAAATCCATATCATGAGAGCATATTGCATCCCATTTGCATCTATGGCTGACTTTGATCTAGCAAAAAGTTGTCATGAGGAAGTAATTATGTTACACTCGTACATAACTGGCCAACATTAAGTACAGGTATCTAGGAAGCTCTTAAATGTTTCAGAACGGCGTTACTAGATTGATCAGCAAAGTACTTCTGCCTGAGTTGTACATACGGGTAACCAATGAAAGACAGAAAGTGGGCAGGCTTTGAGAAGGAGAGTATTTCATACCACACTTGATTGTTCTCATCCAGCTCAATTGAGAAGCTCTCTTCCCCAGCCTGCAGCAAAAAGCAATGGCACATTACAGTTTAAGAAACCTTGATTTTCTACGAATAAAACTTGGTTATATGCCAAAGAAAACATTTTTAAGGAGTAGAAACTGAGAAGGAAGCCTGGTTTGTCAGGTCAGATGATTGAAACAGACTTTGCAAACACTGCTGAGTAACATGTGACAGTGTTTCTTATCAAGATTTAAGAATGATGGAAAAGACATGACGAATAAAAGATTTAAAGGTTGTCGATCTCTAGTCTTGTCAGAAGGCCAACACAGTTTAACAATAATCAAAAGGCAAGGCATTAGGAAATCACAAAGACCCAGCTGATAAACTCATTATCATGATCAGCCTAAGAGCTGTGATGAGATGAACTTAAATTTCCACGCAAGTTTGTGTTCTTGGAGGTCTACTGAGTGCTAACATTATGGTATGTGTTACAGCTTTTAGATGATAAGAACTAAAATCTGTGGCCAGAAAGGAGCTGCCAACTAGAAGGAAGCAACGAAAACTTCTGCACAAGACAATATCAGAAAAATTAAAGATACTGAAACAGTTTACTTAGAAGGGGGCGAGGGAGGACACTTATGCATGCGCCCAATTTGCTTGTTTGATAGTAGAGCAACTGATTAGAAAAGATATAGATCCTAATGGGTCTTCCGTCATGGTTTATGAGTCCTTATATTTTATTTTGACAATTAGATAACGAGCTTTTAGCCTGTAAGAATTAGAAGGCAGCAGAGACATCCCCTGCTTAAGTAGGATATATACTGGGTACACAGTCCACTGTCCTGTTATTGCCAACAACTCCCAAGATCTCCATGTCTACCTAAGCAAACAGTATATTAAAAATTTTAGAGAAGAAAGCTCATAGTACTGAAATCCACGCCACAACTTGCAAATTAAGGTAACAGCAGCGAAACATACTGCACAGAAGAACAAAGAACCAAAATGAAAACTCAAGAAATGCTTGTAGATGAGAGGAACAGTGACCAAGGATATACACATGGAATTCCGCAAGTCAGACAAAATCAACTCAAGAGTTGTCCATGAGATGCAAAATAGCTTGACCTATAACATAGCATAGGTTGCCTAAAAGACATTCAACACTATTCCAAACTAACAATGACACATGCCTATGAGCTTATGCATGAGTTCAGAAAATTTTCATAGGTCACGAAAGAAGAAGGTATAAGAAGTGTGAAAGCTAGTATCCATCATAAGCATCACCACAAAAAGTCATTATAACCAGGAAGCCACAAGATGACATTTATTGACATTTGAGACACACTTATTCATACAAGTATCCATGCTGTACTTGAGGTCAAGGGAAGTTACGGACCAGCAGGTGACCTTTAAGTGTACCACCACCGAAACAAAAGGAAGCTACACCCTTCTTAGACTTATGGCTTTCATTTACAAAGACCACTTCAAGGGGCATCACAACCCAAGGCAGAAACTCCTTGACACAAACACAAAACTTCGCCCCATTCTGAACTTGAGTCTTGGAATCAACAAATGCCCAGTTCAACCCAAAATGCCTGCAAATGCAATCGAGTCTCAGGACAGGAATGTAAACCTCCACGAAGCTTCACCTACACGGAACATATGAACAGACCTCCAATTCTGAAGAGCATTCTTGCCTTTTTCATAGGTATCACGACCAGAACCAACTAAAACACGAGCATGGTTGAGTAAGAACCCATCCTTGTAGAGTTCACCATCCTCCTTGAGGATCGACACAGCCTTCGCTGTAGCCCCTTTGTATTTAGCATCGTAGTTGAAAGGACCAGACCTGGGTGATCCATACGTCACGCATTATCATAAATGAGTTAATCAATTCGAGTTAGTTAGGTTCCACTTCTATGAAAATAAAAAATAAAAAAGGCACCAGATTTCTTAAAAGCGCAATAAACAGAAAAAAAAATCAGAGAGTTAGTCTTACTTGTTAATGCATTGCTTCTGTTGTTCTGCAGAAGGTCGAGACCAGAACAAGAAAACCATTCCCAAAGACCTACACACATTTTAGAGTACAAGAACAATTCATTTCAAGCACCTATCAGAATCACGCAACTCAGTTTGAACTAACAACGAGATAAACAACAAATCAAGCCTTATATCACCGGGTGTGTCGGCCCATTCAATTCAGAAACTAAAAGGGAATGCCAGAAAAAGTTTCAATTTAAGGACACGTGACATGTCCCCCACAAAGCATAAATTTTCAATACTTGACTAACAAGATACCAAGGATTCCTAATCACAAAATGGCTTGAATTTCCAGATGCGAGCCACCATTCTCCACGCCGAAAGTTCAACAGTATCGTAAAGTCATGTCTTGCATGTCCCTCGGTTCTTTCATTCAAACAATCAGTGGAAACAACACTCGGGTCAACAAATTGGAGGATGAAAAAGGAAAGGCATTTTCAGCTTCATAAAAGCAAAAGGACAGTACGAGAGATCAACCCCTGCTAATGGGTGACTGCACTTACCTCTGGAGGCCACCCTCCAAGAGTATTCGACGCAGAGTAGAGAAGATTGACGTCTGAACTGTGGAGAGGGTAGGGAGCAACCGAACGAATTGAAACTCCGAAAGCTGAAAAGGAGCAAAATCTTCTTGATTTCAACCGAGGAAAAGGAAAGAACGGAGAGACTGCGGATGAATTGCCGTCGCTGAAATGAACTCAGGATCAGACCCACTACAAGGAAAAAAACCCAACGGCCCTACCAATCCTAAAATTTATGGCAAAAGTAAAACTTTTTAAAAATGCAACATAAAATTTATTATGAAAGTGTAATTAAATATAATAAAATTTTAAAAAAGCAATCCAATACTAAAACTCATGAAATTGATCCAATACTAAATCAACAAAATAGATAAAAGTTTAGAACTTTTGTAAACTTCTCTTTAATAAACTTCTAATATCCATACTAGGTCTATGGTGTCAAAGAAGTTTAGTTAAACTTCTAATAGAATATATCTTAGCTTATAATTATGTATTCAATGCTTTCAACTGGCTCAAACACGATGTTGTTCATAACATATTGTTGGTTTGAGAAAATGTCTGCTTTATACCATGAACAGGGGGTGTGGTATCGGGACTCTTTTCATTTGCATGGGTTAGTATCGACTTACCAAGACTTAAAAAGGCTTGAAAATGCGGTGGTGATCGCTAATCACAAAAGGACTATCTGTGAAGCTATCGGATATGGGGAAAAGTGACACGGATGACATAATCGACGATCCAGAGGACGACACGGAGATGATTTTAAGCCACATGATATGGCGAAAGACTCCGCTGTTGAGGATCGAGATCTTGGTTTTAGTCTAATGAATGAGGAAAGCCAATATTCAGTTTCACCAAGAGGAAGCAGACTTTTGCTCAAAGACCGACAACAATTCAGTTTTCTTGCTTCTTGGGCAACTGGACCATGATGAATGTGATGGTCTTTTATGATGAAAGACATGGAGCTTATCTGTTCCCCCTCCATATGAGATGAGTATCCGGTATTTAGAATTTCTGTTTTCCTTAATAATCACACAATGGTTCGCGTGGTTTTTGCCATTGTCCTCATATTCCCAAAAAACGAGAAACAGAAAGGAAGAAAAACGAAATTCTCTGCTGGGTCAACTGCCATTAACGGCGATGGAATGATCTTCACGGCAATCTTTCGGACTCCATCTTGCTACGACTCGCTCTTCCACAGAGTAGAGAGTCAAGCATGAAGGAGATGCATCGCCATGACCGCACTTGTTGATGTAAAGCACCAAGAGCGATTTCGCAATGCTCCCGCAAAGACGGACCGTGCAATGAACATCCGACCATGCCCTCAAACGCCCGTTCTCGCCACCATCCCCTTCTGTCAAAATGAGCACTGCATATTCGGAATGGACAAGAGACGGATGGTGCCGGTACGCAACAAATTCTACGCCATACTGCGATCCCGACCGGACCACCCAATTTTTCATCCGAAGATGCGAATAAGCTTTGAAGAAGTCAGGGAACTTAGTTTTCTTATCCGTCATGTATTTCCACAACTCTTCCTCTGTTTTTCGACAATTATCTCCTCCATGGATGCTAAGGCATTTCAGGGTATAGCAAAGGTAAAAGGCTTCCTCCATGCTCAATTGAAACCACTGCTTGTCCTTCTCAGCTGTGACCACCGGTCGGCCAAAACATGCCCGATTTAGAAGATCACTTTGATTTGCCTCTACTGCAAGAAGAACAGAGGAACCAGAGAGCAAACCATGAGCATTTGACTCCATTAAAGATGACTTGAGCTGCAACATGATCTCGGACATTGGATCGGCTTGTGCTCTGACCTCTGCACCCTTTCCTTTCCATCTTGGCCCCATCAATGAAGACTTCCTCCAAAGTGCGGTTCTGATGAGGGTAAACGGGGAAGATAAGCGAAAACTAATTAGCAGGTTGAGGATCAGTGTATAGATGTATCAGATAATGACACCAATGTCTAAAAAAATTCTTCTGCCTTACGCAATAACAATATTAACAAGTAAGAAGAAAGTCCAAACCAGTTAACTTCAGCACACATCATACCCAAACAGACTAAGATATAAAAACAATTTTGATAACAACCAAAATAAGATGATTTGATACAAAATTAACAGCCTAACATCAATGTTGGCAAGATCCATTGAATAGTAAAAGATTGTTAATCTTGGTGCTTTATGTGCCTTCTAAATGAATGATTCTACATAAAGAAAGAAAGTTGCAGCTATGAACGAACTGCTCACAAAAGAAAACTCCTAATATTTCTTCCTTTCAATTTCAAGCGGGTACCTGGTTTTCATGAGACTTCACGCTAGGTTGCTCCAAGTTTTGGTAAGAGCTAACCAATGGTGTAAAAGAAAATGTTCTAAGAACTACAAATCATGGTAGTGACTTACTCTATAGATTAGACACATCAGCAAAGTCGAGAAGCACAATTTTGATCGTTGTATCTCTACAAACTCAGCAATCTCAGCAAACTAAAACTCCTAAACTCATAGGATAATTTCAAAAAACGTTCCCACAATTGCAAGAATGGTGGGTGATGTGAGCTATGCCAAAGTATCCATCTTTACAGTTTTAGCGCAAGTTCCACTGGACTGAAGACTTGTTTCAGCATATAAGTTCTTCCTCAATGAGAGAATTCAAACTTGCGGCTCAAGTTTTAGTTGATTTTTTCCCAATCTCTTGACAATTACTCTCACGCATTTTCCACTTCTCTCTAGAAAAACAATTTAAAATCATGCTATGTCTCTTAGCTATCGCTTCCCTTGAAATCACCGCCACACTCATGCTTTGCCTCCATCAAGCTGAAAATGCCCAAACATTTTCCCTCAATGTAAAAACCAAAATTTTCAGAGAACCAAGTCGCATGTAACAGTGCAGAGATGAAGCCAAACAACCCCAAAAAGGTAAGGATATATTCTCGGACTATCGAATCATCCTCTGAACAACAGGCTTAGAAGAGAGAACGACTGATAGAGACAGATAGATTCATACCTGTTCCGATTTCGAGGTCAAACCGAAGCGAGATTCGTAATCGCGTTCTCTAACACCAAATTTTCATTACACGAAAGAGACCCAAATTTCGAACACTCAGCCCATGGCAGAAATTCAGTCCGGAGCTTCTAGAAGTTCTCCTTGGGGGCTACCTCTCTTCCCGCCGAGACGGCATGAGCCGGAGCGGGCGCGCAGTCGAGGGAAGCACGAGCCGCGACGAGGCTTAGCCGAGCAAAGCACGGATCTGGGGCAAGCGCCGGGAGTGTGAGACAGAGCGAGCGAGATGAAGCTGCGCCGAGCGTCGTCAGCGTAAGAGACAAGAGGGAGACCATGAGCAGTGGAAAAAGACCAGAGAGGCTGCAGCTGTTTTATCTGGTTTGAGTTTGACCTTTTTTGAGTTTTGGTTAACATATGGTTTTCTAGGGTAGATATTTAGTTTATTTAATATAATTCCTAGATTTTGTCCTAATTAGTGACATAATTCCTGAAATTTTAAATTATTTAACATAGGTTCTGATTTTTTTTTTCGTATTCAATTTGGTCCATAAATTATGTAAAAACATATAATTTTTATTTTTTTCATTAATTCAAATTCAGAGGCAAAATTGAATATTTTCATATAATTTAGAACTAAACTAAACATGTAATGAAATTTCAGGGATCACCTTAAGTCAATTTAAAGTTTATGGATTACATTGGACATCAGAGCAATGTTTCGTGATTAAATTGAAAAAAATTAAAAATTCATGAATTATATTACACATATAACTAAAGTTCATAAATCATTTGCGTTAATATCCCTTTTTTAAATGTCCTCATTACTTTGGTATACTTGATACATCTCTATTTTTTACGTTTTATTATGCTTAGTATAGATCTTGTTAGATGAATTTTTAGGGATAATAAAAGGGCCCATGAAGTTTATTCTAAACATGTTTATTTGTAATGTGTTGAAAAAAAAATGAGCTGCTAGCATGGTCACTTAAACACGCGGAATGATGTATAAAACGTTAAACTGGTCAATTTGTAAAAACATATCAAATATGTCCATGCCAAATTATATGTTAGGATGTGAGTGGCGAGTAAAACGAGTTGTCAACATGAATTCGCGCATGTGTTCCTAGTTCACGTTTCAAGAGAAAGGCAAATTCGATTGCATGAGCAAAACGTGACAAATTTTTTAGTCCCAATCGGGCCATAAAGTCCAACTTTGGGAGATTTTGTGTTGAGATGTGAATGAGAAGTATTTATTGCGATGTATCTATATACCTGTATATAACATGAAGAGTTACGTGCCTTGAGATATTAATATAATATCTATATACCAGAATATAATATGAAGAAAAACGTGCCTTGATAGCGGTTTGCCCATTTTAGAATCAAACCCGTGATATAAATTGTAGCACCTATAATCTAATTGATTCGAATTGACATCCCGATTCGAATTCTGGACCCTTTTTTTGTTTTCTTTCCCAAATTCTCCCTCTTTTTTTTTTTTTTGTTGCAAACAAATACGAGCTCTGTCCTCTTGCAAATAATTCTTTTCAAACCCGGATTGGTACGATGCCCGACGAGACATGTTATGGGAGACACCCGAGGTCTGGTTTAAATTGACAGCCCATGATTAACCAGGAACAACCACCCTCGCCGCCCATTCACCCGACTAAACTTGCAAAACCAGCAATTCTATGGATTCATTTCCATATGTTTGGCCGGGAAGCCGGTAATTTGACCGCCGTGAAGTAAGCCGAGCAGCCAGATATTAGGACGTCTCACAACAAGCAAAGCAGGCAAATGTCCCCTGCGCATTCCCACATCTCCAATCTCTCTCCTTTTCCCCTTTGCCCATTGCCTAAGTCCTAGTATTATTGACAGCATAAGCCTTAATGCCAACCCATTTTCTCAGGACCTTAGAGCATCACTCTTTGCTATTGCTCAGCACAGCTAGACAACAGCAGTTTTTCACATGGCGAATTGACTAAGATGAAACATGTGCTCAGATGAACGTACTAATGGAATTTGATTCCTCGAAGCGTCATTCCCTGCTTCAAATCTAAGCAAGTTGCCACCAAAATCCAAATGGAAGGTAGCTCAACAACAGCATATGAAAATTGATTTGAGCTACTGAGAATGCCTTAATTTCACTGCCATCATCGAGAAAATGGAGGTCAGGAGCTACATCAGCCAAAGCCATCGCTTACTATTTTATACCAGTATTCGGTTCTATTATACAAGTACGAAGAGAGTACGTACATTCAAGGACGCATATGTGCCATTACAAAACTAGGGAAAGGGAAAGCTAAACCCCACTATGCCGGAGCAGGGACATGCTCACATCAGATAAATTACACCTTCACCAATTTCAGAACTGATATTCAGGACTAACATGGTCTAATTGGCAAACTCTTCGGACCTCAAAGGCATCAATTTTGGTTGAGTCAAGTCAGAGCTGGTCCATGTGCTCATTAGGAAGTCAGAAAAGACTAGCCACTTGATGCTACCATCCTCCAAGCTAAACACATTAACTTCGTCTCTTGAGTAAGGGGAATCAGTGTTCTCCATGAAGTAGATGCAATTCCCATTGCATCCACCGAGCTCATGCATAGAGATCGCGTACGAACAGTGCTTACTGAGAAAGAAAGCCATGTTGCCCAAGCTTCTTACCTCTGCCCATTTCCCACATTGTCGATCCAATCTATAGACTCTGAAATCAAATGTCTCCTTAAAACTAGGATATGGAATATCATCTATGTAAGCATCATTCTCGTATCCACCTAGATTTCCGCTGAAGTATCTATCCACAACATACAGATCACCACTGAATACCACCAAATGTTTGAAATTGCCACTGCTGCCGCTGTCGCTGCAGATTGATGGAGAGAACTTTTTAGTCCTAATTGACGAATCTATCAGCGAAACTGTCCCGGACCAATCAACAACACAGACTTTGCCTTCATACGCTATAATGTCATCATAAGAACAGCCATGTTGATCTTCCAAATAGGTCCAATTCTCATCCCCATACTTCCAGTAAGCTAATCGCCCATCCTCTACAATGGAATAAACCTCGAGTTTATCTATATCAGTCCATACACAATCCGGGGACACCACTACTTTCCTTATGCCGGGAACGATGCCCGATGAACCGTACTCGAGCCTGTACTCTCTACAGGTTTCAGCAATCCTAAATCCGAGAGAGTCGATTACCTTGGGGAAATTGCGGGGCAAGTAAGTGATCCGCCGCTGCGAGAAGAGGCTGAGGAGCTGCACGTCGCCGAGGCTCGACTCCTGGAGCTTCACCAGCCACCGGCATCGAGGAGGGCTCCGGGAGCCCGAATCGGGCGCTTCGTCCGGCGGCGTCTCGAGGATGCAAATCGTGCTCTCGCAGAGGAAGACCGAGTAGCCCCGCGAGTGAGGGATCGGGAAAGGGAATCGCGCGGCGTGGCGGGGAGGCGGAGTGATGGAGGAGCGGAACGAAGAGCAGACGCTGCGGAACCGGACGACGTCCATGCGAGTGTGGAGCCGCCTGCCTATCATGGAGAGGATCTCCGGTGGAAGCTCGGACCATGGACGTCTTTCGATTCGATCCATGGGATCGCACGGCGAAGAAGAAGAAGAAGAAGAAGAAGAAGCAGCAGCAGCAGCAGCAGCAGCAGAAGTCGTCATGATGTTAGTCTTGGGAAAATTCGAAGTATGAGTCAATATCAGTCCACTTCATCAGAATGTAAAGGCTCACCCTAGCTGTGGGCCGGTGGCCAATGGGCCGTGGCCAGGGATGGAATTTCCCTGTGCCATCCCACTTGACGGGCCCTGGTCCGGTTAGCTTACTCTGGTTTTTTTTTTTTTAACATTGAATTAAAGAACTAATTTATGAAGAAAAATCCGATAAATGATTATGAAAAAAAATGGAGTAGATTGAATAAATTTAAAATTTAGGAATTAGATTTTACATTTCTCAATTAACAGGGACTTACGTTGACTATTTCTTTGATTTGGTCAAATAAAATGACTAAATTGAACATTTAAGGACAATTCAATTACCATGTTAATCAAATTAAAATAAGTATAGGCCAAAATTTAATAATTTTTGGGCTTCTTTTGTTTGATAAAAAAATCAGCACAGCATTTGCCTTAATGGCATTTACATAGCTTAGGAAAATGAGATAATAGAAAATATTTTCTTAATTAGCTAAAACGATTTTCTATTTAAAAAATTAGAAATTATTATTCAAAATATGGTTGAACTTCGACGCTTAAACTAGAAACTTTACGCTTAGGTATGAAAACCCTAATGCTCGTTCCCAAATCCTTGGAATCCCCAGGATCAAGCCCATGGTGCGAGAGCCCAAGTCTCTTAAGGTGGGGTTTGCAACCCCGAAACAATTCCCCAGTCCTCGACATTTAGACTCAAGGCCCAATTCCCTTACCTAAGTCTACTAAGGTGGGGCTTCGATCCATCAAGGGCCTGCTGCCCCAATCTTGGGTCAATTAAGGTCAAGGAATGGGTCCATCAAGGCTGAACCCAAGATCCCTATCTCAAGGCTAGCCTCGATAAACTCAAGCGTGGGCACCGGCATCCCTTGAGCCAGCCTTGATGGACTATGGCTCAAGTATTGAGAACCCAAGTCTACGTGTTGCAGACTGACGTCATTGGGGTCTCGCTCTTGATTTTTTGTGGACACGGGTGGGAGTCAAGAGTCCAAGCTCGAGTGCCATGCAACGGGCCCAACCTTCGTAGACTTGAGTCAATTTGTCAATAAGCTATGCTCAAGCATGGGGTTCTTGGTTTTCGATTTCTATGGACACAGGATTGGTGCATGTGCTCTTGCTCAAGACCTAAGTGCCCCTTGTTCGGGTCCTTGATGCCCAAGTCAAGGTTTATCGACGTTGCAATCGATGTCTTAATGCTCTTGCCTGGTTTCTTAATTGTCTATGTGCAAGTTAGTGGCGCCCAAATAATATTTGTATACTTAGGAAAATCAGATTTTTCTTTCCAAATAATGGGAAATATTTTTTTTTTGGTTCTTTCTCAAATTTTAGCTAAACATCGAATTGTATTGTCATTTTCCTAAAAAATGGCTTCTCAAAAAATATTTTCCAAAAATATAATATTTTCTATAAGACCAACGGAGTATTAATATCGACTTCTTCTTCTTCTTATGTCAGCAATGACAAATGTGGATTACTTATTTTGTTACAGTCATACAAATGATGTCTCGATTGATTGGAGATCATTTCAGAAGATCATAAATGACAATACCAGTCTACTCCATTTGAACACTGAACCTCTATCAGTAGCTTCCAATAAGAGTAAATTCTATCCCCATCATCAAGAAGATGGAGATCAGCACCTAACTCAGATCCTGATCCACAGAAGACATAACAGAAGTCGTGCATTGCTAGTGAGAAAGGAGATCAGAGACTTACCATGATCTAACCTACTTATGGATATCCAAATCGGGTCCGCAAGGCACCGTCAATGATCGGTTTAGTTAGGTCGGAGGCGGCCGTCATGCACTCGTCTTGCTTGCCCAGTAGGAAGTCAGAAAAGTCCAGCCGCTTGATGCTATGATCTACCAGGCTGAACACTTTAACGTCTTCACTGGATAATTAGGAGTAGGCCTTCTTCGCGTAGTAGATGCAGTTCCCGTATCAGCCGCCGAGCTCGCGCTCCGAAACCGCGAACAAGTAGAGTTTGCAGAGAAAGAAAGCCGAATTGCCCAAGCTCCTCACCTCTTCCCATCTCCCACATTGTCGATCCAATATGTAGACTCTAAAATCGCACGTCCTCAAATTCTCAATATACGATGGGTTGCTCTCATTCGCATTGTGTCCAATGTACCTGTCCAGCACATAAAGATCGCCTCTTGACACCACCAAATGCTTCCAATAGCCGCCACGACGGCAGTGGTGGGTGCTAGTGGAGATTGGCAGCGAGAAACTTCAAAGCCTGAAAGATGAATCGATTTGCCAAACTGACCCCAGCTGATCGACGACGCAGACTTTGCCATCATAGACTACAATGTCATCATAACCAGAAAATATACAAAAGTATGGAAAATATATGTACCACAAAAATTTCTTCAACACAAAGATAAATGAGAAATAGATATCTAAATGATAAAATGTTAGAAAAGCACGAATTATAGTTCATAAATAGAAATAAATATAAGGTCATAAGTTAAGAGCATTGTCGATAAATTCTTTGATGGGGCTCCCTTGAGTAACAAAACACCTAATAAGGCAATTTACCTCACAAGAAAAGCCTAACAATTGCCTCACGAAAGAGAGGAGGCATTGTCTTCCTTTTCTTTCTCACGAAAGAGCTAACGCGACCCTTCATTTCTCTTTGCACGGAGAAGAGGGTCTTGTTTCATGGTATAGAAATGTGATTTTCTTACTTGACTTTTGCTCCGAATGCATACGAAAAATTTTCTAGGACATATTTTCTGAATCTCTAGTGACATGCCCAATATTCGATCCTCATTCATTGCATTCCCCTCTTCTTGATTTATCTATCTGCATAGATGGAAGGCAACAAAGTTAGAGAGAAGTGAGATGGGGTTATTCGATCTCTATTCATTGTTTTAACCTCTTCTTCATGTATGTTATCTCCAAAGAAGGCAACAAAGTGAGAGAGGGAAACAAAGCCATAGAGGAGAAGTGAGACGCATTGTTTCCATTGTGGGACGCCTTCATACAATGGGAAGTGATGAGGAGGGAGGCGAGTAAGAGCGGAATTATTGCGTTCTATTAATTCTCCCAACCCGCTTTCAAACCCCATTCCATCACTTCTCTAACCCCGTTTCATTTCTCTGCATTCTCGAAGAGAGAGATCCAGTCTCACTCTAGAAGGTCAAATGGACAGGGGGATGGAGGAGAGAGCCACCACGACGTGGATGAACAGAGCAACGCCAGCGATTATGATGGTCTTGGTGCAGGCATCCTTGGCGGGAGTGACCGTCATGTACAAGCTGGTCGCCAATGACGGGATGAATTTAAGGCTTATGGTCGCCTACCGCCTCCTCTTCACCACTGCCTTCATCACTCCTCTCGCTCTCTTCGTAGAAAGGTTTGCAACAGTCTTCTCATCAATATCTCTTACTTATATTTGATTAATAATCTTCTTCTTTTTTTCTCTTTCGTGGAAGGAATCAGAGGCCTCCATTAACACGGATGGTGGTTCTTCAAGCATTTTTCTGTGGTTTATTTGGGTAAGTCACTACTGTTCATCATATGCAACATCGTTCTTCTGTTTGGGTCCGAATTGGGGCCCGTTCTCTAGTGGAGTGGAGAGATAGAGAAAGCTGGACTGAGCCCATTAGGGGCCTAACCCAATTTCCTCTAGTCCCACCTGCACTGCAGTGTTCGGGTCGCGTCCGAACCGATCCTGTTTTGGGTCCAAACGTATGGCAAATCTCTCTATGAATCGTGTGCTTATTATCAAAGACATACTTTTTTTTTGGTCGGTATCGAAAGACATTCTTGAGAGCCTACTTTCATGACTTATTTACATGGAAAGGCTCGATTGGTTTCGGGGCATCCCTGGCACATAACTTATATTTAGAAAGCCTAGTCCTCACATCAGCAACTTATGCTGTTGCAATGGTCAACCTCATACCTGTCATCACATACATCTTGGCTGTTTCCTGTAGGTAATAATGTTATCCACTCTCTCTTCCCACTGAATCGTTTGATTGTGCTATGTATGCGTGGTTACTGCATTTTCTTCACTTTATACTAATTTCATCTTGGCTATGTGTAAAATACCCTCTTGGCTGGGCTTTGTTAAGGTTGGAAAGGGTGACGATCGGTACGATCGAAGGAAAAGCCAAACTATTGGGGACGATGTTGGGAATCGAGGGAGCGATGGTCCTCACGTTCTATAAAGGCTTTGCGATCCAACCATGGTCGACCGATGTCAATCTCCTGCATCACCACAGTCACCAACCGGCCAACCATCATCCTGAACACAGGTCTCATGTGCTGGGATCTGTATTAGCTATCGCCAGTTGCATAAGCCACTCTTTATGGTTGATCATTTAGGTGCTCTCTTTTCTTTTCTTTTTATTTTTGACCAGTATGGAGCTAGTTCAAGGTTAATGCTGCAATAGATTTTACATTGGAGAGCTTTTCAATACGTACAACCAATCTTCGCAGATATTGTCTGGGATACTTATTAGGCTATGTGACTAGAAAAGTATATCTAAGATTCACACAATTAGCATAAACAAGCATTTATAGAACGTGAGGACCATCACTCCCCCGATTCCCAACATCGTCCCCAACAGTTTGGCTTTTCCTTCGATCATACCGATCGCCATCCTATCCAACCTTAACAAAGCCCAACCAAGAGGATATTTTACACATAGCCAAGATGAAATTAGTATAAAGTGAAGAAAATGCAGTAACTACGCATACATAACACAATCAAACGATTCAGTGGGAAGAGAGAGTGGAGAACATTATTACCTACAGGAAACAGCCAAGATGTATGTGATGGCAGGTACGAGGTTGACCATTTCAGCAGCATAAATTGCTGATGTGAGGACTAGGCTTTCTAAATATAAGTTCTGTGCCAAGGATGCCCCAAAACCAATCGAGCATTTCCATGTAAATAAGTCATGAAAGTAGGCTCTCAAGTACATCATTTGATAGCGACAAAAAAAAAAGTACGTCTTTGATAATAAGCACACGATTCCTAGAGAGACTTGTCATACGTTTGGACCCAAAACAGGATCGGTTCGGACACGACCCGGACGCTGCAGTGCAAGTGGGACTAGAGGAAATTGGGATAGGCTCTTAATGAGCCCAGTCCAGCTTTCTCTATCTCTCCACTCCACCAAAGAACGGGCCCCAATCCGGACCCAAACAGAAGAACGATGTTGCATATGATGAACAATAGTGACTTACCCAAATAAACCACAGAAAAATGCTTGAAGAACCACCATCCGTGTTAATGGAGACCTCTGATTCCTACCACAAAAGAGAAAAAAAGAAGAATTCATCAAAATATAAGTAAGAGATATTGACGAGAGGACTGTTGCAAACCATTCTACGAAGAGGGCGAGAGGAGTGATGAAGGCAGTGGCGAAGAGGAGGCGGTAGGCGACCACAAGCCTTAAATTCATCTCGTCATTGGCGACCAGCTTGTACATGACGGTCACTCCTGCCAAGGATGCCTGCACTAAGACCATCATAATCGCTGGCGTTGCTCTGTTCATCCACGTCGTGGTGGCTCTCTCCTCCATCCCCCTATCCATGTGACCTTCTAGAGTGAGATTGGATCTCTCTCTTCGAGAATGCAGAGAAATGAAACGGGGTTAGAGAAGTGGATGGAATGGGGTTTGAAAGCGGGTTGGGAGAATTAATAGAACGCAATAATTTCGCTCTTACTCGCGACCCTCCTCGTCACTTTCCATTGTATGAATGCGTCCCACAATGGAAACAATGCGTCTCACTTCTCCTCTGTGACTTTGTTTCCCTCTCTCACTTTGTTGCCTTCTTTGGAGATTACATACATGAAGAAGAGGTTAAAACAATGAATAGAGATCGAATAACCCCATCTTACTTCTCTCTGACTTTGTTGCCTTCCATCTATGCAGATAGATAAATCAAGAAGAGGGGAATGCAACAAATGAGGATCGAATATTGGGCATGTCACTAGAGAATCAGAAAATATGTCCTAGAAAATTTTTCGTATGTGTCCGGAGCAAAAGTCAAGTAAGAAAATCACATTTCTATACCATGAAACAAAACCCTCTTCTCCGTGCAAAGAGAAACGAAGAGTCGTGTTAGCTCTTTCATGAGAAAGAAAAGGAAGACAATGCCTCCTCTCACGGAAGAGGCCATTGTTAGGCTTTTCTTGTGAGGTAAACTGCCTTATTAGGCGTTTTGCTACTCAAGGGAGCCCCATCAAAGAATTTATCGGCAATGCTCTTAACTTATGACATTATATTTATTTCTATTTGTGAACTAGAATTCGTGCTTTTCTAACATTTTATCATTTAGATATCTATTTCTCATTTATCTTTGTGTTGAAGAAATTTTTTTGGTACAGATATTTTCCGTACTTTGGTATATTTTTGCTTATATAGCAGAGGCAAAAGGCTCCACTGCTTGTCCTTCTCAGCTGTGACCACCGGTCAGCCAAAACATGCCCGATTTAGAAGATCACTTTGATTTGCCTCTACTGCAAGAAGAACAGAGGAACCAGAGAGCAAACCATGAGCATTTGACTCCATTAAAGATGACATGAGCTGCAACATGATCTCGGACGTTGGATCGGCTTGTGCTCTGACCTCTGCACCCTTTCCTTTCCATCTTGGCCCCATCAATGAAGACTTCCTCCAAAGTGCGGTTCTGATGAGGGTAAACGTGGAAGATAAGCGAAAACTAATTAGCAGGTTGAGGATCAATGTATAGATGTATCAGCTAATGACACCAATGTCTAAAGAAATTCTTCTGCCTTATGCAATAACAATATTAACAAGTAAGAAGAAAGTCCAAACCAGTTAACTTCAGCACATCATACCCAAACAGACTAAGATATAAAACAATTTTGATAACAACCAAAATAAGATGATTTGATACAAAATTAACAGCCTAACATCAATGTTGGCAAGATCCATTGAATAGTAAAAGATTGTTAATCTTAGTGCTTTATGTGCCTTCTAAATGAATGATTCTACATAAAGAAAGAAAGTTGCAGCTAAGAACAAACTGCTCACAAAAGAAAACTCCTAATATTTCTTCCTTTCAATTTCAAGCGGGTACCTGGTTTTCATGAGACTTCACGCTAGGTTGCTCCAAGTTTTGGTAAGAACTAACCAATGGTGTAAAAGAAAATGTTCTAAGAACTACATTACTCTATAGATCAGACACATGAGCAAAGTCGAGAGCATCAAGAGGTGGAAAAACAGGTTCCCCTCGCTCTTGCCAGAGCATCAGTTCACAAAATAACAAACGAAATCCATGATCTATCCATTCAATCCATTTGAAGCCACATACGAGCACCCGACATTTCAATAGAACCGACAAGAACTAAGGCCCACGAATCCTTGACCTAGACATGCTAATCGGACATGCTTTTGCGAGCATGAAGCGCACGGGACGTCATCAAGAGATTAAATACGTCGGCAAATCAAAGAACAGAGATAAACAAGGCGTATCGGAACTTACTTCTTGCGAGGAAAACCCGCCTGCAAAGAACCAAAAGAAAAAAAAAGAAAACAAGAGCCACTCAGTAACTCACAGATCCCACAAATACAAGATTAAAAAAAAAAAACCAGAGAGAGAGAGAGAGAGAATTGCCATGATCGAGCAAGGAGGCAAGGAGTCCGAACGAGCAAGGCCGAAGCGCGGATCAGATTTGCGAGGAGCCCGATGTTGCTCCCGAAGATGCTGAAAAGTACAGGGTTTGCAGAAAGAGGGAGGGAGCGGGAGCATTAACTTGAGACGAAGCAGATTTTATGTAGGTCTGACTTTTCCGGATCGGCTCGGGTTAGATGCTCGGTCCGACCGGTTTTGTCCCGGTCCGCTCGAAAAAATAGGTAAATTATTTTTTTCCAGCTCGAACCTACCCTTAATTCGTAAAATTAACTTTATTTTTTCAATTATCTTATCCACAAAAAAAAAACTCGAAGTGTTTTTATTTGCAGAGCAAAAGCATTATACTGATAGTCTAGCAACTTTCTTTTTTTTTTTAATAATTGTAACACAACTTTAAAGGTTCAACTATATAAAGTATCACAAAACACCTTTCAATTTTTACGAACTAGTCGCATTAGTGATTTGCCAATATATGGAGCATGTGATACTTTTATCTTTCTTGTAGGATTTTGTATTGAGATGTGAATAAATGTATTTATTGCGATGTATCAATATACTAGTATATAATACAAAGAGTTATGTGCCTTGACAGTGGTTGGGCCATTTTAGACTCAAACCCGTAATATAAATCGTCGTAATATAAATCGTTGCACCTATGATCTAATTAATTCGAATTCCAGACCCTCTTTTTGTTTTCTTTCCCAAATTTTCCCTCCTTTTTCTTTTTGTTGCTCTACATTGACATGGACTGGAGTATAGTGCTTTTCCTGTTTTGTCATCGTCTCTCTCCATTCTGTCCCAAACAAATACGAGCTCCGTCCTCTTGCAAATAATTCTTTTCAAACCAGGACTGGTACGATGCCCGACGAGACATGTTATGGGAGACGCCGGAAGTCTGGTTTAAATTCACAGCCCAATGATTAACTAGGAACAACCACCCTCGCCGCCCATTCACCCGACGAAACTTGCAAAACCAGCAATTCTATGGATTCATTTCCATATGTTTGGCCAGGAAGCCGGTAATTTGACCGCCGTGAAGCAAGCCGAGCAGCCAGATATTAGGACATCTCACAACAAGCAAAGCTGGCAAATGTCCCCCGTGCATTCCCACATCTCCAATCTCTCTCCTTTTCCCCTTTGCCCATTGCCTAAGTCCTAGTATTATTGACAGCATAAGCCTTAATGCCAACCCATTTTCTCAGGACCTTAGAGCATCACTCTTTGCTATTGCTCAGCACAGCTAGACAACAGCAGTTTTTCACATGGCGAATTGACTAAGATGAAACATGTGCTCAGATGAACGTACTAATGGAATTTGATTCCTCGAAGCGTCATTCCCTGCTTCAAATCTAAGCAAGTTGCCACCAAAATCCAAATGGAAGGTAGCTCAACAACAGCATATGAAAATTGATTTGAGCTACTGAGAATGCCTTAATTTCACTGCCATCATCGAGAAAATGGAGGTCAGGAGCTACATCAGCCAAAGCCATCGCTTACTATTTTATACCAGTATTCGGTTCTATTATACAAGTACGAAGAGAGTACGTACATTCAAGGACGCATATGTGCCATAACAAAACTAGGGAAAGGGAAAGCTAAACCCCACTATGCCAGAGCAGGGACATGCTCACATCAGATAAATTACACCTTCACCGATTTCAGAACTTATATTCAGGACTAACATGGTCTAATCGGCATACTCTTCGGACCTCGACGGCATCGATTTTGGTTGAGTCAAGTCAGAGCTGGTCCATGTGCTCATTAGGAAGTCAGAAAAGACTAGCCACTTGATGCTACGATCCTCCAAGCTAAACACATTAACTTCGTCTCTCGAGTAAGGGGAATCAGTGTTTTCCATGAAGTAGATGCAATTCCCATTGCATCCACCAAGCTCCTGCATAGAGATCGCGTACGAACAGTGCTTACTGAGAAAGAAAGCCATGTTGCCCAAGCTTCTTACCTCTGCCCATTTCCCACATTGTCGATCCAATCTATAGACTCTGAAATCAAATGTCTCCTTAAAACTAGGATATGGAATATCATCTATGTAAGCATCATTCTCGTATCCACCTAGATTTCCGCTGAAGTATCTATCCACAACATACAGATCACCACTGAATACCACCAAATGTTTGAAATTGCCACTGCTGCCGCTGTCGCTGCAGATTGATGGAGAGAACTTTTTAGTCCTAATTGACGAATCTATCAGCGAAACTGTCCCGGACCAATCAACAACACAGACTTTGCCTTCATACGCTATAATGTCATCATAAGAACAGCCATGTTGATCTTCCAAATAGGTACAATTCTCATCCCCATACTTCCAGTAAGCTAATCGCCCATCCTCTACAATGGAATAAACCTCGAGTTTATCTATATCAGTCCATACACAATCCGGGGACACCACTACTTTCCTTATGCCGGGAACGATGCCCGATGAACCGTACTCGAGCCTGTACTCTCGACAGGTTTCAGCAATCCTAAATCCGAGAGAGTCGATTACCTTGGGGAAATTGCGGGGCAAGTAAGTGATCCGCCGCTGCGAGAAGAGGCTGAGGAGCTGCACGTCGCCGAGGCTCGACTCCTGGAGCTTCACCAGCCACCGGCATCGAGGAGGACTCCGGGCGCCCGAATCTGGCGCTTCGTCCGGCGGCGTCTCGAGGATGCAAATCGTGCTCTCGCAGAGGAAGACCGAGTAGCCCCGCGAGTGAGGGATCGGGAAAGGGAATCGCGCGGCGTGGCGGGGAGGCGGAGTGATGGAGGAGCGGAACGAAGAGCAGACGCTGCGGAACCGGAGGACGTCCATGCGAGTGTGGAGTCGCCTGCCGATCATGGAGAGGATCTCCGGTGGGAGATCGGACCATGGACGTCTTTCGATTCGATCCATGGGATCGCACAGTGAAGAAGAAGAAGCAGAAGAAGTCGGCATGATATTAGTCTTGGGAAAATTCAAAGAAATGAGTCAATACCAGTCCACTTCATCAGAATGTAAAGGCTCAACGTAGCTGTGGGCCGGTGGCCATTGGGCCGTGGCCAGGGATGGAATTTCCCTGTGCCATCCCACTTGACGGGCCCTGGTCCAGTTAGCTTTCTCTGGTTCTGTTTTTTTTTTTTTAACATTGAATTAAAGATAAAATCTATGAAGAAAAATCCGATAAATGATTATGAAAAAAAATGGAGTAGATTGAATAAATTTAAAATTTAGGAATTAGATTTTACATTTCTCAATTAACAGCGACTTACGTTGACTATTTCTTTGATTTGGTCAAATAAAATGACTAAATTGAACATTTAAAAACAATTCAATTACCATGTTAATCAAATTAAAATTTCAAGAATAGTCCAAAATTTAATAATTGTTAGGCTTCGTTTGTTTCATAATAATAAAAAAATCAGCACAGCATTTTCCTTAATGGCATTTACATAGACTTAGGAAGATGAGTTAATGGGAAATATTTTCTTAATTAGCTAAAACGATTTTCTATTTAAAAAATCAGAATTTTTTTTTTCAAAATATGGTTGAATTTTTCAACACTCAAACTATAAACTTTACGCTTAGGTATGAAAATCCAAATGCTCGTTCCCAAATCCTTGAAATCCCCAGGATTAAGCCCATGGTGCGAGAGCACAAGTCTGTTAAGGTCGATTAAGGATCAGGGAATGGGTCCATCAAGGCTGACCCCAAGATCCCTATCTCAAGGCTGGCCTCGATAAACTCGAGCATGGGCACCGGCATCCCTCGAGCCAGCCTTGATGGACCATTGCTCAAGTATTGAGAACCCAAGTTTAGGTGCTGTGGATCGACGTCATCAGGGTCTCGCTCTTGATCTTTTGTGGACACGGGTGCGAGTCAAGAATCCGAGCACGAGTCCCATGCAACGAGCCCAACCATCGTGGCCTTGAGTCAATGTGCCAATAAGCTATGCACAAGCATGGGGTTCTTGGTTTCAACTTCCATAGACATAGGATTGATGCATGTGCTCTTGCTCAAGACCAGACCCAAGTGCCCCTTGTCCGGGTCCTCAATGCCCAAGTCAAGGTTTATCGACGCTGCACTCGATATCCTAATGCTCTTGCCCGTTTCTTAGTTGTCGAATAATATTTGTATACTTAAGAAAATCAGATCTATTTTGGTTCTTTCTCAAATTTCAGCTAAACACCGAATAGTATTGTCATTTTCCTAAAAAAATTGGCTTCTCGCAAAATATTTCCAAAAATATAATGTTTTCTATAAAAACCAACGGAGCATTGATATCAACTTCTTCTTCTTCTTCTTGTCAGCAATGACGAATGTGGATGACTTCTTTTGTTACTATCGTAGGAATGATGTGTCGACTGATTGGAGATCATTTCAGGAGATCATAAAATGACAACACCAGTCTGCTCCATTTGAACACTGAACCTCTATCAGTAGCTTCCGACAAGAGTAAATTCTATCCCCATCATCAAGATGATGGAGGTCAGCACCTAAATTCAGATCCTGATCCACAGAAGACATAACAGAAGTCGTGCATTGCTAGTCAGAAAGGAGATCAGAGACTTACCATGATCTAACCTACTTATGGATATACAATTCGGGTCCGCAAGGCATCGTCGACGATCGGTTTAGTCGGGCCGGAGGCGGCCGTCATGCGCTCGTCTTGCTTGCCCAGTAGGAAGTCAGAAAAGTCCAGCCGCTTGATGCTACGATCCGCCAGGCTGAACACCTTAACGTCTTCACTGGAGAAGTAGGAGTAGGCCTTCTCCGCGTAGTAGATGCAGTTCCCGTCGCAGTCGCCGAGCTCGCGCTCCGAGACTGCAAAGGAGCAGAGTTTGCAGAGAAAGAAAGCCGAATTGCCCAAGCTTCTTACCACTTCCCATCTCCCACATTGTCGATCCAATCTGTAGACTCTAAAATCGCACGTTCTCATGTTGTCAGTATACGATGGGTCGCTCTCATTCGCGCCGTGTCTAATGTATCTGTCCACCACATAAAGATCGCCTCTTGATACCACCAGATGCTTCCAATAGCCGCTGCCGCGGCAGCGGCGGGCGCCACTGGAGATTGGCAGCGAGAAACTTCGAAGTCTGAAAGATGAATCGATCTGCCAAACTGACCCCAGCTGATCGACGACGCAGACTTTGCCATCATAGACTACAATGTCATCATAACCAGGGCCCTGTGGATCGACTAAATGGCACCAATTCTCATCCCCGTACTTGCAATAACCTAATTGCCCATCTTCAATGATGAAATAAACCAGACACCGATCTAAATCAGACCACACACTATCCGGATGCATCACTACTTTCTGTATACCTTGAAGGAGGCCTCCGGTTTCGCCCCCACGATGGAGAGAGTATTGTCTCCAGATCTCAACAACTCGGAATTGGAGAGAATCTAGTACCTTCGGGAACTTGCGGGGCAAGTACGCGATCCTCCGCTGGGAGAAGAGGCTGAGGATCCGCATGTGCCCGAGCTCCGACTCCTCGAGCCTCAGCAGCCACCGCAAGCGGCCGGAGGCGGCTTCCTCCGGGGTCTCGAGGGCGTAGACCGCGCTCGCGCGGAGGAAGACGGCGGGCCTCTGCGGGCAAGGGATCCGGAAAGGGAATCGCGAGGGGACCGGAGGGATCGCGGAGCGGAACGAAGCGCAGACGCTGCGGAAACGGAGGACGTCCATGCGGGCGTCGAGCCGCCTGCCGATCATGGAGAGGACCTCCGGTGGAAGGTCGGACCATCGGCGTCTTTCGGTTGGATCCATGCGAGTCGCCGGGAAGTCCCCGCTCGCAAAGAAGAAGAGGAACCGACGATATCAGTCGAGTAATGAAAATTCACAGTCAAGAAATCAGTCAATTTCATCCAAATTCCAAAAGCCAAAATTCAGCTCTCGATGAGCCGCGAGACGAAAAAGAAAGGGCTAAAAACGAGAAAAAAAAATTGGAAAAAATAACTACAAAAGAGTCGGAGAATTATTAAAAATATTCACGTCATGGCCAATTGACGAAAATTAATCAGATTGACCAAATTCGATATAAATGTAAAAGATTAAGGACTAAATTGCAAAAAAAAAAATAGAGCTCAATTGGCATTAATTATAATTAGTTTGGAATCGAAATACTCATCCGACATAAGTAATCGAATTGACAAACAATTTGTCATCCTTCGTTACTTCTTTATGATCTTGATGCAGACTTATATTGGAAAATGACATATTTGGATAGTGCTCATGTTCAAACAAGGTTTTAATTCTACACGCTTTTCATTTTATGCCATGAACAACCGTATCTCTATCTCGAGATAGCTTTGTTTTTCCAATAACACTTGGGGGAAACGGACCGTACGTCTAGTGTAATCCATTCCATTTGTAACAACCGATTTATGGAGTATGCGAGGTGAGATCTCAAGCACATTGTACGATCCAAACATTATCCTCCTCGCAAATGACATGTCGAAATTGTTCGAAATCGAGCCCCAAGTCCAAGTCCCATAAGAAGCCGATGGCTCGAAGGACATCGTAACAACACCATTGCTCATATAACTCACTCCATAAAAATCCTTCAAACAAGCACGCACAAAGTCACCCATGAAAAATCATTGATGGGACGTTCGAAGGACTCGCGGATTGCGCCT
This sequence comes from Melaleuca quinquenervia, assembly GCA_030064385.1. Lineage (NCBI taxonomy): Eukaryota > Viridiplantae > Streptophyta > Magnoliopsida > Myrtales > Myrtaceae > Melaleuca > Melaleuca quinquenervia. The sequence continues at coordinate 17,351,647 of CM057727.1, read as the reverse complement.
CATTCGAAGGATAGAAATTAGGCAGACATCACGACACATGGGACGAATATCGATCGAGTCGAGAGTGACGACTAATATCACCGACGAGAAGTGATGGAGGATGGTGGTGCTCCCCGAGGGACAAGCAATGGCGGCGAGTCTCTCCTTACTTGGAGCTTCACCGTGCAATTTACATTTGAATTCTAGTTAGTAAATTAAATGGGTTGTATATGGGTTTGTTGTAGACCCATAAAGAACCCGAATCCATTAAATCCGAATCGATAAATGGATATATGACCCATATTGCCACCTCTAATCGAGACATGGAAAAAGGTCGGTAAGTTTTGAGACGGGAAGGACCCATCGACCGAGGGATAAACATAGCTAAAAGATTGGATTGGTTGTGAAGGTGGCTCAGATGCATACTGGAACGTCCATTGAAGATTTGAGAGGAGTCAAAGACAGAGGCAGGGGAAGCTCAACGTCATCTAGATTGCACAGACAAATCTCTATGGACGATTCAAGCACCTTGAAACGATAACCGCACGACGTCAAACGAGGAGTCCATCTGGTTTTGAAGGAGATAATTCGTAGAAGATCTTCACTTGGGTTTTGAATTTTCAAATCGGCTTAGATTATATTTCCCAAGTCCTGTATCTGTCTTCGAGTATAAATGCTTTTGAGTTGAGTTTTATCTGCTTTTTCCTTCCCTTTCGTACTTCAAATTCCCAGTGTATGTTCTATGCCATTTCACTTGCAGTTCTCCAAATTTGCTCGTGCATTGTCTTGGCGATTTGAGTTTCAGAAAATGTCTCTGCACTTGTTCGCCATTTTTCCATTCTCCTGCATACCGACTAAGAGATACTTCAATCCACAACCCAATCTGTAACTGCTTATTACGTTGATCTCGGTGTGAAGATGGGGATAATTACGCAAAATTAACCCGGCACTTGTCTTTGACCCGATACCGTCTCGCTTTCAAGGGAGCAATTTTCTGCATTAAGCTTTCTCTGCTTGTACAACTTTCTGTGCTGTTGGTCAATTTAGATCCAGTCGCTGAGTTTGAGACATGTGCATGATGAAATTGAGGAAGCTAAGGATATAAATTTCCCATTATCTCACAAGTCACAACAGGCAGATTAGGACCTAATTACAAGATACTTCAAACCATAACCCCATCTGCATCTGCATCTGCATATAATGTTGATCATGGTATAAAACCGAGGATAACTACATGATATTTCCCCGACCCATCTCCGTTGTAACTTTCCCGTTTCGAGTGAGCAATTTTCTGCATTGAGCATTCTCTGCATGTACGAGTTCTCTGCCTGATAAGCGACAAACCCTAATTTTTCAGTCTAATGGGAATAGGTAATGTACTAATGTTCAGGGCATAGCAAGGCATAAAGAAATTCAGCAAGCCAACAGAATATGGATTCTCAATGCCTCACAAAGCAATTACAACTTCACCTGTCATTATTACTCAAAAGTTCGATTGCAAACCCACTTTGGCTCGAAATCGAAACGGTTACAGATTGAACTAGAAAACTGGCCAAATGTATTTCGGATCCAGGAGGCATGGGCTAGGGCTGATCCAAGCCGGAGGTGGCCACAGGATCCTCAAGTAATCTGGCGAGAACGCCGCCCTCTTGATGCTGTGGTTCTCCATGCAGAAGACATGGATTGCAGCTTCATAAAAATTTCTCAAATCAGTGAAGTAAATGCAGTTCCCAACGCACCCACCAAACTCTTGCACAGACACTGAGAAGCAACTCTGATCACCCAGAAACAGGGCCACATCACCGAGCCTCCTCACTTCATCCCACTTGCCCCATTCTTGATCCAACCTATACACTCTAAACCCGACAGACTCGAAAACGGCCACCCGGTTGTTCAAGTGCCTAGTCACACCGCCCTCCTCAAGGTACCGGTCCACCACATAGAGGTCGCCACCCGACTCCACCAGGTGCTTCCTATCGCCGCCACCACACATGGGTGGCGAGAACTGCACGACCCGGAAAGACGGGTCGATCCACGACACGGTCCCGAGCCTATCTACAGCATAGAACTGCCCTTTGTAGACCATGACATCATCAAAAAGACAACCATGGCCTTCAATCACGCTCCATCCCTCACACCCATGTCTCCAATACCCCAATTTCCCTCCCTCAAGAATCCCAACTACCGTGCACTCCCTAGCATCGGCCCACGCCGAATCGGGAAACAAAGCTACCTTCGCCACACGGCGCAAATTGCCCCCGTCATCGACCTCAAGAGCGTACTCTCTAACAATCTCAGTGACCCTGAAGTCCAAAGTGTTCAACACGTTAGGAAAAGTACCAGGCTTGTACTTGATGGGCTGCTTCGAGAGCGGACTCAGGAGGCGGAGCCGATGGCCTGCCTCGTCGGATTCTTCGAGCTTGACCAGCCAGCCAAAGGCCGGGCCGGAATCCTCCGGCGGTTGGAGGCGGTAGAGCGTGGATCGAGTGATGAAAGCGTGGTTTTGACTCGGTCGGAGGGGGAGCTTCAGGGGAAACAGAGGAGGGTTGCCATGATGGGGACGTGGAGGGATCAGAGAACGCCAAGAAGAGCAGACGCTGCGGAAACGGCGGACGTCGGTGGGAGTGTCGAGCCTTTTGGCGATCATCCCCCAGAGCTCTTTGGGGAGATCGCACCATGGGACTGGGTTCTCCATCTTGCAAGGAGAGAGTCAAGGACCAAGAACGGCGGAGGAGGAGAAGGGCTGCCCCGATCGGCGGCTTACCATTTGTTTGCTCTTCAGCTTTCGGTTTCCTCGTAAATGATTGGCCGTTTTATGTGAGGACAAGGGACTTTGTTCGTTGTCACATGGCCAAAAAAACAACTGACTTGGACCGGGTTTTGTCACCTTTGCTCCGATGGACGACATCTGTCGTTCATCATTTTCATCCGTTGGATTAAACTCTCCTTCTGTGTGTCGCTAGTTGAAAGTTCAAAACCCACGAGCAGAACCTGCTCAAGTGGAGAAGGCCACCAGGGCCCCCACTCACCGCCACCACCACTGGAACCGCCGTGGCTTGCCATCGCTCCCCTCGCCACAAGCGGCCAGTGCAGCCCCGCCTCCGTCCTAGGACTGCGACATCGTTGGGATCCCAGCACCCTCCGCTCCAAGCGAGGATGACACCCAGCGGGCCTCCTCACGCCCACGGTCGACGACGGCCTTCGACCCGACTTTAAAATTAATCTCATTTCTCCATCACGTCTCCCACAAATTGGTGAGGCTACAGCTACTTTTGGGACATCGGGGGAGAGCTTCTCTTTTTGGGATTGTCTTTTGCAGTCAATTAGTTCAGGATTCTGATGGAATCAAGATTAACATAATTTTTTTGAGTTAAAATTTAATTTCTTATTTTAATTTAGTTTTCTATTATAATTAGGATTCTTACTATTATTAGATTTTTTTTTATTTTGACTAGGTTTCTTATTTTAACAACATATAAAAATGTGTTTTAGGGTTTTGAAGATTATTATTATTATTCAAGACTTTTGACACTTTGATTTTGATAATGAGTGTCAAAATCATTCGTATTTAGCTAATTATCTACCGCGTTTCGCCATCAGATTCGCTCCGGTACGCACAAGCGCGAAGCTCATCATCATCATCAACATCATCCGAGTCTCCCTAATTATGGTGGGAGTCCCCTTGACTTTTGCGTCCCCAAGCCATCAAAGGCTACCTGATCATTGACGCAACGAGCCGGAACGGGTCCCGCCTCGGCCTTTAGGGGCCAATCCTCGCTTCGATCATGAACGTTTTTGGTGCATTTGTCCTTGGGAGGAAGATTACGCCGAAGCCCCGGAGCCCAAGATTGCGATGCCCGAACCAAACTACATTTCTTTCAAGAGCCTCTAACTTCAAGCAAAATGTCAGACACGCCCAAAAAAAGAAGGTTTTGTTATTGTTTATAAGTGTCGATTTTGATCGGCGGTAGCGGAGTTCGATCAATAACGAATAACATCATCAACGCCTTAAAGGGAATAAGACAACTTGCCTAGTTAGTCGTCTTGAAAGTTATCGAGGAGAGCCTTTGTCGAGAGGAATTGATCGCCAATGAGTTCGTCCTTCGCCCCCTTTAGGATATCCGTGGTCAAGATGACTGGCAATGGCCGACTTGTCCGAGAGCTCGAAGCGAAAGCTCGGGCCATCATACTTTTTAATATGTAAAACCAGCGAATCGGCAGCAGATAACGTCCTTCCCACTTCCAGACCGTCGAGGCGTTCTGTTTTCCGACGCGAGTCTCGTCCACGAAGCCGCCGCGCATGAGCGGTGCGAGGCCGGTATTGCTCGTTCCGGGAGAAGTACAGCATCAAGCGTAGACTTGGCTTCGAAGCCGCAGAAACACGAGAGCAAACCCATCGGCTCTCGCTTGTGCCGCGCCGAGCTGGTAATTTGACCAAGGCCAGTGGATAAGGCTATAAATGTAATTCGACGTTTCCTTTTTTTTTTCATCACTCCATCGTACAATCACTCTCACCTTTTTTTTTTCCTTCCTTTGTTCCTTTCTCTTTTTCTTCTTGAGAAATCGGACACTCTCCATGTGAAGTTGGATGCAGACAAGCTGCTCCCTGTCACGACCCCTTTACCGTCTCGACCATGATGGCATGCGCAGATTTCCACCAATTATTCATCTCATCACGCACGCCTAATCGAAATCCCACCAAACCCTAGCACGCAAACCCCTCTCCTCCGTCTTTCTCCTCTTAACCCGCTCAGCCGCCTCGTGCCGGACCGCCGCCCCTCTCCCGCCATCTCCGCCGGCGATATCGTCGCCACATCGTTCAACCCCGCCACCATGGGCATCAGGTTTCACGGCCATGGGAGGCACCATCGGCTCCAAATTATTGATATGTATTCCAGTGAGGAATATAAGCCACGATTTTAATTATTAGGGGGGCCATATCGTGCGATGGTCACGCCACGTCGACAATAGTTTAGCCGTGATGTTAATTAAGATGAAATTCACGATGCGCGGGTGATGAGGATTGGCTAATTACACTACGTTATCGCTATCGCGTGATGTAATGAAGCTCATAGAATCTAATTAGGAACATCGGAGATGAGGATAAGGAAGGCTTTGAATGCAGTAGGCGTGGTCTCCCTTCAATAGCCTTTCAGGATCGGCCAATTTGTTTTATTGCTCGATCGATATCTGCCGTTGTTTACTACGGCACGAAGAGGACTCCCGGTCACGAGATGCACCGCATGGAGTACGCGGACATGGAGGAATCCGCCGCCGGCGCGCCGTGGACCCGAGCGTGGTCGCTCTCCAAGCCGTAGTCCATCGTCGGACGGTGCTCCAAATCCTCGTCGTGGTCCCGCGCGAACTCCGGGATCTCGATCTCGCCCCTCCTCACGTGGTCCCACAGCAGGTCGAGCCGGTTCACGTAGTTCAGCTTCCCGTACAACCTGCCGCGCACGATAGGAGCCGACCCGTGTTAAGAGGTGGCGTGACCTCGTCTGTCACCTTCTCAATCGGCAGTCAAACACACAGGCGAATTGGATTTCAGTACATGGTCGGAACGTGTTCCGTCGGTTACTCACCCGCCGGGGAAGAGAAGGCGGCCGAAAGTGGCGAAGAAGAGGCGGGCCTGGAGGCCGGGATGGACGAAGTGGACGGTCTCGAGATTGTCCTTGATGTGGCCGGGGATGGAGTCGTAGATGGATCGGAGGGCCGAGAATCCGGGGAAGTTGTCGCTCCTCTGGACTTCGCTGTGCACGTACACCACGCCGAACCGCTTCCTGCTCAGCCTCGGGTAGATCTTCTCCTCCAGGTACTCTTTCAACACCTCGGCGCTCAGGAATCGAGCTGATGATCAGCACCAATCGATATCAACAGTCAACCTCTCGATCGTAATTGAAGATGCATGCCATGAATCGAAGTTTTCCAGCCTTAGGTTCGACAGAAAACAATCGCATGGAGCGGCGCGAAATCTATTGGGCGAACGCGCGGATCCAAGCGGCCCGAACTAGATGGCGGGGATCTTTTACCTGGGAAGAACTTCCCGACGATGCGGAGGATCTTCCGGCCGCGCTTGTCCCGGCCCTTGATCTGGAAGATCTGGAGCTTCTCGATCAGCTGTTCTTGCTCGGCCCGAGACAGGACCACGCTCATTGTTGCTTCTCTCTGCTTCGAACTCGAGGCTCCGTCGCCCGTGAAGTAAAGTGAGCGCGAGGCTAACAGTGCGCCGAAACGGATACTGCATTCATGCACGAGACGACAAGTGGCCGAGATGTGATTATGGAGAGAGAGACAGAGAGAGAGAGAAAGGGAGGACATGTCGGAGGAGACAGGAATATGCGAAAGCATATTCCATTTGTGGGTACGGTGGGGCCAGTGCGATTCGGTCGCCGTTGATGTGTTCTGCCGTCGTGGCGATCTCGTCGATCATCACTGGCCGAGTCAGGTGGGGGCGTACATATAAGAATTCATTAGAATAATTGAAGGGGTCATCGTGTCTCGTGCAATTATAATTTTATCATTATAATTGAAGGGGGCGTTTTGCCCCCTCTGGTTGAAAAGATGTACGGTGCTTTTTGGTTCTGCAGGTCATCATCGGTCCTCTTCAGTATCTATTTGATCTGTCTTTTCCTATGGAACCATGGTCTGGTTGTTAAGAGAAACTCGAGTCCGCATCTTCTTCAAATTGGTCTCGCTTTGAATTTCTGGAGTTCGGAATTTAGATTAGAACTATGCTCTTTGCAAATCTCCTATACTTCTCAAGTTCACAGAAACACGTTATGTTCAATTGCCGTTATGACTTTTGAGGGGGAGCACAGAGAAGTGGAAGAGAGGAGCTTCTCTTTGTTTGTCAGGTGTTTTGGCTCGTCCTAGAGGGAGAATGGCTTTGTTCCTTGTCTGCTTTAGCTCCAGATACTCGCCAGCATCTCTGGGCATTTCTTTTGCTGTTGAAGTTGATGCCGGCATGATCCGCCAATTACAAAGTGGTGAAAGGGGCTAAGATTACTTTCTTTTTATCTTGCTGCTTTAGCATCTGGAGTTGATGCTCCTCTTCTGGGAAAGAGAACGAGTTCTCGCCGAAACACATTCATGCAGGTTTTGAGAGGAGAGCAAGAACCGTCGGGGCATGAACAAGCGTCTAGGTTCGAACCTAAGAAGCTCGGTGGACCTAGTGGGGAATGCTACGTCACAGTGATTCGCTTAACCTTTAATTTTCCGAGCCATATATCATTTCAGGTTATCAATGTCCCCATCATTTTCTATACATTGTCAATACAACATCTCCATAGTAGGGGTGAGCATTATAAACCACCAGACGGATTGGTTCCGGGTGGTTCCCGATTCCGGGGTTGAACTACTCACCCTGATCAGACCGAAATTATTTTTTGTAAAAAAAATAAACTATAAAAAAAATCATATATAATATAATTACGGCAGCTAGACCTCGTCAGATGCAGATGATTGTCAACCACATTGTGCAATGGATGCGATTTGCTGGTGTTAGGAATTGGACCTTTCTTGTAGAGCATCCTAGGCTAAAAAGAACACGAGAGCTCATGGACTTTGGATGGCATGGCCAAGTAAAAGGATGTACAGACGTGCAAACTTACTACGTTAAGAGTCTTTTGCATCAACAGGTTCATTGTCAGGATCCGGATTCCTTGCTTTACTAACATCATCAAAGCAGGGGATCTAATAGAGAGGGGGAGTGGGCTCCACTTTAATAGGGGGTCCACTCCTTTTTACTTTTTTTATAGAAAAAAGGCAGCCGTCCGATGACCGGACGGCTGCCTTGGGAGAGCAGCTTGCTCAGCAAGCAGGCAATCCACTTCCTCATTGTAATGGATCGCGATTCTGTTTCTCGACCATGTATTCAGATCGACATGCCATGTGGCGGCTTTCTGATGATTTACGCACTGTAAACTTTGTGGCCATCTAAGCAAGAATGTGAATTTGGACTGTGAACCCGTGCGGATGCATCACGGGACTCACAACCATCCATGCATATTCCCCTAATCCAAAAGATTAAAGTCTTCAACGAAAAGATTAATTACCTATTCGGAAACTGGACCGGACCAGATGAGAATCAGATCGGACCATCTAGTATGGTTCAATTTCCTGTTCCACCAGTCAGGTTTCTAGTTCCTAGGGGAACTGGGAACGTCTAGGAACTGTTCGAGCTTTGTTTATGAAAGTGAATATTTATTATATTCAATGGACCAATTATGGTACTTAATATATGACGTTACATGAATATTCATAACCAATTATGAAACATTGATAACTTACCTTATTTAAGGTTTGACTACTTATTCAACCACAGTTTTATTTCCATATTAAATGTATGTATTTATTACTACATCAAATACATCCCTATTTTTCCTATAAATAGGGGCTCGGTTTTGGTTACGGAAGATGAAATAAAATTTCTCCTGTAGTTTTCTCTACTATCTTTAGTATTTATTTGCTTTCTCTTCTTCATCTCTTTTACTTCTCTCTATTATATATTTGACAAGCGATATTTTGCAATAATCAAAGTATTGTTTATATTAAAATGTTATATCATACTTATTAATATAAGAATTAGAAATTCCATCTACCTTCATCCCACCTCCCTCAATCTTGCAACATAATTTCGTTTGCATTATGTCCCTCTTATATCCACTTTTATCCAGTCTCGAGCATGCACGGAACATGAAGAGGATAAATATTATCTTATGTTGAATTTTATCTTGACTAACAACTACGAATGAAAAAATGCGGTATGTTTTTTTTATCTCATGAGTCGATCCTAAGATACCCTTTTAGGCAAAGACGGTCACTAAGCCGGAATTTCAGAGCCGTGCAAAGTGTTGGTTTTGCTCTTTGGAAGTTGGAGGCGAGATGAGGTGTCTTCGTCGTTAAATTCTTGCTAAGGATAATGTTTTCGCAGATCTTCCGCTGTCATATCCCGACGCTCTCGGTCGAATGTGAATAAGAGTTTGCAAAACCTCAAAACTGAATTGCGCTCACGTCCCTCTCTGCGGTTACCAGACCGTCTGGCTAATGGAGGGGTCGGTCCTGTGGTCGAAACTCCCGACGGAGTTGTGGTCGATGACGGGAAAGAGCTGGACACCCACATGGACGTCAAACGATTTCGCAGCGCCTGTTCGTCGTGGCGTTCCTCGATACCTCCCGTCTCGGGGTTCGCGCTTAGGACTGGCACGGCCTTCATAGGTCAGCGCACGGACTATCTGCTCGAGCCGCCGCCGACGTCTCCGGAGGGCTCGCAGGGTCCTCCGTCCCGCGAGGGTTGGTTGATCAAGGTCGCAGAATACGAGGTCCCAAGTGTCGCAGACTACGACGCAGAATACGAGGACTTAAGTGTCGCAGAATACGACGCAGAGTACGAGGACCCAAGTGTCGCAGAATACGAGGACCTAAGTGGTTGATGCGAGGTTCTGCTCTTCAATCCGCTGTCCAGCGGCCGCATCTGCCCCGAAGATGGGACCTTTCCTGAGGTTTTGTGCACTATGGATTATCGGGTCACTGAGATTTTTGTCGAACGTTATCTCATAGGGGGGATGGAGCACGGAATCCTGGGGGGGTAAGGAAGGTGATCGTGCTTCCGGATTCTCCATGGGCTGCTCTAGAGGAGACCAGGGTCGTCGGGATTTTCGGGGAAGGGGAGTTGAAGTTTTGGAAACATGGAGATGAGGATTGGAATGCACTGGACGATCCGAATTGCCACTACGACGATATCATTGCTTACGAAGGGCAGTTTTATGTCGTCGATAGGTTCGGCATTGTGTCGTGGATCGATCCCTCTTTCAAGATGGTGCAGTTCTCGCCTCCTGTCTGCGGCGACGGCGACTGCGGGGGCCAGAAGCATCTGGTGGAGTTGGGCGGAGATCTCTATGTGGTGGATCGGTATTTCATCGAGCAGAGTAGAGTTAGTAGGAGTCTGGAGGCTGCTGGTTTTAAGGTTTATCGGCTGAATCAAGAATGGGGGAAATGGGACGAGACGAGGAATCTCGGCGATGTTGCCCTTTTCTTGGGCGATGACAGTTGCTTCTCGGTGTCGGTGAAAGGCTTCAACGGACGCAAGGGGAACTGCATATACTTCACAGACACTACCGCGACTCACGAAGGGAAGGTTCAAGTTTTCGATGTTGGGAATCACAGCATCAAGAGCGCATCACGCTCGCCCGATCACTGGAGGATCCTGTGGCCGCCCCCGGCTTGGGTCGCCCCGAACCGGGCTGCTATGAGTCCTGACTCCCGGGAGGAGCTGATGTTCTAGTTAATTCAGAGTAGACCTTGTGAGTTGGTTTGAGATACAATGAGAACTGGTCCAAAATTTGCTTAGTTAAACAGGGAAGAGGAAAGAGCTTGTCATATTCCAACTGGCATCTGTAGCGCATGGTGAAATGTGCGTGTTTGTGCCTGTTTGCATGCTCGCTTTGCTTCTTCTGATGGACTGACATGTCATCTTGACGACCAAGTGAGGCATGAGTGGAACATCGTGTGTCCAGTGACCTTGCTTGTGAATAGGACCCATTGTAGGTTATACGCTTAATTGAGAAATCGTAGCCTCGTCTGCAGGGAGAATGGATTTATTCCTCGTCTGCTTTAGCTCCAGCAGATACTCGCCAGCATCCCCGGGCATCGACTTCTTTTGCTGCTGTAGTTGATGCCGGCATGATCCGTCAACTACAAAGTGGTGAAAGGGGCTAAGATTACTTTCTTGTATCTTGCTGCTTTAGCATCTAGAGTCGATGCTCCTCTTCTGGGAAAGAGAAAGAATTCCCACTGAAACACATTCATGCGGGTTTCGAGTGAAGAGCAAGAACCGTCGAGCGTGAAAAGGCATCTAGGTTCGAACCTAAGAAGCTCGGTGGACCTAGTGGGAATGTTATGTCATAGTGATCCGTTTAACCTTCAATTTTCCGAACTATATGTCATTTCAGATTATCAATGTCCCCATCGTTTTTTATACATTGTTAATGCAATGTCTCCATGGGACCATCAAGCTTTGTTAATTTGAATTTTTATGATAGGATCAAAATTATGGAATACGTTACATGAATATCCAATTGACCAATTATGGTACTTAATGCCTGACACTACGTAAATATTCATGACCAATTACTGTACATTAATAATTTACCTTATTTAATGTCTAACTACTTACACTTTCATTTCCTTATTAGATGTATGTATTTATTACTACATTAAGTACATCCTTATATTTCCTATAAATAAGTTTTGGTCGTTATAATGACAGGAAGATGAAATAAAATTTCTCCGTAGTTCTCTCTACTATCTTTAGTATTTATTTGCTTTCTCTTCTTCATCTCTTTTGCTTCTCTCTATTATATATTTGAGACGCGATATTTTGCAATAATCAAAGTTTTGTTTATATTAAAATGTTATATCATACTTATTATTATAAGAATTAGAAAGAAATTCCATCTACCTTCGTCCCACCTCTCTCAATCTCGCAACATAATTTCGTTTGGATTATATATCTTATATGTCCGATTTTATCCGATCTTGAGCAGACACGGAACATGAAGATGATAAATATTATCTTTATGTTGAATTTTATCTTGACTATCAACTACGAATGAAAAAATGCGGTATGTTTTTTTGTCTCGTGAGTCGATCGTAGGATACCCTTTAAGGTAAAGGCGGTCTGTAAGCCGGAATTTCAGAGCCGTGCGAAGTGTTGGTTTTGCTCTTTGGATGTAGGAAGCGAGATGAGGTGTCTTCGTCGTTAAATTCTCACTAAGGATAATGTTTTCGCAGATCTTCCACTGTCATATCCCGCCGCTCTCGGTCGAATGTGAATAAGAGTTTGCAAAACCTCAATACTGATTTGTGCTCACGTCTCTCTGCGATTACCAGACCGTCTGACTTATGGAGGGGTCGGTCCGGTGGTCGAAACTCCCGACGGAGTTGTGGTCGATGATCGGGAAAAAGCTGGACACCCACATGGACGTCAAACGATTTCGCAGCGTCTGTTCGTCGTGGCGTTCCTTGATACCTCCCGTCCCGATGTACGAGGTTACAATTGGGACGGCCTACATCGCTCAAAGCGTGGTCTATCTTCTCGAGCCGCCGCCGCCGCCGCCGCCGTCTCCGGAGAGCTTGCAGGGTCCTCCGTCCCGCGAGGGTTGGTTGATCAAGGTCGCAGAATACAAGGACCCAAGTGGTCGATGCAAGCTCTTCAATCCGCTCTCTAGCCGGCGCATCTACCCCAAAGATGGGACCTTTCCTGAGGTTTTGTGTACTATGGAGTACAGGGTCACTGAGATTTCTGTAGAATATTATCTCATAGGGAAGTATCAACTACCGATTGGGGGGGTAAGGAAGGTGATCATGCTTCCGGATTCTCAATGGCCTGCTATAGAGGAGACCAGAGCCGTCGGGATTTTGGGGGAAGGGAAGTTGAAGTTTTGGAAACATGGAGATAAGGATTGGAATGCTCTGGACGACCCGAATTGCCAATACGACGATGTCATTGCTTACAAAGGGCAGTTTTATGTCATCGATAGGTTCGGCATTGTGTCGTGGATCAATCCCTCTTTCAAGATTGTGCAGTTCTCGCCTCCTGTCTGCGGCGACGGCGCCGGTGGGGACCAGAAGCATCTGGTGGAGTCGGGCGGAGATCTCTATGTGGTGGATCGGTATTTAAGATTGTGCAGTTCTCGCCTCGTGTCTGAGGCTACTGGTTTTAGGGTTTATCGGCTGAATCATGAATGGGGAAAATGGGACGAGACGAGGAATCTCGGCGATTTTGCTCTTTTCCTGGGCGATCACAGTTGCTTCTCGGTGTCGGTGAATGGATTCAGCGGATGCAAGGGGAACTGCATATACTTCACAGACACTAACGCGACTAGCAGAGGGAAGGTTCGAGTTTTCGATGTTGTGGATCGCAGCGTCAAGAGCGCATCATGCTCGCCCGATCACTTGAGGATCCTGTGGCCGCCCCCGGCTTGGGTCGCCCCGAACGGGGCTGCCCTGAGTCCTGACTCCTGGGAGGAGCTGATGTTCTAGTTAATTCAGAGTAGATCTTGTGAATTGGTTTGAGATACAACTGAGAACTGGTCCGTAATTGCCTAGTTGAACAGGGAGAGGAAAGAGCTTTGTCATTTTCCAACTTGCATCTGTTGCGCATGGTATTTGTGCCCGTTCGCGCGCTCACTTTGCTTCTTCTGATGGAATTGCATATCATCTTGATGACCGAGTGAGGCATCAGTGTTCAGTGACCTTGCCTGTCAATAGGACCCGTTGTAGTTTATTCGCTTAACTGAGAAATCGTTGCCTCGTATCTTTTTGAAACTTCTGTAGAGGAGGGTTCTCAGGCATTTTTGATCAAACACGTGCCCATCATCATTAGATCTGTTGAGGGATCTGTCTTTTGTCATTTGAGTTCTATAGGGACGACGTAGTCCTTCAAATTTGCCTGATCATCCAAGCGGACCTCATCCTGGTCGATTCCGGCCACACGTGTAATCAGAAGCAAGGTGGAGATTTCCTGGTTATGGCACAGTGATTTCCTCATTTTCAGCACACGGCGGACTGCGCCAGAAGACATTCTTCATCGTATGCACATGGTATGCTTCGAACATCATGGACGTTGGATGTTTTGAAGGCCGTTCCTCACCTTGACTTCCATCTTTTGCACAGCTTTGATTGTTTTACCTATTGTGATGGTGGCAACTTAACTCGTGGGATCAATGTTGTGAAGTTAGTAATAGCAAAATGCCTGAATTCAGATTAGAACTATGCTCTTTGCAAATCTCCTAAAACTTCACAGAAACATGCTCTGTTTAATTTGTCGGTATGACTTTAATACTTTTGAGGGAAGCACAGAGAAGTGGAAGAGGGGAGCTTCTCTTTGTTTGTCAGGTGTTTTGGCTCGTCCTGGAGGGAGAATGGCTTTGCTCCTCGTCTGCTTTAGCTCCAGATCAGATACTCGCCAGCATCTCTGGGCATCGACTTCTTTTGCTGTTGTAGTTGATGCTGGCATGATCCGTCAACTACAGATTGGTGAAAGGGGCAAAGATTATCAATGTCCCCATCTCAGACCTAGATCTCCGGATCTCCCTCCCTCCCCCTCTCTCTCTCTGTTTCTGTCTCTGCCTCTGCCTCTGTCTCTGTCTCTCGATCGCGGTCCATTCTTTCACTTTCTCATTTCGTGTTCCTTCACATATATAATGAAGCGAAATTTATATTATGAGATAGAGATAAATCTAAATATATAGTTAAAATAAGATTAAATTAAAAATAAATTGCTGTTATTTTGAACTTTTTTGTTATAGAATTAAGCATTATTCTTATATTAAAATGTTATTTTATATTTATTAATCTAAGAGGCATGTTATTCGAGAAATTTAACTTTTATGTTGTGGATATTAGAAATCCTATGTACCTTCGTCTTGCCTCCCTCGTGAAACAGTTTTGTTCGGATTATATTCCTTTTATATTCAACTTTATCCTGTCTTGAGTAAATACCGAACGCAACATAGGATAACTCTTTCTTACGTGTCTTTTTTCTCGTCAATTAATGTGGGATGCCTTTTTTAGTCGGTCGGTCTATAGTTGGAATTCGGAGCGTGCTAAATGTTGATTTTGCCCTTTGGATGTAGGAAGCTAGGTTAGGCATTTTCGTCATTTAAATTCTCACTAAGGATAATGTTTCTCACAGATTTTCCACCGTCATATTCCGCTGCTCTCGGTCGAATGTAATGAAGTTTCCAAGAACGAGGAGTCGCATCGCACTCATGGGGCCATTCGCAGCACTCTCCAAACTTCCCAGTTTCGCTAATTGCCCGACGGGACTCGATCGCGAACGCAAGGATTGACTTGGTCGAATCACAAGAACAACGAAATGCAGATGTGAAAAAAAAAAAAAAAACACACATCGCTCTCAGGCTAATTTGTCCGAAAACTTATGGAAAATGTCGTCGCGATTGAAATGTGTAGGCCTATTTAAATGGGGGCGGCGAACAATCGCTCAAAATCCCGAATTGATTCACCCTCGCATCTCTCTAGGATTGCCAGACCGTCTGGCCGAGGGAGGGATCGGTCCCCCGGTCGGAACTCCTGACGGAGTTGTTGTCGATGATTGGGAAAAGCTGGACCTATTGAATTTGGGCGGCAAATAATCGCTCAAAACCTCAAACTAATTCGCCCTCGCGTATCCCTGCGATTACCAGACCGTCTGGCCGATGGCGGGATCGGTCCCGTGGTCGGAACTCCCGACGGAGTTATGGTCCATAATCGGGAAAAAGCTGGACACCCACATGGACGTCAACCAATTCCGCAGCGTCTGTTCGCCGTGGCGATCCTCGATACCTCCCGTCTCGGAGTTCGGGCTAAGAATTGGCACGGCCGTCATCGGTCAGTGTGCGGTCTATCTGCTCGAGCCGCCGCCAACGTCTCCGGAGGACTCTCAGGGTCCTCCGTCCCGCGAGGGTTGGTTGATCAAGGTCACGGAAGACGATGGCCAAAGTGGTCGAGGCAAGGTGCAGCTCTTCAATCCGCTCTCCAGCCAGCCCATCTTGCCCCAAGGTGGGACCTTTCCTAAGGTTTTGTGCACTATGGATTATAGGGTCACTGAGATTTTTGTTGAACGTTATCTCATAGGGGATGATGGAGCACGTTATCCTAGGGGGTTGAGGAAGGTGATCATGCTTCCGGATTCTCCGTGGGCTGTCCGGGAGGAGACCACGGTCGTCGGGATTTTCGGGGAAGGGAAGTTGAAGTGTTGGAAACATGGAGATGAGGATTGGAATAACGTGGACAACCCGAGATGCCGCTACGACGATCTCATTGCTTACAAAGGGCAGTTCTACGTCGTCGACAGGTTCGGCACCGTGTCCTGGATCAATCCCTCCTTTAAGATTGTGCCGTTCTCGCCTCCTGTCTGCAGCGGCGGCGACGGCAGGGACCAGAAGCATCTGGTGGAGTTGGGCGGAGATCTCTACGTGGTGGATCGGTATTTCGTCGAGCGGAGTAGATTGAGTAGGATTCGGGCGGGCGCCATGAGGGAGGTTGCTGGTTTCAGGGTTCATCGGCTGAATCAAGAATGGGGAAAGTGGGATGAGATTAGGAATCTCGGCGACGTTGCTCTTTTCCTGGGCGATCACAGTTGCTTCTCGGTGTCGGTGAAAGGCTTCAGCGGATTCAAGGGGAACTGCATATACTTCACAGAGACTAGCGCGACTCGCGGAGGGAAAGTTCGAGTTTTCGACGTGGGGGATAGCAGCGTCAAGAGGGCATCATGCTCGCCCGATCACTTGAGGATCCTGTGGCCGCCCCCGGCTTGGGTTGCCCCGGATGGGGCCGCCCTAACTCCCGGCTCCCGCGAGGAGCCGATGTTCTAGTTAATTCAGAGTGGATCTTGTGAGTTGGTTTGAGATACAATTGAGAACTGGTCCGTAATTGCTTTGTTGAACAGGGAGAGGAAAGAGCTTTGTCATTTTCCAACTTGCTGCATCTGTCGTGCATGGTGAAATGTGTGTGTTTGCGCCCGTATGCTATGCTAGTTTTGTCTTCTTCTGATGGAATGACATATCATCTTGACGGTCGAGTGAGGCATGTGTGGACCATCGTGTTCAGTGACGATGCTCATGAATATGACCCATTGCAGGTTAGGTGATCCATTTCCCGCAGGTCATATGCTTAACTGAAAGCTGTTGCCTCGTATCTTTAAAAAGCTTTTATAAAGGAGGGTTCTCATGCAATCAATGATCAAATACATGTCCATTATCATTAGATCTGTGGAGCGATCTCTCTCTTTTGTCGTTTGTATAGAAATTCTATAGGGACGATGTAGTCTTTCATACCTGCCCAACTAACCACTGCTCCCGCCGTGCCATGTCTCCTCAATCATCTCTGTGGACCTCATCCCGGTCAATTCCGGCCACACACGTGGAATCAGAAGCAGGTGGGGATTTTCTGGTCATGGCGGGGATTTCTCCTCGTATGCGCATGATATGCTTTCGAACATCATGGACGTTCGATGTTATGAAGGCCGTTCCTCACCTTGACTTTCATCTTTTGCACAGCTTTGATTGTTTTTCTTCTTGTGGTGGCGCCGACACAACTCATGCGATCGATGTTGTGTGAGTTAGTAACAGCAAAATGCCTGAAGAGAGGAGTTCAGAGAGAGTCGGTAACGTCTCGGAACGGGAAGTAGGGAGGAGCCAAGAGCAAACCTAGGGCACGAAAGGCCTCCCACATTGACGGGCCAGGAGCAAGGAAAGATCAAACCAGTATTATAAAGGTAAAGTCTTCGGAGCCTTGGAAGTATCTTTGCGCTTGGGGCAATGACGCAGCTAGTGAGGTACTAACCGAGGCGCGTCTATTGCTGGTTGAAAACTATTTCCAAACCCCCTCTTTGGCCTGGGTTCAATCCCTGGCCATTGAGAATTTCTGGAAGGGCTCCCCACGGGGTAAAGCCCTACAATTCGAAAGTCTGAAAGCTTTACTTGGCATGATTGGTCTTTCAAAGCTCGAATGATACGGGTCGTATTTGCGGGTTATATAACTTAACGTAGTTTGTCGGAGGTACTTTACGGGTCGGATTTGTGGTATTGCTCTCTTCATCCAATCATATCAATGGACCCGACAAAACATGGGTACTTTAGCAATCTGAAGTGACAAGTGACGTTCGAGATAGACGCTTCAATTTTCTGGCAACCCACACCCTCAAACCCCAAAAAGAACAAAAAGCTTTTTCCTGTTGGCCAATGATTTGTGAAGCAACGAGTGAAAGAGGGGCACCATTTCAGAATCTGAATGATGTGTGCTGGTGTATTGGAAAATGGGAGTTACTCAGATAACAGTTGATGAAGCAAAGCTAACTAAGTCCACTAAGCTCGTTGGATTCAAATCCAGACACCCGGGCGAGGTCTGACAAATCTTGCTCTCCGCTCAGGACCTGCCATGAATGTGCTTTGGGTGAGAACTCATTTTGAAGCACCAACTCCAAATGCTTTACAGTAAAGATAAAATAAGGTAATCTCGGCCCCTTTCAACTTTATGTAATCGATGGATCATGTCATCAAGAAGCATAACTGAAGAAAAAATCAATGCCCAGAGATGCCGCTGAGTATGTGAGTTAAAGCAGAGTGGAAACAGGTTTTTACCAGAAACAAAGCCATTTTCTCTCTAGGACAAGCCAGGAAAACTGAAACTAGGAAATCTCCATACCTCACCATTTATCAGCCATGAAGGGAAGCCTTCGATTCCAACATCAGCACATTGCTTGGCTACTTTAGTTCCTTTCTTGTATCCATCAGGAAAGCATTCTACATAGTTCAATATCTTTGCTGCCTCACGTCCAAACATCTGAATGCAAATTGTTAATGAGTAAGCTTGTTTCACTGAATATTTCATTAGCATTATGTTGGCTATGACTAAGTTCATAGTTGGTCACAACCGCATATTCACCAACAAACAAAGAGAAGCTCCTTTCTTCTACTTCTCTATGCTCCACTCACCAACAATCAGACAAGACATGTTTCTGTAAAGCATGTCCTCTTCTATAAATTGCAAAGAGTATGGTTCTTACCTAATTTCCAAACTTCGGAAATACTAAGTGAGATCAATTGAAGAAGATGCACACTCAAGTTTCTCTAATGACTGCACCATGGTTCCATAGGATTAGACCGACTAGATAGATACTGAAGAGGACCAATTACCTGCTTTTGTTCCAAACAGTGAGAGCACCAAAAAGCGCCATACATTTTTGCACCTATAGAGTGCAAGTGCCTTGCAAGAGAAACAGCAAAGGTGCTCGATGGTGTTGTAATCTCAGTGGCAAAGAATGGTATTTCCGTTTCTGCAAGGCTGCATAAATAAAGAAAAGAAGAGAAAGTAGCATCAGGCAGATGCATGCCTTCCGATACAAAGTTTTTGGCAAATAGATTTCTAATTTCAAGAGATATATGGTGGTTATTCCAGAAGAAATTTACAGGTGGAGGTCTTCTATTAGAACTCCTTACAAGAAATATAATATATCTCGACAATCAATGGAGTGAATAATGCTCCATTCAATTTGGCCAAAAAAGATTGTTATCTAAGAAGCAGATGGACTGGAGACTAATAAATGGTGTGGTTACCCTGAAGGGATTGATTGAGAAGTGCTATATGCACTACCGAGCGTAACTACCACCAAGCTTGCTATGCACAGCTGTACTCCCATCGACTTTTGTATCTCCTCAAACCCAAAATCCTGAGTAGGCGATTGACAGAATCATTTGGTCTTATTCCACAAACCACCACTAAACAGTAGTACATGACAGAACATTGGAACTACAGTGAGCACACCTTTATGGTGACGAAGAATAGACTAAATGACAATAAAGCTGATAATAGACAGTAAGAGCACGATACTCCAGAGAATTTTGTGCTCAAAAGGTACAAGAAGTATGCACTAGCAGTTGCCATGGATGTTGTAATCCCAAGCAAAACCAAACGACCATTAGATTCCCCAAGTCCAAAAGGCAAATCTTTTCCCGTCAACCTTACACAAAGAGCAGCAACAGTTCCATATGCAATCATTCCAATCAACGGAAGAGGAATGCCTGTCAAGGCGAACATATCGGGATCAAAATCTGCTTTCTATACATTCCACAAGAAGATTCAGATGCATTCCTGGTATGCAGATTTATCTGTCCGAATGCATGAGAATGGATGCAGTCAGATTTTATTTAGTTCAATAACTAAAGCATAGTGCCAGCAAACCCAGTCGGGCGCATCAATGCAAAAGTTAAATCCTTTTCCCACATGCCAAAAACCAGCATATCAAGTCAAAGAAGCAACAAACATAAGATTGCTTTAACTTCACAATGCAAAATAAGCATGATGCCTAAGCAGCAAAAACATATGCTGGAAAGTGCCGCTAAAAACTTACTATCAAACAAAGCAAAGCAATTGGGAAAAAGGTTTTCTCTATGGTTCACACTTCCCACACTAAAATCACATAAGTTTCTGGAAATTTACCCGCAACTAATTGCAAGAAAATTAAGGAAAAATAAGGCTTATTGATAGATTTAGCAGTAGAACTTTACTACACAGATCAAAAGGTGGAGGCTGAAGAGAATACCGAAAACCGAAGCATAATCACTGTTGAGCACATCGCCGCAGCTCCCACCGCCGATAGGGCAAAACGCCTCTGAGTTTGTGAGCTTGAGATACGTCAAGTACGCAGTTTCGCAGAACCCTGCGCCTCCAATTCCTGCACACAACTTGTAAGTCAAGCCGCTCGATGAGGAAGTAGCGCCAGCATCTGCGTCAGCAGCAGCAGAAGACAGCGACGACGCTCTGGCCTCCGGTTCCGACTCCCTGCTCTCTCCGGACGACGAGCACTTGACCTGAACCATAACAGCTCTGAGCTCCAACCTCTGTGCGACGAAAGAAGGGAAAACAGGAACTGAACTAGCGAAATACGCAAGGCGCAGGTCGCTGTCCTGCCCCTCACCTTAAATTGAAGTGACCGACGAGAGGAGGGAGGAGGAATCCGGCGAAGAGAGACCGTGAGGTTGGAGAGGGACGGTGAAGATGGTGGCGCGTTGAGGAGACGCGCCATGGTTGGGGTTGCCTCCTCCTCTTGTTGTGGCTTCCGCGTTTATGGGCTTTCAGTTTCTTCAGACTTTCGGTCGATCCGGTTCACCTCACAAGGGCGGCTGGCGAATCGGCAGAGTCTTTTGGGAGTCTATCGGGCCGGTTCAAGTTCCGGCCCGAATTTGGATCCACGGTCCGATCCGACAAATTTTCTTGCCGATTTCGGGATGCTGTTTTTTGAGGCCATCTTTTTTTAAATGATTCGGCATGTCAGCATTCACAAAATGGCATCATTGTTTCTTCATGCATATTGCGCACAACAAGTGTAAGAAAATACTATTAATAATGACATAAATAGCTTCCGGACTTTGATTTTACGTATGACGTTGTTATTAGACCCTTGATTTATTTAACATGGCATTTGAACTATTAGTAAATGTTCAAATTAGTTTTATGTATGATCTACGGGATGTTATTTCATAATGTGATTTATTATATATTACGTTTGACTTTTGAAAAAAAGATGAGTCGTATTTTTGTATTTCTATCCATCTACTTTAGAAGAGGAAAAACAAGAATTAGGACCGCAAATTACTCTAAACGGACTTCTCAGAGCCCCGCCGACAGAGATGGTTTGACGGGTCGAGGTTGATGTCGACAATGATTCAAATCTCAAGGTCATCGAGGGCCTCTGTTGGAGTGCACAGGTTTGAGTTCTTTTGTCATAATATTCCACGCGGGAATCCTTGATTTGAGATAAGTACTTGCGTCAACAATTTATGTGCGACAATTATTCTGCCCACCAGTCAAATTTACCATGTTGAAAGTCATATTAGGAGATGTGTTAACTCAAATTAACAGAAAGATAACATCGACCATTTGATATAATTTATTGACCAAATTGAACACTTACCAATAATTTTAGAAATCTTATTGCGTAAATTAAAAATCCAAAAATTGACATCATACATCCTATCAATATTTAGAGACCACCCGCATCATTTTTCCATAACACTATCACTCAATTATTTACCAGAAGCACTATAATTTTCGATATCTCAAAATACAACGATCATTCTTTCTCTCTTCTACTAAATCCAGTATTCTCTGGCTAACCTCTCATCAATCTCGCTGCAATCCATTTACATTCCCGGTCAAAGTTGTTCTGTAGCTCAAGAATGCTAAAGATGGACACCTTTCCTGTTTTTTTTTTGTTCAATTGGGCACCTTTGTTGTTGAAAGTTTATAAATCGTACAGTAAGCACGGATTATCACTGTTTGCGCATCTCAAATCCCTCCATCAGCGAATCATGAGACATAAGCCTATTTGATAAGTTCCATAAACAAGTCTATTTCTTTTTTTTGGTTCCGAAAAACAATAAAAGAACAAAAACATCTTTTTATACTTTTATTTTCAGGAACAAAAAATATGTTTTTTCGTTCCAAAAATACATTTGCACCAACAACAAAAATATAAAAATACTTGTTTCTTGTTCGTGAATAATTTATTAAAAAATACGTTTTATTTTTTTTCTCTTGCCTTTGCAGCCTTCGATTACCCCTGACCGCCCGCCCACCTTCGATTACCCCTGACCGCCCGCCCACCGCCAATCACCCATGAACAAAAAGAAACGAGAAAAAGCAAAAAATTCATTAATCATACCAAACGCACTTCTCCTAATATGACTTTCAAAAACACCTTTACAAACCGCTTTATTTTACTCAAAAATTGTACCATGAAATAGTAATACAAAATTGTTTATGTTCAAAATATGTTCCTCAAACAGAAATGTAACGCGCCCTTAATAAGCACTATAAAACACCTCAATTCTGTTCATTAACACCAAGACATGATAATGTCTTCAACAGCTGTGGTGAATGGCATGCAACCTATGCTCTCATAATTCAACAAAAAGAAGCATATTATCGCAAAACATCGTACCACACACTTCATAAAGCAAAATACAACTTCATACCACAGAACATCGACCAACAAGTTCTAAAGTACGACGCATGAGCATAACAAAGAGATATGAAGAGCAACTGTTTCTTAAACCTCTAGAAGACAGCCCAGAAACAAGTTGCGCCTAGGCCAACCAAGATATCCCTTGGCAACTGGTCACTTTTTCCTAAGAACAATCACCTAGTACCACGAGGAGAATACATAGGTGACCTTGATCTGTCCCTCCTTGACCTTCCACCATATGGTGAGCGCCTGGGAGAATAATCACGACCACCTCGATATGGTGAGCGCCTTGGGGATCTACGGTACCCATAATCATCCCGGCCACCACGATACCTACCACGGTCACCACCACGATCACCACGATAGCCTGTTTGCAACGCAAGAGTATAAAGTTTGTCTCAGAACCTTCAAAAGACACCTATTGCCATTGTAAAAAAAATGGGAAGCAAAATCCTCACCGTGGTCTCTAGTGCTCTTCAATCCAAGATATTGCCCAGGAGTTGGAGTCCGTGGTCGCTTCCTCCGTGACTGAAATAAAAATGCATTACCAACGGAAAGTATCCAACTAAAGATAATAAATCCATCAGTCAAAAGGTTGGCCATCCAAATCACTTCTGCTACAAGCTCTGTTGCCAATTTCAATCACCACACATCCTTCAACAAAGTAGATCCTTCTAGAAAGTCTAAAGGACAAGAATTAATTAAAAAAAACTCTCAAATTGTGCGAAAGAAGTTAACAGGAATAAAAGGAAACAAAAACCACACACTTAAAATTATTTTTCCAATAAATGGATGCCGGATATAAGATACCATATAATTCTGACTAGAAAGTTGTTGCTAATGTCCGTTGATTAGTTGAGAGTTGAAAGTGAATGCTGAGGTTGTATGGTTGTTGCAATATAGTTGCTATGTTTAGTTGATCAGATGCTTTTGAAAAGCTGTTAAAGCCGGCCATTGGTCAAGCTGTTTCACTTAAGTTGACATGGATGAACTCATCATCTTTGGTTGCTGCCAACATAGCTGACGCAAAGTCTTCTGAATGTATCCAGAAAACCTCCAAGTTAAGAAGAAAGCTAGGTAATAAAAAATCTCACTACTTGCCAAGATTTGTAATGTGACATTACCTTCTCAACAGTGATGTACCTTCCTTCTAAGACAGACTGATTCAGATACTTTACGCAACGGTTAGCATCCTCAACAGAGTCCATGGTAACAAATGCAAAACCGCGCGAGATGCGTGTACGAGGCTCCACCACAAGGAAGCAAGAAGCGACCTAAAACTCAAAGCCAACTCAAGCTAACAAATGCCAGACAGGAAAGCAAAGTTCACAAACATGCGAAATATGAACAGTCCAATGAAGCTGCTGACCTTCCCCTCTTTTGAAAAGTGGTCTTCTAGCTCCCTTTCGGTGACCCTAGTGGATAAACCAGTTACATAAAGTGTATTTCCAGGATTGGTCTCGTCCCTATAATATAAATTTCACAAAAGTGGATAAGTGAAAGAGGCAGTGAAAGACAGACTAAAGCAAGCAAGATCATCGTCAACTAGAATCACACACGCCTGTGAGAATTGAAATATACAGGATAAAATGCCAAGACTTACCTGCCATGACCTCTGGATGTTGATCTAGATCAGAATACACCGGCATACCACACAGACAGAAAACCAGATTTCAGTCTCTGAAAGGCCAGTATGCAGAAACTCATGACACCATATAAATTAATGAACTCAAACCCATGCAATACCTGCCACGGCTTCTGGACCGTGACCTCGGACGGTGCTTGGACCAGGACGGGGACCTGGACCTAGACCTCGACTGCTCTCTCCAAGGTGAGGGGGATCTTGAATACCTAATTCACAAACGAATATGGAGTCAGCATTTCAAAGTAAGCAATATGTCTTGCCTCATGCTGCAGATCAAACCATTATTCGATGCATGACATATGCAAATTGCTCTAGTAGCAAAAGAGATATCAACACTACAAAGTCCTACTCCTAGTTATTGAAGCAGGAGCAAATAGAGCAAACACACGCAATGCATTTTCCTGACGGCTTCATAGACCCATAATATACCGTAAGATCATTAATGCAATTAACTCTAGCAACTTAAACACCAGCTAGCCTGGAAAGGTACCTTGCTGCACAGCCAGTAGACAAGAAGAGGTACATAAAGCCACAAACGCTAATTTCTCAAGCAAGATGACAAGGTCGAGAGCATCAATAGGAGGAAAACGGGTTCCCTCGCTCTCGCCAGAGCATCAGTGCACGAAATAACAAACGAAATCCGTAATCTACCCATCCCCTCCATTTTAAGCCACAAATGAGCACCCAACTTTTCAATAGAGCCGCAAAGAACTAAGGCCCACAAATCCTTGACCTAGAAATGCCAATCGGACGCGCTTTTGCGAGCATGAAGCGCACGGGACGTCATCAAGACATTAGGTACGTCGGCAAATCAAAGAACAAAAATAAACCAGGCGGATCGGAGCTTACTTTTTGCGAGGAGATTCTGCCTGCAAAGAACCAAAAAACGAAAACAAGAGCCACTCAATCACTCGCGGATCCCACAAATACAAGATGAAAAAAAAAAAAAAAGAGAGACAGAGAGACAGAGAGTTGCCATGATCGAGCAAGGAGTCCGAACAAGCAAGGCCGAAGCGTGGAATCAGGTTTGCCAGGAGCCCGATGTTGTTCCGGGAGATGCAAAAAGTCTAGGGTTTGCAGAAAGAGGAAGGGACAGAGCGAACTTGCTTGAGACGAAGCAGCATTTATATAGGTGTGACTTTTCCGGATCGGCTCGGGATAGATGCTCGGTCCGACCGGTTTCGTCCCGGTCCGCTTGCAAAAAATAGGGGAAAAGCGTAGGTAAATCATTTTTCAGCTCGAATTATGGGTGATCGGTTCCCGGGCGGTTCCGGTTCCCCTAGGAACCGAGAACCGGTTCCCAATTATGGAGAACCGGGAACCGGACCGAACAAGATTGGGCGGTTCCGGTCCGATTCTCGGTTCCAATTAACGCGAAAAAAAAATTCTAAAACAGAAAATAATTGCACGTCGTCCACGGTCCACTCGTCGCATTCGTCCACTCGTCCACGGTCCACTACTGGACGTCCAGTGGACGTTCGAATATCCACTGGGCGTCCGATGGACGTCCAGTTTGGACGCCCAGAATTGAGTGTCCAGTGGACGTCCTTGACGTCTAGTGACGTCCATTCCATTTGAACGTGTCAAAAAATGCACCTCAAGACTAAAATACAGAATAGAAAATGCAAAAACTTGTGTACAAACTCACAAATACAAACTTTGGAATTATTTTTTTAACAGTACCGGTCCGGTTCCGGGCGGGCGGTTCCACCCCCGGAACCGGGAACCGGACCGAATTTCCCGATTCCATTTTTTGTGGAATCGGGAACCGGACCGCCCGTCCGGGAACCGCCGGTTCCAGGCGGTTCCCGGGCGGGCGGTTCCACTTGCTCACCCCTAGCTCAAATCTACCCTCAATTCGTAAAATTTACTTTATTTGTTTATCATAAATAATAGTGTTTATATTCGTTTGTTCCAAGAAACAAATAAAAAATATAAACGTGTTTATTTACATTTTTATTCTCCAGAGCAAAAAATATGTTTTTTTTTGTTCTTAGGAATACATTTAGACAAAAACAAAAAAAAAGTACATTTTCTTTTTTTCTCTCTCTTGCCCTTATGGCCTCCAATTACCCCCACCTCGCCATCAACGGCGATCGAGTGATGATCAATTATCTATAAACAAAAATAAAATAAAATAAAATAATTATTAATTGTACCAAGCACATTTTTATTTTTATTTTCTATTTCAATAACACTTTTACAAAACGCTATTTTTTACTCAAAAATTATTCTAAAATATAGAAATACAAAAAAGTATTTCTATTAAAAAATTATTCACTGAAACAGACTCAAGGTGCCCCTAGCAACTTCCTTTTTTTAATCACTGTAGCACAACTTTTAAAGGCTAAGCAATTTAAAGTATCGTAAAAAAAATTTCCGACTCTTATAAATATGTTAAATATGAGCCTGCAAGATATATATAATTCCATTTGAAAACAATTTACATATGAATTTTAAGATTTGAATCAATGACATCGATCCATAAGTTATAAAATCCTCCAACGCATCCAACAAAATTATGCCAATCTCAAAAAAATTGCGATCAGGCAACTTTCAAATGTCAATGAAAGCGAATATTAAGGGAATCAAAAATAAGGAGCAAAGCATGTAATGTACTCATTCCTCGCATTTGGAAGCCATGTGATTATAACCTTTTATTATGTTTATCGTAATAGTATGTGAAATGTGTTTATCGAAATTTTCGCCGAAATAGGAGCAATTTATGCAAAAAAGATATAAAAAAAAATCAGACGGCCTTTTATTTCGACAAATCACTAAGGTGATTAGACATTTCTAAAATCATGGAAAAGTCTAAAAGTAATTCTTCGAACGAGGATCAACGGCGACCATCCAATCCTCCAGCGAGTACAAAGTCAGAACACAACGATTCAAATCTTAAGTACATTCGGTTGACTAACTCGTTGACCCAAAGCTATCACATGCTCTATCGAGGACCTCCTATTTTTCCTCTCTCTTATGTACACATCTTTCTCATTTTTGTGTGCCTATCTAAAAAACTTGACTTCATTTTGACATAAATTATCGTTTTTTTTAATGACCGATGAATCCACCACGAGTTTCCGTGACCGGACGACATCAAAAGATTGGGCCCATATACCTATAGGGAGACTAATACAAGATCTCAACAACATGATTCCTTAATTAATCGAATCCTCGACCTCGGTGATAAAGGAGAAATTTTCAATAAATACAGTTATTTGATTTTTTTAATGAAAGTAATTTTCTTTATTTTCACAGTCTTGAGAAGCATTAAAGTTCGAACAGAAAAGATACGAATTATTTGTTTTCCTTTTTTTTTTTCCTTTGTTAAAAGATTATCCATGAAACAAGAATCATTTAATTAAAATAAATTATGTACCGCTATTATTCTCATTCTTGGCGGAGCAACGGGCGGGACAACTGTGAATCCTCAGTTTCGGTTCAACCAAGGCTCAGGCGGAGTCTTCCGAAGCCCGACCACCCGCCCATGCAAGTCGACGTTCATCGTTCGTGATTTCTTCGGTTCCCTTTCAAACGCGAGATTGGCCGGTGCTTTTGACCTTGGTGTTCGCAAATGGAGCCACAGCAGGAGAAAGAGTTGCATCCATGGTCAAAGCCTTCTCATTTATCAAAGAGAAAGAGCAGAATGTTGAAAGAGAGTGGCTTGTGACGTTCCATCGAGATCCATGCATCTGCTAGGCCCACGAGTAAAGCTAAAGCACGTACGCATCTCCACTGCAACATGTGAGAAAATCAGATTCTACCTCAATGGAAGAGCATCTAAAGGGATCCAGAACAGAGACTCGTATGATTACACGTACCTGTTGGAACGTTGCAGAAGCAGCTCGTGCCTTAAAAAGATACACGCCCAGATCGTAATTGGGGGATTTGAGCAGAACCCGTTTATCGCAGCGAAGCTGGTCGGGGCTTATGGCGATTACGGCGCGCCGAACATGGGCGCCGCGCGTAAGGCGTTCGATAAATTGTCGGACAGAGATGTTTTCTTGTGGAATGTGATGATCCGGGGTTATGCGAACTTGGGTCCTTTTGAAAAAGCATTGAACATTTACTACATGATGCGGTTAAGTTGCGTCTCTGCTAACAGATACACGTTTCCATTTGTGCTGAAGGCTTGCGGCGCCATGAAATGTATGAAGAGAGGTAAAGTTGTTCATGCCCACGTCGTGAAGTTGGCTTTTGACTTGGATTTATATGTTGGGAATGCTCTTTTGGCATTTTATGCCAAGTGCGGGGCAATTGAAATGTCTAGAGTAGTGTTTGGTGAAATCCCTCGAAAGGACATTGTCAGCTGGAATTCCATGATTTCTGGTTATACTTCAAATGGATTTGCCAGTGAAGCAATAAAGCTTTTTCGTGCTATGGTGCAAGAGCACAATTTTGCACCTGATGCCGCAACTCTTGTTGGAATTCTACCCGCATGTGCTCAAGCAGCGGCAATACACTTAGGTTTTTGGATTCATGCTTACATTATGAAGTCGGGTATGGAAGTAACTGCTTTTCTTGCTAGTGGGCTCATTTCAATCTACGGAAATTGCGGGCATGTCAAAATTGCAAGAGATGTTTTTGATCGAGTTTGCGACAAGAATATTGTTGTATGGAATGCAATGATGAGGTGCTATGGAATGCATGGTCACACAGATGAGGCACTCAACATGTTCTCGAAAGTCATAGAGCTTGGCTTGTGCCCTGACGGATTGATGTTCTTGTGTGTGTTATCCACTTGTAGTCACGCAGGACTGGTCTCAAAAGGGTGGGAAATTTTTCACAGTATGGAAGCATATGGAATTCAAAAAACTGAGGAGCACTATGCTTGCATGGTCGATCTTTTGGGCCGGGCTAGGTTACTTGACGAAGCGGCCAGACTAATAGAAACTATGCCTATTCCTGCAGGAAAGCATGTTTATGGTGCTCTGCTTGGTGCTTCAAGGGTGCATGGCAATATAGAACTTGCGGAAAGAGCTGCGGAGAAATTGTTTGTGCTGGACCCTGACAATGCTGGCCGGTACATACTACTAGCAAAAATGTACGAAGATGCGGGGCGTTGGCAGGATGTTGCCACAGCAAGGAAGCTGCTGAAAGATAAGGAGATAAGGAAGCCAATTGGTTGTAGTTCGGTTGAGATCGAGAGCATTCATCACACTTTTGGAGTTCAGGATGAGTCCCAGCCCTATGCACAGGAGATCTTTGAGGTTCTCAAGAGTTTGGAGGGAATGGAAGATGAAGAATTAGTTGTAACTTGATTAGATGGAAAAAATAGATACAAGCACCATCATGTCCAACTCCCTGTTGTCCTCATCAGCATATACCCTTGGAATTTGCTCAACTATTACTTGTGTTGGTTCCTCTGTTTTATTTTTATCATTTATTTATGAGGTCTTTTGGCTTTTGATCCAGTCTTTCTTCTTGGTCTTCATCCTTTGGTCAACAAAATTTCTGCCGAAATTTGCTTTACTTCACCCACCGCATTTTGGACACGCTGCAATTGATCTCATCAATCTTACCCCTTTAATTTGATGTCAGTAGGTTTGATCGGTTATTTGCCCAACTGAAGCTGAGGACTTCAAAATTCTTTGTCAAAAGCATGTGATTTGAAGGATGGTTCATGAGTCACCTCAGCACATTACGTTTTGAAAGGTTCTTGCATTCTTTGCCAGTTATGATCCAATAAAAAAATTATCAGAGCTTTGACAGGTTTCTAAGCTCTGGTCTGTGCATTATATTTCTATTTTTATTGTTTTATAGGAAAAGAAATGATAGGCAGAAATTGGCAAAGCAACCACTGTAGATAGTGATTTCCTCCTGGATACTTTGGACAAATCTTTTTCCGCAACGGTTATTTTTGTTCATTACTCCTTTCTTAGCTGAAAGCCCTGCCAAAAAATAACTTCTTTGAGACAGCTTTAAGTTCCAGATATATTCCTATTAACTCCTCCATTCAACATATTGTATTCCACCAAATCTCTTATATGTTTATCATTTAAATGGTCATGGGACTTCCAATTTATATCTTGAATATTAAACCTCAGATGATGAAACTGAGTGGGATATTATATTCGTAGTTAAACTCATTCGATGCTTCCTTAAACTGCTGGATCAATGTTTGGTAGAGTGTCAATTCACATGTTTTGACTTCTGGATATTTAACTTCTGATTCCAATTATATGCCTTTTGAGCTTGCGAACCAATCTGCGATCAAATCCTAGTTAGTTCTGAGGACAGTTAAAGAGGAGAACTTTTCTAATGTCTGCAACAGTTGGATTATGTGGATGGACTAATTTTTTTACATTTCAGTTCGCGATGGGATCGAGACTTCAAGAGATGCGTCAAGTCACTGGTTGCAGCTGATATTGAGCTTTATGCCATTTCACTCTATGAAAAGCATGGCCAAAATATACTTTTTTATTGCGTTTCCGTCTGTGAAAAGCTTGGTTGAAATGAACTTTTTATGCTGCTAATTTTTGGGTGCATTGTCTTGGTGGTAACTTTTAAGCTACACTTTTCAGCCAAAGAGGAAAGTGCTAAGATATAAACCTACGAACGCTTCATGCTACACTGAGTTTAAAAAAAAATGTTTGGACAGGGCTAATACGTATAACTAAATAAAAAGCATGTTGTTTGCACCTCTTGGGATGCTCACACTGGACACTTAATTGCGCTTTCTGGCAAGTTCGTGTACAAATATAATGTTCACCAGTACAGATTGGGTGATGTATCCAGATTCACTGAATCATCTGACAGATTTACAGCTGAAGCGGTGGTGGAGGAGACGTGGTTCTTCTCTTCCACAAGTTAATCTCTTTCTTGGGCTCTAGTACCATTTCGATTCTGCCAAGCACAATGGGTGCAGAATGGGGTATGATCTTGTTCTTCACCCCTTCTGTTTCTTCGTCATTTGTACAATCTGGAACCACTGCTGCACCGTGATCCCTCCAGTCGAAGTTGGTCAGTGCACCGCGTCCACTTGCAAATTTCTTCACATTGGCCAGGGAGGGCACTTTCTCCAGACCCATGGGCTTACTATTGTCAGCACTTTCAGATTTTTGCCCGCGTTTTGCCGTCTTGAAGAGCTGAAACTTTTTAGATGAATGACTATTTTTCTTTACCTCTTTGGGACGTTTTTCTTCGAATCTGGTTTCTCCCGTCGGAGGCAAGTCCTGCTTGTTGAACCTGCTTTGCCTTGTCTGTTTCTTCTTCTTCTTCTTCACTTGTCCTATGCACGAAACCATTGGCGAGCCAGGTTCCCGGGCATCAAAGCTTCCGTTCTTCAATCTTCTTCTAGCATCCTTTGGGATTATCGATGCAGCTGGCACCGAGAGCGCTTTTGCAGGAGTGGCCTTTCTGGGACTGATCGGCGGGCTCTGAAAGGTAACTGCAGGCGCTGTTTTGGGCAGAAACTTGAGCAACATGCCTTTCAGGGTTGACAGCTTCCCCTTCTCCATCAGGTAATGCACTATTGGTCAGGCAATTTTATGGTTCTTGAATCCTTAATTCTTGCTCTAGACAGAGTATATATGCATATGTGTAGAACGCGGTGGGAGGTGTAACAACAACAAGAGAGCTAAGGCTTTAGGGAGCAGAATGAGTCAGTTGACCTTTTCATTAAGTAGGCACAACAGAGGAAAGAGAGAGAGTTGGAGTGGTTGACAGAATAATAATTCCTCAGGTAAAGCGACCTTTTCTTGGCCGGCCAGAATTGAGTAATGGGTCTTCACCGATCATTGTGGGCGGGTATTAGAGGATTGACCTTGCCTTCTTTATGATGATTGTGTCTGAGATTAGACAAGAAGTTAGCAGGCCATGCTCGTTCAGGTCCCGGTTAAAACCTAGTAATGAAGCGAGAAAGCATGCTTCATTGCAGACAAATCACTCAGTCACCCATGCTTTGCTCGGAGGTACAATCGAAACAGCGAAAATCTTGCCGGCCCACGCTTCACTCATTCGAATCTAGAGCGAATGATGGGCGTTTGAATCTAGAGCGAATGAGGACAGGGGATGATTACTCTCTCCATAGTCCATACTTGTCACCACAGCCATTCCTTAGGAACTCCGGAAGTTTTATGTCGCATTTTGAACCATTGTCAGGTAGTCAGGATTGTCGTAGTCACTTGGAGGATTCGGTGCTGAACTAGCATGGATGTTTTCCATTGCGTCGCAATCCAAGACCCAAAGCAATCCTAATTGAGAAGCCAGGGGAGATCCCGTTTCCTTATGCTTTGACATCATTCTTGTTCAATTCAACACGCCAAGAGTCTCAGCCGGCCGTCTGTTTTGTAATACATTATACATGCGCTCTTGAGTTTGGGGAATCCGTCATAGTGCGAGCCGTCCCTCGAGTAGTCTTCGCTTACTTTTTCCATTCGAATTCTGCTCTGTTGACGTCCTTTCTTCCCGTCCTTTCCCACCACAAGCATAGGCCCAAGATTTTTCATTCGAATTTGGCAAACCTGGATCTGTTGTCCAGGCTTTTCCTGGTCAGGCCACGTAAGGATCTGATCTAGATTGCGAAATACGAAAAAGTTCATGCTCAATTGGCCTAGATGAGTGTGTTTGCTCATGACTTACCTGCCGCTGTGCGACCAAAATAAAATATCTCGTAGCCTCAAGGTATACTCACCTACCTTGAGCTTATTGTCATGTGAAAAGATATATTTCACCACCGGAATTAACATACACATGATATTGAGAATGCGCGAGTTGTGTCGTCTTTTATTCGAGATCTGGTATCAGCTCTTGTCGAATAGTTCGAATGCAAGATTCTTTAATCGGCGTTACGAATCGGACAATTGAAGATTTTGACGGTCAGAGTGTCCGATAAAGTTTACATTTTCATTAGCAAATGCAAAGATTAGTTCACGAAATCGGTTTAATTTAAAAGTGAGTGGGCAATTTCATGAGAAAATTTTATTTAACCGATTTCTTATGGCACCGCGACACTGTTCCAACTTCTAGATGGTTGTACGGCGTCGCATGATGGGTGGACGGTCTTGAGAAAATTCGTCTGCCATGAACAGAACGGCATAAACGACTTTGCGCGCCGAAGACGGAAGGCAATTCGATTGCCCGGCCGAAGTCAACACATACGCGTCGTTTCTTCTTCCTTATCTTCTTCTTCATCTCCGTGATCAGTCTTCATCTTCATCTTCTTCAATGGCGTCGATCTACACCTGCAAGGAGTGCGGGGCCAACCTCAACCTCAGCACCCTCCACCTTTACCCGCCGGATTTCTACTTCGAGGCCGGGAACAAGGACTCCCTCTCCTTCTCCGCCGTCGACGCCTCCAAGTTCCGGTTCGAGAAGGAGGACAAGATCAGGCCTTTCTTCGAGACCCTCAACTACTGGGGCATCCAGCGGAAGCGGACCAAGATCGTCTGCAACTCCTGCGGCCGCGTCGTCGGCCACATCTACGACGACGGGCCCCCAATGACGGACAGCCCCGGGCAGTTCCACATGGGGCCGAGCCAGGTGATCCCTAGGGCTCCGAGGTATAGGTTTAAGAACAAGGCTCTGCATGTGAGTTCTCAAACTTGAGAGAGTTTCCGAGTGTTCTTTTTTTGGGTGAAGGGTTAGGGCTTCAATATTGTTGTTGGTGGGGGAATTGGTATACGTAGATAGTATGGATTGGCTGGTTGTGCTATAAGGATTGCGTGAGTGTCAGAGAAGTGGAATGTGTAAAACAGAGGATCTGCGTTGCTGTTGTTCTATACTTGCTCAATAAAATCATAAATTCATTTACTGGTTCAGTGCAGTTACGCTATCTGATTTCTGCTTTTGCTCTACCTGGGATTGATTGATATTCTTATCTTGCAAATAGGAAGCATGGTGGGTGAAATATATGCTTTTTAATTCGGTGGGGTTTCATTATCTGATCTCTGCTTTTGCTTTCCCTGGGATCGGTTTAGATTCTTATCTTGCAGGTAGGAAGCATGGTTGGTGAAATCAATCCTTTTTTAATTCAGTCGAGTTTAGCTATCTGATTTCTACTTTTGCTTACCTGGGATTGGTTTAGATTCTTAAATGGCAGATAGGAAGCATGGTGGGTGAAACATACGCTTTGCAGTTCTCATAATCTCATTTGTTCTACTTGTGGTAGAAATCCATTTTAAACTGAGCTGCCCTGGGGGCACTGTTGTGCCATTATAACCATTTATGCGAGTGAATTGTCAAAAATAGTTTAGAGGCCGGGCTAATGCCTGTCCCTTTTTCTCCATGCGAGGTTGTATATTGTTCGATTTTTGTGGGAGGTCTTTGGAGCAAGAATACAACACTATCTCATAGATTGACTTTGAAAAACGAGATCACACTGAACTGAAGAAAAACAAGCCCTGTATTCTGTTGCTCTTGGCACTTCGGAGAACTCATAATATGGATGGGAAGTGCTTGATCTTTTATCCTTTATATATATGTATGGGGATAGATTTCTAGGTGGGATCTGATAATTTTGCATCTTGTGCTTGACTTATTCTAGGATGTACTGTTAATTTGTGGAGAAGGGACTGTTGTGAAGTAATGGGAGCTTGGGAACTAAACCCCTTTATCATGAGGGGGATACAGTTGAAAATTCTTTCAGGATCTGATTCTATATAAGTTAGCAGGAGTGTTTTATGTGGTTCTGAGTATCAGCATTGAGCAGTTACCGTGAAAAACTGCTCAATGCTGATGCATCATTTTGCTTCACTGTACCTATTCCTCACTTAGGCAAAGATATACTAAGGCCCATGAAGTCGCTCCATTGTAGTTTGTCTTGGCCAAAATAAAAAATGTTATGGACCAGTTAATACAGTTAATCTCAGAGTACTGAAGCAGATGTGGTGCATTTAATTCAAATAACCGCAACGTTCAGATCTGCTTTTCATCTTTGCGTCTTGTGTGCTTAATCAATTTAAACCATGGTTTGATTCACCAGACAATAACTGGATGGAATGGACTAATTTTTTTACTTGTTATTAATTGATCTGAGCAAATGGCAGTGCTGCGAAATGGTAATTTACTCTTACAATCTTCAATTCATGTCAAATTTCTCATGCTTGCTGCAGCATATCTATGTGAATGGTTTTTACACAGCATTAAGTAGTCTGTCGTGTCTTGGTCCATGTGATCTCCTCACTATCTCACATTGTCCCCTTATTAGACTGTAAATTCTGAACATGTACAATCAGTACTTTTCTCTAACTTGAGTCGCATGAATGTGGTTACGAGCCTTTCAGCCCAAGAGATGAGGTGGTGATGTTTGGGAAAAGAAAGTGCTACCCGACCACTACAGCAGATTGAATGATAGTCAAGAGCTGGTCAGGGCAAAATGATAAATATACATAAACCCACTGCGTTGTGGTCTTCTTTTAGTTCTGATGGCCGATGTAAAGCAACTAGCTCTATCAATTTTCCGAGATCCATCAGAAACAGCAAGTCCCTTTGCTCCCTGAACTGTGGTTGCGTCACCAATGTCTTCTGATTTCCACATTAAGTTATGGTGTTTTAAGAAAAGGTTTAGCAATTAGCATCAAGCAGACGTGTCTATTCTTAATAACTTGCCAGAGAAAAAGATTTAATTGTTGGCTTCGAGAACTCTGCTTGGCTTCGGACCTTCTGGGGTGACGGGGAAAGTTCTGGGGCTCGTTAAAAAGCCCTCCAGAAAGAAACGCGTACTATGCTGCGCTTGGCGTTTGCTTGGGGCTGGGCACTTCAAGACTTAAGTTCACTGAATATTCTCGAAGAAGTTG
Source organism: Melaleuca quinquenervia (assembly GCA_030064385.1). Taxonomy (NCBI): domain Eukaryota; kingdom Viridiplantae; phylum Streptophyta; class Magnoliopsida; order Myrtales; family Myrtaceae; genus Melaleuca; species Melaleuca quinquenervia. Next base: position 17,315,754 of record CM057727.1, on the reverse strand, counting down.
GCTTATTATTTACCTTCCATTCTCGGATGGGCAACAAGCAGGTCACCATGTTTCATGCTTTTGAGCTTTTGGTTGGTCCTATCATGAAAAGGTATAAACATTTCCGTCTGAAACTGTTCTGCTCGACAAGACCAGTCATAGCAGGAAGCTCACTGGTGAAAAATACCAGGTCGGAACTCCTTCAAAAGAATCCCAGCAGCAGCAGGTAAGATGGGAGAACTCATCCAATGCCAGATCGTGTGGACTTGCTTTCGTTTTGACTTTTGCAGGAATGTTCAATAGTCTCTCGTGAACTTTCCCGGCGGAAGCGCCTATCTCTCCTCCGCTACGTGTCCGAGGCAAAGTTTAATCGTTATCGTTGACTTTTTCATGCCTTCTCCTCAATTTTTGTTTTTTTGGGGGGCCCCTTTTATGAGTTAGGCAGGCGTAGAAGTAGATTGGGGAAGTAACCAAAGCCTCTTCACGGTGAGCCTATCAAGAAAAGGCCCCGCCCTATGAATGGACCATCGCTGGATCCCGCCATTATGCCGCAGCTCGTAGCGCGACCCGAATGCGAATTTAGAGGTATGTGGTCTTTATACATGAAATTCACGATTACCCTTTTTATTAAAAGTAGAGAATTAATAAGGACGCATCGAAATTAAGAGCCATCCTACGCAAATTTAGAAAATCATGAGCTCGATAATGTTACGCGAACACATCATAACTTTAATTCGGAGCAAAAAAAAATAAAAACAACTTTAATTACTTATCAACTTACCAAAAAATGCATCGAATCCGTCCGATGGGTTAAGGCAAGTGGATGCCATGTTGAATTAATCTATGCAATTACAGGAGTGTATCCTGATCGTCAATCACGTATCAATGATTTCTTTTCTAAATATAAAAATCGAAGGCATAGCACGGCCATCCTCATCCAGCGACATGGAAACATTAAAGAAGACAACGCAGTCGGTGTAGAGAAGATTCAAACTTCAACAGTTGCTGGCCATGCCGGTGCCACCTCTCCGCACATCGCTTACGTAAGAATTTCCCGAGTCGTCGCTTCCCCAGATCTCGCTCCGCCTCTCTCTCTCTCTCTCTCTCTCCACCGGAATCGAGCCCGGCATTCTCGCGAAAGCGACTTCCGATGGCGAAGCAGAGGGCCTCCCGGTTCCCCTCACGCAAGTCGTCGGCGGCGGCGGCGTCGTCCTCGACCCTGATCCTCACGCTCCTCGTCATGTTCTCCTTCGTCGTTCTGATCCTCCTCGCCCTCGGGATCCTTTCGGTGCCCGGCAGCTCCTCCTCCGGCGACAGGCCGAAACCGAACGATCTGGCCTCGATCGTGAGGAACACTGTCGATAGGTGTGGGATTCTGTTTATATTTCTCTGTGATTTGGTTTCGATTGCGTTCTGGTGTGTGGCGGAATGTGACTGAGTGGAGTCGAATTGTCTCCGTGACGTTGCAGGAGTAAGGGGGATGAAGGTCAAGGAGAGCAGTGGGTGGAGGTCATATCGTGGGAGCCTAGAGCTTTCGTGTATCACAACTTTTTGGTGAGTCTTCGTTTACCTAGTCGCTGTTTGGAAATGTCTCTATTCTTCTTCTTGAGGGGTCCTGATTACGATTTGGATCGTTGCAATATGCATCGACGTGAGAGATTCAATGGCTTAAGGAAGGCTAGATGTCTATGCCGATGCTGTTGTATAAGAGGCTATTAGTAACTCTGGTAGGATTAATTTTATTGCTCACAGTTTCTTTTTGTGGCATGTCGTTTAGGTGAAATATGCATTGGCATAATCATCGTATGGTTTCTTCAGTCTCTTGATTGCTGTGAGCAATCGTGGATGCATTGTGATGGAATGCTATGCGATTCTCAAAAAATTTCTCTTCCACTAGTTCAGTGGAATATTAAAAGGACAATGCCTTCCCAGGAATAGAGACAATAAGGACAAATGTCTACACAGAACTTGGAGTTTTTCTTGTTGAGTCATTCTACCCTGAGTCAGTGCTTTCCCCATTTCATGCGCTGGGTTTTTGTGCCCTTAATGAGCAATTAATTTGTATTACATCTTCCATCACAAACTGCCTTCATGAGCTTAAATTGGCAGAAAATTGTCATTTCTATTGAGGTCTATGACTGGCAAGTCCATTTGCACATCATGACTCTACACCCTTTGCCTGTTTGCAGTCTAAGAAAGAATGTGAATACCTCATTGAACTTGCAACGCCTCATATGGAGAAGTCAACTGTGGTAGATAGTGAAACTGGCAAGAGTAGAGATAGCAGGTATGGACCCGAAATTTTCCATAATCAGTGGTGCATGAACAAAATTCGAATCGCCAAGTCCTGTGAGTTTGAATTGTTAGCTGTACTTAATCACAAGAAGCTTCTACTTCCTCATATAGGGTTCGTACGAGTTCTGGAACATTTCTGGCAAGAGGACGTGATAAAATAATTAGAGATATCGAGAAAAGAATTGCAGATTTCACCTTCATACCTGTAGGTAAGAGGCCGAGCTGCATTAAGGTTTTGCACTGGTGGATATCCATTTCAACATTTTTCTTGGCTGCCACCAAGTTTCAGAGTGTTATTTATTATCCGTTCCGTTGTTGCTTCTTCCTTGCTTTCCTGTTTTTAGCTTCATGAAGAGATGCTTTTGTGGAACCACAAGAGTAATTTAGTACAGTAAACTCCTGTTTTTGGGTACGGGCTAAAAATGAGCTCCCGTATTTTGGTAATTATCCCAAGAATTACAGATGTGGAGAGGAAAATGTCTATCTAATTGAATGGTCAGACTAGCTCCTGACATTTACCAACATTGGGTGCTCCTTTCGAAAACCGAAAAAGAGAAAGAGAAAAAAAATTAAGAAGAATGAAGGTAGCACTTGTATTTCTCAGCCTTGTTAGAGCATTCTTTTGGAAATTTAGAGGATTTTGCGCTCATGAAAATTATGAGCTAGCTGTTGTATGTGTACATAGAGCTACATGTGGAGAAATTTTGAGACTCAATGATTTGAACGTGCTAATTCATTTGGTTACTGTTAGCAAGGAGATCTGTTGATATTATTCATTAAGTAGATGTTACTATAACATTGCTTTTTGTTACTTTATGCCTCCTTAAATATCTTTTGGACTTTATCTAGATATAAGCCTTAATCATTTGACAATTCCAAATCCAGAGCATGGAGAAGGACTTCAAATTCTTCACTACGAAGTTGGGCAGAAGTATGAGCCACACTTTGATTACTTCCTCGATGAATATAATACCAGGAATGGTGGTCAGCGCATGGCTACACTTCTCATGTACCTGTAAGTAGATTGTTTGCATCTTTTGTATTGTTGATCCCGAGATCTTCCTGGCTGTCTTGGTCAATATTTCATTATCCTTTACTTCTCTGTTGGCTCTATAATACAGTTCAGATGTTGAGGAAGGAGGTGAGACAGTTTTCCCCGCTGCCAAAGGGAATTTTAGTTCTGTTCCTTGGTGGAATGAGCTATCTGATTGTGGGAAGGAGGGTTTATCTGTTAAACCAAAGATGGGGGATGCCTTGCTCTTCTGGAGCATGAGACCTGATGCCACATTGGATGAATCTAGTTTGCACGGTCAGTTGTAACTCTTGCTGATCAGGTTGTGAGAATGATTTCATCATCAATGATGAGAATGCTGGCACTAGAAGGGCTCTTTTCCTGTGCACCTGCATTCCTCCTATTAAAATCTAAAAACTGGAAATTGAGTCTTTTATTCCAAAGCCATTTTTTTTTCTAACCTGGCACCATCGAATACTGACTGAGAGAAACTCTCATCCCTTTGCTTTCAGGTGGTTGCCCTGTCATTAAGGGTAATAAGTGGTCATCTACCAAATGGATGCGTATCCATGAGTACAAAGTCTGAATTCTCATATGGAAGGTGAGCAATTTGCTTGTCACAGATGCACCTTTTAATTAACATTGTAACATAAGCATATTGTCTAGCAGAATAAAACTTGTGAAAGCAAAAGCATCCAAGACCTATGTATCCTGACGAATGGCAGTCATAAGATTGTGCCTTTGTTTCCCTGCATTCTGTGAACCTGAATCTTTCAGATTTTGAGATTTGCGGGTTTTTGGACAAGTGCTCAACCTTGACTTTTCAAACTGTCGGACTTAATAATGTTTCTGATGCAGAATATTCTTTGGTCAACTTCCTTTTTGTTTCATTGCGAATAAGACTGAAAACTGATAATCTTGGAAAGCTGATGATTAAATTCTGCCCATTGCTTCATCTGGTTTCTTAGCATTCTAAAAGATACCCTGCTGATGGCAACTTCTTTTGTGTCATGCTGTTATATTACTTTCACCTGAAGAAGGGACTTTGGTCCTTGATGCACAACTGATCACTTTGACCGCTAAAATACATTGTCCTATGTACTTGTAGGCTCAACGAAGTTCGTGAAGTGATGCTGTCATCATACCAGAAAGTCTTAAGATGAATCATTATTCTTTGCGTTTCAGCTGCATTTGTGGTCCTCTGCCAGCAGACAATCCCTCCATGTTGTAGCTCTTGGTTCATCGCCTCTGTGCTGACTGCGAGTATTCTTATTGTTGTAACATGAGATAGAGCTGTAGAAATGACACAACAGGAAGATAAGTCGTTTCCTCTTTTTGTTATATTAAAATTTTCTCCTTAGAAGGAACTGGGGTGCTTGAGATGCTGACGAGAATGATCAAGGTGCCAAATTTGAGGTGTTATATTTATCTTCTTTTGTTACTCAGTTTGACGGCATCAACCTTCTTTATACTTGGACTCCGCGTGTTTCTTCACACTGCTCGTATGCATGCTACTACTGATACAAGTTCAGATACATACTATGGAACAAAAGTACGTTGTGCATAGAATACTCAAACTGTCCCAACTTTAATCATGTCTGATCCCATAAATATGTACCAATTTGCATATGCCTCTCTCTGTGCCCTTAATACTTGCTGTTCTTACGAACCACATGAAATTGGTCACTTCCACTTGCTTCCCATGAAGCCTTGAATAGCCTCCACAAGCACAGGAAACTCTTTCATGATTGTCTTCCTCTTTTGGCTAAACATCGCTCCTAGGTTTAGTTCAAGATCGATGGATGTCCATTCCATAACTTATGACATCGTGTTTGATTCCCATGTCCAATAAATACACGTGTCGAATTTCCAGTTTCCATAACACGGGGGTTATCAGTCTCTGTGCTTATCCTCGACTAAGTTCCGTATGACATATTGCAGAATACCACCGTGATCAAAATAAGCTAGCTCCACCTGCACAAGCCATGGGTAGATTCAACATACAAGAATATAGACCAAGTGTAGATGAATGGCTGAAGTATAACTTGAGATTTCCAGTTACCTCAGTGTCGAAGCGCAATGTACATGTGAATGACTTGCCGTTGTCCGTAGCTACTTCCACATCTTGACCAGGTTTCAATTCACTCACTTTGTTCGGAAGGTCGATCTTGTATTTTTCGTGGCCATTCAGCTCAAGAGTCTCGGCGTCTTCTCCAGGTTTGAAACAGAGCGGGATGATTCCCATTCCAACTAGATTGCTGCGGTGAATTTGCTCGAAACTCTTTGCTATGACCGCTTTCACCCCCTAAATTTTATATCGCTGCAAGGTTACCAGAGGTAATGGCAAAAGCATATAATCTGGAAAAAGAAGAGTTCTCTGAAAATATGCGCACCAGTAACATCGGACCCTTGGCGGCTCCATCCCGGGAACTCCCTATACCGTACTCAGAACCAGCCAAAACAATAGTTTCCTGACCCTCATGCTTGTATCTCTGAGAAAGAAGGTAATGCATGCAAAGTGAAGCTGTCGAAAGGAGCAGTTAACAGCAAGAATACAGCTATTAATGACGTTGACGGCTTGACTTAGGACAGACAAATAGCATCCTCAAATGTATGACAACGCACGTAAGTATTTGAGGAAGGTTTTGGAGTCTTTCCTAGGTAAATTTCACTGCGAAGTCTCACGTAGTCGAGCATTTATCAGCTCAAGCTGCAGAAGTTAATAGACATATGCGAGTGAAAAGTTACCATAGCAGCATCAAACACGTGCATCTTTTCCCCGCTGGGGATGTGGATCGTCCTAGGCCCGACTTCTCCTTCCAGGAGCTTGTTGACAATCCGGATATTGGCAAAAGTGCCCCTCGCCATCACCTCGTAGTTGCCACGGCGACTCCCGTAAGAGTTGAAGTCTCTCCTATCCACCCCGTGTTCCACCAGGTACTTAGCAGCAGGACTGTCCTTGTGGATGCTGCCGGATGGCGATATGTGGTCGGTCGTGACGCTGTCTCCAAAAAAGAGCAAGCAATATGCGTCTTTCACGCTGCGGGGGCCCAGAGGTGCCGTCGTCATATCGTCAAAGAAAGGCGGCTTAAGAATGTAAGTCGAGGTGGGGTCCCACGAGTAAAGAGTTCCAGAAGGTACGTGTAATCCATTCCACAGAGGATTACCTTCGGTCATCGCATCATATGTGACCCTGAACATATCTGGAAGCACATTCGACTGCACAGCCTGCATTACAGCAGAACCAAAGAAATAGAAGGGCCAATAATATTGAGTTCCTCCTTATATTGTCAATTCCGGAGTGAAGATTCAAGTCACACTTCAAGGTTTTTAAATCAGGCCAGTTGCTCACATTTGCGATTTCTTCGTTTGTTGGCCAAATGTCCTTCAAAAATACACTTCTTCCGTCTTTTCCGTGTCCGAGGGGTTCTGTCTCAAGATCAATGTCAACCTGCCGGAAAAAAAAAATCATCTTCAGGATACAATGGCCAGTTAGCCACTGGATTGTCAATACTTTTTATTACAGTGGGTGAATAAAAAGTATTGATCTAGTTGGCATGGCCAGCAGCAACCACTTTTGTCAAGTGGTGAAGACTGGGCTCTAAGTCTCATATAAGCACTCCTCATCTTACCCCAACGGAAAAAGAGGAATCAAACCAACAAAATACATACAGTGCCGGCAAGAGCATAGGCAACCACAAGGGGAGGAGAAGCTAGGTAATTAGCCCGCGTAAGGGGATGCACGCGGCCCTCAAAATTCCTGTTTCCAGAAAGCACAGCTGCTGCAACAATATCTGATTGTTGGAGAGCAACACTGGCTCTTCAGAAGGCATACTTAGGGAAGAAATAGTTGAAACCAAGAGAAGGGATGAGGAGAGAGATCACCATTATCGGTAATGGCAGAAGCAACAGCCTCATGGAGATCTCCCGAGTTCCCAATGCATGTGGTGCATCCGTAGCCAACTGTGTAAAAGCCCAGCTGATCCAAGTACTTCTGCAAGCCACTGCGGCAAGGAGACTTTAGTCAAGTGTGTATATAACTGAGTTTCTGGGGAGACAATTTGCAGATTGAAGTATGTGCACCTCTTTTTCAGATATTTGGTTACTACTCCTGAACCCGGAGCAAGACTTGTCTTGATCCATGGTTGAACCTGCCAGAATATTCTAATTAGAAAATCAACTGGTCTTAATTCTCCGAGCAAATGTCTTATCATAGTCACCTTTTATGTATAAAATCACTCAAGGATCTCTACATAAGACAGGCAAATTCCTCTTCCAAAATTTTTAACAGAAAGAGGAAAAGCTAGATAAGAACAACCTCTAACCTCTAATCCTAATTCACAGGCCTTCTTAGCAAGCAAAGCAGCCCCAAGCATCACGCTAGGATTTGAGGTATTAGTACAACTGGTAATAGCTGCTATGACAACATCCCCATGCCTAAGCTTTTCTTGAGTCCCATTGAACATGAACTCCGCAATCTTGCTCTGGGATTCCACTGGTATTGCAAATCCCTGAAATGTATATTCCGAAGTGAGCCAACTTAGCTTGAGATGGAACGAAATATGAAAGACCAAAACGTATTTCCAACATTTGAAGTATCAATGTTCGACATTGCAGAATTCTTTCCAAAGAGGACTTTGCTGCTGCTTGATGGCGATGTTCTTGGAAAATCTGAGAGGCCTTATTACCATTGAACAAGCTAAGTATGTGGCATAGCGGTTGTAAGAAACCAAAAATTGGTATAAGAGCATGAAAAAGAGCACCTTAAATCCTACTTTATTGTTCAGGCATGCATGCCAGTCCGCCTTCATTTCTTTCAAGAGAACCCGATCGTGGGGCCTGAAACAACCTAATTCTCATTAGAAGAAGACAGAGCTACGAAATATGCACTTATAAATGTCATGAACATTCATCGGATTGTACCTCTTTGGCCCTGATACAGAGGGTTCGACATCTTTAAGATCGAGCTCTAGATAAGAGGAGAAAACTCTCTCTGCTGGAGGCTTTGTTTATACAGAACTCCAGTCAGAAACGGCCAATACTGATAAGTCTAGCACAATGAAATTGCATAAAAAGCTTTCTCTTTACCTCGCCATAGTCCACAAACATGTTATTAGCCCGCAGATAAGACTCTATCATGGAAACCTACACAGTAAGCTCTGATGTCACAATGAGGAAGTACTAAAGCTTCTCAGACGATAGTTTGGAAATAACATACAGCTTCATCACTCCTTCCAGCCAACTTGAGGTACTGTAGAGTGACATGATCCACTGGAAAGAATCCCATGGTCGCACCATATTCCGGAGACATGTTAGCTATCGTGGCACGATCTGCCAAAGATAGTTCACTCATGCCTTCTCCTACAGAGTGGGATGGCACAAATATTATTATATAGGAAGAAATGCACCCAGAAAGGAGCAAAATACGCATCGTCGGACGAGGGAACTTAAGTTTATACCGTAGAACTCCACAAATTTGCCAACAACACCGTGCTTCCGCAGCATTTGTGTTACTGTCAACACCAAGTCAGTGGCCGTCACACCTTCTCGCAGTTCTCCCAATAATCTAAATCCAACCACCCCAGGAAGAACCATACTCATTGGCTGCATAAGCAGTAGGAAGGGGTGGTTCAAGCAAAAGTGGGTGTAGCAATCATCAACTTACGACTGTGAGAGTAAAATTTCAGCAAAAATCGTTGACTTCGAGAGACTAGTTGCATCTTTTAAAGACTGCAAAAGTGATCCCAGGAGAGCGGCACAGGACTCTGTACCTGTCCAAGCATCGCAGCTTCAGCTTCTATTCCACCAACTCCCCAGCCAGCAACTCCCAACCCATCTATCATGGTCGTATGCGAATCAGTGCCAATGACACTATCAGGGTATAAAATGCCATTGGTATTAAACACGACTCTGCCAAGGTATTCCAAATTAACCTGCACATCAGATTTAACAAAGTCAATTTTTGTCTAGACAGAGTACACTAAAGGAAGAGTAGATTAAATCGAGTCTCTGAGGACTAGTGTGCTCAACATAGTACACCATACTTGGTGGTATAGCAAAAAGTTAGTTATTTCTTTCTGACTCCCAGAAAAAGCAAGCATTATCTTGTAAAACCTGGTGGACGATCCCGCCTCCGGGCGGAAGAACGAGCATGTTGTGGAATGCAATGGCTCCCCACTTGAGAAAACTGAATCTCTCTTTGTTACGTTCAAACTCGAGTTCCATATTGGCTTGCACTGCATTTTCTGACCTTACTACATCAGCTTGAACTGAGTGGTCAATTACAAGATCTACCGGAACCTGCATAACATAATCTGTCAGCTTTCTTAAGTATCTAGATGAAGGCTCAAAGAGTTTGTCCTCTACACATCCGATTATCAAAATTAGCCTACTCGTTATCCCCTTTTGGCTTTTGGGTTCCATAGTGAGAGAAAAACTGGTTTAGTGCGGGCACACATTGCGTACCATCGGATTAATTTTTTCTGGGTCTCCTCCAAGGTTCTTGATGGCATCGCGCATGCAAGCCAGATCTACAAGAGCAGGCACTCCTGTAAAATCCTGAACAAAAAGATAACGGCCATCATAAAATGCAGTAAATAAAAAGTCTTGAGATAATCTCAATTAACTTGTGAACAATATTCACCTGTAGCAATACTCTAGCTGGCATGAAAGGAATTTCAACCTGCTTTGAAGAAGTACTCTCCCAATCGATGATTTTCTCAACATCATCACGTTTGACCCGAAACTCATCACAGTTTCTGATTGCCGATTCAAGGAGGACTTTGATTGACATCGGAAGCCTATCTGCATAGTCAGAACTAACTCTCAGTCAGCACCTAACCTGCCACACATTGGTTTTTGTTCTCAAGGGTACAATTTCAGAATATTGAAACTCGAAAGGCCAAAAAGGAGACAAATTTCTGGAGGCAGAACTTCCCATGGTTCTGATCTATTTAAATGTGCTAATCAACAGAGCTAAGCAGATGATTCTGTATCCAACATAATACAATATGCATTGACAGTTGATACAAACACAGTTAAGAGTTTTTGCAATGAAAAAGGCGCATGACTAACCGAAACAGCAAAACCTGCACCAATTGGCCCGCTTGGCCTACCTTTCACGTAGCTCGATTCCTCCTCATTTGTTCAAATTATTGAATTTATGTAAGGAACGAAGGGATGTGATGAATAGTAACTATGGCCAACAAAAATGACAAAATTTTTGCTCCTATTCGTTTCAGATGTGACTGGAAATTTAAAACACTGTCATCTTCGTACAAACATCGATGCTAACGAATCATCAGCAACTAAGACATGCATAAAACAGAAGACAAAGTGGGACTTGACCTATTCGAGGGTCATCAAGAGCTGGCAAAGCGTAGTACTTGCCAAACTCACCACCACCAGGCTTCTCAAGCGTCCTCAATATGCTTTTCTTGAATGGATTCTCACTCCCTGCATCAACAAATAAAAACGGACCAAAAGCAAATAAACGAAAGAACTCGTTAATCACACAAAGGAACGTGCTTAATTCATCTAAAGAAGTTGACAGAAAACGGTTGAAACACATGGCGGGTCACATTTCTCAAAGATTACCCATGATCGAATTTGACACACCAGCTGCGTCTGCGAGAGAAAGAGAGAGGTTGAAGCTGGGCGTGTTCAAAGTTGCGTTTCAGATGAAGCGGTGAGTTCTTGTTGTGATGTCTACTGCAGGCGCAATGTAAGCCGAGAGTGACTTGTTGAGCTCTTATGCGAGGTTCTTCCTGAGCGAGACACGCAACCGATCATGACAAAATCACAGTTAACAGAGTGCTCTTCGACATCTACTCCGCAATCACGTATTTCCAACATCTGTACTTCAAATTGTTCCTGCATGCAAATCTCGTACGCACTCCATGATAAGCATCATTTGTTTCTTATTCATTTACTTTTGGCTATTTCGTGGAGCTAAAAAGCACAACGTAAATGGCCATAAAACATAGCCCGTTAACAATTGTTCCTTTTTTTTTTTTCTTTTTTTGCTTTTAAGACATAGAAAGTGTAATCTTTTATTTTCTCTTCAAAGTTTAGAATGTAAAAAGTAAAAAAGCTTCCCCTTGATTAATGTGTCAACATTCATATAATAAAATTTACAAACATTTCAGGTGACCAAAAGCCCACTAATGGTAATTCCACATGGACCCATGACCAAAAAGCAATTAGAAGAAAGAAGTCGTGCCTTCACCAATGGCTAAGGCCTAAACATTAGGGCCTCCTATTTTTAAAATGAATTATGAACATTTGAGACTTTAAATGTAATATAAGGAGCAACATGGAATTTCTAGAAAAATAGAAGGAATCGAGCTATTAAAACACGTCTCTTGTCATTTGCGTTGACTTTTACTAAATCGCAACACCAAGGGCTTTTGTGTCAAAATTGCTCCACTCTTATGTGTTCATTCAACAAATTCAACAAAAATAAATAGTTCTCACTCAGCAAATTTGATACAAGGATCACAGGACTGCGTCGGGGTTTTATTTTCTTAGCTTATAAATGATGTCGTGATTCAGGAAAAAATCGCAATCGATGACCGCAAATTCCCAAATCAGAAAATTTACTTCCCGGATGTCTAAATTGTACATCACCTAATAGATTAAATCAATGCATTGCCTTATCATCGTGATCCTCTTTATGTAGATTGACCGGCGATGAGTCCCTACGCAGACGGCATGTTCTTTTAGCTCTTAATAATATTATATTCTTACTCATTAATTATCAAACAGGATAGTTATGTGTGACATCTTGTTTAAATTAATGTGAACAGTTCACCAAACCTTCTTTCTTTAATCAATAGTCTTCAAGAAGTATGATCAAAAGGGTAAGTCCGAAAACGTAAGATCGGTGTATGCGCATGCTCACCAGGTTCTCTCTATGCTCTCATGGCAAACATTTAATAAAACTTCAAATATTAGTAAGCAGTCTCTCTCTCTCTCTCTCTCTCTCTGAAACATTAATTTAATATATTTTTTACTGGTAATGGAAATTATAAAATCATATCTTTTCATAAATTATCTCGCTCAAACTCATAGAAGTGAAGTATTTTTATGAATTTGATACATCATCATGCCACATTAACTCTAAAGTATCCAACCTTTTATTTAACAAGAAAGATATATAACTTATAGAGTAAACACGATAATTTTTTGTACTAATAAATGAAATGCATAGGTCGTGGTGCATCTTGTGATTTGTTGATCGTTCTTTGCATTTCTTAATAAACGGAACCCAATATATAAAGTTTGGTTGATCACATTATTATAGCTTCGAAAGTTTGGCTACGCGATTGATTTATCATTGAAATTGCGAGCAAGAGTTGAAAGATCATCAAAGGAGTAGGCCTTTTATGAAAGTAGGGCCGAGTCAATGCTAGAAGGGACCTGCAAGCAACGTCACAAAACTTTCAAGAGAAAAGGTTGCAAATTCGATGGATCGATCCGACCACGTCGGCAGAATAGATTTGTTTACAAGAAAAGAGTACATGTCTGGAGCTCGGTGGAAATAATGGCTGGAGTCGGGGATGTCGCATCCGGTTTTAAGATGTCGGGAAGTGGATTCGCAAGAGGTAGCCAAGATTCGGTGAGAGCAAGATGGAATTCTCACGAGGATGGAGGAAAAAAGAAGACACTCTCTCTCACACGGGGGAGAACCAAACAGAGGCTTGTGGACCGCATGAAATTGGCCGTGGAGAAAGAAAGATAGGCGGACCTCAAAGCTGGCTGGTACAACCAAGCATCATCCTTTGTGGCCAACCGCATGGTCCAAGAACGACCAAACGAAAACCCATCGACAAAAGCTTCCCTTTTTCCTTTCTGCATCTGGGAAAAACGAGTGATCCCGTAGTCAAGATCCATCAGCTGTTTCGTCCGGTTCGTGCTCTAATCTGTGTGCTCGTCAAAATTTTTCAAAGGAAGCTTCTTCTCCCCCCCTGCTTTCCCCTTTTTTCTCTCGTGTTTCTTGAATTCATCACGAGAGAGAGAGAGAGAGAGAGAGAGAGAGAGTAGAAAGACAGTTCTTGGAAGAAAACGGGTGGAGGGAGTTTTTTATTACCGATAAAGAAACCGAGACCAGAAAAAAAAGGGAAGACATTGCATTTTAATGCAGGTAGGTCGACGGGGTCTCTTTTTGTTGTCTCTTTAGGGGGGGGGGGGGGGGGGGGGGGGTGGGGGGCTTAAGCGTGCGCATCTCGTCTTCCTGTAATATAAAACCCTGTCATGTGAAGCTCCGACCTTTGATGTATCACGAGCACACCCATTAATGTTCGACGAAGGGGAATGGAGTTTTATGAGCACCCATCGCCTCGGTTCAATCTGCCGTCCAGCTTCGTAGCTGCGGATCTCGTCGAAAGGGTCAAGGAGATGTGCAGTGTGGCAGTCTCTGCAATTCTGGGCAACTTCTTCTCCGCGATCTTCACGTTTTTCTTCGCGGTTGGTGAGTTTGTTTCTCTTGATTTGTCCCCTGTGGCCTTCTTTTGTGGTTCCTTGTTTCCATCGAAGCGTTTCTTGATTTTGTTATGCGTTCATGGATTGTTGGCCAATGACTGTATCTCCCCCCTCGGAGTTGGCTCATCTGATAATTTCGTCTGTTCTCTGCAATTTTGGGAAGGAGTGTTTTTTATGCATTTTTTTCTAAATTTTGTGTCCCTTTCTGATGTCGATCAACGGTGTCTGGATCAAGAAGGGACATCTGTGATTTAAATACTTATTAATGACGCCAAGTCTGGTAATGTTGTGCGTGGAAAAGAGAAGAGTTTGTCAGAAAGAGAAGTGCTTGGAGGTGTTCTAATGAAGCTTGATGCATCCGAGTACGAGTGGCTTCAATGAATTCAAAACATGACATGATGCAATACTGTGTGCTTTACCTTTCTTTACACTGAAAAGGATGAAAACCATATTACTGCAGTGGGTACCTTACTTGGAGCGATGACCGGAGCTTTGATCGGCCAAGAGACAGAGAGCGGATTCATTCGAGGTGCCGCAGTTGGAGCCATATCCGGGGCTGTCTTCTCTATTGAAGTCTTTGAGTATTCCCTTCTTCTCTGGCAATCAGATGAATCCGGTGTGAGGTGTCTTCTTTATTTGGTGCGTCGCTTAGCTTCATACTCGGATTAAAGATGCAATTGAGCTCTACCATTTAATTTCATCCTAAACAGATTGCACTGACCATCATTTATCCTGGCCTCCTCCCTGTTGCAGATTGACGTCATCACAAGCCTTTTAAGTGGCAGACTTGTTCGCGAGCGCATTGGCCCCGCTATGCTGAGTGCCGTGCAAAATCAGGTACCTCAGATGAGATTTGGCATTAGCAGCGATGATTTAAATTGCTAGGCTGAGGATTACAAAAATCAGTACTCATTATGTCAATGAATTTGATTTTAGATGAGCGCTGTGGAACCAAGATTTGAGGAGGTTCAGAACATTTTCGACACCGGCACCAATGGGGCAAGAGGTTTGCCTGGAGATTCAGTCGAAAAGATACCCAAAATTGTGATTACTAATGATAATAACGTCGATTCTTCTGGGGAGAAAGTCTCTTGTTCAGTTTGCCTTCAGGTATATCTCATTAGTCTTACATGTAGGGGCTTTTGCTTTTGGCCATGAAATAGATAGAGCTAGGAGGGCCATAAATCACAAGAAACTCATCAGACTTGACTCTGCCTGCCATATGCAATTCCAGGACTTTCAGCTTGGAGAGATGGTTCGATGCTTGCCTCATTGTCGTCACTTGTTCCATCTACCTTGCATCGATAAATGGCTCAGCAGACACGGCTCTTGCCCATTGTGCCGAAGGGATCTTTAATTTTGTAAATTCTATACCGAGGAAGGAGTAGCTATCTTCATCTCCCATTCTGATTCTCTTCATTGCTTGTTTTTATTTGGCCTTTCTTAGCGAGGTAGTGACTATGTCCGAGTTTTGCTGAGTTGCTCTGGTCGTGTCAGCATACTACATTCCCATTAGATGGTTTTGTATGACTCTATGTACATAATTTTGATCTCCTACTTTGATTCTCATGGTATGCGAATATCTCCCTATCCTGATATTTGAGAAAAACTTGTATTGAAAGAATGAACCTCCAATGGGGGGATAAGGTGATGGCGGTGCAGTAAATTTAAGTATCTGCTTTATGATGTAGTTTTGCATGTCGAGATTCAATACTTGAGCACCTCAATGGGTGACACACGTGCCACAGTGGCCGGGACAAAAGGTTCGTGAATGGAACGCCAAGCGGCTCTAGATTCAGGGTTAACATTCGATCCAGAGGCTCGTCAGAATTAAATCGTGTGACAAGAGCCATGGTGCCTAAGTTTCTGCTCATTCACATCTGGAGCATCAGTAGCGAAGCAGCAAATCAAGAATGTCCGCAACATGTCCAGGCTTGAAATGCAAATTAGATGGCGGGAGGAAAAGATCGTTTGGCCGTCAAAGAACCCCGTGGAGTGTGCGTTACTTTGCCCACTAAAGTAACTCAGAGCACACTCTGCAGCCATCAAAGTATGGCGTGTGGATATGAATTGAAGATTTTGCTTCCGCAATAGCCTCCAAAAGCCGTTTCTCGCGCGCACGGCAATAGAAGAAACTTGGGGTCGGCTCTGTACTACCGTGTTAGACATGACAAATGACACAGGAACCTTGTGATTTTGCGCTTCATTTCTTGGCTCGGTTGCAACAGCACCATTTCTTTCTTTCGTCCCGCGATTGTTGGAGAATGTTATGCCCAATTCATGTGATAAGCTCTTCGCAGAAGAAAATTTTTTCACAGTAATCCGGAGCATAACTGAGCAACCAGCAAACTAGTTCTTTTCTTTTTCTCCCTCTTATCGATGCTTTCTCGCTCTACATGTAGATAAACTTCAGTGTCGGTATCGAAGCTGTCGATTTTGTTCTCCTTTCCCCTACCCAAGAAAAACAAATTTCCCAGGTTGCAATGTTCGTTGCACCACATGGGACAACTTGTCCTAGGCTTGTAAGAGGAACACGAGGTGCGTTTGATTTAACATTTGAAAAACTTCTTTGTGTCAAAATGGGTCACTGATGACCTCAGGCAACAGGCAACAACCGCCAAGGTCATGCTACCTCGGGCTTTATTACACGACCCTGAGCAACAATTATCAAGGTTGCGCAACCTCAGGCCTTATGTAGGTCGCGCTCCCCGAGGTACCTCACTTAGATCACACTACCCGAGACGGTGGACGACAATCACTGATGTCATGCGACCTTAGGCTTTGTTGCCTAGAGTCGCCCAAGACTATGCAACCTTAGTTAAAACGTTGACGAATGAAATGATTTTTCTAATAAAAAATTAAAAATTTACAGCCAAAAACCCTTTGTAAATTTTGTTTTGCCAAACAAAACATAAACTCAAAGTTATTTAATAAATGAGTTTTTCCAAATACAATCTGCATTTCCCCAAGCAAATCTAGCTTTCAACATTTACATTGCACCCGACGCCCATCTCCAAAGTTGAATCAAACACATCCACAATGTTTCAGAAAATTGATGGTCCAGAAAGATCTGAATTCCGTAAGGAGTAAGGACCCCAATCCAAGAACAGACTGAACACTGAATGCCAGTGCCAGAGACTCGTCCTCGTCATGGCTATGCCCATGACCCTTGAGCCACCAGCTCGGGCACTTCTCTGATTAGCCCTATCTACCACCATTAGTATCTTGTCCTTCTTCCCGACTTGACATTCTTGCCCGGCTTTCGCGACACTTTCTGTTATGAAAGAACAACGTAAGAAGAAACCGGCAATACTAACCAATAGAATCAAACCCTGAATGATCTTGCTCAATTCGTGCCGTGCAATAACATTTTTAACAATCTGCCGTCTAAAGTTGGTCATATCTCCACGAGTTTGTATACGTTCAACGAAGTGGTATATATACAACTGCCGATGCTGATCCAGTACCTTTCCTTAAACTCAGTCCCACCACGACGGGATCTGAAGGTCTCCTAGGAGGTGTTGCTAGCAGATTTACTGAAGCAGACTCGTCACTACCCAGATAAATAGTTTCATGCGACTCAAAAGAACAGCAAGAACTGGCCTCAAGACGGGACATTGATCATTCAAAATCCCATGTTTGGCTTCGACCCTCATGCTCTGTCTTTTATGGATATGCGGGGAGGGTGCTCATACATGTAAATCGACACAATGGCTCCTGTGCTAGACATCGTTGAGAGTGGTATTTGGGCTGCCGCATCAATGCCGGTCGTAATGTTCGTTCACGCACGAACATTACCAAAATGGTAAAGGAAATAATCTAAGGGAATCCTCAGAACATGCCACATATCAAATCAATCGTTGTCGTAAGGGGTAATCGTGATAATCTTGCTGTCAAAAACATTTGATGATGAACTCTAGAAAACCTTCATTTCAAATATTGATGTAGCTCTGATAAGGACCACAAAACAGACCTGGAAAATGAGGAAAAGTCACATTTTGCATCTCCTACGTTGGATAAAATCACACTTTTTTACCTTGTGTTTGTTAATTCACGCTTAATGTCTTGCAGATTCTAATGCTTTAGCCAATTGTATTACTCCATCGGCAAGAATCATATAAAGAGGGAAGTATTAAAAAAAAAACACCACCTTTTGCAAGTTCCTCAACTGTCAACTGGAAAATAGGAAGTCCCTCTCTCTCTCGTCATCTTTTTCTCTCTTCTATTATACAAGAAACTCAAGCTTGAGTTTAAATTCTCTCAAGAACCAGAGTACTTTTTTTTTACCCCCCTTAATTTGCTCAGATTCTCCTAACAATGACACCCACGTCATCTGCATTAATGATCACCATCGTCGTCCTTCCATTCTCTCGACTTTGCTGGGTGCCGATTTGCTGCTGGCATTTTCTAATGGCAGCTCGACTTTGGAGATCAGCTCCTTGGGATTGTATGGTAATCCCAAAGATGTTTATCTTTTCCAACATTCAATAAGATAACTAGTTCAGTCATATTTGAGTTCCCAGTTGGATTATTGGAGAGAACTCATTGGCATGTTGAACTAATACTTCCACAGTCTTCGTTTGCTCGCGTGTTTTCGGCCCTTCAACTTGTGTACCTTTTTTAGAAGGTAATATTATCTGCATTGGATTTCTTTTTTTTTTCTGGTCAGCAAAAATTGTTGGAATATTTAACTTCTCGTGTGAAGGACTTCTATCATGGTTCGTACTTTGCATGCTCTTTTGCGCTTCTGGAAAGAATTTGTTTCACGTTTTAGCTCGTGCAAGAGGATGTTGATTTCTGGCATTCGAATTGAACTGTTTCTTGAGAGAGGATAGAGATCATTTCCCCGTACATTTTTGCTGAACCATTTTGCTTTCTGGGTTTCTTTGGCGGCTATCTGCAGTCTGCATTACACGACGGTACAACTTGGTAGCCGGGAGTGAAATTGTTGGTGGCGCTTGACCCTGGCGGTGACCTTTTCTGGGTTCCATGTGATTGCTACAGACGTGCGTCTATTGACAGCACATGATATGCATCGGTATGCCTGTCTCATTTTTGAATCCTCTTAATCGTCGGATCATCTGATCTTATCCTGAGCGCATGGTCCATCCATAAGAAAACACAAAAGATGTTTCTTTAAACAGAAAAGTTAATTGGATTCCGAAGACAGCAAACGACTGAATGAACTTCTTCTCTTGTAACCAGCGAAATCTAGGAACATTATGGCATGTCCCCATGATGAAGAACTATTATATTCCAAGCTCAAAGTGTGGGGCATACAATTCTTTGGTTGACTGGTGTAGCTGTCAGTCCCCGGTATCGTATAAGCTCAATATGAATTACAATTTTTTGGTCCAGGGCTGTAATCTCCGCACTTACAACCCTTCAGTATCATTGACAAGCGGAACGGTGACTTGCAACAAAAGTCTTTGCACATGGCATGGCGATTGTATCAGAGCCTTCAGCAGTTGCCCATACTCCATGTCCTAAATATCGACTAAAACTTCAAGTTCTGGAGTTTTATTGGAGGATGTCCTACATTTAATTGCAGGAGACGAAAGCCATGAACACATTGAGCCTGAGGTGTACGTACCATTCAGGTAAGTTCTTGAGCATCACATTTGATCTTCACAGCCTCTGCATTCACTCAATCAACATCAATATAACAGATTATGCTATTAAGAGTTTGCAATCATACTTGCTTTCCTTATTTGCATAAGTTATATCTCAAAGTGGGTTTCAATTAGCAATGTATATGCAGTTGTGGAAAGGTGCAGATTGGTTCTTTCCTGGATATTGCAGCTCCCAATGGCTTGCCCGGCCTCGGTATGGGGAAGATATTGGTTCCTGGTATTTTGTCAAGGGAGGGTTATATAGCAGACTCGCTCTCTGTCTGTTTCTGACACAAAAGGATCAATTTGGGGATAAAGGTGGTCCTGACCAGGATGATACTTCTTTTAATCCGAACCCATCAAAGTAAGTGTTAACTTCTTGGCATCATAGAGTTCTTTGTCCATAAGAAGAAACTTATCCAGTGACTCGTGTCCATAATTTTTTTGCAGACTGGGCTATAATGTCACCTGACTCAAATTCAGATAGGAGAGACGCGACTCGACGTGAACATCACTGCTCTGTTTGATTCCGGGACCTCCTTGACGTCCAGGCTGTTGGAAAGCGTAGGCTACATTATTTGATGCAGAACCACATCGCTTCCTAAACGAATTGGCCTTCTTTGCCTTTGTTTGATGTTTCCATCTCTGTTGCAGTTTCACTCACAAGTACAAGACAAGCGGCGCCATCTTTGACTCGAGAATCCCTCTCGAGTTTTGCTATCCCATGAGTTGATGTTTTGGGGGTCCGAGGGACGATGTCAGTGCAATATCAATTACGGTTATGCACTGAAAGCTAGTTAATTTGGTGATGGACACTCCCAGCGGCGACGCCAACTTCGTACCGAGGATGAGTTTAACTATGAAAGGAGGCGACCGATTTGCTGTCCATCATCCTACCATTGTCATCTGTACTCGGATAGGGTGCTTGATTATGCCAATGATTTCACAGATATCTTATGCTCTATGAAGCATAACTGACTAACATGATGGTTCAATTCTTCCCCCCCTCTCGCAGGAGAAACTCATGTACCGCGCCTCGCCATTGTCAAGTATGCAGAAGTGAACATAATTGGCCGTAAAACTCGCAATCTCTGTTCGTATCTTACGCTATTGTAAAACAGGTCTAATGAATACTTACGAACGACTGAATCATTTGTTCAGGACATGGAAGCATCTAAATCCCAGATTTATGCTTATACAATCTGCACACTTTCATTCGATTCTCATGGGAATGATGGCGTTTTCTACTGCAACTCTTTCTTCTTCCAGAGAATTTCATGACGGGTTGCCGAGTCGTGTTCGACCACGAAAGGCTTGTTCTGGGGTGGAAGAAATTCGACCGTCCGTGCTCTTCATCACCCCGTTCACTGAACATTCCAACACTCTCCGATCTCGTGAACCAAGCTATTCGCGCAACCGCGTCATCGATTCCCCCACCTCTAATGTGGGCAAAAGTTACTTCTCAGTCTCGCCCTCCCCGGGATCGGAACTAGCGCGAACTCCCCAGCGTTCGTTCCGGGCGGATTCTGATGAAGCTTCCCCTCGCCGGCCATTGAAGATAGCACCTCCCCTGTACATTGGTCAACAAATCACGGCGCGTATGAAGTCATCAAACGACGAAATGGGTGGCGAAGGATGAGTTGAAAGCGGACTCCCAGCGCCCGTCATCTTCTTCGGTGAGACGTCTCCATCTCCGCAACGGATCGAGCATCATCCCCATTAATGAAGTCATATCGCGCATCGTTTCGAAATTTGCGATGGCCAGGAAATGTTAAAACAGATGTCCGAAGATCCGTGGCCCTTTTCGTAAGTACGAGATTTTTCAGCATGGGAAGCGCGGACAAAAAGGTCTAATTCATATCCAATTTTGGTTTTGTCCTGAAGTTTTATTCTATTTAGAAAATCACAAAACTTTCATTTGATGAGTTTCAAATCTCCCCCTTCGCCTTCCATCCAAAAAAGGGAAAATTCTAAATAAGAACCTGAAATTTTATCATTTTCTCAAATAAAGATTTGAAATGGATATTATTTTAAGTAAGGGTCTAAAGTATCATATTCTCTCAAATAAGAATCTCAAATAAGGTTCTTAAAAAATCAAAAGACGAAAGTTCCATCGTCAGTAACAAGTGTAGTCATGCCTTTCTTTTTTTAAACTAATCTATCACTTTAAACATTTGCTTGAAACATAATCTACTTCATACTCTTATTTGAAACAATATAGGCACTTCATGTCCTTATTTGAACATCGTCCAGTCCATATCCTTACTTGAGAAAATATATGTAATTTCGGATTCTTATTTGAAACTTTCCCAACAAAATATCGTGACCGATTTCTTCAAAATGTTTAACGATAGAAAGCTGCGATTGTCCAATACGAAGGCGGACTCTCTTTTCAAGTCATTATTCGTTGATTGGTTTTTTTCTCTCTTTTTGGGGAAAATTATTGCCGGTTGAATTGCTCCCACTAAAGTCGGGCTAATTTGTCAGCCTCCTTGCGATTTCCTTTTTTTGACTTTCGGCACAAATTGAGATAGTCAAAGACAGGAGGAGGGAGAGTTCTTTCATCGGTCCACGGTTTCACACCCGGGAGGACCTTGAAATTTAGCATACCCTATTTAAATTCGCGACCAATTATTTCACACATCGCATACTAATTTAACGATACGGAAGTAGCGTTCGAAATTTAGATGATCTACGTCGCGCAATAAATATATGACGGAGGTGCATGAACGACGACAATTGACCGAGTAAACGGCATTAGTTGAACTATTTAAGTGCATTACCCCATATAATATAAGTAAGTCTTTTTTTTTTTAATCCTTGTTTCAATAGGACGACTGCATGAGATACGTAAATGAATTGAGAAAAGCGTGACTCGGGGAGGCCACGACCTCGTGTTGTGAAAGAACGGCTGGGATCTCGCCACCTGTCCGGACCCCGTTTCGTTTCCTCTTGGCTAACGTAAATGCTCTAGAACGTCAACGGTCTGGCCCCCTCAACAACTTCCCAACGTCCGCGCTAGTCTTGCCATTGACGATGATGTCGCATTTGCATTTCCGTCCTTCGCTTCTTTCGTCCTTGCGCTTTCGGCCCCCCCACATTTTTTGAATTTCCACTTTTTTCCGAATTTAGCCCCGAAAAAAGGGACCACCGGACTCAAGCCAAGTTTGCCATCATAAACTCTGTCCCCTTTTTTTTTCAAGGACAAATACTGCGATAGCTTTAAATTATATTCATTATGATATAAATATGTTGAGTTTTTTTGTATCGTCAAATATTCTAAACTTGATCACCATAACATATATACCCTCTCTTTTTTGTACCACGAAAATATCCAGATGCATAAATATATGACATATAAAAATTTACAGATTTTTAATGACACAGAAAAATTTTAGATGATTTTGGTTATAGTGAACATAATTTAGAGGCATTAATTCTTTTCTTTTGAGTACTTGAAAAACTCGAGCTCGATTCAAGCCTAGGTAGCTTCGCCCAGAGTTGGTGAGACGTACGAGAAGCAAGATCAAATGCGACACGGGAGCTCGACGCGATGCGGCTCACCCCGATCGATCCGCGGTCGTTCTTCGCCACTGTGCCGTGCGGAAGTGGAAACGGGGGAGGCGGCTTTTAATGGGGGGTGAGAAATGGGAAGTCCTGTGAAGATGGAGGGCCAGAAGTGCAAAAAAAGAAAAAACAAGATCCCGATTTTTAAATTTTAAAATTCTAGCGACGAGTTCGTATGAAACTGGGACCGTGGGTCCATCTTCTTCAACCTTCCCTCGCACCAAACAAATTGCGTTCTCAACTTCTCATCTCTCTCTCTCTCTCTCTCTCTCTCTCTCTCACCTGAGAAGGACTTTTGCGTAGAGAGTGTCTTTGACTAAAATGGCAAGTTATATAGCTGTCTCTCCTCTCTTTCTCCTTCCTCTTCCTCATTCCCATTCGGTTCGTCTGACCATTTCTCGCCATCTCCGCGGCCTCCCACCGTCACCCTCCTCCCCGTCTCCGGTCCTCCGCCGGGAAAGCTTCCCCCCACTACAGATCCATGGCGACGCCACCGCGCGCTCCCGGCCGCCGCGCCGCCTCCTCCTTGCCCGCGCTCGTCGCGCTGGCGGTGGTCCTGGCCTTCGAGCCACGGGGCTGCCGCGGGTTCGCGACGTTCGGTTTCGAGATGCACCACCGGTTCTCGGACCCCGTGAAGGGAGTGCTGGGGGTCGATGCGTTGCCCGAGAAGGGGAGCTTGGAGTACTACAGAGTCATGACTCTGCGCGACCGTGCCGTCCACGGACGTCGGCTCGCGGCGTCGTCGTCGGGTGACCAGGCGGTTCTGACTTTCTCCAGCGGGAACGAGACGATTCTGTCGCCTTCTCTGGGATAGTACGTTCTCTCTCCCACTCGTCCTGTTGTCGGTTCGATCTCCAGCTAATCTTTCTATTTATTAACTGAGATTGCTTCTGGAGAAAAAGTGGTTGGAGTACTCGGAATTTGCTGGTGAAGTGCAGGAACATGACAGAAGCACGGATCTTGCCTGTTCCACGTTCACAGTTTCACCTTGTATGATTTGCGAAAGTCGTGACAGCTCGATCATTAAAAAGATTTTGTATGCTTAATCTGTATTCCTTTCCTTTCCAGCTTCTAAAACCGTAATCTTCCCTGTGGCTCTTTTTTCGTTCATTCATTTTTCCGCCATAAGCTGTGCCAGCTGGATTTTTCTATTTCAGCTTTGAAAAGGAATTTCCCTTGAATTATTTTCAGCTTGATATTCCACAATGTCTTCTGTTTCTTTACAACCAAAGAAGGCAGAATGTTCGAATTTTTGCTCGAGTGGATTGATATAATCTGATAAGTGCTACTTTTGTTTCTGGGCCTTTCAGTTTGCACTATGCCAATGTTTCGGTCGGGACCCCGAGTTTATCCTATTTGGTGGCTCTAGACACTGGCAGTGATCTGTTCTGGTTACCCTGTGACTGTAAAAGTTGCGTACGGGGCATAAAGACATCGTCTGGACAGGTATCCTTCTGGACAGGAGTGCTCCATCTCTGTCGCTCATCGCAAAAGTCCAAGCTTCATGTGCTGTCTGGGTTTTGCGCATGGGTAGTACTAGTAACTCCGGATGCAATGCATAGACTGGTATCATGGAGAAGCTAATATGGTGGATAATTTTTGACATCTTGGACCGTTGATTTATGACGTTGGATGTGAGAGAGAGTAATACTGATAGTAAGTACTATATACAACTTACTATGATCGACATGATATTTATATAGGATAGAGTTTGAGGTGGCTTTGTGCATAAAGAAATCAGGCATGATTTTATCAAGCCATTTAATCATCTGACATCCATTTCCAAAGGCAGGGTCTTAGGATTTGAAAGACCGTATTGTTAATGGTGCCCTTATGTGTGTGATTATGAAAAAATGGGCAAGACAGGAAACTAAACCCTTGTGACAGAGGTAAAAACTGAAAGTTGTATTTCAACATCTGTGTATGCGTCCATTATGTTCAAGTGTATCCATAAGATCTTGTTGTTTTCCCTCTGTTATGGCATGAAAAAATTAGCTACTTGTTCAGGAAAGACTTCCTCACAAATGGAAGGAAGAGACCGGAAAAATAGTTAAATATAGCCTGTCTATGTTGTGTCTTTTGTCAAAGAAAGATTACTAGAACTAACAGGTTTCCCTAGTTAGATTACTAGAATTAACAAGTTTCCCTTGTTAATCTTCTTGTCAACCAGACAATAGATTTCAACATTTACAGCCCTAATGCATCATCAACAAGTGCAGAGGTACCCTGCAACAGCACAACATGTGGAAAACAGTCACAATGCTCTTCGGCTCTAAGCAGTTGTGATTATCAAATTATTTATCTTTCTAATGGTACCTCGTCTACTGGGATTTTGGTGGAAGATGTATTGCATTTGATGGAAGATGATAATCAATCGAAGGCAGTCGATGCTAAAATCACATTTGGGTAGGTATACTGTCTTCCAGCAGCATTTGAACAAATTAGTGGGACCAACTTAATAATTTTTTGTTACAGTATGATTACAGAAGAAAATACTAGTGACCACATTGCCCTTGCTGGTGCTTGATGCTGGGTTTTATAGACAAACTGTGAACATTGACCTTTTTTAACTGTTCAGAGCAGTGTAGTTATTGTTCTTGCTTTGGATCTATCTAAGCCAAAAATTGAGAAGAAGTTTAAAGTAGCATTACTTTGTTCATGCTTTCATTATGTTCCCAGTCATCAGAAGTTCAGTAGCTAAAGCTAAGCTAGATATGCTTGTTTTTGCAGTTGTGGTCAGATTCAAACTGGTTCTTTCTTAGATGGTGCTGCGCCAAATGGTCTCTTTGGGCTTGGCATGAATAACATATCTGTTCCTAGCATTTTGGCTAAAGAAGGGCTTACTTCAAATTCATTTTCAATGTGCTTTGGACCTGATGGTATTGGAAGAATAAGTTTTGGAGACAAAGGCAGCTCAGACCAAGGAGAGACACCATTCAACCTTAGGCAATCACAGTAAGCTTCTCTTTGGGAAGAAAAGTTATCTTGTTGGATTGCCTAGATCTCTGTTGCCAACTCATGGCATGCGGTTGCAGCATTTCTCTTTTATCCTTTCTTGGCCAGTTCTAATCATTCTTCTCACTGTAACTTTTACCAGTCCTACGTACAATATTACCGTTACTCAAATAAATGTGGGAGGAACTGCTCAAGATGTCGAATTTAGTGCAATTTTTGACTCTGGTACCTCATTCACATATTTGAACGACCCAGCTTACACGTTCATTGGGGAGACTGTAAGTTCTTTACCACTATTTCAGACTACCATAGGTACATACCTATCTCTCTCCAGCAGGTTTACAGAGCACTTGTTTTGCGCAGTTCAATTCCTTGGCCAAAGAAAAGCGACATTCTTCAAACTCCAATATTCCATTTGAATACTGTTATGAATTGAGGTTAGCACATCTATGGAAAGACTTGTATACAATGAATTTCTTTGCTTCGGATGCTGAATTCGATTCTATGTGCAGCCCAAACCAGAGTAGCTTCGAAACTGCAACATTGAATATCACCATGAAAGGTGGAGATCAGTTTTATGTCACCAATCCCATAGAAGTAATATCTGATCAGGTACTTTCAAAAGTTAAAACTGTTGCATTTCCTCTCTATTTCTGCAGGCTTTTTTCCTGTAAAATACATGCTAACTAG
The DNA here is from genome assembly GCA_030064385.1 of Melaleuca quinquenervia. Taxonomy (NCBI): domain Eukaryota; kingdom Viridiplantae; phylum Streptophyta; class Magnoliopsida; order Myrtales; family Myrtaceae; genus Melaleuca; species Melaleuca quinquenervia. The sequence continues at coordinate 17,289,162 of CM057727.1, read as the reverse complement.
GGTTCTTATATCTTCAGGGCTCCTATTTATATTGTCTTGCTCTAGTCAAAAGTGGAGATGTAAATATAATCGGACGTAAGTATCTGGTCATCGGAAATATTTGTATTGGGTTGTCCCCCTCTTCTAGTTCTCTATGTTACTCAGAGTGCATACTTGTGTTTTTTCTGCTTTTGCACAGTCAGTTTTCACCCTTCACCCTCCTGCAGATATGCCCTTTTTTATGCTAACAGATCAAAGAAACCGCTGCAGATTTGTCTTTCATATCACATGAACAACAAGCCTTGGAAAGGCTTACAAGGATAGGCTGGATATTAGATGCAGATATAACCCATGCTGTATTAAGTTCTTCCCTGTTGTGAATAAAATTAATGCTACATCAAGCTTTTTCCTGTGGAATAACCTACACATTTGCTGCCTGCACAAAAGAACAGCTGCAACCCCACTCTGTTATTATAGGAATGTTTAGCTCAACACTTAAATCTAGATGAGAACAAGTTCTGGCGTAGCGATCATGGCATGGCATCTTCCTGGTGCAGTCATTTTTCCTTGGAATCAATATGATTGGAACTTGTGAAATATTAATTTTGAGGACTCAGATTTATAGCCTCCAGTACTTATCTATCCTGTCATTAAGTATTCATCCTTTTGGTTCCCCCACTTTTTCTTTTTCAGAGAATTTCATGACTGGCTATCGCATAGTTTTCGATCGAGAAAGAATGGTGCTTGGCTGGCAGTTATCCGACTGTGAGTAGAAAACAAGCTGTACTGGATATGCTTACCATTAGTCATCAGAGTGCTCACTTGTCACGATTTTTTTTCATTTCGCAGGTTATGATGCAACAGATTCCAGCACATTACCGATCAGCCCAACAAATTCTAGCTCAGTCCCTCCTGCCGTCGCCGTCAATCCGCAGGATACTTCAGGCAGTGGGAATAATTCTGTTTCAGGCAGTCCATCCTCCATGCCAAACCGTTCTCAACATCTGATTCCTTTCATCTATACATTCATGATGATTCTTTTCCCAATTTTGGCCATTGTTTGATCATTTTTCCCCTTTGGGGCTCCTTCTCATGCCTTGTATCATGTATATCGATATTAGGTATTTGTTTAGGCGATACATCAATATTGCGAGATATATATTCGCTCTCTGTGTGGTCCATTCATTCTTATGAGTGACATCACGCTGTAGAAAATTTTCGATTGGTCATTATGCGACATCGCATTTTTATGTTTGGAGCCTTTTTCCTCTGGCTGGCAACCTGCATCACGAGTTTAATTCTTCCCTGATCACCCCAATGCATTCAACTGAAGGTCCAGGCAACAAGTTTGAAACATCTGCTAGTCTTGTCAATCTATTGGAAAGATGAATTACAATGTGGAAAAAACCATAAACCAGGAGCCAAAAGGTCGGCACTGTACCAGCACTGAATTCTCTAGAGAATGCCCAATAGTCCAATTTTCAACAGAAACCCCACTACATCAAAAAGGATCCGACCGTCATAACTAACAAAGTTGAAACTTGGAAATTAAGCTTTTATCAAAGCTATTGCATCCTTGATTGCCCATCCTAACCACCTCAGAACAGAAAACTTTTCTACTCTGTAGGTCCGATGGTAAAGTACACAATTTCAAATGACTTGGCCACCAGAAGAAGAAGAAGAATCACAAGAGCTTATTAGATTGCACATGACTCCTAGTTTAAGCTTATGATGGTCACAACTTCCTTAATCATTGATCTTGAGAGATTCGTCTGTCTGTTCCATAATATGCATGCAAACCGTCCTTCAATGTCCCTTGCGGCTCAATGCTGGTGAAAATTTAAGCTGGGATTTACCATTAAAATAAACTTTTCAACTGAGATCTTATAGACCCTAGCCTGCTGATTACCAAGAGCCATCATAAACTTCATGTTAAAGAAAAGTAAGGTAACGGCATATCGCGATCATCATTCTTATCTGAACTCCAGGTGCGGAAAATGTGCTTAGTAGACATATAATTGGGAGTGCTGCTGAAACATGTGCAAAGTCTGGTAGTCCCCAGGTTGCTTCAAAATCACTGCTTCATTATCAAGATTCTAGCTAAATACACCCACTTTAGGTGGCTGCTGCCATATCGCTGTCTGTAGTTTCAACTAAATCTTCCTTTTTTGGACTATTTATAGCCATTCAATGTGCAAATTACCTTCAAAGCTCGAAGATTTTTGTGATTTTGAGGAGTGTACTGGGCATGGCCATCGGTGTTGCGCTCTTCAGCTCGTTTCTCATACTTTCTTTCGTCTCTCCAATCTACTCACTAAGTTCCAATTACTATGACAAGACGTGCCCCGATGCTGAGTTGATCATTGAAAATGCTGTCAAGAATGCAGCAATGAAGGACAAAACCATACCAGCCGCTCTCCTGCGGATGCATTTTCATGACTGTTTTATAAGGGTAGGCAAACATGTCAATAGTTTTCTATCAGTTCTGAGTTCTTATACAAAGCTTGCTTGTAATCATGAAGTTAACTTAAGTGCTAATTGTGGCCATATGCAGGGTTGCGACGCATCGGTGCTTTTGAACTCCAAAGGAAGCAACAAAGCAGAAAAGGACGGGCCTCCTAATGTCTCTCTGCATGCATTTTATGTAATCGACAACGCTAAAAAGGACTTGGAATCTTTTTGCCCTGGTGTGGTTTCATGTGCCGACATCTTGGCTCTAGCTGCTAGAGATTCCGTCGTACTGGTAATATCATCTCCTTGTACACTTCGTTACGTGTATATCCCAATTCTTCACTATCCGCCAGCCGCTCCATCATGGCTTGTCACTTAGGTTATCCTGAAAATCCAACCTAACCCCGTCAAAGACTAAAAGCTAATGTCTTGAAAACATCTTAGGACCAAGTCTAGGAATTACTGTCCAATACCGAGTTTCGTGTGCAATATCCTGGACAGTCCCCATGCAAGTCACTATCCTGGAAAATATTTCGCCTTGTCATAGGTCTATCTGACAGAAACCGGACAGGACCATGTTAAGCTACCGACTCTTAGGATTGTATGCTTGCGCTGCAAGGATGGACATATGTATTCACTAAGTACGTGTGTAAATAGGGTCAAACAAGGCTTAATGAAAATCGCCTTAAGGAAATCTAAATCAATGACCACTGAACGGATCCCTTCCTCTAATAGCAATTTTACCGTCTCTCCACAACGAACTTTGCTTCTGCCCAGCATATTGCGCATCCGATTGTGATTTTCTTCATTTCTGATGCTTTAAAAAAGTCCGGAGGTCCCACGTGGGATGTGCCCAAGGGAAGGAAGGATGGAAGAACATCAAAGGCCAGCGAGACGACACAACTCCCAGCACCACTTTTCAACCTTTCCCAGCTCCAGCAGAGCTTCTCCCAGAGAGGTCTCTCCATGGAAGATCTCGTCGCTCTTTCAGGTAAAACAATATAATCAGACAGACCAATGTATAACAGTGTTTCATCGACAAATTCACTCCGCCAGATTTATTCATTTGTTTTTTGTTTTCTTTTACTGGTGATGATTCTGATCTCAACTTCTATCCACTTGTAGGAGGCCACACGCTAGGATTCTCCCACTGCTCCTCCTTTGTGGGCAGGATCCGCAACTTCAACGCCACGCATGACGTCGACCCATCGATGCACCCATCCCTGGCAGCGAGCCTGAAGGGCCTGTGCTTGAGCAAGAACAGGGCAAAGAACGCGGGGACTGCCATGGACCCTTCCTCAACCACCTTCGACAACACGTACTACAAGCTGATCCTCCAGGGGAAGGGCCTATTCTCCTCTGACCAGGCTCTCCTCGCCCTGCCCAAGACGAAGGGTCTGGTTGAGAAGTTCGCAGGCTCGCACGAGGAATTCACAGAGGCGTTTGTCAAGTCCATGATCAAGATGAGCAGCATCACAGGCGGAGAGGAGGTTAGGAAGGACTGCAGGGTAGTGAACTAAGGGTTTGGGCCATCCTGCTGAAACGATCAGGATAATCATATCTCTCTATTATGATCCAGGCGAAGCGCTAGCTTAAGCATATGGATAAGATTTATTAAATCAGTGCCCTCTCCTCGAGGACATACAGGCCTGAAGATAAAAAGGCATAGAGTACAAGCAAAGAGTGGGGAGCGTGCTTTCTCGTGTACGATGAACTAGATCAATAAAAACTTAGCAGTCAAATCTTCTTAAGCACCATAACTTTCATTCTGATAGCAAAGAACACATCTGGCTTGCAGTTCATGGCAAGAAAACGGAAGATGGGATCAAGTCTTTCCATCTTTGATCTGACCAAACGGAGCCGCCGGGAGAGTAGAAACTCTAGCAGGATGTCGACGGGCTCGAGCGAAGCCACACCACAACACAGTCGTTTCATCCGCATCGAGCCCTTCATTGACTTTTTTTCAACTTAATAATTTTCTTCTCCCCTTCTACTTTCTCTCTTCTGGAACGGTCCATTCGAACAATTAACCCACTTAGATCACTGCTTAGCTCATCGATGCCTGAATAATAGGACAACATTCAGTCTTCGACCATTCATCAAATCGTCTGTCGTTGTTTCACATGTAAATCCGGCCACGTTCATACGCCGACAAGCGCGCGTGGTTCATGGAAATTCAACGACTCGAAAGATATTTTCCTTAAGATGATTATTCCGTTCACTTAACTAAATTGACCTACTGAAAAGCGATCCATGGTTAAACATCTCCATCGATGTTCAATAGATATTCTCGACTAACATGTTATTTGCAGGATATACGCACGATCTAGATGTTCTCTCAGTTGGTGATTTTCCACAATCGGGCATGCTCGGAAGCACTTAATTAAGCATGCTAACGATAACAAACCCTAGATTTTTCAAACACGTTACATATGAAACCAGAAAATGCAGCATCTTCTTTTCTTTTTTCATCTGTAACTTTTTGGCAGAAGAAGGTCCAGTACCTTGAAAAATAAAGGGGTCCAATCCGAAGAAGATCTCGTTAAACCCCGCCGGTCAAGAAAAACAATCTTCTTAGTCAAATCTTCCTGTTGATTTATCTACTCTTCAGTGTTGATCAGCACTGACTTGTTTTCTTCCACCTATCAAATTTCTCCAACAATGTCAGGAAGATACGATGCCTCAACCAACCTAATTTCCTTGTCTTCGGGTGCATGGATTTGACCCTGCGGATTCACTTTCCACTGTTGATCACATCGACACTGACCTAATCTTATTTAGCTTATCACAATTATCACGCAAGCCCCTATGCAAAAGGAATACCAAGAAAACTAATCGATCAGTTTTAAAACTTATTGTACGGACGTCAATTCGCTCTTGAACTTTCCAACTTTGCCAATTCAACGCTAAAACTTTACGCAAAAATCCAAATTATCGTTCCGACCAATTACAAATGGGAATCATCGATTTGGTGGTCCAATCATCTTGCATGGCATACTGCCATGATAGCTACTTTTGGTGAAAATTAGGCAAAAGAATCCCGTTAGAATTTTATCACTCCTTCAGCGAAATTGAACAATCTAAGAATAAACCAACATCCGTATAAATAGATTTAGAACCGATTCCATAATTTTGCTTCTAGAAAGGCATGGATAAACGCGAGGCCACATATATAATTAAACCGAGAAGTGCGTACATTTTGAATTATTTCCGTTATGACGGGGGCATCTTATTTTGTTCCTTTTCTTTCCCCCTTTACCTTATATTATTTAAGTAAGAGCTTAATTCGATCCATGCCGAATGATATTGTGTGCTTTTACCTACGGACATCCTTAAACCCCACGAAAAAGCCATAGGCATACAATTTCAAATATGTCGATTAAATTTGTATTTTTCAGTTCTGGCATGTTGTTAGGATTGCACAGTTAACTTCAATAATTGGCAATTAGAATTTCCACCTTTCCTCGGACTTTTCATATGATTATTTTCCAGTAACTTTTTTGGTTTTCCTGACGTGGGGGGAGCAAACGTGTGGAAACGAAAGATCTACGAATTTGGGGCGACAATTTCGTTGCCCAATCGGATCGCAGCTTTAGCTCCTCACCGTTGACCGGATCCTCCAACCCCTACGGTCTCGGTCAACGGGAATTTGCCCCAGTCCCTTTCCGACACGTGGCTGACGAGTCGACACCCGATTGAACCTTAACCCCAGTCCATGTCCTCACATCACAATTATTGTCTTTAATTGCTAATCATGTGATTAGAGGTCGCACAATTCCCATTGTAATCAAGGTTGACAGCACCTCTAATCTCGACACCGGGAGATTAGACCTCCCGCGAATGCATGGTTGTACCGCTTAGTCGCTCGCCAGGACTAGCGTGAGTGTAAGGGTGAGTAAGTTGAACCACCTGGACTGACCCGGACTGGCTTGAACTGGCCAAGAACTAGATCAAATTGAAAGTGTTGGTCCAATTTTCGGTTTCCAAAAGTGTGATTCCGGATTACTAAAAAGGTTAGGCCAAATTGGTTAAAATTTTTATATTTTATTTAAAATAAAGATGTGAACAAAGTAAAAAACACTTCAAATTAAATTTTTAAAATTTTAATCTTTACCCAACTTTATCGGAATAATTTTTTTCTTAAAAATAAGTAAAGAAATTCAAATTTTTTTAAAAAAATTTCAGTTCCCAATCGGTTCATTAGATTTTCTAGAAACCGGACCAGATCGATGAGTTCGGTCCAATCCACAATCCTATAAATTGAGAATCGGTCCCATTGATCCGATTCCCGATCTCAATGAGAAACCAAACCACCTTGGACAATGCACACCAGCAAGCGGGAGCTTCAAGAACCGCTTTCCAAAGTGAACCCGCTCTCACCCCGTTTGATCCAGCGCCTCAGTCGTGTGTTTTTTTTTTTTTAGCTGGTCTTTATTTCCATGTGGCATCGCCTTGTTGGGGTTTGCTATGGTGACATGCCCGTTACTCACTTCCTTCGTTAAAAGGAAAAGAGCCAAATCAAATTTAGATAAAATGTTCTGCTCTGCCCTTATCAATTAACGGAGCATATGAATATGAACTTAGGAAAAGAATGTCGTTACCACAAGGTAAGACTCGAAACACGGAATTTGAATTTAATTTTGAACCTGTGAAAGATTCGGAGATGATATGGTTATTATATTGATAATTTTAAGCTACATATATATGATGTATGTATGTATACAATTATATTAGGATTTTATGGTTAAAATTGTTCTGGTAAGTGATGTGAAGCTTTTCTTAAGATTCTGTTCGTTTCACGAAAAATAATTTTCAAAAAAATATTTTTTGGATTTTTCGACATTCACTTCACTAAAAATAAGATAGTCAATAAAAATATTTTATACCAATGCAAAAAAAATTTCAAAAATGGGAAAATATTTTCCACTTTTTAAAAAGTAGAAATTTTTTTCATTTTTTTCTTTTTCTTTAAACATTTTCCAGATTTTTTCAAAGCGACCAGTCAATGTAGAACCAAAAAAAAAATAAGAGAAAAGAAAAAAAAATAAATTATTTTTTTAATTTTCCTAAATCTTAAACAAACATTGGAAAATATTTTTCAGAAATGTTATATTTTTCATGAAAGAAACATAGCCTAAATGTTACCCTAAAAAGCTTGAGATGCATGTTCCTTTTTTTTCTTTTTTGTATGTGTATATATGCAGTACGGACTATTAGGAAATAAATTATTCTGAAAATCAAATCCTTTTGCCTAGATAGCACAACATTGGGCTTCCAAAAATTTTCATGCAGCTTAAGCAATAATTTTCCTGAAAATAATAATTATGGTTTTATGATGTCTTTGGTTTGCAAAAAAAATCGATAAATCAAAATTTTATTTTTAATATTTTATGTTGCTTAAAAATTTAATCGATGAAGCATATCAACATTAATAGCAACATTCTATGCCTAAATAGTTTCGTGAATCGACATAAAAAGATTATTTGACAACGTCTATTTATTTTACTCAAGCTTAAACCGAGAAGAGGGTAGGAAAGATAGATAACGAGAATTCCGAATTGACCATAGATAGTAATCATTGACTTCTTAAATTTGAATGATGATGCGAGTTAAGGAAAGATATCCATCTGATATCGAAATAATATAATTTTTTTGGGAAAAAACAATCGTCCAAACGTATCCACACGGTAAATATCGACTACTCAAATTTCCAACTTACCTAGATTTGTTTCCAGATTTGTTCAACCTAACACATTTATCAAGAAAATTGCATAATATATATATATATATATGTATGTATATGTATGTATGGGTTTGAAAAAATTTAAAAAAAGGAAGAGGATTGCATAAAATCCAGAGTCAAGCTGACTCGGAATCGGACTATAGAGGGTCGCAATCCAATGCCTACACAAATTCTTCTTCTCTTCCAACGTTGTTGTCAGTTTATATTAAAGCCGACGCAGCGTTGTTCCTTCTCCCATCGTCATCGCCTTCCTCCAGTCGCCCTCTCTCTCTCTCTCTCTCTCTCTCCCTCTCTCTGCCCCCCTCCGCAAGAGAGTGTGATCTCAGCTCCATTCGCCGACGATGGCCGCGATCGCACCCCCATCCCCTTCGCCGCCTCCATCTGCGGAGGTTGAGAGATCGGACGGCCCCAGCGAGCCCAACGGCAATGCGGGGGGCGCCCCGGCGTGGGGCAGGCCGGCCGGCGGGACCGGCCCAGGCGGAGAGGCGGAGAGCGTCCTGCTGCGGTCGGGCGCGTGGCCCGCCCTCGCGGCGTCCGCTAGGGCTTCCTCCTCTTCCTCGCCGAAGTCGTCGCCGGAATCCCCCGCCACGGACTTGGCTGATGGGTTGTCGGAACTGTCCCTATCGAAGGTGATCTTTTTTATTTTTTTGGCTTTCCGATTTTCTTTTCGTTGCTCTGTTTGGTTACGTTGGACGAGTTTTAATAGCACTCTGGACATGATGGCGATCTTCTTTCACTACTGGAGAGGGTTGGAGCACGATGCGATGTATTGGATTTCTGCTGTATGTTCGTTCAGATATGTCTCTGGATCGTCTACGTCGTAAAACAGAGCATGAGTGAACATATAATCGAATGCGTAGGAGCAGAATAGCGGGGAGTTGCAATGGATGGGAAAAGGGTCTTTTTTTCCCCCTTTTCTTGAACTGCTTCAGTATAAGCATAACCTAAGTTGCAAACCTTTTCTGAATTGTCTGTTAAATTCGCTGAGTGCTGGGGGAGAACGAGAGAGATGGAGGTAGTGCTGTCTCGTCTTAGTTCTGGCAATGTACAATTATGGAAACAAAATTCTGTGTGTATGTAGGCGATGGAATCTATTCTTTACAGAATAGCCTGCGAGGTCCATAATTATTTTCTTTTTTCTGTCTCCAGCTTTTGTTGGTCAATTGTATCAGTTTATTCAGGTGTAGCTTTTGTCATGTTGTATTTATTTGAGTTAATATTCTGCTTTTCATGCTCTAGGGAACTGAAACCAATAAAGTTGAGACTCCGAATGACATCATGCCTGCACGCCAAAGATCAATGAGGCGTAATGGCGTGCCGCCCAATGGTGTCGCGCCAGCATCAACAGGCCCTTTTGACTCTCAACAAACTAGCCCAGCTTCTAGGATTGGGCATCAGCAGCCGCGGAGCTCTTCTTTAAGAAACCGTAGCAGTGGGCAACATATTCGTGCTGCTGGTTTTCACCATCAAATGGGTAGGCATGACCAACAGCGAGGAAATCAAGAGTGGCCTTCTCGTCATGTTGGAGGATTTGATCCAAGGTTCATGAGGCCGGTGCCGCCGCTCCCACTCCCTTTCCATTTTCCTCATCCTTATCAACCATTAATCCCACCACAGCAGGCATTTCCATTTGGTAACCCCTTAGCCTATCCTGGTAAGCCATATTGACTGTCCGTGTCCTCTATGCTAAATTGCTACATGTTTGGTTATTGATATCCCGACAATTTGTCAGAGATGGCACCTCCTTTTTTCCCAACTCTACCTCCAGATATACAAGCCAGCGGCCCCTTTCCAATGCTGCCTCCTCTAGCCGTCTATTCCCCATTGCATTTTGAGATATTGCGGCAGATAGAGTATTATTTCAGGTTCTTATATTTCTCTGATTTGTCATTCTTTATTGAACCGGACTTTTCCTTTGTGACATTCTAACTCCCATCTGTCATTCAATTCGGCTATTGCAGTAAGGAGAATTTAATAAAGGATCTTCATTTTCGGAAAGAATGGAATGGACAGGGCTGGGTCCACATTTCAGTAATAGCAGCATTTAAGAAGGTGAGTTTGTTTTGGGATGATTTAAGTGATGGCACGGTTCTATGCTGCTTTTTAGCTGAGTGTGGTCTTATATTGCTTTTAGAACCATTTCTGTATTTAAGCATCTAATGCATGGAGAAGCACATTGTTCATTTTGTTGTTCGGTTATGGGTTTTCTGCAATTTTCTGTGTGTGTATACTTTTGATATTCTAGATTTATGTGTCAGCAGATCATAGGGAAACGTAAGTATCTATATATTTGACAAGAAAGAGATTGACATGTTTGTGTGTGCACATGTGACATGTTTGTGTGTGCACATGTTCTTGAGTGTGCATTCAGATAGTATAGTACGAAGTTATTTCCTGGATCCTTGAACCTGTAGTTAAGTATAAGGTCTTTGGGTGAAGGAGTTAGTTCTGTTTTAATTTCTAAACGCACACTTGAGCGAATGATTGAGATCGAAAAATGAGGCATTCTGATGTTGTCAATCAACTTTTGTTTGTCTAGTAAGATTGAGTTACCAGTAGAGCAACCCCATAGGGTTCAAAAATTATTCCCTAACACCAAAGTTGCATTTTTGCTCTATGCTCCAACCACGTATTTAGTTGAATAACTATTTTCTCAGGTTCAAATTGCATTTTACACTTCCAATCTTCACCTGATCTTAGCCACAGGATGTGATGATGTTGTAAAGTCAAAGTGCAAAACTGAATCATAGACGTGAATGCATGAATTGCCAAGCATTGCCGGGCTTTTCCACATGACGTACTGTTCCCAATACGTTGAGTCAGTAACAGTATTTCTGCGCCCTCTTATACAGGTTTCAAGTATGACGAGAGATATTAATCTTATTTTGGAAGCCATACGAACTTCAACCATGTTGGAAGTGCAGGTATCATTTGGTAACCCTTTAAGCATGAGCTGAGTCTAAATGAAGTATGTGTTTTGTTACACACTGTTTTAGATAATTGTGGATTCTTCTTTTATTCAATGTTGTACTTTAGGGAGAAATGGTAAGGAAGCGAGATGACTGGGAGAGATGGCTTGTTCCTATGGACTTCAAGGTCTCCAGCAATACAAGCCCTCCAGTCCAGTAGAGACACTGGGCATTCACAAAATCATCTCTCCATGATTTGGGCTACCGACCATCGCTGTGCTTGTAACATGCCATATTGTTTCTTGATACTTTTGTTGATAGATCCTCATTCTATGTTAAGACTAGCCAGATGGAAGCCAGTCGGATCATCATCTTAGATCCAAACCACTGTATTTTGGCTGAAAAAAGGAGTGTGCTGTAATGTGAGAGACCCAGAGTGGAAGCATCTTTCTGGTCGGTCTGGGTTCAGAGGAATTTGTTGACTGGTTATAATCCTTTTGGAGACGACCTTGCCCAAAGGGTATGGAATGTTCATTCTTGTCAAGCACACATACAAAGGAATATTAGAAAAGGGATAACAAGGCCCGTGAATTGCGGATCAATAGCCAATGGAAGGAATACCTGGTCAAGCTGATGGCAGGAGTGATGAGGACATGCATCAGGATAATACTTGTCGAAGTTAATGTATCATCCTGGGACCTAGTTTTCACCTCTTAGATGGTTATTTTTGCTTGGTCTTTGGGACAATCTTCCTCTGGTCTTGAAGTTAAAGATACAATGCCAAAAGATGCAAGAAAGTGAACGCTGGTTGATACATGATGCCTTTTCTCCGGAAAAGGAGGGATTGAACGGTTTGAGTTGATGCTGCAACTGGCCACACCACAGCTCTATCTTTGATCATGCGGCGCGCCCTGTTAACTTGGATAACTCTTCTTCATTGAAATATCTTTTTTAGTTTATGATGTACTTATCTTTGCCCAGCTTGACACTCGCCTGCCAAGAAGTTGTCTCATAATAGTCATAGGAAGTTACGCCTTTTTTTAATGAAATGGTACCTGTAATTGAACTAGATTTTGTCAAATTTCATGCTTATATGCATTCACCTGTTCTGGATGAGGACTAGTTAAAAGTTCTAGCCGATGTGAGTTGCAGGATCTTTTATTTCCCCGTTTGAAATGTTCCCATGTTAGATTATAGACTCACATGGAGTCTGCTGGTATCGATGTTCTGACAATGGTGCCATGTATGGTGATGAAATCTGTCAAAAAAAACTAAGTGTTTTGATCAAGAGACAAGGTGGCCTTTTCTCATGAAACTTTCAGTCTATGAACCTGAGCCGAATCAAGGGCTTCACTTATGGTCTTGTCACCGGTTATGAGCAAAGCCCAAATGTGCAGCTGTAAAAGCTCATTGTTCGGTTTGGTTCAGCTCGGGATTATCCTGAATGAAATGTTCCGACTTTTAGTTCGATTTACAGCTGCTTAGTCCAAAATTAGTCTACCAAAGTCGAGTAAGGATCGTCCTATCGAACGAAGAGAAGGATCAAAACCTTTTGAAATTCAATTTGGGAAAAATTCATACCTTCTTGAAGTTTGAAAAGCTTGTTTTGTATCCCTATGCCTATGCGCGACAAGAATGAGAGCCTGGTTCGCACAACTGCATATGTTTCATTCCAACTATAAATTTTGAATCTAAGTTTTGGTTTTTCATCAAATACCAGCTAAACATCCATTTAAAATGACTGGACCTTGTCTCTAGAACTACAAATACGTCATGTTTGGTTGAAAGGAATGGGCTTTCCATTTTGGAATGCCCGGCCCTTTACCTTTTTTAACCAACAAAATTATTAAATAAAACTACGGAGATGATATTAATTATTATTAATGATTTATCAGTATTAATTAGAATAAAAAAGTTCACCCAGAAAATATAGATGAAAGTCAATAGTAAATAGTTAGATTTTTTTCATTAATGAATCGTGCGATTAATACTAGATATTTAATTGATAAATATTAATTTGTTGATAATTAGAAACTTTATTTAAGAATTTGTTACATCTTTCGATTATTTAGAATTCTGAATTAGAGTTAATAAATATGAATAAAGAACATAACGGTTAGTTCTAAGTAATTAACGATTACGATTTGTATTTAAGAAACATCAAATTTATACCATTATTTTATGGATAGTATTTAATAAAAAAATTAATCATTGATCATTAATAATTCCGAATCATTCTCAAGGAATATCAATAATTTTACTAATAATGTGAGTACAATACAGTTAAGTTCATTTAAAACACTCATTCAATTCTATTTTCAAACTTTTTGTTTACATCCAAACACAAAAGTTCTCATTGGAAGTCGAGATCAATGCTTCATTTAGTTCTAAATAAATAACATGAAGAAAACAAATCATAAACATAATCCTTTGCACCAATTAAAACATTAAGTTGATGGAAAATGTTTTCATTATCGATTACATTATATGTCTATATGTTTCCGTCGATGATAAAAATATCTTTCTTTGATTTGTTATTGCAAATTACACAAGCAATTAGTTTTATGTCTATAGTGCCGCAAACATTGTCCATGTAGGAACAACTTTTGCCAATGATCCTAGACATATAAATGCATTAGATCAGAATTTGTAATAAACTTGCTCGATTTCGATTCAAACAGAATAATCCTATCGTGAATGAATGCAGAAATCCGGAGAGAAAACGTTCAGGGGGCATGCCGAGGAACCGATCGATCGCTCTCCCCGACACCCGTCAAATAAAGAAGAAGAAGCAGAAGAAACGTACGAAACAAACCCTAAAGAAACTCCTGTCTGGACAGCAAGAGCAGGAATGGAAGTGTAACGATCTGGTTGGTCTCAGTGAGGGGGGGATGGTTTCTCAACCTTTCTGGGTTGGTGGGGCTTGATACGAGACTGTCGAACTGAGATGGATCAGTCAGCGGTCAGCCCCCTCTCGAAGTTTGATCTAGGGAGGGGCGAGTTGGAATAGTGCAGCATAAGAGCAGCAGGTCCAAAGGGGGTTCATGATTAGGCTCACTGTTGCCAACACTGGACGTACCTGCTGCTACGGCCGCATGTGTCGCGACGTCCCCACTCCCTGCGACGGCCACATCGTCAACCCCTTCACGGCTTCGGAGAATCGGATTCTGGCCCCCAGCTCCTCCTCCCTATCTCCATAACCTCACCATTTTTCTTTTCCTTCCTTCTCTTCTCTGTCGACTTCTGTGGCCTTTCTTTCTGGGCTTTCTCAACCCTTGGAAGACCTAAAAAGGTGAAGAGACTGACGGGTCTCTGTCTCCATTCCTCGCCAACCCCACCACCGAATTGAAGCGGAGAGGTGGCGGTGCAATCCCAACATGGAAATATCTCACCGTGATTTCATTCGGGATCACAAAATATTCAAGGTGCACGCGATTGAGAAAAACAAATTATGAAAAAAAACACCGTCAATATCTTAAAATATATCCACTCATATACTAACACTTTGAACTTTTTCTCATGTCTCCGAAATCCTACAACTTGCACTAGCTTGACAAAACGATCCTCTCCATCTACCACCAGATATCCTAAACTTCATACCCTGAATTATTTTTTGGATCATCGATATTTAAACTTGTATTAGTGCGACTGACAACTGAGGGTACTACTGTTGCAAATTGTATTGACTCCAGAAAGTTTCAAATATTGCTGTTGCAGTAGATATAATTTAAATTTTTTTATAACATGAAAAGTAGTTGGGGATGATGATTAGGATTTTTATGGTATTAACGTAAAATTTTATCTTTGAATCTACATTTAGGGATAATTGATATTTAAGTCCTAAACATTTTACAACTTTACTGATTCAGTTATAATTTTTTTTATCAAATAAATACTAAAGTTTTTTACAACTTTGCCGATTAAATCATTTCGACATATTTTGATTGAAAAATACCTACATGATATCACCGGACCTCGCCGGCGACAACGGGACGATGACATGACAAAAATAATGTCGTTTTGGGCATAAAAATTCATAAGCCCCAAATTCAGAACACCAAGAACCCTAAATTCGTTCTTCTTTCCTTTTAGCTCGTAACCTTCTCCCTCTCTTATCGTTCGTCGATCGTATGATGGAACTAAAATTTCATGAAAGTTCTGATTGCAATAATTTGAAGATAAAACCCATCATTACGTTCGCATTTGATTCGCCAAAAAGGGTCACTTATGGAGGAAAAAGAGACTGATTTTCGGTTGTGTTTGGTGGGATGGATGCATTTGTCGAAGCAGGAGGGGCTTGTCGAACCATTTCTTCGGGTAATCGAAGTCGTTCAGCAACTTGTCGGAGGCGAACCTGACGGACGTGGTGAGCAGCGCCAAGGATCTGGAGAAGCCGGAGCACCCCTCCAACAAGAAGCGACGGATCCTCCGCTGGTCCAAGAACTTCCCCCTCCTGTCCACCGCCGATCATCGCGAAGCGGGGGCCGACGACGACGACATCGACTGCGGCGACGGCGGATTCGGCGAGCGGGGCGAGCAGGTTCGCGGGCCGCCGCCACTGGAGGAAGCATAGCGTGGTCAAGTCCTTGAGCTGCTTCGCACTGTCGGATTTGCACGAGGAGGAGGAGGTGGAGGATGATGATGATAAAAATTGATTCTTCTTCTTCTTCTTTTTTTGGTTTTTCAGAACTTTAACCTAACCTATTAAGGCCCCCCTGCATCATCCATATGAAAAGTAAATATAGTCGAATTAATCCTCTTTTAGTTCGTCACGTTGTTGCCGACGAGGTCCAATCGCGTCATGTATACATTTTCCAACCAAAATTTACCAAAGGTTTAAGACTTATTAAAATCCACGTCATACCTTTCTAATTATAGTTTTTTGAGTAATAGATAATTATGAGCTTAATTTCCAGTTAGTATTAGTGTTGGGACAACCAAAGACTCACGGCAACGCATATTCCAACAAGAACAGCCGACGGCCCCCCCAAAATTCTAGGTCTAGGGGCAACACGTGATATCATATACCAAAATATTGTAACTGACACTTTTTTAGAAAAAATAATTAATATTCAGAGTGCATTTATCTAGTGAAAAATGAATTTATAAGATATTTCTTTAAATGATATTTTGTAAAAAAGAACGAGTGTAAAATATTTTCATCATTTATGAAAAATGTTCAGAAATAATTTGCTATTGGTAATAAAAATATTTTGTTTTACTTGTTATTACAAACGATACTGGTAATTATTTTAAGAAAATATTTTACGGGATAATTTATTTATAACGGAGTCTATAAATAATTTTGCAGGCAAGGGCTCTGCCTCTACTGATCGCTTTTGGAACAGGCCACTGAAGGGTCAATTTCAAGCTCCACCATCAGCAAACTCGATTAAACCTAATTATCTTAATTCTTTATGTAATAAGTCCAGTCATCTTCATTCAAACATGTAGGCATGGAATTAGTTCATTAAAGAATGGCTCATAAATAAAAAAAATTGTCCTTTATCGAGATAAAAAATAAGAAGAAGAGAAAACTAGGGTTTTCTATCACGAAACACGGGCTAAGCTTTATATGTTTTCCCATGAGCGCAAGGGAACTATTTATCAGATACTTGAAGAACAATAATGTGAATGAGTTAAGGTTATTAGAAGTGCGAATAATAACCATTCGACTTTAGTAATAAATAGAGGGCAAGAAATAAAATTTTCTATTTCTATTCCCTAAACGAATTTCTAAATAAAAAATACGTTTGATAATAACACAAAATTCTCATTTCCAAAATAGGAATTCATTTTTATATTTCTATATTCGTTACCGTCGGTTGCGGCAAGGGACAATGGGCGACGTCAATGACAGGTGAAGAGGGGCAATAGCTAGCGAGGAATGGTAGCGGCCAACGGTAGCACGAGCCGATGGCAAGGGATGGTGGCTAGTGGTGGTTAGCGTCGATGGCAGCTTAGGACAACAGCAAGTGACGAGGTCGATCACTAGTGAATTAAAGGAAAATCGAAAAGAGTGTTAAAAAAGAGAGAGTAGATGAGAGAGTAAAATATATATATATATATATATTCTCATTTCTATTCTAAAAATAGATAAATAAAAATATTATATATATATATATATATAACTGTGTTCGTGAATAGATTCTCGTTTTAAACTTGTCATAGGAACAAAAACAAAATGATTATTATTCACGCCTCTTAAGTGTCTGAGCAGCTTCACTATTTAGGAGGACACTGCAGAATCTGACGTAACAGCGCCAGTCGTGTCATCTCATAAACGTTTGAGTACTTAATACTTTTTATCGGCAGAACCCGCCTCGGTTCCCGTTCAACAAGAACGAGAAGGACATCGTTCCGAGATCCGCTAACTTCGTTTTCATTCTGTCTCGGGTCATACGGAAACACTGCAGAATTCTCAACCAGTCCTTCCCCCTCCGTTGTTTCTCCTTGTCCACTTCTGTTTCTTGATATTGATCCTGTTCTCCCGCTGGACATTTCACAACAGGAACCCAATTTAACCCATTAATCTTCCCCGTTTCTGCCTGCGCAGAGAGGAAACTCACGTGGTGCATGTCTCCCCCTGTTTTCATGATTTTTGTAATCAGTTGAATGAATGAAGCTCTGGGAACATGGGACGTTTCACGGAAAAACCGGCACATGAATGCCAACATCCACTTGTCGACAGAATGGTGTTAACCGGTTTTGGAGTGGGAGCAGTGATGAGTACACAAAATGCCGGAGCAGCTGCAAAATCTCGTTCCATCGAGGAATGGGGGCTTTACTCGTTTTGGGCTAATTTCTGTACATACATGTTTTATGAACCATATGGAATTGTCTGCAGTTAAGTGGTTAGTAGATGGGACTACGCTTTCTTTAAATGGTTTGAAAGTTCAAAAAACAACATAGGCCAAGCACGAAAAGAAAGGGAAAAAACATCATGCCAGGTTGCCTATCCTGGCATAGGCCTAACATTAAATTGGGAATGTATTGTCCTTCGAGAAAACAAAAGAGGGCAAGTCAAAGAGAAAGAGAGGAGTGGGTGGGTGAGTGAGGCGAGAACAATGGTTTAAGTACATGATTGAGTGGGATGGTTTCTCCAAGAAAAGAAAGTTGGGATTCTGAGGAAGGACCGGAGGGACCGGCAATTTATCCCATGAACAAGTAACAGGTGTTTAATGTCGCCGGGTGACTTGTGCCATCCAATTCAAGACAAGGAGGGAGAAAAAGGAAAGAGATGAAAGGGGAGATGGAATCTCTGTAGGATTACTGCAGGAAATCAGACGTTTGACGTGTTGATTTGTGGCGGCATTGCTCAGATTCTCAGAACTCGCTTCCCCCCACCCCAGCAGATCTCACATTTCCCAACTCCCCAACATGTGTTACCGATTTATATTTTGTTTTCAGTCCTTCTAATCAGTCCCATCGTACTTCCCCTCGACGCATGCGAGACATCCCAAATCTGAGATTGGTCCTGAGAAACCTTAATGAAAGATTTGAAAGTAATACTAACGTTCAAACAGTCATCTAGCCCGGGTGATTAGTTTAAAATCACGCCTTCCAGCTCCGCATGATCAAAACCAAGATGGTCGAAAAGAAAACACACTCTCCCCGCTGCCTGTCCAATCTCTTACTCAACTTCACATTTCATGAGCTACTCAATACAAAAAAAGGGTTCTCAACACACCCATGCACGTCCCCAGTCGTCAGGTCCGATATAATTGAAGTGAGAATGGAGAATCCAAACCCTGGGCCAAAGTGATGTCCTCTCTCCATCATCAAGATGGAAAAGGAAAGGCATGCACTTTCGTAGCCTGCACTGTTCTGTCCTCCTTTTTCCCTATTCAAATGCATAACGGAAAAACAAAAACAAAAGCAAAAAGGATGGCAAAGGACATGAGAAAGAAACCCTAAGGGTTCTCTCAGTAAAACCCGTAGGGCCTTTTTCGTCCTTCGACGGACTAAATTCGGTTGTCTGAGTGGAGGCATCCCGATATAAGTGCATTCGCAGCTGGCCACGCACATAGTACACTTCGGATTTGGTGCTTCTCAGAGCAGCTCGAACCCTAGGCATTCGGAGTTGAATACATCACATTATAGGTGAAGCTACCGTGGTCCGGTCTTGACATGCCGAAATGCCATTTACTCCATTATATTGTGACCGCTACATAGTTAATCGTTGACTTCTGCTTATTAATCTATAGCTTCTGGACAGCTCCTCAACTAGCTTTACAAATGAAATCATCACTGGCAAGGAAGGGAGAATATGAGAGCACGACTGATGATTAAAGTGTTCCTGCTACGCGCGGCATCCTCTGTTTTGATGTATTCCGCCATGGCATTTTCCCCACCCGAACTAGATCTAAATTGGTCGAAGATACATGATTTCGTATCAGCTACGAATGGGAAAAAAAGTTATATTGTTTTACAGAGTTGAACATCCATGGTTGTCAATATTATATTAGGCGAAGAAAAGTACAGCTAAGGCCATCTTATTTAGTTTTGGCTGCTTTTTTCTCACTTTAATCAATTTGAACTATTGTTTTAATGACGCGGCACAAGTTATGAAACATACGATGTCATCTTCATTGATGCGCTTCTTGGATTTGATTGCATCTTAATGAGAACAGAAATCATAATATATTATTTATTTTCATCTATTGTGTGGTCGATTTAATCAATCTTATTATTTTTTTAGCAAGGAAGTAAAATAAAAATATATCCACTTACCCCAACATTGAGATTTGGGTAAGGATAAAGAAGAAAATGCATGAAAAATAATTAAAAGCACCAAAAGCATGCCTCAGTTTTCACTCCATCCCAAGAAAACTGTATGTGTTTTCAAATGTACATGCCTCTTCCTGATTAAGTTGGCCTCACAACCTCCACCCCAACTCTTCAGCCTTCTCAGCCGCCACCTTCCTCGCTGCCGGCCGCCACGTTCACCAACTCTGACCACCCAATCAAGGCCGCCCAACACCGTAACGGCCCCCTTTGTCTCTCTTCATCCCCCAGGCGAGATCTCTTCTAATGCACCTCCTCAACTCCCTTGATCCCTTCCTCATCTCTGCGCTGAAACTCGCCTCTCTTCTGTCCCTCGCAACCGCGGCTGGCCTCATTGACGGTTGTCGCAATGCCATGTGCGACCTTGGAACGAAGTCCCCAAGCGTGGCAGCACCATTTTAACGAGAGAGAGAGAGAGAGAGAGAGAGAGAGTATATGGATTGGGTGGTGTCGTAGCAACGTCGGAGGAGGGCGTGGGTGGAGATGTCCCCCCGGGGGGGGGTTGTTGTTGCGACCAAGCTAGGGTTTAGGATCCTTGTTATGTTGGATAGGGTCCGGATATGGATGGATGTGAGCAAAATAGTGGGAGGATTCATGGAAAATGGATGACAGCACAGGCATGTTTTATGTCATTGGTGAAAGCTGAGGCATGTTTCGGTATTTTTCCCGATAAGTGAAAATTTGAAGTTAAGACTACAGTCTTCAGGAAATTCTAGCATGAATCTTTGTCCCTAGACAAGCTAGAAAACATAGCACGTACTTCTATTGTAAACGCTCAAATTTAGGTTGACATTAGAGTCACAAATTTTGATAAAATTCAAGCCCCTTCGCAAATTAGCGAGGGCTTCATCAAATTAGCCTTCGAGCGAGGAAAAGCTTCACTTCTATCAAAGAAGATGGTTAGCGACTTAACCCGGACATGGCCTTTGGTTTGCATAATGGAATAAGGGGGGAATGGCTGGCCACTCCAAGGAGATTGGAAAGAGAGCTCGAAAAAGAATCGAATAATTAATCTCTAATTTATTTATTTGCATGATGGAATAGTCTTTCGACTCATTCCAAGGCAATGTCACGGTTTGATTTGCTGCGATTGCATGGGAAATAATCTAATACCAAAGAATACCATCAAGGGATATGCCTTGATGGCACACAAGCAAGAGATGATACTACAAAAAAATCTCAAATTTGTGTTAGTCATGCTACATCAACGTCAAGCTATTTTTTGTGTTACAAAAAAAAATCTCAAACTTATATTCAGATGACAAATTTACTCTCCATTAACTTTCAATCAACATCCTGTTAAACAGCTCGAGTAGAGATACACATGGTGGACGACTTGGATGATTGGCATGTGAAGCGTGTCTCCCAAATACATTTTATTGGACAAGCTAGACCTAAAGAAAATGAACCGAGACAGTGATATCTACCGAAACTTGCTAATCATGCCCTAAGTTCTCCCTCAAAAATCTCCTAGGATATATAATTTGACCTCGTTTTACGCTAAACTTCCATAGCTTTGTCAATGTACCAATTATTATATCATAACTATAATAAATGAAAAATCATTACATTTTACAAGTGTGGCTAGTAACTTTTTTCAAATAATAGTGATAATAATTTTCTTTCATACGTAACCATATCTCAAGAATATATCTTGTAATGGCAATCATAACTATAACCCATAATTGCAACAAAATATTGCTATTATTGATAATGAGTTCGTATAACAATGATGCGACGATAATAATTTAACTAAAATTCATATGATTAAATGGTTTATATTTATATCCCCACTGGATTAGGCTCGTAACTTGTGGAACATGAAAAATCGAGTGAATAGTTACTTTTGCTATTGATTTGTGCTTGAAATGGATGAACAACCCTTAATTGGGTATAGGCTAACAATAAGATGTTGTTATTAGGGGCAATTAAAGTCGACGAATCTTATGAGACCATATTGAATATGTATATGATCAATGGAGTGATCATAATTAACTCAGTCTAATCAAGTTTTTCTCTATTCTTCCCCATCAGTTAGTGCTTGGACATTTTGATTTACTTTAATACATCGAGGAAACTTTTAACTTTGATTAACATATTTCAAGTGAATTTCAATATTCTTTGGTAGAAGCCCACTTTTGATCCTTGAAGTTATGGCGTTTTCCCTTATTTAACGGAGAAGGCCTTAAGCTTTTACTTTGTCTAAGTAAATCGTTGAACTTACATAGCTTTTCCCGAGTCAAGTTTATCCGACTTTAAATCCACTTAACTAAAGCAGTCAAGGATAGAAGGCTTAACTAGACCTTCCTTCTAAATCGAGAGTTCTCTTATCATGAATGTTACAGTTGAGCATTCTACAGAGGATTCTTGTATTGGCTCCAAATACTTCACTAAACGCGTGCCATGGACATAGTGGGCGATGACGAAATCGTATAATCTTGACTAAGAATTGCCCTAAACTTTTTATTCCGGCAGAACTCACGAGGCCCATCACATCAATGCGGGAAAAAAATTTTACAGTCGTTTCTAGCCTCAAGATCTGTCGCGTTAGGGTTTATTCATCATTTTGTCCCATTTACTTATTCCCCCAATTTCCTTTCCACCTAGTGCTGTTTTGCGATGCCTGAGGTTTTGAGAGGACTTTTGTCCTTTGTCCGGAGTGTAAATGAAACTGACATTATTGAATAATTTCGAGAGCGGCATTGAGAGAGCTTTCTCCGTATTTCCTCCCAGGAAGGGTACGTCTGAATTTGCATGTTTGGATGGTTTTATTCATCTGTCTATCGTTTGACCGAAGGATGAGCGCAAATTCAAGGACGAAACTATGACTTTTTACCTTGATGTATCCCTTCCCAGTATAAACCGGCCCCTAGCACTTCGGTCTCTACCGTCTCTCCACTCCTTTCCCCCTCCCCACTTTCTTCATTCGTGGAAGTATGAGCCAGACCGCCGAGACTGTGCGTTTGATTTCCGACAGTCTCCATTTCCATAACGCTTGGTTCTCTCTCCCGCTCTCGCTCTCTCGCTTGATCGATTGTGTCATCATCAGGTGGTCTTGGCGAAGGTAGCACCAACTGCTACAGCCCCGAAGCAACAGCTCTCGTCACTCTGCTCCTCTTCCTCACCTTCTTCTTCGTCTTCTTCGACCTCTTCTTCCTCCATCTCCATCCCCTGATCTCACCAGCGCCACCACAATCGCCGCCAGACCCTAACCCCATCTAGAATCATGGAAGAGGTGTGGAAGGACATCACCTTATCCTCCCTCCAACCCCACCAGCATCACCACCACCACGGGCCCGCCTCCGTAAGTCCCGCCTTGCGAGGGAACAGCCTGCAAGACTTCCTTGGACGGCCCTCTCCCGAGGACCCCCCAAACCCCGCTAACATCACTTCCCCCTCCTCTTCGCTCCGTCCTCACCACCCTCGCACCTTCTTGAGCCTCAACAACTCCGGCCCCGAGTTCCACTTCCTCGACGACTCGAGCCCGCTTGGGCCGAGCACCACTCGGTTTCAGGGCCACAATAGAACGGGAATGGCCTGCTTTACCACTAGCCCTTTTGAGGTTTTGGCGGGCTCTGCTGATGCTGGGAATCATGCTGATGTTATCGCGTTTGGAAATATCAAGAAGAGGGTGCCTGACGGTGAGGCCAGTTCGGGCGACCGCAGGCACAAGAGGATGATCAAGAACAGAGAGTCCGCTGCGAGGTCTAGGGCTAGGAAGCAGGAAAAGTCTTGGTTTTTATGCGGGTTTTAATAATATTGCTCGCGAACTAAAAGTGGAGATTGTTGTGCTCGTTTGATCGAGATGGCGTCACACTTAACAGTTATTGATATTGGGCTTGTTACCCTTTTGTTCGATGTTTGTTGACTCAATTTTTTTCGCATCCACTGTTCTCGGTCCTCTTTTTCTTTCTCGTAATTAATTTCGTCCTTTTCCCTTTTCTGGCCGAGCAGGCTTATACGAATGAATTGGAGCTTCAGGTTGCCCACTTGATGGAAGAGAATGCTAGGCTGAAGAAGCAGCAGGAACAGGTAAACTTTTTCTTTCCCTTTCTTTGTTTGTTCCTTGGCTCTTACATTGTCGCAAGAATCAGAATATTTTTAGATTTTTGCATTGAGCAGACATAAGTACCGTCTTCTCTACATTGGACAATCTGTTTGTTTCTTTCCCTTTTGAGTTCTACTCAGATTAAAGACTTAGTTAGCTTTTCTTTTTCCTTTTTTATATTGTTATTGATTAGTTTGCTTTCTCTTAGAAACTTCTGATAGCCAAGCCAATTTGAAGATACAGTGCCTGGTCATTTCATCACTAGTCCACCTCAGTGTCATTTTGCGTCACTTGCAGATATATTAACACTGGGCTTAATTTTTCTTTTTTTACACTTTTGGGAGAGCTATGCAATTATTTCAGTGGCTTGTGTATATTAATGCAAGTTTTGTGTGGGTTTGGGCAGTTGTGGATGGCTGCAGCATCGCAGCTTCCCAAAAAGCACTCGCTCCGTCGAAGTTCGACGGCTCCATTTTGACGGAACGATCCTCGCATTTGCCCTTTGACAATGCGCTTTCCTCTGTTCTCCTTTTGGTTCCTTTCTGGAGTTTAACCTAAGAACAGTTCCTTTCAAGTAGTTATAAAAGATCGCTGGGGAGCGAGTGTATTCGTGGAGGCTCAGGAATCTTCCTTTTTAGGCTTGCGCTGGTGTTGTGTTGCTGTTGTTGGGGTTGGTGACTCTACCCTCCAACCCAAATTTGAACGCTGTTTTTCTTTTATTGGTGAGGACACGACCGCATTACCCAAGGGCTCCTTGTTTTTATCCGTGCGCCACGCCCTGAGATGCTGGAACTCTGATGCTGCTGCTTTTGAGAGAGAGGGAGACACGGGGAACCGTATTGGGCTTTCTTTTCTTGTTTGCTCTTTTGCAGTCCTCCACTGACTTGTCGAACCATAACGCATTGTTCTCACTTGGTTTTTACATGATACGACGATGTTTACCAATTTGAAAGGCAGGGAAAAGCGGGGTCGCGCTTCTTCTTTTTTTCAGCTTTCTAGATCCCCCGGGCCGAGCTGAGCCATGTTAGATCGTCAAACTTGTCGTATAATATCGATTCCACCAACTCAATATTGGTGGACTTGTTCTTTTCTTAAGCGGGCTTCTTTCAGCAAGTTGAATTGCACCAGTATTCTCTCTTTTCTTCAGTTAACTATTTGATTTGAACTCGTATCTTTTGGACGCCCGGTTGTGCTTCAGATTGGGTGAAAATCCTTTGGAAAGACGAGCTTAACTGAGTCCATCCATAGTGGTGTACAGTGTCCTGGTGAATAACTACGTGGTGATGTGACGAGATGGAGACTGCTTTGCTTTTTAGCACCGGGTGTCACTTTCATTTACCGTCTTCACCTCTACCCTCTCCTTGCCCCTTCCTGAAAGGACCCATTTTGGTCTTTTTTCTCCCCCAACTATTATTGTCCAGAGTCAATGATGCCTCTCTTGTCCGTCTCTATGGCTCTGTCGTGACCATGTTTCCTGAAGATTTCTTTTTCATGTATAAAATCCATTCATGCGAGCTCTCAGCTCGATTGGATTTCGTGCGATTGGTTGATTTACGTGCTCGCATTTGATGGGCCAAAAGAAAAAATAGCTAAAGTCATCCGAGGAAGCATTTGAAACGTAGGAAGGGGAAGAGGACAAAGCTTGGTGGGTCTCCACGTTTTAGACAAACTTTCAATGGAGCAACCCGAGTTGTCTGTGGATGCGTTTCTGTGGTTTAGGACCTGTTCTTTATGGGATCCCCCGAAAGCATGAGTTCATTACCTTTTACACGCGATGTGAAATGTTTGCAAAGCCAATGTCTGCTTATTTATGATGCGTTTGGAGAGAGAGAGAGAGAGAGAGAGAGAGAGAGAGAGAGAGAGAGTGACGTTTCTCTTTCTGGCTATCTTGTCTCTCTCCGAAGATGCCCGCATCTTCCGCGAGATGCACGCCAAAGAAGAGAGAACCGCTGCCAAAAAACCCTAAAGAAGCGCTGGAGTTGCACTCAAAGAATAGGACGAAAGAAAGATAAAACGTTGTACCAGTCCCATAATTATCTTTCTTCCTCTTTCGCTGTTCCCCTTTAATGGTTTCATTGTTACTACATTGTTCTTCCCCTCGACTAGTCTGCGGCATAGGGGTCCAGTTTACCTTCTGCTGATAAGTTTCTCTAGAGTCTGGGACATCAAATAAATCTTGTTTAGGTTCTCCTGGGTAAATTTATTTACAAATATGCGGGCGTTCTCGTTGGCTACCCTAAATCTAAAACGGAAACATCGACGAATAACTCGAAACTCAGTTTGAATTCGAGATTCTAGGATGATTCCAATTCGTGCTTGACATAGAAACGTGAACAAACGGGTGAATCCGAATCTATTCGGACAATTCGGTCGGAAAACACAGGGTTTTCCATTGCCAAAATGAACCTGTCCAAAGCTCAAT
This sequence comes from Melaleuca quinquenervia, assembly GCA_030064385.1. NCBI lineage: Eukaryota > Viridiplantae > Streptophyta > Magnoliopsida > Myrtales > Myrtaceae > Melaleuca > Melaleuca quinquenervia. The sequence continues at coordinate 17,262,823 of CM057727.1, read as the reverse complement.
GTTGCTGTCCCTACACGTACTTTTAGCATAGCAATCAAAAGCCACGAGCCCCCTCCAGAAAGCCTAACATCGATCGCGTAGATGTTCTTTTCCAGTTAGGCTGATTCTAATGGTTCTGGCAAGCACCTCTGCTTGACCGGATTTTCCAATGGGGAGAAACGATCGGCCCCACTCTGCTCGAGTAGGAAAACGAATGTCACGGGTCTGATTCTTAGAATCAGTCGGCTTTCGCAGAATCACGAACGGGTCCACCTCGAGTTCGAGATTAGTGAGGGGCTAGCGAGACGAGCAGGATAACGATGGATGAGGACGGGGGAGTCATAAGCCGCCGGCGAATCAATTTGGGCTAGCACGCGACCGACCGACGGAGGGAGAGGGACCGGTGATGCCATCGGCATTCCCCTGGTTCCTTGAAGCATACATCGACAAGGATATTCAAACTAACCACAACTAAGACGTCAGGGCGAAAGACGCCTGGAAAAAATCTACGTCATGGAATAATAATTTTCTATTTAGTGAAGTCACGAGAAGTTCCGTTGTCGTCCAGCGGTTAGGATATCTGGCTTTCACCCAGGAGACCCGGGTTCGATTCCCGGCAACGGAACGTTTTTTGCTTCTTTATCCATTTCTTTTTTCCTCTCAATGAATTTGGCCAGTCGTTCTCGTTAGTCCTTGTGATTGAAGCAACGAACGATCGTGATTTCTCTTTTGTCTCTTTCACCAAAAAGCCTTTGCTTTGCTTGAGCCATTAGCCAATACGTTTAACTGAGTGCACAGAAGGGAAGAGGCTAATCTTAAAGGAAAACGCAGGAAGGTGGCTCTGTTAATGTCCCGCATGGAATAACTTTTTGTGAGCTCGGAAGAGCTGGACATAATGCAGAACATATGCACGTTTTGAATCCGAGTTAGAATGTGGTTTTTAGAACCCGGCTGCGTGGAACGAGGAAAACCAGACCACCATCTCTTCGGTCAGCTCCTCCCCTCTCTGACGCCCTCCGTCTCCTTGTCCTTCCATAGAAAACCGGCAAATTGGGCAGGTCCTCCGGCAGGCGTCGAACCACCTGTCGACGCAAGCCTTGTGGAACTCGTGCATGCAGGGGAGCACCCGCACGTCCGCGTCCACGCCCTCCTCGCCCTCGGCCTCCTTCAATCCGGACAAGCACACGCAGCAAGCCTCGCCTCCGAACGACCCGCTCGAGCTCAGGCCGGCGGGCGGAGTCGATGGGCCCGCGTCGACGACCTCCGTGGCTTCGAGGGTGAACGCCGCGTGAGGCGGCGCTAATTCCTTGGCTGTCGCGGGCCGTCGCGGGGTAATGTAATGGGTTATGAAGGAGACTAGTTTGTGGAGTACCATTTGGTCTAGTGTGGGATTTGCATTGCGGAAGGAATGATGATGATGATGCGGGTGATCTGTGATGGTGGTTCTGAAGAAAGGTCAGTGCACAAAATGGTCTCTTTTTGATGATCTGCAGGGGTGGTTAGATATTCCAGAGGCTGATCTAGAGTACCCATCACAAAGCTGTTGCACCTAAAACCAGAGGTTTACACTTGACCAATTTAATTTTAACTCTCGATCGATATTGGTTTCTACCTACCCACTACTCGAAGATCATGCTACTCTCTCCTTTTCGATGTGCAGTGCGCGTTCAAGAGACTTCCGGGCATTTTGCGCCAGTTATATTCGCTTGCACAGTCTGATCTGACCCTCATTGACTATCAAATTCAGATCGAATCCCAATCTAATTTGAGTTCTGGATAGCCGTTTCGATTCAACGTTTGCTCGGAATTCCATTGCTAGGGGATTATATTGGTGAAAGGATCGAACTTGATCCGATTTTACGGGAACTTGGTTACATGAAACCAGGTAATCTTGATGGGCATAGGTCCTATCGTTCATTTTCATCTCGTTTTTCCACATACTGTGATCCTGGGAGTAGCTTTCGGGCCATGTATAATGTCTGATGAGCTTGAAAGCAGGTACGTTTTGCACATGCTGCAAAAGCTCCTGGATGTCGAAACAAACACTCATCATGCCAATCTCATGATGTGCTTAACACAGATCCAGTGTTACCAACTAAACCGGTTGTGGTTAAAGCAGCTGACAGCATCACGGCACAGTTTTGGCACGGTTTTGACTCGAGTGCAACGGCACGAGCGACATACTACAATGCCGCTTCAAGGCATTACATTCACGTCAGATGTATGTAATCTATTAATCTGTGGTCAAGCAAAAGATGAAGACGGCTTGAGGCTTTCTGAGAAACAGAATTTCACGACACGACCATGGCCGCATAATCACTGGGTAGCGGCGGCTTCTCGAGGCATGCTCGTATGGCTCCAGAAAGCAGATCGAGCTAGCAGAACAAACCCATCAGCTACAACCCTGTGGATATTACTTCAAGGGCCACTCCTCGTAGCAAATCGAGCAATGACACTTCGTATGAAGCAGCAATCTCCATTGGTAACTGAACAGTGCCTTCGTGCATGTGCACACATATGTTAATCAGTGCGCGCAATTATTCCTCTAGATCTTCATAAGCCAAGACGCAAAAAGTACATGAGTGAACATGAAGCAATGAACATCAATCATGAAGGGAAGTACTCTCTCATTGAATGTTAAAGCTAGCAGTATTATTGATGGTTTCACTTTTTTTCATTGCAATGCACCGATCTCTTGAACACTCGAACAAAACTTCTCTAAACCGAGATGATCAATGAGAACAGCATAAAGTCATACACACATGAACATGAAACTTGCACAAATTGGCAGACGTATTCGCCATGCAGAGTCTCTCTGAATTCTCCTAAAACTCCTCACGAATCCCTTGCAGAAGCCGAGTCTGCGGCATCATCAGACTTTGTCACATCACCATCACTTCCCAGAATCCTGCCGTCCTTGGGCACAAGGCAGGGGATCCCATTCTTTATCTGCAGGTGAAAGTAAGCGCGAGATGAATAGCAAATCAGTAGGCATATTACGGAATAGAAGTGAAAATTCCCAGTGCTTAAAGATACGATACGCAGGGCAGATGTAGTTATAGGATAAGCCAGTGAAAACGCAATCTTCCAGTCACAGCATCACCCGGTCAAGATGCATCCTTTAGAATTCCGAATTCAAGGCTACTCGCCGAGAGAATTCAGCTTCTCTTTACGGACACTTCTCTTTAGCAAGTCTCGAGCGCGGATCCAGACATGCCGTGACATAGCTCGTCATGAATAAGAAAATCATTTGGACCGCATAGGAAATCTTCCCTAGCGAGCTCCGGGGGAATCGAACGGGTAAAAAGGACTTGAGATTCACCGCCCACTCGCTAGAATTGATGGCAATTGTTTAACTATCTCCTGGAACCGACATCAGCAATCATTGCCGCTTTTAAAAGGCAACATCCAACCGATTCCTAAAGATAAACGAGCTCAAACCGACGAGCTCAAACAAGGGAATGAGCGAGAAACGGAGAGAACTCACGGGGAAGGAAACGCCAATGGCGTCACTGATGAGAGAATTCGTCTCTTCACAGAACCTACGAACATCAACCCCGTCAAACAATGTCCGGCCGCCGACCAACAGAGATCCCCCACACAGAGAGAGAAAGAGAGAGAGACCTGAGGGGTTGTTTGGAGAGAGGGCAAACGAGAATTTCAGAGAGAGACTTGGCGAATCCAGTCGACGCAGCGTCTCTGAGAAGAGTGAAGCTCGCTCTCACCATCTTTCGATCAATTTCAATTCCCAAAATCGAACGATTTCCTGGATTAGGGTTTTTCCGTTTCGGCGGGGGCTGATCGACGGTGGAAGACGACGAAACGAAACTCCCCCGCGCCGAACGACGTTGCTCCGATGCCTTCTCGGAAAACGACTGCCGTTTTGCGGTTTTCGCACTTCCCCTTCTTCTACATATATATATATATATATATATATATATGTGTGTGTGTGTGTGTGTGTGTGTCTTTTTCCGGTCATTGTTTATAAAAAAGAACTAATGCAATCAAATGAGACTTTATTTACCCAAGCTCTTCAAGACGAAGCTCAGTCATGCATAATTTTTCCCTCAGTTGGCTCCTTTTAGAGCAATAAAAATGGTCTAGAAAACTTATTTCATCGACTTGGTATTAATTACCCTTAAATACGCATATCCAATTAAAAATGTACTATTTTCAATTAAGAGGAATTGTGTCCGTTTTTAATATGTAGAACGAAGAGGGTAGTGATCAAATTTAACAGCCAAATCTTAACTAGAAGTTGTAATTGTTCATGTGTTTGAACAAACTTTTATAGGAGATATCTAACCTATGATCCTTGAACTTAACTGTTCATTATTTTAATCGATTTTTAATGAAGCGGGCACTTCGAATTACCAATTCGTATTTGGAGGATCAGACCCAAGACGACATTTGGTTGGGCCTAGTATGCTAACGGGCCTGGATTAAAGACGGCCCGGCCCGGCCAATTTAGTCCACTGGCCGGCGCCCCCGTCCGATGCGTCCTCTCTTTTACTCTCGAAAGCCGCACTTCTCGCCATGGCATTGCGTCGTCGTCGACCCCAGCAGAGGGCGAGCGCAGCTGAGCTCCCTCTGCAATACGAACTCAACTCGTTAATGGCGACGGTGAGCACGCTCCCTTCTCGCCATCCGTCAGGACTCGCCTCCAAATGAATGGCAAGGGCCGGTTTGCGTGGACTCCTCCGACTTAGGAGCATCGCCTCCACTTTGAGATCGAGCCTCAGTTTCTTTTCCTCGCATTCGTGTCAACCTTCTTCAGTTGAGAACGGGGACAATTCCCTGTTCGGTTCGAGCCTCAAGCTTCTCGAAACCTGTCGAAGCGCTCGAGAGCTGCTTCAGATTCATGCTCGGTTGATCACTTCAGGCCTTATCCATGAGGCAGCTCTGTCCAGCAGAGTCCTGAGGATACATCTGGAGCTAGGTCATGTTCAATACGCGATCTTGACTTTTGGTCACATACATTGTGCGAGTACTTTCTGCGTCAACACCGTGATTGAAGCTTACTCGGTTAGCTCGGTGCCGAGTGATGGTGTTCGGTTGTATTTTAAGATGCTGGGGTGCGGAGACTTTGTCCCGAACAGCTACACTTATGTGCCGCTTCTCGGTTGTTGTGCCAAGATTGGTTGTGCTGGAACCGGAAAGAAGTGTCACGGGCAAGCTGTTAAGAATGGGGTTGACGGGGTGTTGCCTGTGCAGAACTCGCTGATTCACATGTACGGTTCTTGTGGGGTTACTGAGATTGCTCAGACGTTGTTCGAGGGAATGCAGCAGAGGGATTCGGTGTCTTGGAACGCTGCTCTGCATGTGTATGTCGGAATAGGTGATTTGGTGTCCGCACATAACTTATTTGACGAAATGCCTGAAAAAAGTGTGGCTTCCTACAACATCTTGATTTTCGGGTATGTGAGGGGCGGAAATCCTGGAGTTGGGATAAAGTTGTTTCGCAATATGATGTCCAAGGGAGTGAGAGCCAGCAGTAGGACTATGCTTGGCGCAGTTATGGCTTGTGGAAGGTCGGCCAGACTAGAATACGGGAAATCAGTTCATGGCTATCTCATCAAGAACTTCTTGGAATCAAATATCTTGATAGACACGGCTTTGATACATATGTATAATAGGTGTGAACGGGTGGATGTGTCTTGCAAATTGTTTGACAAAATTGAGGTAAAGAATCCAGTATGTTGGAATGCCATGATCTTAGGGCATTGCATCCATGGGAATCCAACTGATGGGATAAAACTATTTGAAGACACGTTAGGCAGACTTGGGTCAGGTAATTCTGGCAAAAAGAAAAGGAAGAGAGTAAAAAGAGAGTGGTTGGTGATGGAACAAAGGCAAGAAGTTTTTCCAGATGAAGTTACTTTCGTTGGTATTTTGTGTGCTTGTGCACGAGCCGGACTATTGGAAGAGGGCAGAAACTACTTCAGCAAGATGACCAGTAGTTTCGGAATCAAGCCCAACTTTGCACATTACTGGTGCATGGCCAATCTGCTCTGTGGAGCTGGGCTTGTTCATGAAGCAGAGGAGATAATAAGGTGCATGCCTCAAGATGACGATGACATGTCATCACAATCCTCTTTGTGGGCTAACTTGCTGTCTTCATGTCGCTTTAGAGGCGCTGTCGCGGTGGGAGAAAGGATAGCACAGTCGCTTATCGAGAAGGATCCTCAGAATTTCTTGTATCACCAGCTGTTGCTAAACGTATACGCAGTGGCTGGTCAGTGGGAAGATGTTGTCAAGTTGAAGGATGTCATGAAGAAAAACAAGCTTGGAAGGATTCCACAGTGTGGTCTTGTAGACTTGAACGATATTGTTCATCGGCTTAGAGTGAGTGATATTTAGCAAGAAGAGATGTAGTTTGTACTCAGGTCAAATTAAGGAAACAACTTGATGAGTGACCTGACTTTGAATTTGAGCGGCCCCAATGCAAATCTACAATGTAGGTAGGTTGGAGCGGCACATGGAATTTTGCACCTATAGAGGACCTATGTGAAGATGAAATTTTGCCTTCACACTATTTGATACATGTCTGAATTCGTAAGCAGATTGCCTGTCGAGGCTTTTCATCTCAAGGAAGTTCACGCATGAGGCATTCTATCCGGAAAATGAGCTACGGAAACTAAAAGTGTTTCTGGTACTCAGGTCGAAGATTTACACCTACTGTAACCTACTCATATATTTATGAGCGATATAATGAAATTATTCTCATTCTTTTTTTCCTGATGGTACTGTTTCCAATATCGATTGTAGTGGAAAATTTCAGATACAAATATGAAGTGGAAACATTCTCTCAAATGAAGACTTGAAGTGACCAATTAAGTCTCTAATGAGGGTTAGCCGGCCACGATAATGTCCTTTTTCGTTTCGTTTTCTTTCTTCTTTTCTCTCATTTTCTTTTTCCTCTCGCGCATTTGCTGACAATGGCCAGCTCCTGGCAGACTTCCTCCACGACCTGGACATGCCTTCATCGAGAAACTTCTCTGTCACTAGGGCTGAACGTTGCTAACGCAGTGGACCAAAAGGCCCTAGCCACGAGGGAGCTGGGTCAGGAGGAGCTGAGGAGTGCTGGGCTGAAGATGCTGATGAGGCAGGTCATATGGAGGCAGATGGAGAAGCCGAATCATGTCTCAACGAGCCAGTAGGACAACCCCTGGCTGACAGCATACAGGTTCAGTACGCATACCTCAACAACCGTGGGTGGTCAACGCAAAGCTCAGTCATTGAAGAATCTGTGGAGGTTACCAACGCCATTTCGCTCCATGGTGTGAATGTTATCTGTTTCAAAATGTTCTCATTTGGATAATTCAACCTAAAGAAAGAAGCAGGTATGCTTAGTGGAAATTACTCAGTGCTAGATCAATTTTACAGCCACACATTAAGTATTTGATTGGCAATGGCAACTGTATCTCCTTGTGGCATGACAATTGATGCCATTTTGGGTGCGTTATCTGCTGTCTTCCCTCATAGGGTCATATGACTCTGGCTTGGGCATTCATGCTAGAGTGTGTTCAGTTGTACGAGGGAACGAGTGTCATTGGCCACCTGCTCGATTCGATGCGCTTGTTGATATTAGTGAATGACACTGTTTTAGGTGGTTTGGCTATTGAATCAAGATCGCATTTGTTATTTGACTGCTCCTCACTGAACACAGCGTGGAAACATTTTCTTTGTCTCACTGGAGTTCATCGTGCTAATGGAGATTGGAGTTCAGAGTAGGACTGGGCAGTGTAGTATTTGAAAGGCAAGTCCTTCGCTAGGAAGATTGGCTTTGAATTGTCTATTAAATAATTCAATTATATAGAGAGAGACAGGAACGCAACTCTCCGCGAAAATGTTGCTCCTCAAGTTGATGGGGTGTTGGATAGCATTCTCTTTGCTGTCAGGGTGAAGACGTCCATGTTGATTCAAGGCAAAAAGCTCGAGTTTGGATCCATCTGTCAAAAGACTCAAAACCTTTGGCGCGGCTTGGGGAATTAAAGCTCTGTGACATTACGTTGAATCATTCTTTACTGCTCTCTTCATCTGTTATTTCTGCAATATTTCAGCCCAGTTGCTAATTCTGAGCCTGCATGGGACTTTTTCAGTTTCGTACTATGAAGGCAACCAACTTACTACCAAAACAAATTTGTGTGTTCAGACTGAGCATTTTATGAGTATCAGAAGAAGAGGCATGGGAGGTGTGCTAGGTGAAACTGAATCTTGTATGCATCACATAACATGAATCATCTGATTCGGAGAACTCCATGACTGAGCTGTGTCGAAAGCCGGTGGTGCCTGATCCGATGCGATGTTGGCATAGTGATGAAAGAGTTGGGTCACCTCCGAATCCTCCGCCGGACGTGCATGATGCAGATCGTGGTATCAGAAGTGGATTCATTCGCTGGACCAGAATTGTTCCGTTTGAGGAGGCGAGTCGAGCTTGAGTAGTCTGACTGGCCGGCAGCAGTGAGTCCCCACACCTCCCGCGAATGTCAGTGCACAAAATATAGGCTTCGCTCTGTTTAACCCTGTCGTGGTCTTGGCTTTTTCGTTAAATTGCACCTTCGGTCATTGCGCTATGGTCATCGTGCTATGACGCTTTTGCTCAAACCATCAACTCAGTTTATGCGTTTCTCTCGACTGATTACTCAATTTGAGAAGGCAATGATTCATCATCGGATCACATGTTCGAGTTGCATTGACATGCGATTCATTGTTGGATTAGAGAAATTGATAGGAGCCTGCTCCCAAATTTATCTAAGATCCTCATGAGCTGCTCCACTTGAAGATCTTTTGTTGAACAGGAGGACGGGAGTAGGAATGCTTTTGCAGAGGGCACATTTATCTTCATTATTACGACGATCGTCTCCTCAGATGGCCCATGCTGCCGCCCCTGATCCTGCCAACTTCTCCGAGCTGAGCATCAAATGCAATTCCACAGCTTTGAAACTTCGTCAACCAAATATTGAAGATTTAGAGTGCAGAAAGGGAGGAATACTATTCTGAGTTTACTCATGACTCAGCGCCATGATAAGCATGTGTAAAATCTCCTTTGTTTTCATAGAAGGTCTCTATCAGATAGCAAAAGATAATTCAACTGAACCCGGATACTAGATATGTACGGTTACGTGTTAATGTTAAAAGAGTGTTAACTGGCAAGATGGGGAAAAAGAATCACTTACAAGATATCAAATGCATCTCCATTCAGAATTTCAGAGAACAGTAAACATTGATTGCGATGAAGGTTTTGTGTCAAAATTGGAGTTGAATTAATGCGATCGATCCGTGCTAGTTGTAAACCATAAACAGCAGCCAATTGCCAGTCCTCGTCCTTACTAGCCATCGTACTTATCCTACACGCTCGTCAGCCATGCATTGTCCCACCAGCCTGTCAAGATTTGCTTCACATTCCCGATCTGCCACCCTAGGACCCATCCCGCTACCATCTTCTGCCCGGTGCTCCTCAGCTCCTCCCAAACTGACTCCCTGGACCATCAAGTCCGCCGCAGCGACACTGGACCCTCACAGAGCAGCTTCTTGATATGTTTGTCAATGCCGAACTCGACGAAGACATGGTGGGGCTCACCGGACAAGTCAGCCAGTGGGGCTTTCACGGCCATCCATCAATTGCAAGAGAAAGAAGTAAAAGATGGAAAAGAAGAACGGAGACCCAAAAAAAGGACAAGGAAACTAATGCCTCCAATGAAATTGCCCATGTACGCCTCATTTGAGATTAATCGATCACTTCCAGCCTTTATTTAAGACAATGTTAACTTTAAACCCTCTATTGAAAAAGTGACTTCACTTTAGGCTCATATTTAGTAATGTAGACTTTCATATACGATCAGGATCATCGTGTCAGTAATGTAGGAGGTGACAATCTGGGTCCTCCGAATGTGGTAGCGCTAGAACTCATAAAACAGTAGGGCCCATAAATGAGACTTATCATAGTCAAATAGGCATAAACAGTGGGTCGACAGCAGGTGTAAACTGAAAAAATAACATCGCATTCCCCCAGTAAAGGACACGTTTAATTTCTCACGCATTCACATTCAAAAGCATGTTTAACATAGTGCACAGACTGCAGATTCCGATTAACAGAGAGAGACGCACAGTGCCCCAACTGCTGATTCAGATAAACAGAGAAACGCTATCATTCAAAAGCCCACTGATTCTCGCGGCGAACCTCCTCTTCTTCCTCAGGGGTGAAATCATTCTTGATGTTGAAAGTCTTGCGAATCTCCTCCGGAGTCTTCCCCTTGATCATGTCTGCCACAGTTTGGCATGTCAGATCCAGCAGGCCCTTGATGTTCAGATAGTTTGCAGCCTGGTTTAACAAAGAGCCACACTTTCATATCAAACCGATGAAGTGGCTAATCTAGACATTGAACCATGAAACACCCAGGCTTTAATAACTCCACATTAGAATAAAAAATAAAGTCTACCAGAATTAGGAACCAAATCTGGAACATTTTCTGTTACTCCAGAACTTTTAAAACAGTAATCAATTACTTTTCTAAGATCACCATTGGAGGCCACCAAATTTTGGACGATTTAAAGAAAGGATCATCCTGTTCCAAGCTTAGAATTCCATTACCAGTAGGCAAAAGAAAGGATGAGTACAGCCGCTAATTCTCTTATTCCCCGGTAAAACACAAGATTGATGCCACTCTAATAAAACATTGTATTTAGTTGGCCATTAGGCAAGTAGGAAAAATGTCTTGACTGATGAGCTTTTTGTGTAATGAAACAGGAGAGACCAAACAAAGATACTCTTCTAACTGAACAAGATTGCTTTGTGCCTGACAATATTAGAGGTAACATCTCCAATAGACATGTGCAAATACGTTGATAACTTGGTCATTTCCTTGTTAACACAACAAGAAGCTCTTCCCAGAACCTGCCTGTCTGTAAATATAAGAAAATTCGCAACCGCCTAATCATCTTCAATCTTCATAGAGAAAGCAAACAAGTTGCATCATCATTTTTTCCTTAAGACACTTTATCAAATATCACATGAAAAAGCCACAGTTAACGATGAATAACATTTGCACCAATCTACATTCACCTTAAACTGCTTCAAAATTAATATAGCAATTACATATTACATCAAACTATTCCTACCTTATCTAGTGAGACCTCCTGTTAACTTTTCAATTATTGCATTGAGACAAAAAACAAGGCAACTTGGCATTGAACCGCCTATTTTAATTTAAATACATAGTGACGTATTAAACAACTTTCAGATACAAAAGAGAGGAGGTGGAGATCTATAATTCAAACGCAAACTATTACAAAACTAACATAAACCTGAAGACGCACTTCTAATCACAAATTAAAACAGTAGAAAGACTGAAAATGGAAGCACAAAAATTGCCTGATGGGACCATGGCACTGAGCAACACTACATTACCGACCTAGAGCACTTTCAAGTTTCAAGTAAAGAATCACGCATGAACACCTCAAAGAACTAGCATCAGCAAACACAGGCATCTTCCTGTGGGGACCAATAGCATTAACTGCTTCAGCAAAGTTAACAGCTCAAATCCTAACCCGACAACCCACGACACAAATTGAACATGAGAGCAGTATTTTATGGCGGGTACGCTTTGGTGAAGTATACACTCCCTGTTTCTGCACATTCTATCAAACCCAACAAAAAGATGTGCGTTATCCTCACATGACAGGATGAGTACATGCGTAGTCGGCACATCCCGGGAGCGTCGCTGCGACTACTGTCCGGGTGTCAACAAAGTGCAGCAGGTAACCGCGCGATTCACCAGAATTCCATCAAGGCTTAACGCTATCCCCTCCGAGCCAGACCAATACGAACCAGCTAACTAGAGCTCAAAGGACAATCAAGGCACTTCGCTCGACGCTAAATCGAACACGGGAACCAAAACAAACAAGCCGTCGGAGGAACTAAAGTATCGACTGACCAGGATGAGATCGAAGAGAGTGGCCTGGTCGACTTTGACGAACTCCGCGTCCCAGGCCTTGAGGTCCTCCTCGGTGGTCCGATCCTCGGATTTGGTGGACTCGACGTGCTTCTTGCAGTACTCGATGACCTTCGCCAGGATCCTGCTGGTGACGTTGGGGAGGGGGATCCCGCTGTCAGCGCAGTCGTCCTCGATCATGTGCTTGATGGTCTGCGACTCGACGGCCACCGCCTCGTCGACCTCGAACGACTCGCCGTCGGAGCTCCGGAGGGTGATCTTCTTCGTCGAAGACATCGCGCTCGTGCTCCGCTCGCCGTCGCCGTATTCGTGCTGGCGATGGTGGTTGCTCGGATCGGGATCGGCGAAACCCTAGCTACCAAATTCGTCGTTCGGATAGAGATAAAGAGAGAGAGAGAGGACTGGGGAGAACTTTATTTGTTTCTGGAAAATGAAACGATTTAAAAAAAGCAGGTTTTTATTTTCTTTATTTTTTTTTTGTTGCTATTGGGGGGATAAAATCTAATTAAGAGCACGAGTGGACTGTATACACGTGCGAGTCATATACCACTCGTTGGAAGACACGTAGGCACTTCTGCCGCAGCCCTACTTTCTAGATTGCTTCTCCACTTCACATAGATTTTCTAGGTAAAACGATTTTTCTCTAACATATATATTATTTCGACATCCATTATTTTTCAAAAAAAGAGAGAGAGAGAGAGTTTCTCTGTCAAAATATCATATGCATATTAATTCTGTTACCTCTTTTTCTTGTTTTTTGACGGTCACCTCTTTTTCTGTTACCTCTTTTTCTTGTTACAAAATATAAAACAGTACCATATCGTACTCGGCTATAACGAAGTAAAATACTTCATGTATACGTTGATTTGTTAATGTTGAACTATAGCATAAAGTTGAACGATCAAGGTAGAGCTAAAATCGAGAATATATAGTCATGTAAAAAATTTTCTATGAGCCCATGAAAAGAATTATATGCGTATTGCACTAACGAAAGGTGGATTAGATAAGATAGAGATTATTGATATCAATTGTGTCATTTGACAGTAATATTATAGTATTCCAATTTTTCATTCTAAATTTTATTTTCTTATGATATATAAATTTGGAAAACGGAACGAATTATTTTATTTTATTCATCGTTGAACATAGAAGGATTACACCAAACTAAAACGAAAGTGAAAAAAAAAAATAGAAGTGCATAAAAGATACATTAACAGATTGATGTGGCAATATAAATATGATTTAAAAGATTTTTTTCCTAGTCGGATCTATAAATGATAAAAGTAATAAAAGGAAAGTTACAATCTATACAATTGTATGATTGTTGGCAGCATTTTTGGGCGACATGAAATAAAATGAAAAAATAAATTGTTGGAGGCGCCGATAGGGATGAGCAACCAGGCCAGTTGGACTTGGAAATCGACAAGGGGATTGGCATGATTCGATTCTAATGGGAACCAACCTTCACGGGTTTGATTCTTAGCTCATGATCCTGAATTGGTTCTGTCTTCTTCGGAACAAACTTAATTTTGAATCGTCTCCTAATTCTTGTTTTCTTTAGATTTATTATGTCCGATTGCGTGTTTTCACTTGTATACCCGTAAAATAGAATGGATAATGACATAAATGATCTACGAATTTCGATTCAATATATTATTGAACTTTTCAAACTTTTCAATATGACTTTTAAACTTTACTTCGATGTTCAATGTAGTCTCTTAATTTTTTGTCTATGTTCAGTTCAATATCGTCTTCCCATTATTTCAAATATGGGGACAACATTAAACTTGTACCAAATTTTCAAAGGGTCACACTAGACAATTTAAAACCTTGGGGACTACATTGCACTGTGCACTAAATGCTAGAGACCCAATTCAACAAATTAAAAAATTTAAAGACCATATTGCACATTAGTCAAAGTTCAAGAGTCACTTATGCCATTTTCTCTATGAATAGTGATCTAGGTTAGCCTGATTTACTATTTCGCAACAACATAGTCACTTCCCGATTTCAAAGCACACTCACGTAATCAATTCATCGTCTCGAGCTGACAGGACCATCCTAGACATCATACAAAACCAGAGCCTCGAGGAAGAGGGGGAAAGAGTTTGGCTCACGAGGGTTTTCATTTCCTTTATCAGGCTCATATATAGAGTCTGGTTTACCAATGGCGTCTCCTGGGGAACGCAAAACCTTTGGGGCAAAATCAGTGGTTTGAACTCAAAGGTCCCAACAACACGGTTAAGACAAATCACTCCGCCGGCTGTAAATATGCAAACCTGAAGATCAGTAGGTGGCCATAAGGAACAACACCAGTTGGATTTTCGCGTCGTTACGCTGTCTAATACCAGTGTGAGCACCAAGCCTCGAGCGCGAAAGACGAAAGCGTCAATAGTAGCACGATATCGAATAAGCAATGTAACCCCTTTGTCGCAGGCCGAACAAGAGAACAGATGATCGTTCGGTCATAATCAAAACAACGCAGGGCAAGGAAAAATAGCAGCATAAACCGCCACAAAGTTGGAATGTCTTCTACATGGATAACGTGGGCATTAACAAGGAGAAACAATTGCCCAAAGAACATAACAACAACCGATCGCTATCAATATATGAACAGGTTTCTTGAACTGTTACTAATTGTAACAAGAGAACAGCCGAAATACCAAAGGGAAAAACCGCTATTCTTGAACAAGATATCCTTTCCGCGTGGCTCATGACAAACAGTCCTGGAATGACGATGAGATAATTCTACTCAGGCTATCCTACCATGTGGCTCATGATAAATATATCCTTTCCATCTGCATTGATAAACAGATCCTGGAATGAGGCACCATAAGAACTAAGAAGAAACAAAGGAAGCAAACATTACCTCTCTACTTGTATATCAAGACTATATTGTGCTCAAACTTCTGATTAATATACAGTTGTTTCCTCCTTCCACTTTAAGATTGCATGTACTGCAAGGGTGGAGCACTGGTTTCGGCCTTCACTGGACCTACAAGGTATTTTTTGTGGTAAGTGAATCGCACATCCAAGAAAAAAAACTGCATTTCTAAAAGCATGAGGAGGATTCCAACATCACAAAGTGCTATCTAAGCATAGAAGAATCGATAGGTCGATTCTTATGCCAGAGTTTTATGTGAAAGGTTTACCTTTTATCCCACGTATCTCCACTTCCCGCCATTCTTGGACAAGGGCACAACAACAGCACAACAAATGGGAGAGGAAATCATCAAACCACCCTCCCTGCAGTACAGGTTAAAAAAGAAAAAATGGTCATAAGAAGAACAATAGATAGAGCAGAGCCTCTTTGTTTGAATGGAACTTTTCTGTCGTGAAGGTGCTAGTAAAAAGAGCTAAGAAAAGACCTAAAAGGACATGAAAGGATATTATCAAGTAAGACAATCCATATATCTCACCCTGCACAGTGTAACAACTAAGGTGGTGGTAGGGTTGTCAGTTCCATGACAAACCAGCATAGTATACTTTTTATGTAAGATACAAACAGCACAAACTAACTTTGCATTTGAGCATGTTCTCCTGAGTTTCATATTTACTAAAGTCATCGAGAAGTTCACCTGGTATCAAATAGTTCGATTTTCCAAACAATTAGTGTCTCCACAAAAAATGCTGGTATTGAGGCTATTTTCTGACTGCCATCCCTAGCCATTTCCTCACGCTTCCACACTTTTAACTCCCATAATTAGAGTTCTAAGAAAATCCTTGTTCCAGAATGCTTATTGTTCCCTCCTCTCCAGTTAAACAGGATGAAGAGAGGATCAGCTGAAATAAAGTTTGGACGAGTTCAAGTTTGGACTTAGCAGAGCAAGCCCCAGTGGTCTGATTCCAAATTTAGAACAGGATAATCCTTCAAAGAGTCATTTCTTTTCAGTTAAGGAATAGTGGCAGGGACCAAAAAAAAAAAAGAATGCTTATGAAATTGACACGATGTAACTCGAACAAAAATATGTGTAGCTCGCCAATCCTATTACCTTGATGTTCAAAAGCATGCGAAGCCGCCTCCTGACACAGCAAGTATAGCAACAGCATGATAACACCAATGAGTAAGCCATCAACTCATTACATGCTTCTGCCGAGGCTGATGACCACACAATGAAAATTCCTTGTAAGAATTTTAGAGCATTGAACCCAGATAGACTTCCAAAGACAAAGCACTCATTTATTCAAGTAGCAGCAGTTGAAATTTACATTATAAGAAGGCATGCATTCATAATGCAGATCTATCCCATAATGATGACACAATAACATTTTCAGCAAGAAATTCATTGACAAGAATGTTGAAAAGTCAGGATCACTGGATTAACCAAGCAACTACCAGCTAGTACATTATACTAAATAAAAAGATCGTCAGAAAAAAGAATGGGAAGTTTTTTACATGTGTGCCTGTTAGATGCCACAGTAGCAACCTTTGAAATTGTGCCACAGGGGAAGAAGAGTGTTTTGACACCTGCAAACCAAATGAGCGGCTTAGAAGTTCATTTTTACCAATAGGATTGAGTTTTGAATAGCATAAATTTGTTCGGTAAGACCAATACATTGTACCATGCAGCGAAACATCATCCTCTTAGGACAGATTTGCAACAGCCCAAACAAAGGCATTCTAGGTGATGACCAGTAACAGCACAAGCATACAAAATTCACACGTTTTGTGTGCACATAAAGCTGCTCCGCCATGCCACTTTTTGAATTATGCTAATACTGGCCTCCCACTCCATCTATCTGTTAGGCCAAGGCAACTAAGTACAAGACTTGCTGTAACCTACATGTTACACTCTTTAAACTTGTCTCTTCTGCCTTTCCGACTTTACAGATAAAAGATCTACCAAGGGCCATCTCAAAGCCTTCTCACCTATCTCATGCTACGGTGCATAATATCTCCTCATTCCTATCTGACAATCTCCTCATATTAAACTCATTGGTCAAAGGAACTTCTTTCAAAAGGCACATCTGCCTTCAGTCATAAAGGAATCATATGCCCAAATACCTTAATGGAGAACCACACTTCAACTATTCCTCTCAATTGAGCACTAACTGAGCTATAATAGACATTAAGGGGAACAGTAACAAAATAGAATTATGGATTTTTTTGTTCATAGCAACAGACTAGTGAGACTGACTATGCCATAAGTAATAGTCATCCATGAGATTAATCATGTGACTAATCCACCACTAAAGATGTAAATTGATCAGCTGAATCATTTCTTGAAAGTTGCTATGCATCATTTTCATTTCTAATAGCTCAAAGAAGGGTTTCATGGCATAAGAAAACATACACAGAAGTGGTTCTGAACAACAACCAAGCAAGTCAGCATGCCATTCTTCATGTTGATGCGAACCTCTAATTGACAATGCTTCATGGCCAGACGAGACAGCAGGCACTTTTCTGTACAGAAAAATAGGTAGTCAGGTTTTAGAGCATGGCCCAAGCTGCAAAGGAGGGATGACACTTGGCAGAGACTTCTGATGAAATTGATACAATCATCTATTTAAGTGACAGCGCATTAACAACACCTGATGGAAAAAGCTAATCTGCTGATGCATCTACCACCAGGGAAAGAGATGGGGTAAGCATGCAGTTTCTACGACTTCTGCACATGCACGTACTAAAGTTCTTCTGCATCCTACACTCCTATGAGTTATAGTCAATCAAATCACTCTCTTAGTCTCACAAAGTATAGTACATTAACTTCTTTCTTTTTTCTTTTTTTTTGGGGGGGGGGGGGGGGGGGGGATCAAAATAACAAAAGCCACCTAAAACAATCCAAAATACTGAATGACTTTTCCGGAACAATCAAATTACAAAGATAGTCCTAAAATTTCCCCTTATTTAATTTAGTAACTCTATCGTATAGATGTTTGAAGAGTAAAGAGTGTCCACCCTTGGAGCCTATGTGTTATCCAAAACCAAGCTGACATGGTTTAGAAAACAAAACAAGGAACGATCCTTCATGGTTCTGTGAATACATCTACTTTCTGTCGCTAGTTTCTCTCTCAGTAAGCTGTGCCTAAAGCAATAATTGTTGTGTTTGAGCTTGGGCCTCATCTACTCTAGGAACAATATGAAATATGCTTTTGCAATATGAATTATACCAGCCAACATATTTAACAATCTTATTCAACTTCAGCTGAATTTGAGCAGAAACTACCTCGTAGTTGTAGAACAATCCCTTTTATTTGAACAGCTTTCATCCGAAGGATGATTCTTTTCATTATTAGCGTCTGAAGCACTGTTCATAAATCCTTTGGATCCTTTTTTAGGGGAATCATTCTCTGACACCATATTCATTGTAACAGTTTCAGTGACATCGATCAAATGTTGAATTACTTCACAGTGGCTCACATCCAAAGTAGCTTGAGACCGTTGTAGTTCCAGCTGAAGCTTCTCATATTCCTTTCGCAGCGCCTCACCAAATCCAAGATCGGGGTAGGAACGGGAAAGAGATTTTTTCAGCACCATGGTATCGTGCTTTGATTGTTCTCGTTGCAGGATTATGTCCTGCACCTTCCTGTCATCTTCATCCAGTGAGTACTCATGTTGGTCCTTCTCAATAGCTTCCATTCTCTCCTGTATATGGAAAAAATATTATTCTTTCAACTTAGAGCCTTATATTCATCAAAGGGTCTAAATACTTTCACCAAGTTTTGAATGATATGTTCGATGTCAGCATGATGTCAAGAAAGGTGAAATGTTCAGCATTTGCGCTGCACAGCCAAAGCAAAAAAAAGAGGGAGAAATCCATACCCGAACTCTAGCATTGTTGACGAGGGTGATGAGAGGGATGATTTTCAAGTATTGATCAATCTCATTCTGGGCTCGCCTAAAGTGATAAACGATGTTCCACCCCATAGCCAACAAATAGAAATAACTCCTTTCCTGGCAGCTGTTGACCAGAATGTAGGACCTTCTGAGAGCATCCTCGAGCTGCTCCAAAGGCTCCCTTGTCTCAGGGTACTTCTTTAGCTCCGATATCTTTAGTTGTTGCAACAAGTTACCGATCAGCTTCAAATGCTGAGCAAATTGCCGACAGTTTCTCTTGTGCAACCGCGCTGTATTCGCCGCTTGCACTATCATTCCAATTAGTCTAGTCGCATCGAGTCCTGTGAGTTGGGCTATACTAGCGGCCTGCCCAAAAAGATCCCATTCGAACACCATCTTCGTCCCTCGAAAAAGCACACCGCTAGCCTACTATGCCTACTCCCAATCTATGACTCCAGTCAAAGACTGATCCCTGCGCGACAGGTTATGCTGCATTCATAAAACATACTCGTTTAACAATCCAGCGCCATCACCTATGACGCCCATCCACACATTTAGATCGCGTAGAGACCACAATCAATCTAGCTCAAGTGGTGTAGAACTGATGATGATGATCTAAGCATGTTTCTCCACTTGCATTCTGTCAAGAACAAGCATCGCCTGAGACACTCTGGCTTTAAGGCAAAACGCGAATGCTGCGCATGATACGTGCCGTATTGAGCAAAGAATTATCCACAGGGTTAAGTTCCAATCACTGCCCATGAAAAAAAAAAAGTTCAGAAAGCGAAATGAGATTGTGGAGCTTTGGCAGATCATTGAGCAAGCTCATTGACCAACTTTTCAACGATGTAAATTAAAGGCGGACAGAGGAAAAAGAAGATGGAATAAAGCAATGGTGGCTGACTACCTTGTCCCTCGCACAGTTATATTAAACAAAAAAAAAAAGGACCAGAAAGAAAAGAAGACAAAACATACCTCCTCCGCTGAAGCCGCAGCGAATTCGGACTAATCTCCACAGCGGCCAGAGCAGCCGCCGCACCTCGCCGCACCTCGCGCTGTATGTAAATCCGACGGAACTTCCGGCGAAAAATACTCGGCGAAACGGGATCCGCCCCCCAGATCTTGGCCGAGGAAGCTGTAGCTACGCAATGCTCGTGGTGGGAACAACTGTACAAAATCGACCCGGAAGAAGAAAAAGAAGACGAAGAAGAGGAGGAGGTTGGAGAAGCATTGGTTTCAGGGTCCGGCAGGCATGTCTTCTTCGCTACTGCGTCGGCGGAGTTTGCTCGGCCTCTGTGTTCTGGTGCCCTTCGTCGTCTTCTTCCGCTCGCAGGTGGTGGTGGCGCACGGGCCGCTTCGCCACGGCACGGCACGTCACGGGGACCCACGCAAAAAAGCAGCGGTCCTTTCCGCCGTGCTGAATTTACCTCGCTGCTAAAGTCCACAGAGGAAAATTACGTTCATACCCTCTGCTCACTGTTATATTATCAACAGATGCAACAAAAAGACTGCTAATTTCAATATTTGTTTCGGCATTTTACTAAGTGAAAAGGCAGCAACTCAGTTATTTACATATACATATATTTTTCAAACTCTACTTTCAGATTGAAGTTTACATTTTTGACCCGCCCTCTACAACATAGAGAGAGATATGCTTTTGAGATCATAGATAATCTCTTCCGATGCAATTTACGATGACGTTCTAACTTATCTAGGGTTCATTTATTTCGCGAATAATGAATGATTTTCAAAATGAATTCCTCAAATTTAATTATTTGTATATTTTAAATTAATTAGTCATTTCTTTAAATAAAAGTAATAAAAATTTTGAGAAAACAATTTTCAAGTCGTTAATTATTTTGCAAAACAAATAGAGCCTTATAAGTAAATAAGCATCAACTTTTAAAATTATGGACTACACAAGCCGAATGCAATAAAAATTACACAAATTAAATTTTATCGTGCTAAATTTATTTTGTGGACAAGGAATGGTTTAAAAACCCCTTTTTTCCCGAAACTTATGTTACTAGCAATAGTCAGCCAATAAGAAAAAAAAATCATTATCGACACCAATTTATGCCTAGATATTTTCGCGAAAGATAAAAAATATATTTATTCATTCATTTATTTTTATAAGCGCTACAAGTAATTACTCTTATGAAAAAAATTTAAAATTATTTATTTTTCGTGAAACGGATTGAAGATTCAGCGGAACCCCATCACATCTATCGTATCAAGTGTCGAGGTTGGCGAGGACTGGCAAATTGAACTCTTATGATACGTGGGTCAAAGTAGTTACCGACAATTTATCAATTGAAAAGCTCTTACTTGATCAAAATAAACCCATAGACCATGAAGCCGATCACAACGGGCCGCATATCCTTTTCCGGCGCAACTTAAAAGGAGCTTCAATCAATTACAATCCTCGCGAAACAAACTACATAGTAGACAGGGTAATTAAGGCCGACCGAGGAAACCACATTCGATTCTGGATCTATTTGTGTTTCCTCCGTGATTCAGTAACGAAAGCTGGTCTCATCCGACCAAAGCAAAAATTATAAAGGAAGGAGACAGAAGAACGCACGGCGTTTTCGGCCGGGATTTACTTCGCCCCGGGGTCCGATGGATCCCGTTACCAGTCCACCCCGGTTTTGGGGTATTACAGTCAATTCACCTGCCGCTTCGAGTAAGAGGAAGTCACGTGTCACGGAGTGTGCCCGGACGGGGCCCACCGGTTGTACGAACGACAGGGCCGGGCCCATGCATCGACTCGTGTCTCTTTTTCCCCTTCTTTTTTCCTTTTTTAACCCCCGAGGGGACGACTTTTTGTCCTTTTCTTCTTTTTTTTCCCCACTTTGGTCACGTGGTTTCGGACTGCCTTTTGCCCTTTTTACTTATTTTAACTTTGTAATATGAATTGACTGAAATTTTCACGAGGCTCACAATATCGACATCCCACGTTCACAATAACATTCTTTAAATAATGTGGTGAAACTCTAATAACATCAGGCTCTTACAGGGGAGCAAAAGAAAAGAAAAAGACATTATTTTGATTCTACGGCATGCATGATTCCCACCTGTTTCAGAATGAGCTATGCACCAAAAAGACCCATTCTGAAAGAGAAATCTATTTACTTCAACATTTTTTAAAATTCATTCTGAATCAATTTTCTTGGCCATAACCAGTTTTTGCCCTAGAATGAAAAACTGAAAAAAAAATTAATTTATGGTTTTCCAACTCTTTTAGAGAACCGGTTACGTCCCCTCCCCCATTCTCCAGCCCCTTCCCTTTCCCTTCGTGCAACCACTCCCCCCTTTCACAGAAGCTCGTGCCCACCCCTTTCCCTTCGTGCGACCGCCGCTCTAGCCGTGTCTTGCCAACCGCCGCTCGCATGAGCCTTTGCCTCCGCCAGCGCGACTGCCAGCCTCCACCTCGTCCGCCCCCAATGCCTTGGCCTTCACCCAGTGCGACTACACTCCTTAGCTCCAGCCTCCAGCTCGCCTTTGACGCCTCAACCTCTAGCTCGCCTCCGACGCCTCAGCTCTCAGCGCCAGCTCCAGCTCGTCCACCTCCAGCTCCTCACCCTCGCGTCTAGCTCCTCCACCGCCCTCCAACTCGTTTGGCGGCCTCCAGCTCATCATCCTCAGCTCTAAGAGCTCCTCCAGCTCCAGTTCGGTCCGCCTCCAGCTCCTCCAGCTCACCACCCTCAGCTTGCCTCAGCTCGGCCTTCGCCCTTAGCTCACCTCAGCAGCGCCTCAACTCGCCGCCTCAGCTCGCCCTCAGCCCTTAGCCCTTAACTCACCACCTCAGCTCGCCCTCTCAACTCGCCGCCGCCTCAGCTGTGTCTCAGCTCATCGCCTCAGCTCGCCGCCACCTCATCTCGCCCTCAGCGAGCTGATTACAATATTAAATGTGCAAAAAAATTTCAAATTTTTTTTCTCTAATTAATTAAGTATGTGATTTTTATTAATATGAACATCTTGCAACATCCAAAACTATATGTTTTAGAAAATGAAATAGAATCAGAAATATAATTTCTTTTGTTATATCAAACAATTTTCTTTTTCTAGCATAGAAATTGTATGTTTATATCAAACACGTTTTTTTCGTCAAAAACTCATTATGAAACAGAAATAGATGGACAGAAATAGGTTTATGAAACAAAAATTGTATCATGCATACCCTAATTAATTGCAAACGAAACCAACGGGACACTTAGATAAATAATCCTCGAGAAAAAAAAATTAAAAGATTTAAGTTATACTGATTATGACAGATTAAAATTTTAATTTAATAAGTGAATGTCGTACGCATCTTTTATCTAAAATTATATTAAAAACTGTCGTTAAAATATTGATGTGACTTTGATGCAGCATTGTTCATTGTCTTCTCCGGCGCTTGTTGTTTCACTTCACCTGACTCCGCTTGGGCCGACGACCTCCGACGGCGTTCGTCGGCCCTTGCTTGACAACCGGCTAAACCTCGCCATAGCGGCCGCCAGAGGTCCCGCGAGTCTTCTTTTCCGGACAATCTGAAAGATCAACGGGCCCTCGGAGAAGAAGTTGACGTGTTCTTTTTGCCTCCTAATCTCACTTATTGCAAAGATCCTCAAATCTCGTTGGAGGTTGATTTAACGAACGACTAGCCAAAAATCATTGTAAATAATAACGATTGCGAGATGCATGGAGGGTTTTGTGTCGGCATTGGATAATGTTGCAAATACTAAATGCACTTCGTGTTCTTTGATTTGCTTTGAAATATATAGAAAAAAAACCACTTACGTTCGGTCATGTTATGTGACGTGTCCTTATTCTTATTATTTCACCAATGCTCGTTGTGTATTTCAATCTACTTTCACGTAACATGGGAACAAGATATTCGATGCTGAAGACAATAATAAGATAAAAAAAAAAAAAAGAAACTCGGAGATGTATGATTCAATGTCGGGCCTCCACTGCTTCTTAGACCCATGGGCAAGCCCACATCGACCTCGCAGGCCCCATGTGGGTATTACGGCCCACGGGCCTCTTCGTCGGTCTCTACACATTGCTTTCTAGTTACCACGTGCGTTCTTCCGAGAGACAGAAATAGATGCGTATATCGATCATATACGTATAGGATTAGGTTGATCCAACAGCGTGGGGATCGGAAGACGTATAATAATCCTTGTGGCTTCAATTATCGATCATTGCCGGCACTCACGAGAGACTTTCGTAAAGGTATTGCATGTCCATTTTGAAAAAAATAAAATAAAAGAGCAAGACTGTACTCCGTCGATGCAAAGAGAATTTCGCACCAATGACTTCATGTACGAGTTATTAGTACCATATGAAGCACCCTATCCTACAGATGCTGAAACCATAGCTGCACGACCTCTCCTACATGGTATTTTACGTCTTCCGTGGTGCTAACGACATGATGGTAATCGATCGGTCGATGTTGTTCGCTTGTTATGAATCTCGTCTAATTTGGCATCATGATGAAATTAGATATATCCATCGCGCAAAATATTCTCTATCCGTAGACCTATAAAATGGCGCTACTGTGTCTCTTCGGGGAGGATTCTGTCTTTTACTAGAGTGGACTCATAATGGCTTCGGCTTAACCTTTTCTTAATGGCACTTTTTGACCACGTAACCATCAATTGGAAACGACTAAAAATGCAAAAAAGTGGTCAAAGAACTGTGGAAATCACACTTGCGCATGTACCGGCACCACGAGAATGACATGTATAATTATTGGCTGGTTGGTGGAAGGAGAAATTCCACGTTTTGGAATCACTTCTACCATTAAACTCGACATTAGATAAGAACTCAATCGATGTTTCAAATTTGAAAGCATTTGCGCATAATATGCATTATTATAAGGATTCGTCGACACGTGTGCTTGAAAGAGTGAGGAAAGCTAAGTCGTAGTGGATGAGTTACACCTATTTGAATCAAATAAGGCATTAAAAATGCGAACCGATTAATGTCCATTTGCGCCGTGCTATCAATGATGGTTTAATTTAAGATAAGGAATGGCCTTAGCATTTTTCTTCGTAGCTAGAAAAAGAAAGAAGAAAATTTATTTGTTCTCCCCATATCTCTTCGTGGGCTCTTACTCTTTTCATTTTAACTTCAAAGACTGTAGAATGGATGAGATCGTTAAAAGTCTCGACAATCATCTTCTGTGCATTTACAAGGTGCGAAGCGAGAGGAAGCACATCCAAACTGAATTGAAGCGATGCTAGACTCGACGTCTCCAAGGAGGAAATGAATTCCACGTCCAAACGCGAAAAGTAGGGCCGACGCCGAGGTTATTGCCCAAGAGTTCGATCGCATCAATTTGACCCGACCCAAAGCTCTTTCTATAAGGCAGATTAATCGATGCAATGGGCCATCGGATAAAAAATAGTAGCATAGATCATTCCATATATATGACCACAGCCTCCTCATGTCCATGAATTCCGACATATCCTCGTTCCTTTATAATTAGCAAATTCATGGCTGAAAATGAACGCATCGGATCCTCCCAATCGCAACCCTCCATCATACCGTGAAGGCCGCGCGCCATTCACGCGCATTAAATGGGCAAATTTAAGAGGTCTAATCCGTCCTTTCACGCGTTAAACCATCATCACGTGCACTTCCCGATGCTTGCCTCCCCCGCTTCATCCGCTCCCTGAATTACCTGAACTGCCCCGACAATTGTCTTCCAAGTTTACCCTCCTCCCGGGGGAAGTGGAGGAGCGCCGCGCGAGGCCGGCTAGGCGACGGTCCCCGGCGTCATTAGTGGCTCGTGACAAGGCCGAATCCGTCATTTAATACCCCTCCCAAAAAAATAAAATAAAACGAGGATTCCCTGATTATTTTTATTTTTCCCGCCTCGGCTTTTTTTGATTTTCGGCCCCCCGCAAGCTAAAATATATCCCTTGCGATTTTAATAGCTCAAATTTATACCGATATGATAAATATATTATAAATGAAATTGAAATACAAGATATATATATCATGACGTATAACTTTACGTTATTTGAATTTTTGGCCACATAAGACAATGTCAAGAGTATCTATGTGACGGTAGGCGTAGTTTGATTTTTTCTTTGCCATTTGAAAAAATTCAAATAATTATATATATTTTTTAGGGATTCTTTCATATAAAATAAAAATTAAAAAATCAAATTAAGAGTGACAGCCAGATATTAAATGAGCACATAGGAAAACCCAGCTCATAATCTAAATCACGCAATCGCCGCCGTCCGATGTGGCCCGTCCCCACCGATCTCGTTTGAAAGCACCTGCTTGGTCCCACCGGAGCCCCCCGCAGCGTACCTGAACCAATGGGAGAGCGCCACGTGAGCGCCCGGCTTTATTATTTTACCGAAAACCACGTCCATCTTTTGGGATTTTATTTTTCGTTTTTCGAACTTTTTTATTTTGGCAGCAACTGTTGCTTGTAAAAATTTGGCGGGCAAATTCGCCCAATTCAAATACAGGTCGAACCCTAGTTTTGCTTCATACCTTCCCTCTCTCTCTCTCTCTCTGTGTCGACATCGTTGAACTCTACTAGCCTTATCCATGCAGATTTCGTCTTGATTTCCGGCATCGATTTCTAGGGTTCATGTCCCGAAGCTCTCCAAGATGAGGTAAGCTTTTCTTGCGATCGAAAAATAGATTAGATGTGCATACGGCTTCTGGATAGCTTGATCGTGATTTCTGATAAGATATGGCCGCCTTCAGTTTATTCCGTCCTTTAACAGTGTATTGTACCGATTTTGGCGATGTCGCGACTCGCGATTTGCTCTAGTTTTGGAAATATCAAGAAAAGAGGATTGAGGATAGCGATGTATCGATTTGCGGCATCACTCGTGCCAATATTGTCATTCGGTCGCTTAAAATTATGTCAGTTCAGATGCGAAGTCTGATGCGTGAGTGAAAGTAAAAAGTTTGCCTTTTGCTCCAGAGAATGTTGAAGATGCTGAATTGAAGGGGATATTGGTTTTTCTCAAGGGAGAAGTGGAAGAACTGAAGTCAGGAAATAAGGCAGGTGGTGGGAATGGGGAAAGTATCACCCAAAGAGAGGGAAACGAAGGGTGCGAGGCAAAAACGGCGATTACGGAGCTCAAGCAAGAAGTATCTTAAACCCGGAGCTCTAGCTCAGCTCCGACACAGTAGGGGCTTAGGAACCAAGTCCTGCACAGATATTGGGAAGCAAAGGGTTGCTGTTCTGGATGCTAAGAAGCCTGAGAGTGACGTGATCCTTGAAGATAATGCAGTTGACAAAAGCCCCCTTCTGTTGTCCCCTGTAAATTTGGCCAAACAACATAATTTACTGTGGACGCCCAAGACACCTCGTGACAATGATTGTAAAACTGAATCCAGGCTTGAGGCTCTCCCCATAGATTTACTGGTACTGTTTACTATCTTCTTCTTGTCTCATGAAAGTTTGCTTTCTTTATTTGTTGTTTCATTTTCAGTGTATTCTCTAGTCTGATTTGAGCTGCAGTGTTAGTTTTTGGGCTTAAGAAAAACTTTCTTTACTTGTGTTACCTGTTTGTATGGGTTTGGCATTGTACATGCTCTGAAGATGGTGATATAGAGATGCTAAATTTGCATTCAAAGATTGTTGGGAACATGTAACAATCTATATAGAGAAGGACATAAGGTGCATCAATAGCCTTTTTCTCCATTTTTTGTGGATTTTTTTTTTTGGGGGGGGGGGGGGGGGCGCTCTGTGTGCACACATTTTTTGAACTTTGTTAGTTAAAGTTTGGAAATGAGCCTCCAGTAAACCATGTACCTAGCTTCACTGTAAAAAGCTCTTGCAATTAGGTGTTGACATTAGACTAGAGGCTTTTACAATATCAATATCGTTTTGGTTGTTTTGCGAGTATTGACTTCGGCAGGAGCAAAGGTTTAAGAATTTCAGATGGAAGCTTATATTTTTGTCTCTTCTGTTTATTTTGGGATAAAGTACAGTTGTGCTTTGCTCTCTTGCTTTTGATTGGGTGATTATTCCTGTTGTTGTTTTTCTTTTGCTCCCCTAAGCCAAATGCTTATTTCCTCAAGAATCTAATTCTTTTTCTTCCGATTTTAAGGTCAAAATTCTTTGTCACTTACATCATGACCAGCTAAGGGCAACTTTTCATGTCTCTCAAAGGGTGAGGAAGGCAGTAAGTGTCTTGTACTCTGTCAATCTCTCTCCTCTATGTTTTTGTGTCTCCTTCTTACTGTCTATGTGGATTAAATTGAACCTATAGCTTGACATGATGGTCCCATTTTGATCATTTCTATAGGTCTTAATTGCAAGGCAGTTTCACTTCAACTACACTACCCCAGATCGCTCACGACAAGAAATGTTAAGAACTATGACTCCTCGCCCAACAGAACACTGGCCATTTAAAAGGTATAACTCATGGTTTTCATCCCATTGTGCTTAATTTTTATCTTGGTTAAATTAAGAATATTCTTTTTATGTACTCAATACGACTGCTCCCACCAGAGGTGATGGGAAGGGAGTTTTCATGCCGAGTCCTCATACTCCAAAAGCACCAAGGCATGGTCCAAGGCCACCTTCTCGTATTAAGTTGGCTGAGATGCGGCAGATCGCAGCTGTTCTTTTCCAGGAATCAACATTCCCTTCCAGATGTATGGTGCCATCAGTTCTAACGAAGCCTCTATGCAAGTCCTTAGCATCAAATCGGGCCCTATTCTATGAGGAGGAATTATGTCAGGCCGTTGCTCAAAATAAACTTCTTTGATTCTTTCCTGTGGCTGTTTGGTCACCTGGTTTTATCATATGTATATAGTTTGTTTTGCCTCCCTCTAGGTGTTTTTAGATAGGATGCTGGAAGCAATTTTGTAGTTTCGTTGGATGCATTAGGTGTTATGTCAACATGAACTCCGCCGGTACTTGATATTAAGATGATAATTGTCTGGATGTGGTGGCTTGAACTAGTTATTGTATATTTCTTGTGTGGTTGACAAGAAGGGCCAGCTGTTGAAGTATATACTTACACATACTGTGGGATTAGCACTTTCTTTGAGCAGCATCTTTGGAGGTTGGATTTGCGTTCACTTGCATTATATGTATGTACGCATGCCTTTTTTCATGTTCTTTACCTTGTGATGCATGGCATTATCTTCATAGAATACTATCCAATCATTTGATATATGGGATGGATATTTTTGCCACCAATTGTAAATATAATACATAAATGTATATAATTTTTTTTCCTGTCTAGATGTTCGTGAACTTATCCGGTAATTTCCAATCTTCTGTGGTTAGAATAGGTCCGTAATGAGTAATCTCTGTCTTTATTAGTCTCCTTGTAACTTTTTAAAATGAAATCTCACATTGTCGCCAATAATACAGATGCTATAATAATTAAACTGTTGCTGTGTCTCGTGTTATGAACTTGACCTAGATGAACTATTGTGGTATGTGGAGAAGTGGTCATTTGGCGGTCAATCCTTCCTGTCTTAAACAGGACTGTCTGTGATCTACACATTAGAGTATTTTGACTCATTTATAGCATATTCTATGGGTGCTCCTTGGGAATGGCTTGAGAAAGAAGACTCTTCTTTTATATGGGGTATTGGGGTTCTGATCTGATTCTCAATCACTTAATTTTCTGCTTGTTCGAACAATTAATGTGAAGAATGAACTGTAAAAATGACCACACAGCTTCGCTGGACAATGAAACCTTGATATTTCAGATGCTGAACCACCATGGAAGGAGTAATTGATGGAATTCCTTGAGATGGTATCTCAGTGTGTCAGAGCGCACACCTTAGCTGAAGCACGAAAGTAAGAAGGAAACATTCACTTAAAGTACCGTCATCGTTTCAATGGAGGAGGAATTTTGACAGAAGACTTGAATGTTCCACACTTTCGTTGAGAGAACAATATGGATAGATGGCTAAAAGACAGTTGCAATTTTCTACCGTCGCCCTTACAATCTATAATACAAAGCAGGGGCCTTAAAGAAACTTCGAGGAGCATAATGACAAATCCAATTCACCCATAAACAACTAATAATAACATGCAGCGGTCTCAGAGAAGCTTGTCGGCATACTTGCTGAGCACTTGATCCGTGAGGATCTTATAGGTCTTCTCCGTTGGATGGTAACTGTCCCAGAAGACGTACTTCGTGTCATCTGGGCATGAATTGAAATCATCCAGACGGTTGCACAGTACGCTCACTTCTATGTTCCCCGTGCCGCAGCACCCCCTGTCCGCCACTTCAAATCCTGCACACGAATTGATATGACCAAACACGAAAGCTGACCAATGACACAACGATAGAGATTCGAATGCGAATGCTGAAATCTTGTTGAGAGGATAATGCGGTGAATTACCGTGCTGCGAAGGGTTTTGGATGATGGAGAGCAACGGAGTGTAGATGTCCAAATAGACTAGATTAGAGCCAGAGAGATTCTGGTTGAGGGAGTCTATTTTTGAGGAGAGCTTGGAGTTGAAGAGGCTTGCTGCTTGATTGGCAGGCTCTGAACAGGCTCTTCCTAATCCTCCACGAAGTGTTCTCTGTGAGGGCACACATCCAATCGGCGGTAGACTCAGGACTCCAATTTTTCTTGCTCCTAATCCATAGAGCTCCTGCCAAATCATCCACTTGTGCTTTAGAATCCATTTCGCTTTGCAATTTAAACACTATGTTACGTCTTTCGGTTTCTCTTTATCGTCGGCGTTGGCATAAGAATGTTTCTCTTCCTAGACTTACCTGAAGGAAGCTTGAAGCCGAGTTGACCATCAGATCGGTGTAGGCCGGTATGTCGTACTCTCCGCTCCTGAGTGGAGTCGAGTAATAAGTGTTTGCAATGTCGTCGCTCCCGCATACCACTATGTAGAGGCTCTTTGTGATGATGTTTGATGCCTTCTCTTCTCCGGCGCCCGATTTTATCTTGTTCACGTACTCCTTGAACAGGTCCAGTTGATCCGATAGGGACAACACCGACTGTCGGCATGATCATATCACAGACGAAATTCCAGGTGATTCCACTTGAATTCAAAAGATCGAGTTACAACTAAGCCAAGCTCGTGAGGAGCCCGGTTTTTATGCAGCGCGCAACGCGCAGACGGAGATGCTCCGCGATGTCATGACAAACGTTCTTTCTTTTCGCATGTTTGACACACAGACTTACAGGCCTAAGACAACCTTGGATTCCTAACTAGGGAAAACGAAGAGAGAAAGGGTCGGAAGTAAGAGCAGAAAGAGAGGCGTGGAGTGCTTACGGCGACTTTCGCGGTGAGAGGATCGAAACCGGCTGCGCCGGAAGCGAAGCTCACGCCGGTGAGGAGGTCTTCTAATTTGAGACTCGTGTCCAAATAGGCAGGCAAGTACTGCTTTACTCCCAATGCTTCGACTGGAGAATTTTGTCCCAAGATTAATAAAATTGGGTCAATAACATTTGTAGTACGAATCAAAATAAATAGAAGGTCCTCTCTTGGCTTGGACTGCAGTTCGCTCCCGCAAGCGTAAATTGTTGCGCCCTGCAATTTCTTGGTATGGCGTTCTTTCGAATTTGGATAAAAACAAGAAGGAAGAATCACATCGGAGGATGTTTTGTATCTAATTACACGATACATCGTCATAGAGTTTCAATGATATCGTACTGTATCATAGACAATCCCCAAATAGACCGGTGATAAATTCACATAAAGTTTAAGACTGATGAAATAGAATCGGCATGGGAATTTGAAAGAAGCGACGTCTTATACACTGGTCGACTCCCTCTCCCACACTAAGAAAAATTATTGGGTTCTTTCAACAGGTCATATTGTCGATATTTCAACGGGGTAGAAAAGAATTAGTCAGCACGAGTTTAATTAATGATATGGGAAAAGGCACGAGTCATACGTCTGTCACTATAGGTTTTAGCATTCTTTGCATCAATGATGAAGTGAATTCAAGCAATCCATTTTTCCGCATTTGACTAGTGTCAATGAGATCAGTGCAAACAGATAGGACTTGGAATTTGCATGACGACATTACCGATTATGTCAGAGGGGACTTTCCCATTGCAAAACCTTCCGGTCGGTTTCCCCCCCTTGAAATCCCTCCCGTATGGTGGGAAATTGCACTTGACTATCGTCGTTATGCCGTTGTTGTTCCCAGGATCGACGATCGAGTCGCCGAACACGATCACTGCCGGCACGGGCGGCGCGCTGCTGTTGAATTGCACGGAGGCGGCGAACTTCCCATGCGCAACAAGGGCGAGTAAAACAAAGACAACCACATTTCCGGGCGAGGATAAGCCAAGGGATTTCCCAAAGGTTAACATCATCTTGAAAGGCACTTTCTCACGTAGCACAACCTCTCTCGATCAACAAGAATAGAAAGGAGGAGGAGGAGGAGGAGAAGAAGCAGCGGAAGCAGCACCACGTCGCAACAATGAGAGGAAGAGAGGGCACTTGTCTAGGCTCTGATCTTTTTCCTTAGGTGAACATGGAAAAGACATGCTATTTATTGACTCTCGAAAGGCTTTGGTAGTAGTTAGGCATGGCAACCACGCATGGATTTCACCTCTAGTAAATTTCTCTTCTTGGGCCCTAAGTGTCAGATTTGAGAGAGGATCATTCGAGACTTTGGACTGGTACAAATCTTGTCTCGTTACTTCATCACTTCAATTCCATTTCATCAATGCCGCTTAGCTCGCCTCCCCCTTTAATTTCCCAAGAAGAAAGCAGATGAGAACAGAGAGTGTGAAACTACATAAATATTAAACCATGTCTTCACCTAACGGCTTAAGCTGTTAGGACAGTTGGCGATGGTCATTCACAAAACTTCACATGGTATCAGAGCAGGAGGTCCTGAGTTCAAATCTTACCAGGCCCCTAGTCTCTCCAAAGTCCTTCCATGCTTAGTACTAGGCAAAAAAAGACCTCACTAAGCGTGAGGGGGAGTGTGAAAGTACATAAATATTAAACCATGTCTTCACCTAACGGCTTAAGCTTTTAGGACAGTTGGCTTCTCGCGTGTCATTCCGGCTCGATCAGGAGAAACAAAGCACATAATTAACTATGTTTGCTGTTCAGATGGAATCACTCGAGCTATATATTTACGTACTTTACTTACCCACAACGTCTGAAGATCAAAAGGGGTTTTTCCTAATGGATAAACTGTCCATTTCAAGAATTCTTTTCTTGTCTCTACTTATTTATCTTTTCGATTCTAAAATTGAGGGAACATAGATATCAAAAGAGCTAAATTGTCTGTTCTTTTCAACTGAATTTAGACTCGATGCGAGATGGAAGTTTGGAACGATATATCTATAAGCTGATGTGCAGTGAAGCGTGGCGAATGGAAAGATGATGCACCTAACATGATTCAAGATCCACCGTCGCTACCATCATCTATCAATATACTCGGCCCCCCTCCCAATCTTATGGTATAATTAACGTATATTATATGATCACGGAAAAGAAAAGGAAAAGAGAGGCAACTTGGCAGCCTATTTAATTCGACGTCCCAACCAAATTGACAAAGATGATTTCCACCTTTTAATTATGGTGGGACGAATCATCCACAAGAATCTCCCTGCCATGGTCAGACCCCATCTCCGGGCCTTTGCTCGATCAGAGAACTCCATATCGCCGGTCACCGGAGCAATGAACTCGATCCATCGTTGCCATCGATCTCAAAAATCACCAAGTAAAATACACTCAAGATTGTCGGTTGTTTGTTTATAAAACAAGCATGAGAGACGAGAATTTATGGGTCAATTCATAAGTATCAATGTATTTTATTCTTATGAGGATAATAGCTTAGATGGTTATGATCTTATTATATTTTATTCTTTTTAGTTTTTGAGTTTTTCTTCGTTTCTTCTGTTTTCCCAAAAATGATGCAACCAATTTTTCAATTATTTTCCCTAGAGAGTTCCTGCATAAATACCAGAATTGCTATCTAGTATATTCTCGTTGAGACTTTATTGTATCATCGATGATATTTGCTACAAATCATTAGCAACACCGTGGAGTAAATCGCTCTTTAAAGATAGTATTCTCACACTTCGAAATCTAATTCCATTGTTCTTTCCATTTTCAATGTTATTTCCCGACGAAGATCACCTCCGGGCATGGCTCCTTTAGGTAAACACTAGCCGTTCCGATCGCTCACTTGCTAGGTTCTTGTTCCATCTTGTTGATACACTCGCGCGCGCATGTCACTGGCGTCGCAAGTACAGTTCCGGCTAGAGGGCGCGGTTTCGGATGCCGGTGCTGCCGTCGTTATACTACCTACTATACATTAGGTGTCCCCCAAAAGGCAAAAAGAGCACCTTTCGAATTCGGAACGGATGCAAGTCGTTTTCTGGCTGCTGTCATCTCCCTCCCCACAATAACACCATTTCCAGCTGCAAACCCTCCGCATCATTGCTCTCTCTAACCGCATGCTGCTCTCGTATGCTTTAGTGTTTAATGACGAAAGGACTTCACCGAATCAGACAGCCACGGTCGGTGGCATCGTCGTTCGATAAAGGGAACGCCCCCATCAACTGAATACTCAACTCTCTTTAATGGCCAATCTCGACGTTGATCAGCTCGTCAGCCGCATCTTCACAGACGTCTCCTTAGTTAATAGTGTTGTCCACGCACCCTTTGAACTCCATTGCCCAACTGCGTAAGACTTCTTCGATTTTTACATGACTTGTGCATGTTGAATCTACGGCTGATGTATCGAGTGAAGAGTTTATTGGGTTTTGCGCTCGTCTGAGTCTCCACAATTTACATTTGTTCTCCATTTGTTTTGCCAGAAAAGAATGATTACGAAAGCATGTTTCTTAAAGTAAATATTTGTATCACTTCGGATAATTAGTTAATGGAAAATTTAATCGATTGTTGACAAGCGATACAATAGAGCACTTTTAGAAAAGTGGTTTCTAACCATTTGTTTTCATAATTTCATTGAAAACTTCGTGATAGAAATTCTTTTTCAAGGAAAACGGTTAGTTTTTATTTGTTTGGTGGTTTCGGAAAAGAGTCTTCTCTAATCTAGGTTTGTTGATTTGAGCTCATGAAGGACGTTTTCTGTAGACCGACTAATTTTCTGTTGGTCACCTAAAGGATCCAATTGTTTGATACAAAATTGTTTCTTGAAAATCATTTTTCGGAAAACCGACTAACTTCTCCTTTATTTAGACAACGAGAAGTTGGTAAACAATTTTGTTTCCAACGAACGAATCCTCAATCAGAATTCAGCCCTCTATACTCAAAATCGAATGCTGCCCAAGAGCGTTGGAGTTAAGACATTTGAATCCAAGGACGAGGTTGATGTGGTTCTAATGTCTGTGTTCTTTATGTCCTTGTCATGACAAATTGAAACATTTATAGATTCAACTGTAAAGATTGCAAGAAGTAATGCACCGAATCAAACGTGGTAATTATAGGATTGCCAAGTTATAGGCGAAAGTAGGTCGAAACAGAGTCGTCGGAAGTGAAGGAATCGATGCCTTAACTTCGTTTTCGATTCCGACAAGAGCCATTGGAAGCAACGAGAAGATGTTGTCGTCCGAACCGTTGTACCCTTTGGTGGACGCGGGCTGTCTTTAGAAATCAAAACACACATTCTCAACCATGACTTCTCACCCTTCAGCTCATTCTGAAGACGCTCATCTATATAAAAATCACGGGTTCAAATCGAGCATGCTTAACAGGAAAAAGAAGAGCAAGAGGAGCATGAAAAAGAAGAGCTTATTAACTGGATGTAGGGACCAGGCGTACCCGATTTCGTCTGGAAACGGGACAAGCTTCAGCAGTGAAAGTCAAATGGTTCAAAGAAGCAAGACGGGGTAATCACTGATGCGACGCAATGCTTGTCTAATTTGGGTGACCAATTAAAGCATGCGGTTGACTGGGAGGGGATCACTCAAAGATCAAAGGGCGGATTAATAATCACAAAAAAGACAAGAAGGAAGCCTTAATCTTCATGCGAGGCTGGAGCCAATTCATCCCCGAGCCTACCCAAAGAAGCCCACGCGGCGCTTTGATCATTGAATCGGACAGGAACCATGAGTTCCGGTGGTCGACAGCCGACGGTCATCGTCCGAGACGTGTCAAGAATGTCCAATGGAAAAACTCCTTTTTCTTTTTCTTCTCCCCTGCTTCTTGTTGAATTAACTATTAAGGTGTGACATTCACCATGTAGAACGCTCGATCCACCCCAATTTTTTCACGTTATTCTTTTGTAAGGTGAAATAAGCAAATTCTCCACTTAACTTGATGGCCTCTCTGATGGGCAGTGGGGGCACTCTGTGAAGAGAGTTATGTAGAAGGAGAGGAATCCAGGCAACAATGGGAATCCGCATGAACGAAGGAACGGGAAAGAACATCAACAGAAGCGCTTCGAAATAGAGAAGTTGACACGAGAAGGACCATGTAAGTAACAAGCTAAGAAAACCATCGGAGGAGATGTCGTCGGGACGGCGGGAAAAAACGGGCTCGACATTAGTCACGAGGGTACCCACCAAAAAGGAAGGCATCGACAGTTCTCGAAAAACCATACTTTGAGGGGTTCGCAGCCGTCGTCGGATCACAAGAGTAGATGTCAATGGTCGATCGAGAACATTTTGATCTTCAAGTAATGACGTTTAGCACATAAGCCAAGACGGATTTTATGTTATTACCAATAGTTACGACTTCGGACGTAGGTAACTTCGCACAAGACTCTAAATCACGAGTTTAGAAGGTGATGGAAAAACCTTTCTATCTACATCATAGGAAAAGCCCGCATCACGGACATGCCGTCCAGAGACTCTACGATGGAGAAAGAAGGTGGACTTGGTTCTCTTACCTTCTGTAGCAATTAAGAAGGGTTTTTGACCTCACAATAGTGATGCGTCGTAGTAGTCAAAGGCTGTCCGGTTTAAAGAAACGAGAGAGATGCATGAACCTGTCGACATCGAGTAGTACTCGGCGCACACAGAAAGGAGATAAAGCATGAGCTAAGTGCTCGCCACGTCGAAACTCAATTCAAGCGTCGGTACAGCGTTAACTCCTAGAATGAACATGATGCTAGGAAGAGAATGGTCATCCCGGAACCTGCGCATCTTGCAACACTTGGATTTCTGTTCTTGTGTTTTGATGCACTGACCTACCTGTTGACTCTTATTCCTTAGTGGGCCGCCACTATGTGCGTGCATGTGTGCGTGAGAGAGAGAGAGAGAGAGAGAGAGAGAGAGGGAGAGAGAGAGGATCTATCAGAAAAGCTCATTACATTCTGCACGATTGAATAACAAAAGACGAGTACATGAGAGGAGCACAGGCATATGCAAGCTTTGCCAAGGAGTTACATAGCGAGATATATAACTGCCCGTGAAAAGACAGATTTTTTTTTCCTAAGCGGAGTCTCACAATAGATAAAGCAAAATCAGAAGTGGAGTTAAGGAAGAAGTGGACGATACAATGACGATGATTGCAATTAGAGATCATGACGCCAATAAAAGTGTACCCACAGCACCAGACGCTGCTCTCTGAGGACCGAGTCTTGTTAGTCGAGATAAGGAAGGATCAAACAAAAGCAGCTGCTTACCAGCAGAACGAACAAAGAACGAAAGGAGATACAGGCAGGTTGGAGAAGCTTGTTACATCTCTTTACACCTAGTCTCAATCACAATATTGAGCAGGCTTTTTGTGCTTTGCTCTTCTTTTTCTTCTGTTTTGGCGGTTGAAGGACAACCCTTATGGCTGCGTCAAAGACCCCCTTCACATTCTGCACTCAAGATAGGACTTCGTCCATTAAGAAGACTGGCATCTTTGAAAGCACAATTAGTCGTAATGAAATATCTCATTAAGACAATATCTATACCTGTTGCGTTTTTGAACTGCATTCAATGTATGCAGGAGCTCCAATCAGCTTCCTTAATTCCTCTCCCTAGAAGAAGTATTAATAAGGTTCAGATAATAGAGCCTTTTTTTTTTAGCAAGGACAGATAATAGAGCTATTTATTTGGCTTAAAATGAAAAAAAAGCAATGATCGATACCTGCTGGGTAGTAATAGGCACTGCACCAGGATGGTCTATAAAGAACTGCTTATCATCTCGCAAATCTGGATCAATTGACAACTAATTCAATACATTTAGATCCTGGAAGAATGCAGTGTCTGCATCTTCAGTGCATGTTTATTGGACTGAGGGTATATAAAAAGGGACCAAAAAGAGTGAATATATTCAAATTAACTCCATGTTAAAATCACTAAAGTCGTAGCGAAATTTCTGCATAAATACTTGCGAACAAATTAAAACTTCCAGATTGATATTGTTAAAGGAGAAATCAATCATGGGGAGTTTATTGATAATTCTGAACACCGCTCAAAAATGTTAAACAGTGCTATTTAGTTCAACTATTCATAGTTGACCATCAAATTTTCTTCCAACTTGCAAAATGGAGCACATACGACAAACACATATAGGTTAACACAAAGAAACACAAAAATTTCATTGGGGAAAAGGCAGGAAAGAAGCTAATGTCAATTGAATAAAGAAAATTACCCAGCTTTGTGCCCACGAGAACTATTGGCACACCAGGTGCATAATGCTTCAATTCTGGAATCCACTGGAAAAAATAAGTGATAACAAACATATCAGCATACAAAAATCATGTTAGAAAAAAAAAAAACAAAAGCACAATAGATACTATTTGGCTCTCCAACCTTCTTTGAAACGTTTTCATAGCTGGCCTTGCTTATGAGAGAGAATGCAAGTATGAAAACATCTGCTCCACGGTAACTTAGAGGTCTTAATCTGTTATAATCCTCTTGTCCTGTTCAGCAGAATGCAAAAAACCAAAACAAATTAGAAAGCCAAATCAATTGGCAAAATTGTGAAAGATGAAAGTAGAAATTACCAGCAGTATCCCACAATCCCAAATTAACAGTACTTCCATTAACCACCACATTTGCACTAAAATTGTCGAACACCGTTGGTACATAGTCCTGTTTCCATCATTCGGTAGTAAAATCATCAGAAAATATCCAAATATCAAATAAATGCCCCCTTGACATCCACCTAATTAATCTCACAAAAATTTTTAAAGCAGACTTAACAGAAGGAGCCAAACAATACAATAGATCATGTGCTGTATTAAGCTAATAAAAAATGTAGGTAAAATGCATAAACACATTTACTTGAAATCAACAACTGGAACCATTTAACTGCTAGAATGAGAAATGATAGCATAAATGCCTCAGACCAAAAACACTAATGTGCTCAAATAATAAACTCTCCAAAACTCTCAGCAATCATACAAAGCACTATGGTTGCGGTCTAGCAGACAACACAAAGGCGGGCGAATAAAAGAAGCGACAAGGGTGCTTCTACAAACTGACATCAATGGGAATGGGGTGCACAATTGGAACAATATCTCCAACCTTTCAGTAGACATAGCATCGTAAGAGCAATAATAGCAGATAATAGCATTTCCCAATTCTTTACCAAACCAGAGAACAGAATGCATCGAATGTTATTTGCTACATTTGCAAATTGAGCAGCACAAAGAGAATAAAAGCCATAGTGTGTAACTAACACCGGGACATCTCTAATCTACATACCCCATCCAGGCAATGCACCATAGACAAAATAATGCCTCAAAGATCTGCTCTCGATTAGGTGAGGAAACAGAGAGAAACAAACATAAAAAGCACAGCAAGACAAGACTTCCCTTCACAAAGCTTTTGCTCCCCGAAAGTTAAAAACAAAAAAAAAACCTAGCACAAACCTCGCAAAAAAAAAAAAAATCCGCAACGAGTCAAAGGAGATCATCGGGAAAATCCCACATAATCCAATCGTTTCCACGACATAACAACAATTCGCAGGAAATGCAAGTGCCCAAGACACGCGGTGAAAAAGAAGCACTCACCGTGGGGAAAGTGTTACTGGTGTAAGAAATCAGCAAGCAAGTTTTACCAACGGCACCGTCGCCGACGGTGACGCACTTGATGAACCTCGACGCGCTCATTCTCCCTCCTCCTCCTACTCCGCCGTCACACCTTCAGATCTTCCCCAAGCCGAAGACCCGATCACAATGCCGCCGCCCAGCCGCCCAGCCGCCCAGCCGCCAATTCAACCGCGCATCTGGCACATCGCGAGCACGAACCCGGAGGACGCAGAAGGCACCAGATCTCAGAATAGGGGGAAGGGAAGAAACGAAACCTAGAGAGACCGGAACTCAAAACCCTAGAAAGACCGCCAATGGGGGTACGTGGTGGAGCGATTTGGGCGAGGAACTCCAAGGCGAGAAAGAAAGCGATGGAAATGCGGATCGAGATGGCGGGATCGCAGATCGGGCAAGAGAGAGAAAGTAGAGAGAGAGAAAGTAGAGAGAGAGAGAGACGATACCATTCCTGAAGCCCGGAAATTAGTGCCGTTGAAGCGTTCGTGCAGGAGCCAACCAATCTTCGCCAACGAAATCCCAATTTCCGTTTTCGGCCTCCTTTCGCTATTTATCTTCGTAATTTCACCCCCCCCCCCTCCTTTTTTGGATTTTCTCCGATTTCCTTTTTTCCTTCCCGAAAACCGGATTCCTATTTTATCTATTTTTAAAAAAAGAATTGAGCTGTCGCCTTTTTTTTTTTTCTTTTTTCCGTCACCTTTGTTTTTTTTTATTTCGAGGCTTCGGATTGAGACGAGTTTTGAATCGAAGGTTTCAGCTCGTGCCCAGCGTCCAGCTCAGCTCGTGCCCAAGAATAGATCCAGCTAACGAGCGCGGCAGTCATTTTCATGTTTTTCTCCTTCTTCTTCTTTTTTCCCCCCCTTTCTTTTGGATATTTCGAAAATCTCACCATCAGAAGAATATTGGGGAATTCGTAATATTTTGCGTGTCGTGAGCAATTTGGCTGGACCTGACATCATGTCCAAAGAGAAACCAAAGATTCGTTTTGCACGGTCCAAGACTTATGGAATAAGTTTGAGATTGTATACTTGAAATCGATCCGCTTTAAATCCGATTCATGTCATATAGCGTGTGGTAAAAACTTTCAAAGTAAGCCAACCAGATCTATTGTCCTTTTCTTTTTTTTTGAATGGAAGTGAGTTTAGAGGAAAACGAGCCTGGGCCGGGCTTCAGCTATCGGGATCCGATATTGTAAACCAATCACCATCTCTTGATTCCATCTCGTGATAGTAAAGTTTCAGGCCCATGAATTTCGGTTCAGCCCGATCCGCCAGCCCAACAATCACCATCTTTTGGGTAGTTTGATCCATTAATTGTGGATGAATTTCGTTAGTTTATATGAACCCACGGCACCAATTAAGGGGGGGCAGATTTCTGTCCCCATAAGTTGTAAGTTGTGATGTAGACCCACGTGCAATATCGTTTTAAAATTTTTAATTTATTCAATGTGATATTTGAACTATTAATAAATGTTCAATATAACATTTCTATATGCTCAAATGACTAATTGGACGTCATTTGATAATGTGAAATGATGAGTTGATCTTTTCATTTTTTTTGTCCACTTTAGAGAAGGGTGAAAAAAATCAGGGCATTAAAATACCTGTCATTATATGGCGGCGTGGATGATCAAATCTCAATTTAATATGCATATTTTATTTGGATAATTCAAGCGTAACTTATTTTGCTGTCCAAACTAAAATTTATACACTTTCTTTGGGATCCAGTGCTCAATTTAACAGATTGGAAGTATTGTGTTCTGTTAACTTCGATTAGCAAAAAAACAAATAATATTGAAAATTTTCATATAATTTAGAAATTAGATTAGACAATTACATATAATTCAAAAACCATATTTAACAAATTAGAAATTCAATATGACATTATATATTGAATTAAAGTTCACAAACCATTTTTCTTTATGATTTGGTAACTATCACAGGCTACGAGCTTTGATCTATTAATGTGAAATTTTATTTCAAGTGGGTGTCATCCCTGAAGCTCAATTTAACGAGAGTTTGCCCGTCTGAAGGAAATTACTCTGTTAAGCGATCAACAAGAAGTCATCGACGGATCCAATCAAGCAACACGGACATTGCAGAGGGAGAGAGATATCGATATCTTTATTCCTGTGGACGATCCCGTCTGTCTGAAGTAAGACCTTCGAGATAAATAAGATATCACCAATTGGGTCTAGGTTGACAGAATCAAGGTGTGAACATTTGCAACACTGGCTTTACCACGCTACATAAGCTACACACACATCTGCTGACAAAAAAATTGCACGTATCTCCGGACAAAGCTCCCTGCTCCTGTTCTCAAGACTTGGTGAATGCATGGAGCGTTTCGTCGAGGGCCTTCCTGTCGTAGTCTCCCGTGAAGACACAGTTACCGAGAGGCCCTTTTAGAAGGATGAGTCTTAGCAGCCCATCTGCTACCTTCTTGTCGACCTGCACTTCCGAACGCATGTTAACGACCATATGATGAGACAGATTTTCAAACTCGAAAGGATCATGTGGATGAAACTCTCTTACCGCCATAACGGACTTAAACATCTCCACAGTCATGGTTTCAGGAGGATGAGTCGGCAGTTTGGCCTGCCTTATAATCTTGTCGACTCGGGTCACAATTGATTCATCGATCCAACCGAGCCGGTAGGACATATCAACAGCCATAACCTGAAGTTCAGGGACTTCATTCAGCATTATATGGCGCACAGGCTAAGAAACTTTGGTAAAAACAAGGTGAGGATAAATATAAAGCACATACAATGCCTGCTGCAACAGCTTCTCCATGCAGCCATTGACCATAACCAAAACTGGTCTCAATAGCCTGACATAACAGAAGTCCAGATTAAAATGGAATATGTAAGAAGAAAACAGACCTGTTGATAGATGACAGGAGCCACATGATAGTATCATCCTAAAGTCTTTTATTAGGTACAAACTAGTGTATGGAACCGTTTAACTTCACTCTCCAGTACATCTTCATTTAGGATTAGCTACAGTATTGCACGAACATTAGGCTCGGATCTGATATTAAGTATTACAAGGCAAATGTAGAAAGGCTTTTTGGAAAGCTAAACTAGATGCTGTGCTAGTTACAATATGGATATAAGACGATAGATGAGAAGATGATTGACCGTGCATTGTGCTGCAGATTGCATTGTAAGAAAATGCTGCAAGAAGAACTCATCATTTGGAATCAAATCATTAATGCAATCTGGGCCAATTAACAGATGCGCCAGCAGTAGTCTTTGCTTGCACCATCTTCTTTTTTGTGAAGGGTCTTTTTTAGCATTAACTCGTGTCATTTTACATGATTATGCTTGCCCCTCCTTCACGTATTGTTAGAGAAATAAATTTACACTAAGCTGCAGAGTTGGAAAACATCCCATATTTCATACATACAACGGTTGCCCAAACGGATATGCCAGGGTTGAGAAAATGTGCCGATAAGCTATATAACCAAACACCTATTGCATAGGCATGAAACTTACATGGCCAAATGTGTGTCCCAAGTTCAATGTTGCCCTTAATCCACTTTCTTTTTCGTCTAAGGACACGACCTCAGCCTTATTTTCACAGGAACGCTTTATAGCATATGCTAGTGCCGATGGATCCCTGTACTGAAGCAACTCATCAACTTTTTGCATGAAAACAGCAGAGGATCCTAACAAATAATAATATTACCTGGCCATTAAGGCATGCATATTCTTTTCCTGCCACTCGAAAAATTCAGCATCCCTTATAAGCCCATACTTAATAACCTCAGCAAGGCCTGATGCTAATTCCCTATCTGGCAAGGTGTTGAGGGTGTCAGTGTCTATAAGCACGCACTGTGGTTGGTAGAAGGCACCAATCAAGTTCTTCCCAAGGCGGTGATTTATGCCAGTCTTCCCACCAACAGAAGAATCCACCTGGTGCAGAAATACACGAGGCCGATCCATCAGGTGGCAGCACAAGAGAAAAGGAATAAAGAAACAAGTCGATGATAGAGAATTCAGTAGTTCTCAGCAACGAGAGACCTGAGCCATAACCGTTGTGGGAATCTGAATGAAGTTAACACCACGGAGGAATGAAGCGGCAGCATACCCACACATGTCACCAATCACACCGCCACCTAGGGCGACAAATGTGCACCGGCGGTCCAAACGCGACTCAATTGCTTTATCAAAGACTTTCATCAGGGTGTCCTGATCAAAACAACCCCCCACGTTACTCAGAAGTCCGTTCCACCAGGCGATTAGTGATGGAAACCCAAATAGACAGCTTTCGGAGACTTACCATGTCCTTGTACTTCTCACCATCTGGTAAGATCACATGATCGACAGAAACATTCGGGTTTCCCTTGGTCAAAGCATCGACAACTTTATCCAAGTAAATTGGCGCCACGGTGTCGTTAGTCACCACAAGAACCCTCTTTCCATGAACATGCCTATAACAAAGCAAGCATAAACAAGCTTTAATC
Source organism: Melaleuca quinquenervia (assembly GCA_030064385.1). Lineage (NCBI taxonomy): Eukaryota > Viridiplantae > Streptophyta > Magnoliopsida > Myrtales > Myrtaceae > Melaleuca > Melaleuca quinquenervia. Next base: position 17,218,754 of record CM057727.1, on the reverse strand, counting down.
AGAAGAACCCGAGAGCAACGCTAGAGCTAAGCAGCCACCTTTAAGTTCAGGGACACTCGTAACTTAAATCCATTCCCGGAACATGTCATTCAATCAGACCAGGCTGCACCAGATAGACTTCACAATGAACACATCACAACCAAACTCCCTCCGAAGAGTCTCCCATCGTCGAACTCCAATAACACGAGATTTAAAGCATGCATTCCAATAGGATAGAAAGATGACCTCTGCAAGAGCTCGGGCTGGTCTAGGAGTCCAGAACCGATGTAGATCGGGTAGCTACGGTTGCCCAGGTCGACGTCGACGATTGTGGGAGCCTTGGAGCCGGCCTCGCTCGCGGACTTGTCCATGACCTGCGTCGCGCTCGCGCGGACTCCGAATCTCACGGCGCCGACGCTCAAGCTCGCGGAGCACTGGACGCCGCCCAGCCTCAGCCGAGCGCCAGCGGCGGCCGAGCAGAACGACAGCGTCTCCGGCCGGACGAGCGCGTCGGGGGCGGCGCCGGCGGCGGGCTTCGGGGAGACGGAGAGTCTGAGGGCGTTCGCCGTGGCGGCCATGGGCTATGGATCAGGCCGGGCAGCGTAAGAGACAGAGAGGGGAGAGGTTGTGTGGTTTGGTGAGGGGAAGGGACATGGACGCGCATCGCTTGGTGCGTGGGGAAGAAGAAGAAGCAGCAGGGGGGATGTGGGGTTAGGTGGGGAGGACGACTTCTTCATTTTGGAAATCTTGTTGAGAACTAATCAATGCTTCTCTTCGTTAAACCGAACCGAACCGGCTTCGTTCGACCGGACCGGTTCTAAATCAGCTCATATAGAGATCGGTTCGACTCCCGAATGAAAAATTTATAGAACCAGCCTCGACCGGCTTGGGAGCCAAGCCGGTTGGAGGTCAAGTACTGGTCGTGCATTCTAATATGAGCCGGCCCGTTATGAAGTCTTAATTGAGAACTTCTAATACACATGACAAAGAGTCGAATTTAAAGTTGATTCTGGAGTCTAAAATTGTACGGTTCAAGAAATCGAGAATATGACATGGTAGCTTCCATGTTTATAGTCCCGAGCCTACATGACCTTAGCCCCGGTGCAATTTGTAGGTCATTATTGAGTCGTCGACGCATTTAACTGGAGGAATCGTTTGTTGTGTTTCCGAATCTTAATTTGAGCACGTGCTTGGTGGCATTCCGGGGGTGAGGAATCATCGATCCTGGTCCTCCTCCATGCGTTGAAGGTTGGATGACAACCACAAAGATATTGAACCCGTCCGTCTGAGGAAGACCCGTCCACCCTGAAGTCAACCCGTTTCGTGGTGGCAGAGGCAACAGCACAAGCCTCCGCTGATGGACTGAAGATGCCGATGTCTCGACTACGGACTCTCCTTTGCTTTCTTCCATTTCTTTATGGAAAATATGTAAACAAGTGAAGAAGTAATTGAATTTGCATCATCTTTATTATATTTGTTTTTTTCCCCTACAGTGGGATTGCACTAAAAACCCATCTCTTTTATACGAAATCATGACTTTAAAGTAGATTTAATGTGAGGCATGCTTGACACATTTCGGATTTTATGTGACTTTGAGCACTTGAAACTTTCTTAGATGTACATATTTTGGAATAGTTATGACCATTCTTTTGGGATGAAACAATCCTCGATCGCCTTTTTTCCTTTCCTGGCCCGAAAACACAAGGCAATTGAAGTGCAGACTGCAAACCATTGACAACATACAGATGATCTTCTAAGCTCTGCTTCCTTGGTATCCCTAGCTATAATGTCTATGATCTTTCTGATGAAAATTGTGGACCGTCGAAAATGGACTAAGCTTATAACTCAGTCTATGTCCATTAACTACTAAAGAGCAGTTATTGAAATAAAACCATTTCGGAAGAATGAACAGTTGTGAATCGTTTTTTCCCCTCCATGTTTGTATTTGTGATGTGTTTTTCGATCGGTGTAACAATTGATCATTGGTATGTCTTTTGTATATTCATCATCGGAATTTGTTTCTGTTTCAAGAATTTTAGTGATTTGAAAAATCTGATACTCTCAAGAGTTCAAGACTTGACCCCCAAGGCGCCTTGTGACCACATACTCATTCACTGCCCTCATGGCCTTTTACCATCATCTCAGCTGTTTTCCTCCTGTCATACTTGTGTTCTCCATTCACACCATCCCATGGACTTGCAATGATTTTTTTTTTGGACGAAGATGATATTCATTTCATTCATAGCGCAAGTTCTTTCAACATGAGACAATCAGAATGTATCAAAGAAACTAGAGTGAGCGGTGGATTTAAAATCCAATCTGGGGGCAACACGCCATCAGCAGTGGATTTGGCGACCCAATCGGAGGCTGTATTTGCTTCGCGGGGGCAGTGGGCCAAACGAAGGCCATGATTTCGGCCCAAAATATTCCTGCAGTCTTCAATTACAGCAGCCACAGCCCATGGGCTTTCTTCTTTCCCTTTCACGCAGCTGACTACCCCTGCAGAGTCAGATAGCACGTGGATTTCCTTAGATCTTCTTCCATTCACGGGCAGATCCACTTCTAGATCTCTCATTGTCCTTTCTGCCATTTGAAGACCCGAACGCAAGGCTAGGGTTTCCGCGTTGAAAGCCGAAGTGGCAGTGATGCTGGAGTTGAACCCCTCACGGACTTCCCCTGTTTCGCCGAGGCAGATCCCTGCAATCGAGCCCTCCATTGATGTCGCCTTCCACGAACAGTCGACCAAGATGCGCCGGGCTGGGTTTGGGGACGATGGCTGCCATTTATCGGGTAAGTTATCCTCACCCTTCTTTTCTATTATGGCTCTACACCAAGACAAGAAGGAACGTGATCTTTCTACTGCTCTAGAGATTGTCCTGCTCGGACATGGGCATGTGTGTTTGAACACTTTCGCGTTCCGTTCTGTCCATATTTCCCACAGGACTTCGGCTAAGAGGCTGGCTACTCGAGGCTCCACTTCTTGAATTAGGTTGTCTAGTATCCATTGATCCATTCTTTGAACAGCTTGTGGTAATGTTTTGAGCTGAAATAGAGGATCTGACCAGATTTTTTCTGTCCAGGGACAAAGCAGGAGCATGTGTTCTGTCGTTTCCGGTTGGTCACCGCATATAGGGCACAATGGGTCTGGTAAAGCCTTCCTTCTATATAGATTATCCTTTGTTGGTAGAGCATTATTGCACGTACTCCATATGAAGTGGCACACTTTTGGTTGGCACTTGATTTTCCAGAGTGAAGTCCATAGGCTTGTAGGTGGTGAATAGGACGTAGATGCTGAAAGGTTGGATGTGTTCATAGTCTGTTTTCTGATGGAGTTATAACCACTTTTGACGCTGTATTCCCCCTTCTTGCTACCTGTCCAAATTAGTTTGTCCTCCTGTTGTTGGCTTCCTAGTGGAGTAGCTTTGATTTCTCGAATCTCTTCTTCATTAAACATTTCCTCTAATCTTTGATGGTCCCATTCTCTCGTATGCTGGTCAATGAGATCAGCAACTCTGATAGGCTCATTTTGGTTTGCTGGACCGATTAGAGTGCCTCTAGGTAGCCATCTATCCTCCCTGATTCTTATATTCCTCCCGTCACCCACCTTCCATCTGACTTCTTTCTCGATCACGTCTCTTCCTTGCAATGATCACTAGCCTGTTGAGTGAGAAGGACCCTTTCCCTCTGTCTCTGCCTTCACATCCTCCAATCTGGATCCTCGGACATTGAATGAGGACCGTTCGATCCTCCTTGATATTGAACGAGGGCCGTCCGATCCCTCATAAAAAAATTGAATTTTTTTTTTCTTTTCAACTGTCTAATCTGAAAGGAGAGAATGTCACTCCTGCCATGGCAGGAGATTTATTTCACTCCATATAGGGCTCAATAGTATGGTGTGCTGTAACTGTCCAGCTTCTCTTCCCCTATCAATCCCTGCCTTTCAGACAATAGATATCCTTGATCCACATTTTCCCTCGTAAGTTTATTAAGGTGTATCATTAGCAGATCAGCTTTTCGTGAAAGTAAACATGTTTTCCATTGCCAAAGGGTGAAGCGTTTGCTAGCCTGCTAACGCCATTCTAGGCGGATTATTTGATGATGCCCCTCTGATTGACTGATCATCTTATCCGAGAGTTACCAGCTAGCAGCTACCTAGCTTTACGAGACCGCTAGCTTTTCGGATTTTGAAGCAAGCATTACTCAAGTGGTGAAATAATAGCAATTTCAGAAACATGGGGATCGGGAGAGAGAGTTGAAAGTTCATAAATTGCAAAGTTGACAGGTTACTGATTCAGTTCAATTAGCCAAGTGACAAGTTTTGCAAAATGTGCAAGTTATACTTGAAGAACGATGTGAGCAGATGTCAAAACTGACCTCCTCTGGAGATCCAGACGCGACATGGGCTAGGCAGAATCGTTTAATAACTTTGACTCCTACAAGATTACCAGAGACCGAGCCTTGTTTGCGCCATAATGACGAGCATACGGATGCAGAGAAATATTGATGGCGCAATACATACCTGTGAGACCAAATCTTGTAATACTAGTGCTAAGTAGTCCCAAAGCAGACAACTTTCATGAGGAGACGGGTCTGGCATCCTCCGCCCCCTGAAAGTCAGAGCCGTGTATCCTCTGGGGGCTACTCCTTCCAATCGTGACCCGATAAATGAAGAGAAGCCCCTCCTTAATTGGTGCAGATAAAGCTTCCCCGACTCCAGGTGGACTTGTCCGAGAAACGGAAACTTTCCCTTGATTTACCAGCACTTTGTTAGATTGGTCACTCGGCTCCGCAGGTACCTGAAGAAGGGAATTTCAGGTCAGATTCTTCTCATTGAACTATTCACTCCTTTTGCCTTCTCGAGCTTAAGACCATTAAAATTTTATCTTTGTTTTAGCGAAAGGGTGAGTGCTGCCCTGGGAGAGCTAATGGAGGCTCGTCGAAGATTGCACGAAGTGCAGGCTCTTCAAAGGGAAAAGTCTCCTGTAGAAGGAACCCGGAACTCCAGCGATGTAACGCGGCCCAAAGCCCTGGCCGTTCTCTTCCCTCATCCTCTTCTGGAACATTGGAAGGGACTTGAAGCCCGTGTTGAATTCATTGGAGGGGAGGTCATTCAGGAACACGAGGAACTGTGGCGGTGAGTGTCCGAGTGGGCTGCAATGTTGTGTGGATGATGCTTTTGCCTTCAGAGATCACCAACAGTCATAACTTCGAAATGAGGCATGATGACTAGAGATCTTTTGAGATTCCACGGGACAGAGGTGATACTAAGAAGAAGTTCGAAGACAGCATAAGAAAGACTTTGAACCTATTATTTACCGCTACCATGTTTAGCAAGGGCCATGCGGGTGGTTGCACTTAGCGAAAAGGCTTTGACTATCACGTAAAATTTAACTTCGTGTTAATTTCAATCTTATAGCAGATTGCGGCTCACCGGTGCTGTCACCTGAGGAAGACCTGTTCACCGTTAAAGTCAACCCATTTTGTGATTGAACATAACATATCTGATAGATTGATGTCGACTCGTGGATTTTTTTCCAATACTGCTTTTGCTATTTTTGCTGTTTTCCACCCATAATCAGGTGTATGCTGACACACTGCATCTATGTTGCAATTGATGAATTTAGCTAAGATTTGTTACGAAGCACGTTTGAATTGATTTTATTTGTGTTAATTTCAATCTTATGGTAGATTTATTTTAAAATACTTCGAAACTTTCCCAATTATACATGCATGGACTTCTTTTCTTTTGCTTTCTTCAAACTTTGTAGCCAAAAAAAAAAAAAAACGACTTACAAACATATATGACCTTTTCTTTTGGCCAACACAAACTCACGATTTTTTGTTTCCTAGCCGAGAAAACACATTATTGAAGTGGAAACTGCAAATCGTACGCAACATGCATGGGAACTTAACAAAGCAAGGTGGTGACGCTTTTTCTTCCTGCTCACACAACGGGATTCTCTCTCGCTCTCTGAATTAGCAATCTAGGCAAATCTCAGGACTTTCTAATCAAAGACACCACAAGACCGGTGTGCTCCACTTCCACGGTATCCCTAGCCATGATGTCTACGAACCTCTCAAACAAGGAGTCCAAGATTTGACCCCCAAATCGGCTCGTGATCATGGAGTCATTCACTGCCCTCACGGCCTTTGCCGTCATCTCAGCTGTCTTCCTCCTGTCATACTTGTGCCCACCACCCCATGGAGCTACAATGATCTCTAGCCTTTCAAGGGTGAAGGACCCTTCACTCTCTATCTCTGCCCTCACATCGTCCACGTAGGGCTCATAGTATGGTGTGTTGATGGATATCACGAGAAGACCTGCTTTTTCAAGAAAGAAAGAAATTTTCCATGCGACAGGGTCAAACGAGTTCTAGCCCGCTAACTCCATTCTATTTGAATTATTAGATGATGCCAATCCAAAGACTAATCATCTGATCAAAGAGCTACAATCTAGCCCCTGTCCAGATATGGATGCGAAGTGTTCAACACGGGCCCACCTGTCATAAAGATTTTCCCCATTCTCTCTCTTCCGATTTTACCCCCCTTCTTTCTCTTCTGGTCTCTCCTCTCTCTCTCCTTCTGCACTTCCTCATGTCACTCCTTACGATCTGCCTCTCCTCCGCTGCAATTGCTTTTTCTTCTTGTTGTTTTTCGCCTCGCGCCGCCACGGCAACAGAGCCTGACCTCGAGTAACCGAGGTCGCGACCTCGAGATATGGCAACCATGGTAGCGAGCTCGTGCTCTAGGCTCAAGCCCGAGCTCCATAGCCGTCGTCCATGGGCAGAAGTCTTTGCATTTGGCAGCCATAGACAGGAGAAGAGTTATGGATGCGGCGATCTAGCATTATAGAGAAAAAGCTCCAGGCTCGAAATCCGCGACCGGGAGCTGGAGATAGAAAGTCAAGAGGGAGCTAGTGCCCGACAGAGGCAGATGCCATGCGCCGGAGAGCCGTCACCGGAGAGTCCGACCGTGCTCCTCGCCAACAGATTGAGAGCCCACACAACGACAACGGGACCGCCTATAGAGATTCAATAGATCCATGAAGTCGTCACTTCACAGATTGACCGATGGAGCCTCTCCCGATGATTCGATAGATCCTTGAAGCCACGGAGATTCAACATACCCTCCTCAAGTCCGAGATTCAACAAATCCCTGAAATCCCCTCCATAGATTGCTGCCGCCTATGGAAATTCAACGGATCCCTCAAGTCGTTGTCCACAGATTGGCGCCCCTTTTTCTCTACTACCCATAGAGCCTCTTTCGGATTTTCAACATACGATTGAAGATATTCAACAGATCCATCAAGTCGGCGTCCACACCTTGGCGCCCCTTATTTCGACGGTGCCGATCTAGCCACCAATAAAGATTCCGCAGATTGTCATATTCGAGGTCGTTATGTTGCCTGGACCTCGCTATGAGATTCCACAGATTCTCACCCAACAGAATTATAAGATCGTCGTGCACAGATTGGCGCACCGCGTTTTCAGCCTGCCAATCGAGCGTCTGTGGGAGATCCAACAACCTCTTGAATTCGTCATCCATAAAGGCGTCATCCATTGGTAAGCATCCCTCCTTTTCAACGTGCATATGGAGCGTCTCTCCCTTATTGTCCCTGATTTTTATCATTCATTTCAAAAACTAATAAGCAAATATTGAAATTGTCAATATTGATATATAATATGGTCCCATACCTATCGTCCTCGTCATCGTCGCTAGATCCAGGCGTCTCGGTGTCTTCTCTTTTGTACAAATACGTCCGCTCCCATCCTATTCTGCCCCAAAGATGGGCAAAAAAATCACTTGCACCCTTTTTGACCACCAGAAAGACATTCTCCAATTCCTCGCACTCGCGGATCCCTTCCACGTTGTTCATCTTATCGAGGCGCCTAAACTCGAGTTCTTGGAGATGGAGCAATGCTCCTTTTTCAATAATCACCTTCTCAAGCAGAGGCAGCTTCCAAATCTTCAAGATCTTGAGGCTCGGAAACCCATCTGTGGCGAACGTCAGACTAGTGCCTTGGAAAGAATTGGCCAACAGCCTGAACGTCCTCAAGTGTCTCAGGAGATGACCTAACTGAGGCATCATGTCCGTTTCCAAATTCGATCCCGACAGTGTCAAAACCCTTAGCGAGACTGGCAAGAGCCGTGTCCATATGGGTTTGTGGAGTTGGCCCAACAAGTAGAGCTCCAACAAGTCGTGATGTTGTTCACCCAACGACAATTCCGGTAGCAAGCCTATCGTCTTGTCTTCTTTCTTCGCGGGTTCGGCTTCTTCCGTAGGCTTCGCTTCTTTCTTCGTCTTGTCTTCCTTGATGGGCTTGTCTTCTGGGATCACCCCAAAGGTCAAGGACTGGAGATTGGTGAGCCTGAAGCTAATCCAATCAGCTACTGCTTTTCCCGCGGCGCCTGAGGCGTCCCCACCCGAGCGCTGCAAGTAAAGCTTGAGCGTGGTGAGCGTGGTCAAGCTGTCCATGTGGTCCCTCATCAACTTCTCCTTGACCTCACCGACAACCAACCCGCTTAAAGTTTGGAGTTGAGTCAAGGCATTGACATTGTTGCTACAAGCCTTGAGGATGTTCTTCAAGTCGATGTAGAACCAATTGAGATGTAGGTGCCTCAAGCTCCTCGCCTTCCATAAGGAACTCGGCAGCAGAGTGATGTCGGTGTGCTTTATGTCGAGAGTCTCGAGATGGTGCAGATTTGCGACGACACTCGGTAGCAAATCCAGCGCCGTGGATCTCAATCCTAGGTACCTTAGGAGCACCAGCTTGTGGAGCACACCATCCAAGGATGGCTTATACACGCCTTCCAAATCAAGCACCCTTAGCAAGCTATAGCTAGTCTTGGACGTCAACTCTTTAAGGAACGTGCTCATGTCATTGGTGAGGATGCCTCTCCTCAAGTAGAATGATAGAAACGAGCGGACTTGACCAAGGTCCAAATTGAGGTAGCCGCCGCTGTGGTCGTCTGTGACTATGTTTGTGTGCTCCGCAAGCCACCGAGTCCTGGTTCTTTCTCGCGGTTGAGCCACCACCTGTCGTTGCTGGCTGGTTGCGTCACGGTCTTGCCCATCTTTCGACTTGCTAGTGGCATGTATGTGGACGAACCCCGCGCTCATCGCGATCGGGCGGATCATGTCATAAAGAGAGGTGAGCATTTGGCAAGCTTTGGGGGATCCGTCTGCCCTCCAACTCACCACATCGATCACATTCCTATCCGCAAGCTCCATAATGAATCTCTCTCCCACATCCTCAGGTTGCCTCGTCCTTTTTCTTTCTATGTCGTAACAACATGAATCCAATAAGCCCTCGGCCAACCACAGCCTCACTAGCCTTCTTGTCGGAATGGGAAATGTTACGGGAAACAAAGCCATATAGATGAAGCACGGTATTAAATGGACTGGCAAATTATAACAACTCAATTGTAATATATCTAACAATGTTGTCATAGAACCCTCTTTGGCCAGCGCCGTGCGCTCATGCTCTCCAGCGTTCGACAGAAACCCGCCGAGTAGGGATATATAGAGCGGCAAGCCATGACATATTTTTAGGATTTTCTTCTCCTCTTCTGAGTTACCATCGGATCTTCTATGCAACTTCCAAGTGAGCATTCGCTGGCTTTCGACATCGTCCAATTGTTCAAGATCGATCCGCATGTCATAACCCATATATCGGGCTATACCCTTGTCCCGAGTTGTGGTAATCGTGCAGTCACGCAGACGCCAATAGACGTTTGCACGAAACCATTCCAAGATTGGCTTGTCGGACGGCAGCACGTCATCCAGCACTATGATGACTTTTTTTCCCCCGGCCAATTTCTTGTACAGCTTTGACGTCATCTCTTCGATGTCCATGTCCATCATCAAGTCGCTTGCCAGATTATCGATTTGCTTCAGTATCTCGTACAGCAACTCCCGCTCGTCCTTGCTGCCCGAGACGTGGACCCAAGCGCGCCACTCATAGCCCATGTACTTCGCTTGGCCGTAGGCCCATCTCGCGAGGAACGTCTTGCCGGCTCCTTGCTCGCCCAAAATCGAGATATCATAGTAAGCTCCTGCCATCATCCCTTCCATTAGTTCCTCCATCTTTGCCTTGTGACAAAACAAGTTTGTCGGCGCTCGCCGATCCCAAAAACTGGTCAGCCTCGCGAGTTTTTGGCCTTGCCATGGAACGCTAGCATGGGAGGAGGAACTGGCAGGTTTCTTTTTGCTCTTGCCCTCGGCCTCCTCCTTCAAGAACTGATCCTCACACAACTCGTCCATCTTATTCACCAGAGTGGACAAGTCGCTCCCCAGCTTGTACTTGGAGACGAGTGTGGCGAGCGGCCATGCGGCCTTGTGGAGGGCCTCGTGCCTCTGGCGGGCCTCTCTGAGGTGGAACTTGTCGATGAATTCCTCAGCATAGTACATGGCTCGAAGGAGCCGCCCCGACCACTCCGTGGTTTTGGGCGTTCTGTATTTAGTGGAAAAGAACTCTTGGATCCTGGCTAGCTTCGCCTTGGCATCCTTCACGCGGGATTGCATGAATAAGCACTCCATACACACAGGGTGAGAGAGCAAGATATCTAATTTCTGCGATACGATCTGGGAAGTGAATTTGGCAACCATCGCATGGCTTCTCTTGTCGGAAGCAGCCATGGATAATCAATGTGTTTGTTTCAAGCAAGATCGTGTCGACGTGTTTTTGGCTTGTTTGCTGGGATTGAATTAATTTGTGGGGACATGCAATTCTCTCTCTATGTATATATTCTTCATTTTCATATGCTTTTCTTGTTGACGCCTCTCCTGCCTACGACAAACTTTGTTTGATTCTTTGCTTGTGCAATGAGAGAAAATATCTCTCGCGATAATTATGAAAAAGACAAAACTAATCCTATAAAGTTCTTTACTTACAATATGACAATCTGACAGAGCTATGTTATTATTCCTTACTTTGCTCTTACACATGAAGATAATCAATTCATTTATTATTGTCTAACCAGGAGCTGTAGATATGAGTGAAAGTGGCCTGCCGAGAATTTAATGGTCGTGATTCAACTTCCACCCATCTTAAAAATGTCAACACTTTACCAGCACCACTAATGTGGAGTTCAAATAAGAACAGTCGTTGGCTTATCTTAGATAATATAAAATGCCAAAATCAATTCGAAGAAAATCATTAACTTCTCTTCTCTTCAGGATTTCAACGATTAAGGACTAAGTTTTCACATGGCTGGAAATATTAAATGTTAACAAATTTTAAGATTCAATTACGTAATTTACATCACATGTGGTGCTCATATAAAATATATCAATATTATGTCGCTATCATATGTTAAATATGGCCTTTTAACCTGGTGGGGGTGTGTGTTCTTTTTATTATTGTGTTTTCTATTTTTGTTCAATTTTTCTGTGCTTTTCTTTAAACGGTCGCCTCTCCTCTGGATTGATTCTTGACTAAGGCATATCTTGACCGCGGGACAAGAAAATATCCGGTGCTTTTCATCATTAGTAGGTTAAAGAATTAATAAGCCAATCTGATTTTCCTATCATTAAGATTTGAAGATGTGAGAATTAGAGAAGACACTAGATTTGAACTCGAGGATAAGGTGAGTTCATGCAATTGATTAAATTAGTAATGTGATTAATTATCATTTGGCATTGACCATGACTCATTTATTTTAATGTTGACTCATAACCTATCACATCATTTGTTATCTCCACTTATTGCAAATAAAATACAAATTTTGAAGGTGTAAACAAGCTAAAACGGTGGTATAAGGACTAATACATAAGAACGAACCTTTTTTTCTTCCCTCGAACTAACCATGTTCCTCGATCATTCTTTACTTGGAGATGTCTTTATGAGAATAAGATACTTGTGCCTTTCCATGATCTTACTTTTACTTTACATGCTTTCAAGAGCAAGATTGAAATATGAATATCATTGCTCAAAATACTGCATTTCAGCCATATATTATAGTAAAAGTACACGGCAAATAAGATATTAGCCTTTTTCTCGATATTTTCCAAACAACCACACCTACGTCAACATAGATTCCAAATGGCTATTCGATTATCCATATATAATGAAATCAATAAACATTGATGATAGTACTTAGCTTACATAAAATGATGCTAGAAAGAGAAAGACGATGCTCTTGCATCATTTTATTGACTTGTTAATCTTCAAGGGACTATCTCATCCCTCTCAAATAAATAGCTAAAATCTCAATTCAACAAACCAATGCCACACAAGATAGCAATTTCCGCTATTATATACAGTTTCAGGTCCATAGGCAATCCGTCATACCATTATGTGTTTTCTTTCTCTTTCTCTTGCTCATGATGGATGTTTTCAAGAAAGGGTTACCTCAACCGGTGGATCTTTTGAAGCTCAGGACGTCAAGTGGTTTTGCATGCGTCCCATTCTTTCCCGATGCGCATCAACATATACAAGTTCTTTTGCATCTTACTAATAGATGAAATCCTCTTCTATCTTTAACTTCGTGAAGGAGATATGCTTGCACCAACATAAACACAAACACAAAGTTCTCCAATAAAATGGACAATCACACGAGGTTGAAAGATCCACAATAATGAGTCTTGGACAGTGAGAGCCCGCATGAGGGGTCCGCACCAAAAATGACCAGATCAAGATCTCATTGGATGGATCTCGCTCTGTTGAACCAATCGATAGATGAAATGCTAGAGCCAAACTTCCAGTGACTCCATTCCCAAGAAAATTTTCCGTGCTTTCCTATCAATTCGAAAACACAAAGGGGATGGTCCATTCTCCTTCCAACCCAACACCTTCTTGGCCTTACTTGCATCTCCCTTCAAGTTGTCGACCTCCGCCGGCCTAAAGTACCTCTTATCGATCACCACATGGTCCCTCCAATTCAGCCATACATAACCAAACGCCACGTCCAAGAACTCCTCCACCGTGTGCGACTCCTCCGTTGCGACCACGTAGTCGTCCGGCTTTTCTTGTTGCAGCATCATCCACATCGCCTCCACGTAGTACTCAGCGAACCCCCAATCTCGGGTGATTTGGATATGCCGTACGATCTTTTCAACAGTCCGATCTGAAAAAAAAAATGTTTTCAAAAGAAAAAATTCCCCCCATTAAATGGGGCCTATCCATTCTAAAATGGGACGGTTCCTTCCATGTCAAGCTGAATCGTTTGATCTAATGTCAGACGATCCGAATTTAGTCTCGAGAGGCCCGTAGATTCCCTAAGAATAGCTTGCTCTGCAGCCCAATCTCGATCCGCCCCACAGCCCACGTGATCTTCCGGGTCACGAAGTTCTCGCCCCACCGTGGGGACTCGTGGTTGAACAGGATCCCGTCGCATGCGAATAAGTTGTACACCTCGCGGTATTTCACCATGTACCAGTGCACGGTGCACCTGGACACGGCGTAAGTGGAACGTGGGTGAAAAGGAGAGGTCTCAGGCCGCGACGGCGGGATCGATCCGTACATCTCCGAGGACCCGGTTTGGTAGTAAAGGATTTAGCTGCGGCCGGTGGCGGAGATGTGAGAGTGCATGGCCTCAAGGAGGTGGAGGGCGCCGGCGGCGACCACGTCAGCAGTGTAATCAGGGATCCCCAACCGTCTAAGGTATTTTTTGACAGCTTTACTTTAACAAAAGAGGCGATTACAAAAAGGCCGACAGAATCGCCCTACAACTAAGATGGTATGACTTCTTCGAATTTGAAATTTTGTATGTGGATCAGATGCAGGTCATTGTGCAAAAGCTTTGTAAATTCATAAATAAATAGATGGGGCTTGCAAGTCCTCTGATCGTTCTAGGATCTTCAACATAGACGCTGGCACCTAGCTTATTGATGTCGATTACTCTGATATATAATTATGTCCTCCATCCTCTTTTATTCTTTGTCATTTAAAAGCTTGTGGCTGATTAATTTTAATTTAATTATTCAGCTCATGACTCATGTGACGTGTTCTCATCAATTTTGACTCCCTATCTTCATTTAAGTTATTTCTTTTTTGCTCTAGAGCTTTTCTTACTTCATTGGACTATGCCTATGCCAACGTAGACGCCCAGGACCGAAGAAAGGGTATATTGCATTAAGCCTATATTGCATTAAGAAAAGGTCATCACGTAATATAATTATTACATGAAAGTGTTTCTTCGCACACTTATGGAGAAAGAAAGGGAGGCGAGAGGGTGCAATTTAATTCTGATTGTTTATATTTTTTTTCTTTTTTTTCTATATCCTTTTTCTTCGATAAGTCGTTGGCCACGCCGATGGTTGGTAGCTAGCCACAGCCGAAGAACAAGCCTTGGCATAAGCTCATCCCTTAAATGTGATTGGCACAGGCTCATCCCTTCCTCATGACTAGTTGTCACTGTGGCTAGTGAAAGGTTGAGGAAGAATGAAAAAGCAAAAGAAGAAAAATGGATATTTAAAAAATATATAAATTCCTACAGAGTTATAACAATGCAATTTTTTTTTAAATTATTCAGAAAAAAGGTTTCCTAACTCTCTTAGCCAAATAGATCGGATGGGATCTAGAATTTACATTACAATAAATTCATCATAAGCGGATTATATGAGTCAATTTGGATTGGATCATTAATAACCCAACCCAAATCCTTCCTAAATCACCCGTTTGACAGGTCGAGGTGGAAGAACTTAGTATATTTCTTTTTCCTCTCGACCTCGGTCTCCACCTTCAAGGATTGATCTTGATGCAACTCCTCCATCTCATTCTCAATATGGACAAAGTCCCTCCATAGCTTGTATTGGAGACAGGCATGGCGAGTGACCAATGAGCCGTGTGGATGGCCTCATGCCTCTCGCGAGCCTCTCTGGGGTGGAACTTGTCGATGAATTCCTCAGCATAGTCCATGTACTCCATGGTTTTGGACGGTCTATATTGTGTGGCCAACAACTTTTAGATCCTCACCAACTTCGCCTTTGGCATCCTTCACTCAGCTTTGCATCACTAAGCACTCCACCCTCACTGGGTGAGAGAGCAAGACGTCTAGTCTCTGCAATAGTCCTCTCCCATCACCATAGGACAGCCTCTTATGTCGGAAGCCTCCATGGCTGATTAATATGTTTCTTTTGAGCAAGGTCATGTGGGCGAGTGCGTGTCTACTAGCTTGTTTGCTCGGACTGAATTAATTTGTCGAGAACATATTACTCTCGCTATCTATTTTAACATATCGTACTTCAGTCTTGAATGTGAAGATAATCGACTTAGATATTATTGTTAGAGTAGCAAAGCTGCGCATATCAGTAAAAATGGCCTATCAAGAGTTCAACTTTTGTGATGATGTTCCACCCATCTTGAAAAATTTAACACTTTGCTGCGTCTACAAATTGAGATGAAATGAGAACATTTGTTGGATTATATTATCTAGTAGAATGCTAAAATCAATTAAAAGAAGATCGGTACTTTTCTTCTGTATTTTGGTAATTAAGGACTTGGCTTTCGAAATTGCCGAAAAATATTAAATATTAACAAAATGTAAGATTGAATTGCGCGTCTTCAATATTTTAGAATTAAATTGCATCTCAGATGGTAAATATATCTAAAATACGCTTAAAGCAAAACATAAAGTTTGTCCTTATACACTCATCATCAACTTATCCATATAAGAATTACATACTCAATAGACCTTATCATATCAATTTCCACATCACATCTGATGCTCGTCAATATTATGTCACTATCATATATTAGATAGTACACGGTAGGAATGCTACTATGTGAGGGGTAAAGGGGCGTGCGCTCTTTTTTATGATTGTGCGTTTATATTTTTGTTCACTTTTTATGTGCTTTTCTTCAAACGGGTGCCTTTCCTCCATATTGATTCTTGACAAGGCCAAATCTTGAACGAGGGCCAAGAAAGTATCAAGTTCTTTATGTCATCGGTTGGTTCAACAATTAATAAGCCAATCCAATTGTGCTGGGACTAGGACTCACAGACAGCAAGAATTGGAGAGGGTACATTAGGATCGGACTCAAAGATGAGATGAGCTGACATAGTTGATTGTGCTATATTTTAATGTTGACTCTGCAACCTAATCACATTATTTAGTATGCCCACTTATAGCAAAAATTTCAAATTATAAGAGTAGAAAAAGATAAGACTATGGCACAAGGAATTCAAAAGAACCATCCTTTTTTCCTCCCTCAAAGCCTTAAGTCATTCTTTACTTGGAGATGTCTTAAGGGTATAAGATGCCCGTGCCTTTTCATGATCTTGTTTTCGCTTTGTCCTTCCAACAACGGGGTTGGAATATAGATGAGGTGTCTCAAAATGCCCACACTTCAATCAGACATTAGATTGCAAGTATCGGAGAAAGAAGATATATAATTTTTTCTTCAATATTTTCTAGACAATCCATTTGCACAATTGTGGATTCCATATGGCTATTCAATTATCATTGTTAAAGCGTGCCTCAAGTTCGAGGCCGCATGATGAATTTCATGGAATTCCATTTTTTTCCGACTTGGATTACAATTTTCCTTAATTAACTAACGAAGGGGGTGCCCCTCATTGCGCATGTGTTTATTCTTATTATTATCATTGGTGGGGGAATCCAAGTTACAGCCAAGTTAAAGGCTTTCAACTTCTCGTATCGCTGGAAAACAGAAAGCGAAGAGATTTTGGCCGCACCAGAAGAGAGAGAAAGGGGGGGGACCAGGGAAGGTGAATTAGAGGAAAAGAAAAGGAGAAAAGTGGAAGAAGGGTTTTGTTTGCAGGGTTCTTTCCTCTGAGACGGTCACACGGTAGCCTCTACGAAGGAGTCGCATGGAGGGACACACTGGGAAAAGAAAAGAAAAAAGTCCGACACAATCTTTTATGATCTTTATTATATCGAGTATAGTCATGATCTTTATTGTATCGCTCCGTATATAATTTAATCTTATGCCATTCTTTTCGTTGATAGAGATCGCATCAATCAAATAATATAAATTTAGTGCCTCATTTTACCTACTGTTGGATTGCTTAATCCCCGCAACATTATTATCGTTAAAATTTTCATTTGTGACAGTTATTGCATTTAATTCACCGCGTCATTGTGTTCTTGTTTGGAGGAACAGGAATGATGATTTGATGAGGAAACACCAGTCAATGGTATGTAAGAATGGGGACAATTATCATTTAACTCATAAACTTTTTACAATTTTGTTGATTCAGTCTTAAATATTAGTTTTTTGCCAATTCAGTCCTAAACTTTTTGCAACTTTGCCATTTAAGTTATTTCGGCTATTTTTGGCCGGAAAAAACCTACGTGAAGATGACGTGAACTGATCAGTCGTCACTGACGACGACGTGGTGATGACATGACAAAAACTACGTCGTTTTCTTGCCCCAAATTCTTTCTTCTTGCCCCCAAATTACTGTAGCTCCTATTGAAGATTGCTGATTCATGAGCTCCGATGGTCAGAATGTAGTGATTTTTGGAGGAGAGATTCCTCACTAGCTGAATTTCTTCCCCACCAAAGGATTTCTTTGGGTAATCTCTCCGGAAAAATTTATGGCCGTTCTTGTCTAGGGTTTTCTGCTGGAGTCCAATTCTGCAGCTCCAGTTGACGATGTGCTAATTGGAAGAGCTTAAGGTGTAGGAATGGGCTGAAAATCGGAGGAATGCTTCCTCTCTATATATCCTACAACTCCACCCAAGGAATTTAATGGGTAAGTTCTCAATCAAAAGTTATGGCTCTTCAAACTTAGGATTCTTCTGCTGCCCGTGAATGTTCTAGATTTGTTTGGTCTGGAATTTCTTGCTGCATTTCGTGGACTCTTGGCTTGCAAATCGGAGGAATCCTTCCTCTCTACCTGTCCTACAAATTCACCAAAGGAATTTGCATGGGCCTTCCACCATTATTCGAATTTGGTGGTTGAAGTCGCACGTTTCTGGTTGCGTTTTCTGGGTTCACCGGAAACGTGCAGCTTCAATCACCAAATTCGAATAATGGAGGAAGGCCCATGCAAATTCCTTTGGTGGAGTTGTAGGATAGGTAGAGAGGAATCATTCCTCCGATTTTCACCCCATACTGACTACTGGAGCTCATGGAATCAGCAATCTTCAACCAGAATTACAGTAATTTGGGGCAAGAAAAACAAATTTGGAGGCAAGAAGAATGAATTTGGGGCAAGAAAAAGATTAATTTTTACCATGTCATCGCCACGTTGTTGTCAGCGATGACCGATCGGGCCACGTAAGTTTTTTCCTATCAAAAATTGTCAGAATGACTTAAATGGTAAAGTTACAAAAGATTTTGGATTGACTGAATTGACAAAAAAAAATAGTTTAGGACTGAATCGACAAAGTCACAAAATGTTCATTAGCCAACACCGACAAATTCTTTTTTGCTCAATTATCATTTTTACTCTTATGCATCACAAATTTGCTAATAACTATTTCAAATTTACGGAAGCTGAATAGAAAAAATAACCACCAGCAAAATGCATATATGCCCGGAATGACATTTCTGGCATGAAAAGCAAAAAGGAAAATATTACTCTAAAATGAGAATGCCTAAATTCATAGTTGATATGTCAAGAAAGGATTCGCTATCGAGTTTGTTAGAGAAAGAGATAAATATTTGCTGTTGGATGAATTGGAAACAACTCCTCACTTTGTATATGAGAATGTTCTTTCCAAATAAGGCTTCTTCGAACATTGTCCGTCGGTTGGATTGCGCGAGCGTAGTTGAAAAAGCCGCTGATAGTCTTTTGGTACTGATCTGCAAGCGCGCTTGTGGACATATTGTAACAGAGAATGGAGAAGGTGTGCAAAACTAAAGATTTCAACGGACCAATAGTTACTATATTCGTATGAGCTACGAGAGGAACGTTTTGCCGACTACTTGCTGACCCCAAATCGAAGTCAGTCGTGTTAAGTAGCTCAAAATAAATGGATGGTCGAGCGGCCATATCCTCTTGGTCCGCTCCAATGTTTTCGCCTTCTTGGCCGCATGACATAAGAAGTTAGTCGGCGCTTGCTGATCCCGGAAACTGACCGGCCTCTCGAATTTGTTGCCTTGCCATGGAACATGAGCATGGGAGAGCTAGAACCATTATTTTAATTCACATTTAATAGTGCGAGTCATAAACAGATTGTTTTTAAGTTTTAAAAATAAGATTAAGTAAATTATAGATAAAACTCAATGAATATTAAATGGATTTTAAGTATGTCAAATGGGTTATTTAATTATCTTAAGTGAGTTATAATAAGTAAGTTTTTTTTTCTCTAATGCCTATGACTGCCCATCACCATGGTTGGCGATTCACCGAAGACGAACAAAAAAGAAAAAGAAAGGAAAAAAAAGAAAAAAATTAAAATTAAAAATTCCATTTTAAAAAAATTATAAAAATTCTCCACAGCGTTTTAGCAATGTAATCTTTTAAGAAAAGTAATAAGAAATAAATTCTCCTAAATTGGATAAATATAAAAGTGTATTAGCAATATAGATCGGGTCAATTTGAGTATGGGTCGAGAAATTTGTATTGCAATAAATGGACCATAACCAGATTACATTAGTCAATTTGGATCGGATCATTAATAATTCGATCCCCACTCACCTATTTGACAAGTCTAGGAGGAGGAACTAGCATATTTCTTCTTCCTCTCCACCTCAATCTCCACCTTCAAGAACTGATGTGTAATTATGTCTTCCATCCTCTTATATGTTTTGTCATTTAAAAGCTTGTGGCCGATTAACTTTAATTTAATTATTTAGCACGTGACTCGTGTGGCATGTTCTCATCAATTTTGACTCCCTATCTTCATTCAAGTTTTTTTCTTTTTTTGGCTCTAGAGCTTTTATTACTTCATTGGACTATGCCGATGCCAACATAGATGCCCAGGACCGAAGAAAGGGTATCTTGCATTAAGTGAATATCGTCATGAAAGGTCATCACGTAATATATCATTCCATGAAATTGTTTCTTTGCACCCTTACGGAGAGAGAAAGGGAGGCGAGAGGATGCAATTTAATTATAATTGTTTATATTTTTTCTTTTTCTTTTTTATGTTTCCTACTTCTTCGATAAGTCACCGGCTACGTCGACAGTCAGTAACTAGCCACAGTCGAGGAATGAGCCTTGCAAATCTTAGGCACAAGCTCGCCCCTTATATGTGACTAGCAAAGGCTCATCCCCTCACCAGTGACTGGTTGTCACTGTGGCTAGTGAAACGCTAAAGAAGAATGAAAAAGAAGAAGAAGAAAATGGATATTTAAAAAATTTATAAAAATTTCCTACAAAGTTTTAGCAATGCAATTTTTTTTCAAAAATAAATCAGAAACAAGGTTTCCTAAATTGGATTATATATAGAAATGTCTTAGCCAAATGGATCGGATCGAATCGAGTATGAATCGAGAAATTTATATCGCAATAAATATATCATAAACAAGTGCCTTTCCTCCATATCGATTCTTAGCAAGGCCAAATCTTGACCGACGGCCAAGAAAGTATCAAGTTCTTTCTGTCATTGGTTGGTTTAACAATTAACAAGCCAATCCAATTATGCTAGAGTTAGGACGCAAAGACGCAAGAATCAGAAAGGGTACATTAGGGTCGGACTCAAAGATAAGATGAGCTCACATAGCTGATTGCACTATATTTTAATGTTGACTCTCAACCTAATCACATCATTTAGTATATGCCCACTTATAGTAAAAATGTCAAATTTTAGAGTGGAAAAAGTTAAAAACGATGGCACAAGGAATTCAAAAGAACCAGCCTTTTTTTCTTCCCTCAAAACCTCAAGTCATTCTTTGCTTGGAGATGCCTTATGGGTATAAGATGCCCGTGCCTTTCCATGATCTTGTTTTCGCTTTGTCCTTCCAACAACGATGTCGGAATATGGATGCCGTGTCTCAAAATACTCGCACTTTAGTTAGACATTAGACTACAAGTACTGAACAAAGAAGATATATAATATGTTGTTCGATATTTTCTGGACAATCCAACTGCACGGTTGTAGATTTCAAATGGCTATTCAATGATCATTGTTAAAGCATGCCTCGAGCTCGAGGCCGCGTGATGAAATCTCTAGCCCGTCAAGGGTGAAGGACCCTTCACTCTCTATCTCTGCCCTCACATCCTCCGCGTAGGGCTCATAGTATGGAGTGTTATAGCTGTCCAGCTTCTCTTCCTGTAATAATCCCTGCGTTTTTTGAACACTTTTCTCTTTCAGTAACAATTTCCTAGTAAATTGATTGATTGATATCATGACTAGACCAGCTTTTTCATGAAACAAACATGTTTTACATGCGAAAGGGTTTGTTGGGTTTATTACTTTATAGTATTAACACGTTGAAGGTATTTGTGTAAATGCATTAAACTTAATTCAAAGCCTACAAATACTCATTGTTATTTCTGAAATAAAGTTTAGTTACTCTTTTATCATTAATATGGTTAAACGAATTTTAGCATGCTAACTCCGTTCTATTTGAATTATTAGATGATGCCAATTCAATGAATAATCATATGATCAAAGAGCAACAATCTAGCCCAGGTCTAGAAGACAGCTAGTGTTCGTGATTTCCATCCATTAGTCAAAAGGTGACAAAAAGCAATTCCAGCAACTTAGAGCTCCCTAGAGAAAGTTGAGTTGTTAAATTGCACAGTTCAAAGTTACTTTATTCATATCAAGTAGCCAAGCGACAGGTCTTGCAAAGTGTGCAAGATATACTCCAAGATTTATGTGAGGACATGCCGAGACTGACCTCCTCCTGTAGAGATCCAGACGCAACATGGGCTAGCCAAAGTCGATTAGTGACTTCAAATCAACAGGAATTCCTGAGACCGATCCTTTTATATGCAATGACTAGAACACATGGATGCGAGGAAACATTGTTGGAGCTACAAGTACCTGTGAGACCAAATCCTGAAATGCTGTCCCTAAGTAGTCCCAAAGCAGACAACTTTCAGCAGGAGACGGGTCGGGCGTCCTCCGGGCCGCGAAAGTCAGAACCATGCGTCCTCCTGGGACTATTTCTTCCGATCGCAACTTGAGAAATGAAGAGAAATCCCTCCTGAATTGGTTCAAATAAGCTTCCACAACTCCTGGTGGACTTGACTTAGAGATATAAATTTTCCCTTTATTTACCAGCGCTTTGTTAGATCTGTCACTCAGCTCCAGAGGTACCTGCAGAAGGGAATTTCATGTCAGAAGACTTCTCTTTGCCTTATCGAGCTCAAAACCGTTGAAAGTTATTAAATTCTGATGGAATGCCCATACAACCATTTGCAAGCTCAAGACTTCGAATGGTTGTTGGTTGAAAGTACAATGACCTTACAGTTGAGGGAAGTAAAACTGGATTTTCTCTTTTGAACAAGGGTGAGTGCTGACCTGGGAGAGCCAATGGAGGCTCATGGAAGATTGTACAAAGTGAAGGCTCTTCGGGGGGAAAAGCCTACCATAGAAAGAACCAGGAGATCCAGCGATGTAACACGGCCCAAAGTCCTGGCCGTTCTCTTCCCTCATCCTCTTCTGGAACTCCGGAAGGGACTTGAAGACTGTGTTGAAGTCATTGGAAGGGAGGTCGTTCAGGAACACACAGAACTGTGGCGGCGAGTATCTGAGTTGGCGGCATGTGTTGTGGATGATGCTCATGCTGTCAGAGATCGCCAATAGAGTGTTTGGCCCAGAAGAGCAACCGAGATCGGCGATCGTGACGGTAGCAGGAAGTTTTTTGGTACAGAAATCCCGTAGAGCTGCGTGCAACACCGGCGTTGTCCTGGAAAGATATGTAGTCTAGAGAAGGGGGAAAAAACTTCAATTTACTTGCGGAAACCATGCTATTAAAGGATAGGTAAAATCTTGATGTCAGTGCTCGATGAATTGGATAATGATTTACACATGTAAGAGTCTTCTCTCTAGCCCAAAGGCGTTTTTTTTCTTTTTTTTTTTTGGGGGGGGGGGGGGGGGGGGCGCTATTTAATGGAAGATGGACCTTGTGGAATTAAAGCTTAGTACTTAGCATTTAAAGTTTGTTTATGGCCTTGGGCTTGTTCATCAAAACCAAATTCATCAAGATGTCGGATAATCTCTGCTTCATATAATCCTAAAATGAACATTGCCTTGGCACCATTTTCTATTAAGAAACTGTTATGAGCTCCTATGAGCACTCGGCAAACTGCATTAAGGCCTCAAACGAGCTTGAGGTTTGATTGTCATTTGAAAAAACTACAGAGGGATTGACATACAGGGATCGCAGACGTGCAAGAAGACTATCGCGAAACGTGCAAGAAGACTATGGCATCATATTGGCGAGATTTTGTTGCTCGTCTTCAACTTCCATGACTATTTCTGATATTGAAGAAGAGGAGAGAATGTGAAGATGAATTACTTCTGTAATCAAATCTCTGTGAGCCAACTCATGGCTTTGACTAAGAAGAATATCTGTTTCATAGCTACTTCAACCTGGAAGTACTAAGCACCCTCCTGCAAGAAACACTTTTCTAGATGATCGCTAACTGCAATAGTTTTGAAGGATGTTAATCAACGAAATCACAGTTTCTAGGAGAAGCAGCGATAATCAGGAATGTCTACCTGGATTTTGGAGTTCTTGGCATAGCTCTCTTCTCCGCAGAATCTGCTCAGTTCCCGTGATCTGCCCCTCCATCGCTCTCTGCAGATCTAGACCTGCCTATATTTTCGTGGGACTCAGACAATTTGTGTTCCCACTCATCCCCAGTTTGGCTGTAATTTTTTTTGCTTTAGAAGCAGTTCCTTAACAGCAAAACGAGTTATTCATGCCCGCAGACAAATATTCCTGGTTGCATCAAGAGAAAGATTCCCCTTGTTATAATTTGTTTTATATGTGATACAGCGGCACTTAGTTCCTACCCAAAGTCTTTAATTAAGAATATCATTTTATATCTTCATATGTCAGTTTTTGGTCTTCATGTGCTGTTGGGTCTCAAATCAATCCTCGTCGGTTTGGATCTCAATGATCCTGTACAAGGGACAGGGGTGCATCCGGTGTTTGTGCCTTTGGCATATGTCAATCAAGCAAAAGGGAAATTTCACACATTATTACATGGCAGCCAGATAAATTATATGGATCAGAATGCGAGGTAATCGAGCTCCGTGCATTCAGGATAAGATAGATTTGAAAGCAGTAGAAAAGATTGAAGTCATCCCAATAGACCAATCGAAGATGAGAAAAACCTGTCGACATGGTCATAACTTTGAAATGAGACAGAGAACATTTGAGCTTCCATGGGACGGGGGTGAGATTAGGAAGACGTTCAAAGACAGCATAATAAAGACCTTGAACCTATTATTTACCGCTACCATGTTTAGCAAGGGCCATGCGGGTGGTTGCACTTAGCGAAAAGGCTTTGACTATCACGTAAATTTAACTTCGTGTTAATTTCAATCTTATAGCAGATTGTGGCTCACCGGTGCTGTCACCTGAGGAAGACCTGTTCACTGTTAAAGTCAACCTATTTTGTGATTGCGAAGGGAACATAACATATCTGATGGACTGACGTCGACTCGTGGACTTTTTTCCAACAATGCTTTTGCTATTTTTGCTGTTTTCCACCCATAAATCAGGTGTATGCTCACATACTGCATCTATGTTGCAAATGATGAATTTAGCTAGATTTGGCACGAAGCACGTTTGAATTGATTTTATTTATGTGTTAATTTCAATCTTATGGTAGATTGATTTTAAAATACTTTGAAACTTTCCCAATTATACATGCATGGACTTCTTTTCTTTTGCCTTCTTAAAACTTTGTAGCAAAAAAAAAAAAAAAAAGACTTACAAACATATATGACCTTTTATTTTGGCCAACACAAACTCACGATTTTTTGTTTCCTGGCCGAGAAAACACATTATTGAAGTGGAAACTGCAAATCGTACGCAACATGCATGGGAACTTAACAAAGCAAGGTGGTGACGCTTTTTCTTCCTTCTTACACAACGGGATTCTCTCTTGCTCTCTGAATTAGCAATCTAGGCAAACCTCAGGACTTTCTAATCAAAGACACCACAAGACCGGTGTGCTCCACTTCCACGGTATCCCTAGCCATGATATCTACGAACCTCTCAAACAAGGAGTCCAAGATTTGACCCCCAAAGTGGCTCGTCATCATGGAGTCATTCACTGCCCTCACGGCCTTTGCCGTCATCTCAGCTGTCTTCCTCCTGTCATGCTTGTGCCCACCCCCCCATGGAGCTGCAATGATCTCTAGCCTTTCAAGGGTGAAGGACCCTTCAATCTCTATCTCTGCCCTCACATCCTCCACGTAGGGCTCATAGTATGGTGTGTTGTAGCTGTCCAGCTTCTCTTCCTCTATTAATCCCTGCCATTTTCGAAAATTTCTCTCTTTCAGTAACGATTTCCCCGTAAATGGATTGATGGATATCATGAGAAGACCTGCTTTTTCAAGAAAGAAAGAAATTTTCCATGCGACAGGGTTAAACGAGTTCTAGCCCGCTAACTCCATTCCATTTTAATTATTAGATGATGCCAATCCAATGACTAATCATCTGATCAAAGAGCTACAATCTAGCCCAGGTCCAGAAGACTGCTAGTGTTCGCGATTTCCATCCATTAGTCAAATGGCGACAAAAAACAATTCCAGCAACTTATTAGAGTTCCCTAGAGAAAGTTGAGTTGATGAATTGCACGGTTCAAAGTTACTTTATTTAAATCAAGTAGCCAAGCGACAGGTCTTGCAAAATGTGCAAGATAGACTCCAAGACTGATGTGAGGACATGCCAAGACTCACCTCCTCCTGTAGAGATCCAGATGCAATATGGGCTAGCCAAAGTCGATTAGTGACATCAAATCAACAAGAATTCCCGAGACTGATCCTTTTACATGCAATGACTAGAACACATGGATGCGAAGAAATATTGTTGGAGCTAGAATTACCTGTGAGACCAAATCCTGAAATGCTGTTCCTAAGTAGTCCCAAAGTAGACAACTTTCAACAGGAGACGGGTCGGGCATCCTCCGGCCTACGAAAGTCAGAACCATGCGTCCTCCGGGGACTATTTCTTCCGATCGCAACTTGAGAAATGAAGAGAAATCCCTCCTGAATTGGTTCAAATAAGCTTCCACAACTCCCGGTGGACTTGTCCTAGAGATATAAATTTTCCCTTTATTTACCAGCGCTTTGTTAGATCTGTCACTCAGCTCCAGAGGTACCTGCAGAAGGGAATTTTATGTCAGAAGCCTATTCATTGAACTATTCACTTCTTTTCGCCTTATCGAGCTCCAAACCATTAAAAGTTATTAAATTCTGATGGAATGCCCATACAACTATTTGCAAGCTCAAGACTTCGAATGGTTGTAGGTTGAAAGTACAATGACGTTACAGTTGAGGGAAGTAAAACTGGATTTTCCCTTTTAAACAAGGGTGAGTGCTGACCTGGGAGAGCCAATGGAGGCTCATGGAAGATTGTACAAAGTGAAGGCTCTTCGCAGGGAAAAGCCTACCATAGAAGGAACCTGGAACCCCAGCAATGTAACACGGCCCAAAGTCCTGGCCGTTCTCTTCCCTCATCCTCTTCTGGAACTCTGGAAGGGATTTGAAGACTGTGTTGAAGTCATTGGAAGAGAGGTCGTTGAGGAACACAGAGAACTGTGGCGGCAAGCATCCGAGTCGGCGGCATGTGTTGTGGATGACGCTCATGCTTTCAGAGATCGCCAACAGAGTGTTTGGCCCAGAAGAGCAACCAAGATCGGCGATCGTGACGGTAGCTGGAAGTTTCTCGGCACAGAAATCCCGTAGAGCTGCGTGCAACACTGGCATTGTCCTGGAAAGATATGTGGTCTAGAAAAGGTAAAAAAAACTTCAATTTACTTGCGGAGACCATGCTATTAAAGGATAGGTAAAATCTCGATGTCAGTGCTCGATGAATTGGATAATGATTTACACATGTAAGAGTCTTCTCGCTAGCCCAATAGTTTTTTTTTTGGGATATTTAATGGAAGATTGACCTTGTGGAATTAAAGCTTAGTACTTAGCATTTGAAGTTTGTTTATGGCCTTGGGCTTGTTCATCATAAACCAAATTCATCAGGATGTTTGGTAATCTCAGCTTTATATTATCCTATGACAAACTTTGCTTTGGCACCATTTTCTATTAAGTTACCGTTCGTTTCATAGAAAATAACCTTCAATAAAATATTTTCTGAATTTTTCGGTGTTTGTTTCATAAAAACGAAATAGGCAAGGAAAATATTTATATTTTCCGTGTTCTTCACTTACCTTTAAATATTGTGACTTCTAACAAATGAACACTAGAAAATATTATCATTTTTTTACAAATGAACACTAGAAAATATTATCATTTTTCAGGAAAATGATTTCCTAGAAAATATTTTCCAGAAATGCTATATTTTCCGTGAAATGAACGGAATCTAAGAGACAATTGTGAGCTCCTATGAGCACTCAGCGAACTGCATCAAGGCCTCGTATAAGCTTGAGGTTTGATTGTAAGAAGACTATACGGAGGGATTGACATGAAGGGATCAAAGGCGTGCAAGAAGACTATAGTATCATATTGGGGAGACTTAGTTGCTCGTCTTCAACTTCCATGAGATTTTCTGATATTGAAGAAGAGGAGAGAATATGGAGACGAATTACTTCTGTAATCACATCTCTGTGAGCCAACTCATGTCTTTGACTAAGAAGAATATCTGTTTAATAGCTACTTCGACCTGGAAGTACTAAGCATCCTCCTAAAAGAAACACTTTTCTAAATGAGCATTTAAGCTAACTTGTAATAGTTTTGACGGATGTAAATTAACGATTGTCTACCTGCAATAGTTTCAAGGAGAAGCAGCGATAATCAGGAATGTCTACCTGCATTTTGCAGTTCTTGGCATAGCTCTCTTCTCCGCTGCCGCCACTCATACACAGAATCTTTTCAGTTCTCATGATCTGTCCCTCCATCGCTCTCTGCAGATCTAGACCTGCCTATGTTTTCGTGGGACTCAGACAATTTGTGTTCCCACTCATCCGCACTTAATATCTACAAGTGACTTGAACTTAGCTCTAATACTATCGACAGGAAACAAGATGAATAGCTTGACTTTTCTGCTTGTCTTTTATGGAAAAGTAGGTGGGTTCTTGGTTTTTGTTCTGGTGGGGCACATCCTCTTTCGGTAAAACTTTATCCTTTTGTGATGATTTCTATTTCCCAGTTTGGCTGTTATTTTTGGTGCTCTAGAAGCAGTTCCTTAAATAGCAAAACGAATTATTCATGCCGACAGACAAAGATTCCAGGTTGCATCAAGAGAAAGATTGACTGTGTTATAAATTGTCCTATGCAATACAACACCACTTTATTCCTATTAAGAGTGTGCATGGTCCAGAGCGGTTCAATTCCTCTCCGAGACTAGTCCTCAATCTCTAGGACCAGAGATTGGATGGAACCTGTCGATCCGATTTTGAGGAAATCTAATGGATTTGGTTGGAAATCGAGAAAATTCTCAAAAGAAAATTGAACTTTCCTCTATTACTATTGACAAGAAACAAGATGAATAGCTTGACTTTGCTGCTCGTCTTTTATGGAGAAGTAGCTGGGTTCTCGATTCTTGTTCTGGTGGGGCACATCCTTTTTCGGTAAAACTCTATCCTTTTGTGATGATTTCTATATCCCAGTTTGGCTGTTATTTTTGGTGCTCTAGAAGCAGTTCCTTAAATAGCAAAACGAATTATTCATGCCGGCAGACAAATATTCCAGATTGTATCAAGAGAAAGATTTCCATTGTTATAAATTGTCCTATGTGATACATTGATACTTTGTTCCTATTAGGAGTATGCATGATCAGGGCAGTCTGACTTCTCTCGAGGCAGTCTGGGCCGATCCAGACAGTCCAAATTGCCTGTCCCTAATTTCTACTAGAAGTCTTTTGATTAAGAATATTATTTTATATCTTCACATGTCAGTTTTTGGTCTTCACGGGCAGTTTTTGGTCTTCGCGGGCTGTTCTGTCTCACAATCAATCCTCGTTGGTTTGGATCTCAATGATCCAGTAGCCCGTCGACAGCGATTCAGCCTGATAATTTTTCCCTTTTCACGATTAAGTAATTGTAGTTCTAGGCTTTGTTGGCTAAATCACAAGCACAGCTAGGATGTCTTACATTCACAGAAGCAAACCATTTCATGCGCAGCTGTCACAAGGTGGTCATTGCGGTTTGAATACTGAAATCATCCAAAATCATTACTGTAAAGGACAAACAACTCACAAAACCCAACTCGACTTTCTGAACTCCTCTCTCGTTCTAATATAACCTCACCATAGCGGGTTGTCTGAAAAATAAGTCATACCTAATAAGATTATCTCCATGGACAACCAAGTTGACACAAAACTCTATCCTATATACATCAGTATATGAACATTCTCTGCAATGGATTGATCCGCATGGGTACGCAATCAAGGAAGAAGCCTCTTCAAATCATGCTCTGGTTCATTGTTCTTGGCTACATTGTACAATGACTCGAACGCCTGCATGCACACGCTAGAAACCCCCACGATTGCGTGGAACACATGCGGAAAACCCATCTGTAGGTTGTTTAGCGTCATTGCTCTAGTTATGCTCACCGATTTGTCATGTTTCGACTTCTCCTCCTCTGCTTTGGCTCTGGAAACTGCCACCCTCGCACGCTTTTCTCCAACACGGTCCTTACTTCTTCCAGAACTACGAGTCTCGGTTGCACAAAATGGACCGTACTTGCTCTCCAGCGACCTGAGCTCAACCGTCTTCTTCTCAAGCTCTTTGAATGCACATTCCGACCTTTTCTTCTGCTTCTGCTCCTCCTCTTGTTGAACCACAACAGAATGGATTGCGGTCAATAGGCTCTTGATTGCTTCTGATGCTACTTTGTCAGGGGTCCTGTCGACGGCTTGTTGCCACTCCTCACAGAGTGAATAAATCCTCGACTCTTCCGAGGTTCGAGATAGTGTGTTCTTGTTGAACTGGAAGAGACTGAGGCGGAGCCAGCCTGTAAGTGACTGAATGTAATCTCGTTGAGCCTTGACAAGGCTGCAGAAGGAGAGGTGCCACTGCTGGACCTCGAGCTCAAGCTGCAGAGTTGACTGTCGGTGAATCTCGGAGGTGGGTTCAGCAGATGGAATGATGTTCAGGTATTTAAGCTGCTGGACTATGTGGGTCTGGACCTGGTGGCACTCATACATGCTTCTCCACATGCACATCAATCTGCAATAGCAAACACAATTGGGAAAAAGAGCCCAATGACTGAGTTAAAAATGCAATCATGCAACTCTTTAAGACAGAGCGGAGAGCGCATAGATTATGGAGAGAGGATAAATATACAAGTCAATTTATCAAAGAGAGCCCAGATCGAGTCATTTTGTGCATCGTACTTGTTTCAGGACGCGACTACTCATATGTTGACAGACACGTCAAATTCGTAAATAATTGCAACTTCCCAATTTGAGCTGTACAAAAGGGCTAATAATATGTTTAAATTTCTACAGAAAAAGTAGCCAACGCACTAATTTACTGAACAAGAGCAGCATGATGTGGTTGTGATTATTGAACATTTGTTAAATATTCTTCCCGCTCCATTGTTAACAACAATATATTTAATACCATTGTATCTAATATTTACTTACTCTCTGTAACAAAATCACAATTTGAGCGATTATTTGTCTTTTCAAGAAACTAAAAGATGTGCGTCAATGGTGTTAAGTCACTCAGGCAAAAGGGATATTTTTCACGAATTACAATATGACAACCAGATGGGTTATCTTGTATTTACCAAAAAAAAAACCAGATGGGTTATCTTGGTCAGAATGCAGAGTGACTAAGCTGTGGGCACTGAGGAGAAGACAGATCTGAAATCAGGAGAAAAGTTAAAGTCATCCCAATAGGCCAACAGAAAATGAGAAAATCCTGTTATCATGGTAATCACTTTGAATGAGACATGATGACCAGAGCTCGTTTGATTCCAAGGGACAGGGGTGAGCCAAAGAAGACATTTAGAGACAGCATAAAGAAGCCCTCGAATCCATCAACCAACACTACTATGTTTCGCAAGGGCCACACGGTTCCGCTTAATGAAAAGGCTTTGACTACCGTTGCTGTTGTAATTTGTTTCCTTCTTAATTCTAAACCATGCAGCAAACATGTGCCTTGTTCTAGGAATAACACCATGATGTAAGGTCCAAAACATTGTACTAACCCTCTCGAAAATGAGAACACCCAGCGAATAAAAGTGAAAAGATGGGACAAGAGGGATAAAGAAGCATAAGAAAAGCATTCAAAAGCAGTTGCTTGTACAGTACTAGGATAATTTTTCCTTCTGGCCCAAATGCTGGAGCTGCCTTTCACTCTAGTAACAGATGCATTTTACTTTATTTTGTGCTAGATGTGACTTTTCTTTAGTGTTTGGACGGAGGCATCCTAGTTACCACGACCATTTTTGTAAAATATTCTCAAACAGACATCATTTCTATATGGATTGAACCATCTTGATAGGTAATACTTCAAAAGTGATACGTTCCACATGATCTAGCATATGACCAACTAAGAGAGACCACGCAAACTGCAAACTTTTCTGCATAGCCAAGCCAGTTTTTGAAACATTCTTTCCATACTATACACATTAGGAAAAAGAAAATAATAAAATATATAAGAGAACTTTTAGGTCTTTGTGTCATGCATGGTAACATAACTAACCCTTTAACTAGCTCAAGGAGCTGCGGATACAGCTCGGTGTCTCTTAATTTGACAATTTCAGCAGAAGTTGTCTCGATGGCTTGGGAGGCGACCATCATCTGTGATTCCAACTTCTCAACCTCCTTCTTGGTTTTCTCAGTCCTCATATAGTCAGCCCGCTTCAGCTCTAGCTTCCTCAATTGCTCCACCCTTTTGTCATGCTCCATTCTAAAGGTCTCAGCATCCTAAGAACAATACAAATCATTACAAGAATTTGCTTGCATGAATAGACCAGAACAGGAAAAATATCTATTAATCACTCAATGTGCACAGAGTGTCATTTCTTGTCCATGAAAAGATAGTAGCTAGCACTAGCAGAAAAAAAAAGACATTCTAGGAAACCCATAAGTGCATTACACATCTTTAAAATCATCAAACTTTTCGATGGTCAAACTGTTCCCTAGTAGCCACTCACTAGTGCTTGGATATTAATGTCAATGTCCTAACGGCTGAACTGTCTTATATCTTGTTGAGGATGTGTTATGTATTAGCTATAACTATTCATGAGGAAAAGAAAGACAATAACAAGATAGATAATTGAAATAGATAGCTACCTTGACCTCCTTGTACAGCTTCTTCTCCCAAGCGTATAACCTCTCAGCAGTAGAACAGTGGCTACCATACATAGGCCTTCCATTGCCAAAATTCTGGGCGCTAATCCGGCCAAAGCCATATGATTTGGGACTGGTGCATCCCCGTGTCCACAGTGCCGGACTAAGATTCCACATATAATTATGAACTTTACCTGCCAACACCAAAAGATCAGACCTCAAACATATATATGCAGTTCAAAGTGACGAAAGGGAAAAAGCAAACTAGCAAAATTCATTTTACATTCGCTATCTCATCTGATGGTTTATTGCACATGAACGAAATATAATCAAATGGGGTGTATTTTTTTTTTTTTACAGATCTGTCAAAGAGAATTGACACGCAAAAAAACATAAAAAATAAAGCTTCGGGGTTTCTGTACCCTCTTTGCTTTGGCAAGAAAAAACAGGGCTTGAAACTTCCAGCGCTAACGACACATCAGCACCGGCATCAGCCGCATTCAGAAAATACTCATCAAGCTCTTTGATTATCCCCATCAGATCTTTCCCACTATTCCTCGACACCACCATTGCAAGCTCACTATTGGTGTCCTTTGAATACCCACTGACCACTGTCATGGATGCCGCAGGTGGTGCCGCCAACTCAGAAGCCGTCGTGGTCGCCTCCCACTCCTCCTCCGTGGCTGACCTCGAGGACGACGGCACGAAAGGGTCCCAGAAATCCCAACCCGAAGACGCGGGGGGCGGCGGCGGGGGCGGCGGAGGGGGTGGGGGCGGCAAGGCCGAGGAGGCGGTGAGGGAGGTGGAGGTCCAGGTGTCGGAGCTGGGGCTGAGAGGGGGCGGAGGAGGCGGCGGGGTAGGCGGCGGCTGCGGCGGCGGACAGGGCAGCAGGGACGACGAGTGGAGGCGCCGGTGGTGGAGGTGGAGGGTGGTCTCGCCGTTGGCAAACTGGAGGAGGGCGGATCCGGTACCGCGCAGCGCGCGCAGGTACATGGCGTGCGAGACCGAGAACCCCTGTCTCGCCTTCACGAACTGCTTCATGTACCTCTTCCTCGCTCTGCAACGAGACACCATTTCTTCTCTCTCTACTCTCGAGTAACAGCAACCCATCTCTCTCTGTCTCTCTCTCCGCACGATCAAAACGAGTCCTTTCTTTTTTTGTCGAAATGGGAAAAAATAGGAAAGATCTCTCTCTCTCTCTCTCTCTCTCTCTCTCTCTTCCTGGGCTTCCCTTGATTTCCTCGAGCTGCTTCAAGTCTCTTCAATGGCGGGGCGTTTCACGTTCAGCTCGGCGCTGGCATTCTTCAGTGAGGGCTCGACTTTAGCAGCAGCACAAGTGACAACAGAATGCAAAGTCAAGCCCTTTCCCTTCTTTTTTCTCCTTCTCTCCTTTGGCTCCCTCGCAGACGCAGCTTTCTTGGTCATGCACTTTGCTTCAGTGCAACCGGAGCAACTTCGCAACCAAAAACTAAGTCCTTTCCCACATAAAAAGGGACCAGCATATGACGTGTGGTCGCAGGTGTATGTTCTTTTGGGAGGAGAAGAGCAGAGCTGAGATGGCGATGCAGAGCACGAACGAGAGTGTTGAGATGCAACAGGGACAGGGACAATGCGCCTTGGGCAGAGAGCCCAGCCATTTTTCTATATAGGGAACCCGAATGACCATAATGCCCTCACTGAGTGCATTAAATTGCTATAACTTGGCCTTTGAACATGCGATACACTCAACGGTCCTTTTCTCTTATTTCCCTCTCTCCAAAAACGGTTTTTTTTTGTTTTTATTTTCGGCCAATTAGAAAATTAATGAATAATGGGGATATTGGCAATTATAGAAAATGAATTATTAATGGGTCATTGATTATCCTGCCCAATTGGTACGTTACCCGTGCTTCCCCGCGGCATAAATTATTTTGCCATGTTAATCGCATTATCGTTTTATCCAATCTGGCATTAAAAAAAGTAATTGCTAAATAGCAATACCCGCTACTCTATTTATCGATTAAAACATATTCTTAGTTGCATCGGATGATTTCACATGAAATTCAATTGAGCTCATCGAGTGAAACAATTAGAAATTGATGAGGCACCCATGTTTTGACATATGATTTATGAATGACAAAAGAATGATATTGTCTACTCATAATTTGATGATTTTTTTTTTATTTTTAAGTATATAAATATAATGTCACGAGATTTAGATATATTTTAATGATTCTATAAGAAGCTAAGATGAATACATCAATGAAAAATGGAAAGTGAAATATATACAACTTTCACATATGATAAAATGTAAGAAAAATATTGGCATTATCCATTTATAATTTAACCGAAAATCAGTTCGAAAAACTTTGGGATGAGAAAAATGTACCAATGTATTAAAAGTATAATAAAACGATCCTTGGCACTTTTTTTCAAAATTAAAATTGAAAAATTATAATATAGTATAAAAGAAGGCAGCAAAAGATGGAGGGAGTGATATGGCAGGATTTTCTTTAGGATGAAAAGGGCAAACATATGATGAAAGAGGAAAGGTGGGAGGAGGCTGTCGATTTCAAAAGGACACTAGAATTTTGTCCCATCCTATGCCTGCGGATGCATAAAAACATAATAGTGAACAATTTGTTGAGTCTGAATCTAAACCATAGATTATTTTCAGTTCGCCATTATAAGATACAGGGTATTGCTAACTTCAGAACTTAGAAAATCATGGAAATGATTTCCTCCTTAAGCTTATTAGCTTCGAGGTTATTATAGCTATCAATAAATTATAGAGATGCAAAAGAGAAAAAAACAATCAAATGTTGCTATGCATGGGAACCCATAGTAACGTGGCAAAAAAAAAATGGTTCGACAACAAACTTTATTAAAAGGGGAAAAAAAGTGCAGAGATGAAAGAAAGTCTTTGAAATACTTTGATACTTTGTTTCCCTAATTCCTACTATGTGTTTAAATGTAATATCAAATTAGCAATCGGCAACGACACAATCTCTTTGAGTCGAATCATACTGAAGCATGGCGTTACTAATCACTGCATAAAAGGGTTTGTCGCTATTTGAATTGAGAGATGTATTGCTAATGTTAGAAAACTATGGAGATATATTGATATTAATCTAAATGATTGAATAAAACCTGTGAACTTCTAAAAAAAAGATATGTTCAAATTGAGTTAAAATAAGCCAATTTTTTTTTTGGGAGGGGGGAGGTCACGTAAAGTAAAAAATTTCTATGTGGAAGGAAACAAGAGGAGGGGCTGCTTAGTATTTATTAAATAAATATATTATTAAAATTGTCGAGAAAGTGTAATTAAATGTTAAAACATTTAAAAAGTGCAATCAAATTTTAAACATTATCACGAAAATGCAGATGAACTCTAAAACTTTCGAAATTTTTTTTGTCATGTTCATGCAATTAAGTCACTCCATTTTGTTCGCTCAACTCGACAAATGGAAAATACAAATAAATTTGAGGAGCCGATCGTATCTACTGACAAGTTTTAAGACGCAATTATACTTTTTAAAAATTTTTAATTAGCATTTAGTTGTACTTTTTAAAAGTTTTAAAATTTAATTATACTTTCTTAATAAGATGGGGTTTTTTCAGGCAATTCTCGCCATCTAGTGTTGAGGGCAGGTGCAACGGACGGTCTGGATATGACTCTAATCCCATTGAATGTGGTCAATCAGAGCCACGTTGATTTTGCCAAGAAGCCCACGTCCGATGATTGGTCAAACTTGTCATGGCCTTTGACCAACCCTTTGATGGGACATGCCCAGAGCCCACCATGCTCATTCCCCATTCTACAGCAAAACCCAAAGCCAAAGGAAAAAGAAATCATTTTGATATCTATGGATTCTCATTTCATTTACTGCAGATAAGAATGCTAATCAAGGCTCATGCATGGGTAGTGATTCCAGTTTTGTCTTTTCTTTCAAGGTCAGCCAGTGCAGCTTTTATGCCCGATTCATTTCCTCTTTCGAATCATGCTGTCTCGTGTCGACCGGAGTCCGCCGAACACGACGGACCTGCTACGTGAATATTCTACTTATTTCTTAAACGGAGGAGTGGGCAAATGGCAATGGCATCGGTCATTCCTTGGAGCTCTCCATTCTCTCTTCCGACTTACAAAGTATATGTACCTTTCTTCGTTACTCTCGCTTCCTTACTTTCCACGCTTGCCTCTCTCTATAAACATCGTGCGGAAATCATGCGAAGCCAGCTTCGTCGCGATTGCTTTCGTCGTCGCCGTCCTTGGTTCTTTCGTTCGCGTTCGCCGTTCGTTTCCCTTATCTTCGGTGGACTTT
The DNA here is from genome assembly GCA_030064385.1 of Melaleuca quinquenervia. Classification (NCBI taxonomy): domain Eukaryota; kingdom Viridiplantae; phylum Streptophyta; class Magnoliopsida; order Myrtales; family Myrtaceae; genus Melaleuca; species Melaleuca quinquenervia. The sequence goes on along the minus strand of CM057727.1, from coordinate 17,182,222 downwards.
GCTTAGATGGCGCCGGCCGTGGATGCGGAGTACTTGAAGCAAATCGAGAAGGCTCGTAGACTCCTCCGGGGCCTCATTTCGAGCAGGCAGTGCGCTCCTATCATGCTTCGCTTAGCGTAAAGATTCTGTCCTTTCTCTCCTTTCTTACTATGCCTTTCTTTATGGCGAAGTAATGCGTGTTTGACGGCTGGCGAGTGACCAAAGTTGTTTGGTCGCGAGCGAGCGGGTGCATAGGCGGTGCATTGTAGTGTTTCGCGGGGTCAAGTGATGTCGGTGCATGATGGTTATGAAATCTGCAGGTGGCACGACGCTGGAACTTATGATGCTAGCACAAAGACAGGAGGGCCTAATGGCTCGATACGGAATGAAGCTGAACTGAAACATGGCTCAAACAATGGATTGAAGTTTGCAGTTGATTTATGCGGTGGGCTTCCGTGGCTTAGCATATATAACTTACCCCATTCATAAGTTCATTCTCCTTTCTCTAAGAACATCTTTCTTCAAGTCTTTCTACTTTTATTCTGTTTTAGAAACAGTCAAGGCTAGGTGTCCGAAAATTTCCTATGCAGATCTTTACCAGGTAACCCGTCTTTTTCATGGATTTTTGCCTTCGTTAGTTAAAAGTTAAATGATCTTCTCAGTTGGTGACATGATAAAGAAGAAATACGTGTGGTTTACATAGGTCGCAATGTGCTACACATTGAAAGAAATCTTTTGGACCATTGATGAACCTGCACTGCACAAAATCCATTACTCAGATAATTTCAAAATTTGTTACACTTATCTGGGTCAGATGTTGGATACAGAGAAAATTTTCGGATGATTGTCTAAGATGTTATAGAGGTTAATGCATCTGTCGTACCATGTGAGGGAACTTACCTACCCTAACTTTGAATGAAGAGGTCGTGGCTAATGATTTCTGGCAATGTGTTGACTATTTTGCTCCCATTAATCATGATATCTCCACGGAGAGAGTTTCTCCAGTTGTTTAATTGCTATATATTGAATTGCTATTTATGGTAACTGATGAGCAGCTAGAACAGTCTATATGAATTCGAGTTCAAGATAAAACACATTTCGGATGTCAGTGAACTCACAAGTTCGGCCATTATCTTCTTTTTAGCTTGCTGGGGTTGTCGCAGTTGAGGTTGCAGGCGGCCCTTCCATTGACTTCGTCCCTGGAAGAAAGGTAGATTGGCAGAAGGAGTTCTCGAGGGCTAATGATTTATGCATCGCTTTCATGAACTGATTTGATTCTGTATTAGGATTCTCTGGAGTCACCAGAGGAAGGCCGTCTTCCGGATGCTACTCTAGGTACTTTATTATCAGTACTTCATAAGATTGTTTACTAAAACCTTAGTTGGAATAATTGTGAAGGGTTTGAAAGAATGACACCCTCATGAAAATGACGCCAGTTAGAATGCATCAGTTAGCAGAGAGGCTCAGATTTTCCACAATGCTCTTAATATAGTCCTTGTTCATCTTAACACAGGCGCATCGCATTTAAGGGAAATATTTCATCGGATGGGCCTATCTGACAAGGATATTGTAGCATTATCAGGAGGCCACACTTTGGTAGATATCTCAACCCTAAACCGCCTCATACGGGTTCTTCACTTAGGTACTAGCAGTTCGTACATGCTCCAATTTCTTCTTTTTCCTCTGAATTTTTAGGGAAGGGCACATAAAGAAAGATCAGGCTTTGAAGGATCCTGGACCAGGGAACCCCTTATGTTCGATAATTCTTATTTTCAGTAAGAGAGGATTGTACTTCGACCGCTCAATTCTCTATTCACTCTCCACTTCCATCAGGTGAGCTTTCTGCCAAATCTTACATTCACTGTGATTGAAATATGTGCAGGGAACTCCTTCAGGGAGACTCAACAGGACTTTTGCAACTTCCAACGGACAGTGTTCTAGTGGAGGACCCCAAGTTTTGTCACTATGTAGAGCTATATGCCGAGGTACTATTGATTAAGTGGGGCCTCCGGAACATCGATGTTGCATGTGTTGGACGTGTTTTCAGTTGTTCTGAGGTCCACTGGATGTTCGTTCCTTGTGATCTTTCTGTTCGTTTTTATATATTTTTTTTGGGACACCCAGGATGAAGAAGCCTTCTTGCACGTGTTTTCAGTTGTTCTGAGGTCCACTGGAAGTTCATTCTTTGTGATCTTTTTGTTCATTTTTATGTTTCTTTCCGACACACAGGATGAAGAAGCCTTCTTTAAAGACTATGCACTGTCACACAAGAAGCTGTCCGAGTTAGGCTTTACTCCGGCTTCCTTGAGCTTAATGCTGGTGAAGCTCAAATCAGGATTTGCTGCAGCCTGCGGTAAATTCTCTGGAGCTCACCAGAAAGTGAAGTGAAGAAGAACACGACGAAGAGAATCACGTGTGTCGTCATGATATCGTCGAAATTTAGCTTTCTACAGGATTTGCCACAGCCTGGGTAAATTCTCTGGGGCTCACCAGAAAGTGAAGTGAGAAGAACACGACGAAGAGAATCACGTGTGTCTTCATAATATCGTTGAAATTTAGCTTTCTAGCACAAAATAATCTGCTCTGTAAATATCCACTGTAAATGCCCATGAGTACAAAAATGCCATCCGGTCATTGTGTGTCGATGATTCTCGTGAGTATTCCAATTTTGGAGTGAAGAGAGACTCAACATTCAGGAAATGCATCTGTGATTAACACACGCCTTCATCTGGTCGTTGGGTGTTGATGATTCTCGTAAGTATTTCAATTTTGGAGTGAAGAGAGACTCAACATCCAGGAAATGCATCTGTGAAGAGAGACTCAAACATTCAGGAAATGCATCTGTGATTAACACGCCTTCATCCGGTCGTCGGGTGTCGATGATTCTCGAAAGTATCCCAATTTTGGAGTGGAGAGACTCAACATTCAGGAAATGCATCTGTGAAGATAGACTCAAACATTCAGGAAATGCATCTGTGATGCCTTCATCCGGTCGTCGGGTGTCGATGATTCTCGTAAGTATTCCAATGTTGGAGTGAAGAGAGACTCAACATTCAGGAAGTGCATCTGTGGTTATTCAGAAAAATTAATGCCTTTCTTTTTATTTGATAGGCCTTACATCAAATTAACAGGGAACAGTTATAGTGGGAGAAGAACTAGAAGTCCGCCCTACTTCTTCTGCATTGCTACAGCTACAAGACTCTCCCCTCTCAACTAAAGGAATAAAATTTAATGGGAGAACAAGTTTATCTCCAGCCTAACATTATATCAAACTATTAGATTCATAAATTATGACTGAAAAACTAAGTTAAAAGGAATACCAAGCCCTTTTTGTTCAGGCTTTTGGACTCAGTGAGAGAGTAATGTCCTGAAAAACCTTGAGCCTCTTCTCTATCTTCTTGGGGACATTCCAAGTGCTGCTGTTGTTGCCGTTAGTTTCTAACGTCTTTCCTGTTTCCTTACTACCCAGAACTGCAGCAAGAATGGCCTCTTCAAAGTCGTCATTGTCAGGCAACAACTCCATCAGATTCTCCGATTTCTCTTCGGGCGAGGCGGACAGCCTTCTTGACTTGTTCTCTGTTTTCTCCGGCCGCTCCACGAACGGCTTTGTAAACTCCGCTGCTTCACCAAATCTCATACCTTTTGTCGCATTCCCGGACCTCGTCCTCTTGAGGGTCTCATTGCTATTGAACTGGGCCCCAAAAGGCTCCTTTTCCTTCACGACTTTCGTCGAATAAAAGGGCGGCGCATCTTTGTTGAGGGAATTAAAATTCCCATTAAATGTCAAAGATTTCATGTATCTCTGCTGCCCCAACACTGTCGTCGTCTGGTTCGTAACGATATTATTGTCGATATTCTCATCCCCGAAATCATCTTGTGATTTCCCTGCGTTTACGTGATGATCCTTGCAAGGCTGAGGCTGCCAAATCGACGATGAACCAAGGAACGCATCGAATAACCTGCTCTGCTCGACCCGGTCTCCTCCCTGGTTCATCATCTCGGACTCAAGGTCTCTGAGCATCTGCTGCGCCCTTTCATAGGCTTTCAGGTGCGAATCGACACCTCGAGGCCCATCAGCCACGGCCGGTTTCACCCGCCGCAGAGTCTCTTTGGCTTCGGCAATCCTGCCTTGTTTCATCAAGCAGATACCCAAATTGCACATTTTGTTGTTGTCAGGTGCGATTATGAGTGCTCTCCTGTATGCATCTTCTGCTTCAATGTAGTTATTCTGCTGCATCAGTGCCCAACCCAAGTTTCCCTAAAGCAAGAAAACATCAATCCCGTTTTAAGTACAACGCACATGTCCAACTTGCAAACTTTGCGAATTCACACTAACTACAATTAGTTCAATCAATTGAAATTCGGCTCTAGCATTGACAGAACCCTTGATCGCTTGTTGACACAAGCCACACAAGAGATCGGGATGGAATACAAATTCGACACGCTATTGGACTCTTACCAGCAACCGAGTCGCTTCCTGTTCCACGGAGACTTGAAACTTTTTGCCTTGTGACCGAGCAGTTTTGGTCCGCTTCCCATTAAAAGCGAGACCTTGCTGAATCAAGTACAATTTATGCTTCAGAAGTGCAATTTGATCATCCAACCTCCCACATCTCTGTCAACATTGAAAACAATTGAAGGATGTTAGATATTTGGTTAGCTATAGACAGCCACTGTCAAGAGATTAGGAACTACGTGGAACTGTGCGATTTTTGCTAAAATGAAGTGATTATAGACCTTGTAAAGATCTAGTAAGATGTTATCAAGAGACTCCTGAGCCTGATCCGAACACCGACACCGCAGCGATTTGATAGCTTCAATTGCTTCTTCAGCCCTGTTCTGTTGCTTCATCACAATGGCCATGTCCTTGAGAGCACTGTCCACTCTATCTCCGGCGTTAATTGCCGCCCAAAACAGAGGTATCGCCTTTTCCGGATCCTTATCCACCAACTGATCAATAAAAAAACCAGAGACAAGAAAACCCATCAGACAAAACATCAATATGACCAATAAAGGAGGAAACTCCGATGAATTTGTGAGGCGAGCCAGATGCTTGCCTGGACGTTCTTGGCTCTAACATAAGGGGTGTCGCCCACTGGGACTTTGTGGGCGATGTGGAAGGACTCCGACCGAGTTCTCGAGACCCCAAGCGGCTTTGCAGGTGACGAGGGAGCGGATTTGGTGGGTCTAAAGCCAGGAGGAGCATTCCACATATCTTGCAACATCTTTTTATCAGAAAAAGCTCCTTCGTTTTGCTTTCGCCTTTTCGCAGTTGCGGTGAAGCTAAAGATTCACAAGATGAAGCAGACAGTGGAATGCCAGTCAAATAGGAGAGAGACAGATAGAGAGAGAAAGCACTTCTGAAGGAGATCAGAAATGCATGAGAGAGAGAGAGAGAGAGAGAGAGAGAGAGAGAGAGAGAGAGAGGATGGAGAGGAAGTTTGGAGGGACGACCCATATAGAGGAGAGAGTTCCCATTTTGAAAGAATTGTTACCGTTGAGGTGACCGTTCACGGAATTAGCCGTTGCGTTTTGGGGGCTTCTTTTATTATAATTCTTTCGTTTTATGACGCCGTGGAAGATCATTTGCATTGAGTGCCCCGCTTTTCGCAGAAATGTTAATTTTCCCCCATATCCATAGGATATTTCCAAACACGTCCTTGGACTTTGCTTTTTCTTCTCTGCTAGCAGCCTGGCCTCTTTTGTCTGAAGCCTTTATTTAGTTTTTCTTATTTTTCCTTTATAAGGAAAAAAAATAAGAATTTACTGCAGCGAGAAAATTCTCAAGCCATAATAGGAAAAAAATATTTATTTTTGCCTCGAATCTAGCCAAAATCGGCCCTTGCTTTTCCCCAAGCTAATCCATCTATCGAGGAACTTGGACGTGAAAATGGGGTAGTTCTAGATTCTCATGAAAGGATTGGGTCTGGTGTGAAGAGTTCATTTTGTTTTTTAAGAAATAATGGGTTGGCATCTTTGTTTTCTTTTTTACAATAGAAATAACAAGAAACTATGATTTCAAAAGAGTTTATAATACTGCTTCAGTTTAGATTCATAAAAGAATAAGACATTATCATTATGCAAAATATGTAATTTTAGGAATTGATGCATAAGCATGCTCTTAGGATAAACACGAAAGTCAATAAAAAAATAGCTTTCTCCATACTTTCTCATCTTTTCCCTAAATAAGCTATTCCCCTTTCTTATCAAATAGGAGGTATCTACAATTTGTACATTTTTGGGTAGATTGATTAATCTTACTTGAAACTGAATCGACTTTTATTTCTTATTTTACGTTCAATCTAAATCCTGAACTTCATACATTTTGGTTTCTTTTAAACCCGAAATTTCTTAAACTCCATCACCCTAGACATTGATGTATAGTTTCTTACACACACATATCTATTTTTCACAATTTTCAAAAACTTAAATAATACTTTTAATTTTTAACGGGAAATTTTATTTGCGTTTGCTTGAGTGTAAACAACTAGGTCCTTAAATTTTTAGGTTCGCCTAGACAAATGCTAGTTATTAACTCATTAATCAAAATGTACAAAGATCAATTGAAACTGACTCCTTACCTTCGGATTTTATTAACTTCTTGTTATGATGTTAGATGCTTTTCATTGGTTCAAAAGTGTCCAGACGATTAACTCTGTCAATCTGCAGTTTTGTGCCGCTCCATGGCATTATTTAGGGATTGAAAATGCAGTTCAGGATTTCACAGGTCGATCAAGAGAGGCGGTCGCGTGCAGGACGAATGAAGGTTTACGGTCGGTCGATTTGCATCTGCGAGGATCCGCCATTGATCCCGCACCGGACTGTCCAACAATTAGAGATGAACGAGCATGTTTTGTCTTTCTACTTTTATTTTCTTTAATTTGCTGAAAACTCTTTCAGATTTATGTTCATAATTTGCTATCTTTGTTCACGACAGATGTTTGTGGAATCCCCACAAGTTAACATAGACAATTGAATTCAATCTTTTTCAACGAATATCCCTTGAATAATCCAATTCCCTATTTAGGTTTCCTTCAAATGTAAAAGAACAAGGAACGGAAATACTAGTCCCCGTGGAATCCAACTCCACGGTGAACCAAACATGTTCTACCCTGTGACATCCAGCGAAAAGGCCATTTGAGAGATTTCGGGCAACTCACTTTCAAGTCATCCAGCTACAGTTGACAAGGGATTTCCACACATCATTCGACCTTCCATGGTCACGGTACATTAAAAATCCCCTGAAGGACAGTAAGTCCAGCTTCATCTTTGCCAGCCACCCTTCTATAGCCAAACACTCATCAAAAACCTCGTGGACCCAGCTAATGACAACTTGCAGTGGCTAACACCAGCAAAGAAAACAGCTAAACCCAACTGAACCCGATGCTTTTGAATCAGGCCCCAAGGAATCCTCAAGAAAGCAATATTTGCAACCAGTAACTCGAGATTGATTAGGTTAAGAGAAAAAATATCAAGGAATTTTCCTCCCAACAGAAAACATAAATGAGTACCAAACGAGACTCCTGACTCCTTACTGTAACCCAATCGACATACGAGAAAACCATCGAGACCTATTGTGAGACCATCCACGGAAAATTGATCATTTCGTGAATAAAGTTCAGACAATCAGCCCGAGAGATAATGCTAAGAGCAATGACCACACTCCTAGAGCAATATCAACTAGCTCCTATGCATATTACAGGCTGCAAACCTAAAGTGCTACATCCCACGGACAGCAGCAGGATTTTGCTTCTTATAAAACCTATTTAGGGCTAAACAAGAAATTAACAAAATGGGTGCATGAATTTATGTCAACAGAGATCACATTACATGAGATTTCAGCAGCTGTACATATAGAGCAATCTTATATCTACTACTTGCTGCATGAGCAACTTTGGTAAAAAGAATCTCAGAACTATCATAGTTAACTTGCATCTTACATGGGAAAACATCGAGAAATTATGCTTCAGATGACCATCAACTATAGAGCTCGAAAACTGTCTTGCTTATCGAGTCTAGCTGTCCCGGAGCTTGATGATTCACCCATGGCCTCGGAGTTTGCTGGAGATTGGAAGGGTTCCCTCTTTAAAGACGTAGGCAGTCCAGAAATCTCCTGAACAATTCCAACAAAAAGAAACAAAAGATTGAGATGGAAATTCGGCATTCCAGATCCTAATTCACCAACCGATGGACGAAAGCCACCGTATCTTTCCACCATGTCCCCGATCCAGTCCAGACACCGATTGTATTGGTGGAAATTACAGTCAATCTAATCACACTTTAGAATATAGGGAATTCGGTACCTTCATCAGATGCAGCCTCAAATCACAAGGTCGAACTTGGTTTCCGATGCAAGCCAGGACGAACTTAGAGTACTGATCAAGCACATCCGCGGCGGCCTGCTTCTTCTCTTCGACCTGAAACCATTTCCGGGTTCCTCGTGAGCTAGAACCTCAGGCGAACAAGACGAGACCTTTCGATCGCACAAAATCGCTGCTTTGCGATCTTAAAAGTTCAAAAATTTTCAGTCGAGGATACACTTGCACCGATCCATGCTTCTTTTGCCCCCCTCAGTTACGATTACGAGACCCAAACAGACGGATGATTTCCCTCGACGACCGAACCGTTCTCACACTCCTCCCCAATACCTCAAGATCAGCGGAACCCTAGAATCGAGGAAAAACCCCTTACCCAAACCAAACATCGCGGTAATTTTTCAGCCAAAACTCGCGGTGCTTCGTCGAACGGCTTGCGCATAACATCAAAAGGTCAAGCAGAATGAGCGGAATACCAATTACGCTTGACTTCGGACATGAAAGCGAAGCGACAATTCGAAGAAGAAGCAGGAAAAGAATCGATTAACCAGTAAAACGACCACCGACCTCGTAATCTTCTTTCATGGCGGAAACGGCGAGCGGTCGTCGTCACTCCCTCTTCCGCAGAAGCCAAAACGGATGGCTACTCAGCTTCTCTACGCTGCATGTGACTACCGGCCAAAATCTGACAAAGGCCGCGTAGACAAATTCAGCTTCTGAATTATATTATTTAATAAATATGAGACAGCATGAGAACGTATCGGCCTATTAGCTCAGTTGGTTAGAGCGTCGTGCTAATAACGCGAAGGTCGCAGGTTCGAGACCTGCATGGGCCAAACCTGCCTTTTTTTTTCCCTTTTATTTTTGGGTTTGGTTAAAGAATAGATTATGAAGGAATTCGTCACCTAGATGACGACCAAAGATGTCAAATATGAGCTGTTCCTAGAGTTCAAGAGTCATGACGCACCATTTTCATTTTCTGATCTTAGAAAGTAATTAAATTAGAGTGATCTCATATGTTGATTTTTAAAACTCATTGTGGAATGATGTTTTCATTTGCGTTCGTGCTAGTTTTAGGGGTTCATTTAGGTAATTTTTCTTAATGTCTCGCAAATGATGAAACCTAGAGATGGACACTCTTTGCGTAGGCCGGAAGCAGAGAAGAAAACTGCAATTTGAAGAACACGATTATGTACATTTGAACTGGCGATAATGCGGGCGAGTACTTCCTAAAGATCATTTGCTAATGACCAAGTAAATCATCTTTGGTGAGTACTTGCTAAGAAACTCGTGAAGGCCGTTGTTCGATTGCTCTTATAAGCTAGCAATGGTTTCCATTCACGCTACACGTTACCTTTAAACATATACGAAGAGACACCGGAAGCTAATTGATTGTATGAAAAGACACATCATGTACAATGCTTAGAATTTCAGCAAGAAAGTGCGGATTTCCATGGGACCGAGCTCGACAATGAGATCCGAGACGTCGATAGGGCTGCCTCGTAAGGGCGTCGGTTCCGCTGCCACTTCCCCTTCGACTTTCCATGCCATCCGCTTCATTTCAGACTTCTCTTGGTTCGCAGACAGGCTCATCTCTTTCACTTCCTTTATCTGAAAGTCATGACCGTATATACATCGATCACCAAATCATGTCCATCAGTACGATAAACTACCGTCTGTGGATAGCACATACTTAGAAGAGCAATGGCACAAGTGCAGTAAAAGCTTTACATACCGTCCTTCCCGCGAACATCTTCTTCAGCTCAACTTTAGCCAATGCTGAATATTCCGCATCTTCACCGGGCTAGATATGTTCACAAGAATAATGATGGAAATGAAAACTATGTGGTATTTATCGATCACCTATCTCTGATTAAAGTCGGACAAAATCCCTTGAGAGTGCGTCGAATGGATGTGTAGTAGTGACTGAATAGCCTAAGAGCATTGGATTTGTCAATGCAAGAGGCAGTGCGTCAATGTTGGACTCTGGTCTCTTGGGTTCGCGAAGATTCACAGCTCTGTTAATTCTAGATCTCACATTAAATTTTATATGGTAGCCCTAACGATATTGCATTCAAATGAAATAGATTGATGAAGCTTCTTTTTTTTTTGCAAGTTCTTTTCTCACCTCATAAAGATGTGCAAGACGGAGAAGTGCAGTTCCATCATCCAATTCCTGGGAAAGGGAAAGGTCACTTAATTCCACAGAGAGGGAAAGAGGAAGAGTACTTTAGATAAAACTCATTTACCTGCAGAGTGATCAAAGCGACATTCTGAGGTAAACTGAAACTCGAATCCATAGTAGTTGCCCTGGTAACATGAGATCTTGTCCAGTCCTTGATCTTCTGCAGGATTCATTATCTTTTGCTCAGGTAAAGACTCAAAGCATGGACGAAAAAAAGCTAATGCATTCGATTTCAATCCATACCTCATGTGCAAAAGCCAAAACTAAAGGCGAGTACACTTCTTGGCCAGTAGTCCGACGCCATCGAGCTCCCGTCCCGGGTTTGTTGATGCCTATATAGTAGTGTCCTCGTACCTGGAAATACAACATCACTTGGGAAAAACGTAAGAGGAAAAACAACCCTTTGTCCACAGATAAGTGTAATGTACCGTTAGCCCTCTGCACGTGCTATTTGCAATGCACACCATCTCGTTGAGAGGTCCGACTACACCTGTGTTATCAAAGGGTATCCGTCTGGTGCACGAACAGAGAGAGGGTAAAAGTTTTATAAGTTGAATAAAGGAAAAAAAATTATATGGGGTGGAGCACAGTAGTGAGGTGCCAAACCTGTGAAGCATCAACTCTATCTGGCCGTCTTTGATACTGGCTCCTCCAGTGGCACGATCCACTAACACCGAGAATTCAGTTTTGTTGTCTGTGGTGAAAATCCCTAGATTAATCTGAGGAGCGTCAGAGGAGAGGATCACTTTTAGGGGAAAAACATATTTATCAGTCTTTGCTATAGGTTGATGAAGTTTCATCCATTCAGGGACCATATTATCACTCACAATCATTTGCTGAATCATTAAATCAAGGAACTTACTGGATAGTAATTTCCTGCAACAGGTTGAGTAACAGTGAGGGACCAATCTGGTCTATAATCTTGCACCTGCACGAACAATGGAAAGCTTTTAGCATCAGCCTAGGACCGTTGATGAACAAGAAAGATGGCTGTTGTATGAACGCTGTGACAGGAAGAGAATGAAATGTTGTCCATCATTTCGGTGAAGATGTAGTTTAGTGTAGAATGAGAATACAGACTCAAGGTACCGTCTTTCAATAATAAGTGAACCAACTTTTCTCCTGAACAACATTTGAAAATTGAAATAATCGAAGAACGTCATATATTTATTACACTAGGAGAGATGTTTCTTAGTGAAGAGAGTTTGCAAACAATTAAGAAGTCTTAACAAACATTGCACTCCGTTGGCTAGTACCAATATTCAGATGCTCAGTCATAAGTGTGGATCATTTTATGAGATAAGGAAAAGCGGCATCTAAAGACAATTTAGAATATCGAAGTTGACCCGTTTTATGAAGTCCCTTCCATTAGAATCAGTGTAGAAGGTCTTCTCCGTGGCCATAGTCGTCGTGATTTGTGTTACCACCTCCTTCCCAACTCCATCATCTGTTGGAATTGGTCCAATCTTCAAAGTTCAAAGCAAAAAGTCTAAGGAAAATTTTCCTGGAGACTGAAGAGGCTAATACTACAGAGACAGGAGTGACGATAAGTCCATTGACTTTGCATGCAAAGCATGAGAAATTCAATCAACTATCTTGTTGCGTTGCTCTGTCATATGTAGAAAATCGTGGTTTACAAAGCAAGAAAAACAGGGAAGGGCAACTCACTGTAAATTCAACATCAGCCTGCTCTTTGTTCTTGTGTAATCTTGTGACCTAATTATGTGCAAAAAAGTAAAATCAGATGTCTGTAAATTAAGCCATTTGACTCATGCGAGGCCACTATGCTGGTCCGAACTTCATAAGAAGCACTTCATAAGCAGCAGTTTATACACAATAGGGCAAAAAGGGTTTTTCAAGAATGTCATGGCTTCTTGCACCTACTGTTCTGGAATGAAATTAGTTTTTTTTTTTATAATCTTAGTTATTTGACTACACTGAATCTAAATATGCAATAAAAATGGGGCATAATAAAAATAAATTGATTTTCAGTTTTCTGACATCAAATCAAAACCCTTATCATTGTTTGTTCGCTAAGTGAGCAACATTGTTCAAGTACAAAACCAAACTTAGTTACTGTATATGTTCACTTGAATCAAACCTAAATCTGAAGCTATTATTGGGAATGTCCAACATGCAGTGAACAAGTCCCATTCTTTTCTGGGTCAGGGATTCTGGTTAAATGGATGACATTTCAGACAAGTAGCTTAGCTATTCAAGCCAATTGTTGACTACTATGCTTCTGTCTAACTCCTAGTTAAAGTATCTACATTCTGGACATTTTGGGGCCCTTCAAGTATCTTGAGTTTTATAAGCCGATGGGAACTGAGACCCATAGGTTTGAGAAAGGAGAGTTAGAGGAACAGCTAAGTAAATCATCAGAATAAGAAACAATAACATGCTTGGACTTAATTTGTCGAACAGATAACCTGATAGATCCATGAACTGAACTGCTGATGCACTTCATGGACTAGTGGTCCCCGAACAACCTTCAAGGGTACCTGTGAGAGTTGAAATAGGAAATCATTTCTATGAGGCCCATCTTGTTGTTAAAATATTTAATAAACGATATAACTGAATGCAGGATATTATTTAATAGTCCCAGGGTGAGTTAGACTGTGTACAGCTGAGTACTGACAGGCTGCTTACTTTTCTTGAAACAATAGTTGGATGAGCCCCATTTGGACGGAAGACGTACAAATTAGAAGCCTGCAATAAAAGAACTCTGCTGAGCACTTGCAGCTATCTATCTACCATTCCTTGGTTTGTGGTGCGAATAGGTCCACATACTGGTGTGCATTGTGTCACAAATCAAGCACAGAAAGATTTACCGGAGAATCATCGCTATTGCCAATACTTGATGCATAATAGAGATAGCTTTGCTGAACTGGTACATCAACCTGGTATATTTGTATGTCAACTGAACATTCTATGCAGTGAATTTGGCGTAGCCTCAAAATAGCATATAAGAAAACCTTGTAAATGCACTGCAATGTAATCCGATAAGTAAAAGTGATGGAAGGAGACAGTTATATTCTAAGATATTAAATTCTCATGAAGCCCTGAAAGAAAAGCTAATGTCATTATATGAACTAAAACATCTAAATTTTAGGGGAAGTTCTCATAGTTGTTTCGCTTTAGCCACTATATATGGGCGCTTTCTATTTGCTGATAAATTGTTAAATGACCATTCAAACTAGAGTTACCACTTTCGTCTTAAGTTCTCAAAGGACAAGAGGTGCTGCAAACATTGTATTATGAGAGATATTACTAAAGTAGGTTAAGATTCCAACCAAATGAGACCCAATCCAAGAAGCAAAAGAAAGGCAGAATATGGAGATGAGACAGTGCCCTAAACAGAAACAACCAATTCAGCTAATCGTCAGTGGGAAATGAAGATATAACAGGTACATCAATCAATTAAGCGCCCAGAAGAACTAATTGGAAGACGTGATTGAATCTAGAAAGCTGAAGCATCCAAGTTGCATTTCAGACCCATTTTCCTCGTAGTAACGTGCTTGGATACTTGATGATGGGTTTGTGGATGAGCAACACAACTGGTGTGCAAATAGTTTTGCTCTTTAAGAGAAACTGGCGAGGGAGATGTTCATAAGCATACTTTTGGCAGTACGTAGAATAGCGCTTCTCCTAGAGCCAGTTATTTCGGCTTGTACAAAATCTTTGCGAACAACAAGCTTTTTCTACAAAAAAGTTGCAAGCATGAATCTAGTCTAAAAAAATTTGAAGAAGTAAATGAGATTGATAAGTTCAATGGATTTTATGCATGAACAGTGAAATAGTCATGTGAACACAATTGGGAAGAAAATCTTGTCACTAAACCAAAATCTGTAACTTTCTCTTGACTCACCCCTGTTTTAGGATTGAATATCCTGACAAGTTGCCCGGAGGTTGATGAAAATTGCATCTTCAGATCGCCCGGTCCAACTTCTATGGTATCACTCTGTGAATCGCCCAGGGTTGAAAGGAAACTAGTTTTACTTTCCCCTGCATCATGTTTAAGCCCAGATAAGAGAAAATAGATTTAAGTGACAAAATGGCTCCTTAACAACTGTAAAGCCAAGTCAAATTTATTGTGCCGATCAGTTTTAAGGCCTCAGAACCATGCAATTCGAATGGATTCTGAAAAGTTTTGGAGAATGTCTAGGCTCATCTCTGTTCCTCCATAATGCAGTTTAACCCATGCTGATTATTAAGGGTTTGAATTTTGACTCATCATTCATTGTGCTTCCCGTTCGGGGAATCTCCACTGGGAAGCCTCAGCAGATGATATAAATATCAATCTCGGAGGCTTGAACGATTGTTGTTGAGATCAAGTATGTAAACACCAACCTTCTGTAGCTGCTTTAGAAATGAAGTATGTGTTCCAACCCATTGGCGGTAATGAAACTTGAAATAGAAGCCAGTACTTAGGGACCTGCTTTGGTGACAGTCCCAAGTAGGCTTTCACATAGAAGTTCCTCAAGTTGATTGTAACATTATCCAAATCGACATATTGGGCCTCAATGATATTTCCAGAAGAGTCATGAATGACAAAATTTGAATTGGTAACCTAGTAGAAATTGTCATTCAGAGCAATTATCAATCTTTTGATGCATAAACTATTGGTACAACAGGAGAAATAAATACTCACAGGGATCCTTAAAATATCAGTACGGTTCCATCCAAGCGAATTATATGCTAGCACAACCTGATAAAGAGAACTTCTATTAGAACATAGACATTTCTTCAAAGAATTTACAGCACAAAACCCAAAAATTACCAGAATCTTTCCATCCGGAATATCTTCCTCTGTTGCTGGGCAGAAACTTATATTGAGTAATTGGCACTGTAAAAATACATGACATAAACAAGAGATGAATACAGGTCATCTTGAGTAAGTGACATGTAGTCTTCAGACAAAATTTAAGTCCCGATGAACCCACTTGTTTATATGATAGTTTGAAGAACAGTCACAAATCCTTTTAGTTGGAAACTGTAGGGATTGAATTAAAACTTACCTGGCTAAAGTACAAAGCAGGTGATGAGCACTGACCTTCTGGTTTCTTACTAACCAGGCAAGAGAGAGCATTATCAATGACGGCTTCTGCCTAATTGATTTTAGAACACAGAGCATTTAGAGATTCAATTGAGAGTTGAGAACAATGAACCCCAAAAGGGCAAATTCAAGGGGACTTCATTTTCTGACCTCAGAAGCTCCAATAGCTAGGCGCTTCTCATAATCATTGGTTGTGTGCTGTTTAGCAGTACCGGTGAGAGCATCGTGATGTTGCACCAATCCCAAGGCATCTCCAAGCCTGTAAGTGCTAAGAGCACTAGACCTGCGCCCCGCAAGAAATTCAAGTTGGCGTGCTGCCTATATAGAGAAAAGGTAGCACAATCATAGGATGTTTAATAGGGCTATACTGGGTACAAATGTGAGATAGATAAAATTTATCATTGAGGGATGGGGGGGAAAACACAATATCCTCTCAGGCATTCATTTGAATAATACCCTGCCCATGGCACATAAACAATTCGAAGATATCGCAATTCATCCCTCCAGAAACTTAAGTAACATAGATGTAAGAACATACTGAAGACAAAATCATTTAAGTCGTGAGCATTCTACTCAACTTACAATAGTGCAAAAATAGGAAGCAATATTCTGTGTTCTGATATAGCATGAGCTCCAATAAAGAAAAACAATACCAAATAGTATCCACTAAGCATCCTAACATATCGTTTCAGGGCTGGCCGGCTAGTAAAGTAACCAGTCCAATAGGCATCTTTTCTATCTGCATACCTATACACAGAAGCAAGTGTCAGTCATATATCCAGTTGATGGTGATTGAAATAGACATATCTCATAGAGGCAACTAAGAAGGGTAAAAAAGTGATACTTACGGTAAGTAATCGTCTGTTTTCAAAGGCCACGATACATTTGCTGCATTTTTGGCGTTGACGTAAATAGATGGCGTAGAGTATAATGCGTTCACCTGACCATCCTGAGAGAAGAAATATCAGGAACAGAAAATGAGTTTTTGGGTTACATCTTAGAGAAAAGGTGCTGGCGAAAGCATTGCAAACTTGATGCATAGGGAAGTCCCCACATTATCTGTGGCTGGAAATGAGTTTCTGCAGAACTTCAAGTGTTTTGAATCATAAACACTTGGATATTACAATCATAAAAGCAATTAGTAGAGCAGGTGGTTTTACCTTGTTAACATAATGGATGAATTTGTCCATCTGCTTGAACCAAGACTCGGCGTATTGGTACTCAAAATCATCACCCATGGTCCACATAATGTGATTTGTTCTTGTGACATTTGCCTGTTCATTGGGAAGAATGAGTTCCTTATGTGTAACTCAATGACGTTCATTCACATATATTACTTGACATGGTCAATCTCGGTCTGAGACAAACCGAGTTACAACAAAGCTGTTGTCTGCGAAAGATAAGAGTATACCTGTGTCATTGCAGAACTAATAAAATCATTCACTCTTTTTTCGACATTGTAGTCATATAGGAGAATATTATCCTGCAGTTTGAATACCTAATTTGTGAATCTGTCTGCCAGTGAAAAAAGGAAAAAAAGCTTAACAGTGATTAATTTGGTTGAATAGCAGCACGCACCTGAACAGGCTCAAAATCATTGGACACTTCAAAATTAAAACCTTCGGGTGGACTATAGTGAACGGGAAATGCATTCGTGAAAATCTACAAGGGCACGGACAAGTGCATGATATTATTCTTTGCGGCAAAGTAACCAAGAAAAACGAAGGTAATGAGGTTGCTTCCATTTCAAACCTGGGATGAGGAACCAAATGTTTTAGACCCACGCCATATAACCTCAAGAGATTTGTCATTCCTGCGATTCGCTCTGTCTTGATAATCAATCCTTGCAAAATGCATGGAATCAAATCCAACCTGCAAAAAATGGTGATGGTCCTTTTATAGGAAATACAACACAAAGCATGGGAAATTTATTGAGAAAAAGAACCATGCTGAGCAACTCTTTTTTCATTTAAGAAGTTAGAGAAAATGATACTTCTCAAAGTCTAACGGTTGCATCATTGTGTGCAGACGTCAAAACAAAAAATAATTCAGAGCAACAAGAGGACTGATTGGAATGTGAAAACAGAAGAGGTTGACATCGAGAAAACCTTAGACAGAATCTTCTACCTCAGCTCCGAGTAGGTAAGCTTGCACGGCAGAATGTCCAAACGGATCAATTTGCCATCCAACTCGAGGAACTTTGTTGAATTGTGACTTTATCAGGCCATGACCCAGAGTTGTTTGGTCAATCATGTCGATGTAATGAGTTGTTGCCTCGTCATGCATACACCATCCGCCATTTCTGCAGATTGCCAACATTATTGTCAGGACAGTAGTAGTGCAGAAATTGCCGCAAACCTATCTAAATGCTTACTGACTGCATACATGAATTCAAATTGGCCAGCATTCACAAGTTTCCTCACTTTTCCTTGTGTTTCTGGACTTTGCTCTAACCACCATCCTTGGAAGAAAGCCTATCATTTCATGAAATTGGTTACTGACTGTATCATGCTAGTGGAAACAAGCAAAGGCCTGAAGTGAAGAAGCTATAGCATAAGAACAACAGTTTGTTCACAGAAACCATAATTGTCAGACAATCATGAGCAAACATTTAGTGAGGTACACTTCAAAAGAAGCAGAATTTGGCTACGATCTGCATCTATCAAGATAAACAAATATAACAAAGTGCTTTGTCTTCCAAGCCTAGCAAGTATACAATTTCCAACTTAAATAGTTGATAATTTACATTTATTTTGGTTAAATCATAGTTGATCTACTGTCTCTCTTTTTCTCTTTTTGCCTCAATTGGCGGTAAATAGAAGGGGGCTATGAAAATAAGCAATTACAGGGAACAAACCAATGCTGATAAGACTAAGAGAACCAGTGTGCAACTCCACGAGAATATAAATGCTTAAGGTGGTTAGAGATTGTATGGTCAGAGGCATCAAATCTTTCTTCTGTGTTTAGATTATTGAATGCCAGATGTTTACTGAAGTGTAACAAGCAATATTCATGGGAAAAAATGGTAAGAGGTACCATCAAATTTGTTGTTCATGAAGCCCAAAAGACGGGAAGCATGTGGCTACATAATCCCAAAGGTTCATCTTACCAGAGCATCTTCGTTATCGACATGAAATTAAAAATGAGAATCATGTAATGGCCATTTGCATGTTAAGTGGGACTGTAATGCTGAACTTCAATGTCTCCTGTCTTGTGTATCTTGGTGACATGCCCGGAAGTTCAGTTACTCTTCTACTGCGATTGTATTGTACAATCGCACAAAGATTTTAATTTTGTTAGAGGCCAAACTGGTTGGTATGTTCATGTCAACCATGATGGATTTGCAAATTTGTCGGTTACAAATACGAATGGCATTAATACCACAGTGGTCAATTGGATTAAAGTTATACCACAATGCTTTAGACCAGCGGAGTCAAGCTGATCAACTAGTTTTAAGCCTGAGATAGCAAAATTGACTGATTGTAGAGAACTCAAAAAAAATGTTTGAAGATGATCAAAAGTAAAATGAGCCTTCACCCGATATGCATCAGAAAAAGTGTGAAATTAACAAAATTTACCATCTCAGCAAACACGAACTTCCTATTGGGATCTCGTGCCAACGCTTCAATGACGGAATCAAGAACATTCTCAACACAAGCACCCTGAACAACCAATAACACATAAAAACATTTTCCCAATCACATAACTGCATAATTATATATCAACCGAATGGTTTAGCCAAACTTCAGTATGCTCTTCAATCCCTAAAATTTAAGGACCTGGATTGTGTTGTTCGAGCCGACATAGTACTGATCGATGGTCTTCAACCATCCGACGTCATCATGCGAATGTGGGACCAAATGCACGTTTAACTTCCCTTCCACAACCCCAGCAACAGTGTTGTACTTCACGTAAGCTCCATCCACTCCTCCATACAACCATACAATCTCCAATATCACAATCACAAAACAAGAAGCCACAAGAGTACCCATTCAGCAACCACAACTATAGACACACTCGCTTACAATCTCTCTCTCTCTCTCTCTCTCTCTCTCTCTCTCTCTCTCTCTCTCTCTCTCTCAGCGACTGCTGACTTGATACGATTGATAAATAGTGAACTCACCACAGAGTTGGGCCAATGATTGAGTTATTTTGGCACCTCCGCCGGTTATATTGGACTATAGCGGATGGCGCGTCATTTGTAGAGGGTGTCTAAGAGATCGACTCTTGACTGTGATGTGCCGCAGATTCTGCAATGCAAATCCATTAAAAGACCAATTCTTTATGCTTCATTCTCTCTTTCTATAGTTAGCATGATTGTGTTGTCCCAATCATTCAATAATTGAGCACATTGGGTGATTAAAATCCAGTGAGGCCAATGTAAGAATGCCAGCACTGGCGAGCACTTTGTGCAGCGGATACACTTGATTATGAAAAAGAAAAAAGAAGAAAAAATCGTTTTTTTTTTCGATAAAATGATTGAGTCCAGTTGTGATAATCAGACTTCCTCTTCATAAACCTCTGCAAATATCGAACAGGTACTCATCGAACTTCATCTCTATCTATATGCAAGTCGGACCCAACTTTTCAAAAAAGAAAAGAAAACAAAGCAATCTGTGATCAGATGAGAATGGACAGAATGCTCCTGGCATTTAATGTGATCCTAAAGGGCATCTTCCATAATTTCTCAGGAAAGGTGCTGAGACATGCGAAGCGTAATCTGACAAAAACCAGGATGACAATATCTCCGATTGAAAAAGAAGTCGTGGTGACCTCCATCCAAAGCCAAGAGACAGGACGAAGCGGGCCGAGGGGGAGAAGAAGGAAGGAGACAAAATCACGAGGGACGTCCGTTGAGATTTCTGTCTGTTCCTTTTCGGACCCAACGGGAATAACGGGACATTGTCGCGTGGGAATGTTGCTCGCTCATCTGAGCGTGCTTTTTCACTAATACTCTATCTTGTATTAATCTTTTTCATTTGATTTTGGCATATATATGTAAAAATATTACTTAAACTGTTGGTATAATCATATGTTTCTTCATCATTTTTTGATACTATATCGGGTAAGTCTCTACAGGTTTAACTTTTTATCTCCACGAGGTCTAAATATAGATTTTAATGGCTTGGCACCATGGAAATTTGGAGCATGTGAAATTACATGAGCAAATTCAAGTTAAAAAAGTAAGTTCTTTGGAGCTGTATTTGAGTCCAATTGACTTAAAAAGCACTAATATTAATTTAGTCCAAATTTTGGCCCGAAGCTCTTTTTTTGTCTCATTAAAAAAAATGCAAACTTTAGTAGGTAGATTAATGTAGTCCTTGTCAATTTCTTATTCAACGATGCCGTTAAACCAACGTGTCATTCTACATGTACATATCTCTCCCTTCCTCCATGAGTTTCAGCGGCCATGGTGGACGTGATGGAGAAGATGAAGCGAAAGAAGGGAAAGACAAAACAGGGAGAAATATACAGATGACATGAAGTGACACTTCAGATCTTTAACGGCATCGTTGAACGGAAACTTGATAGTGGCCATATTTGGGAGCCGAGTGAAGTCGGCGTTTTTTCATCAGACAAATAAAGTTTGGACTAAAATTGAGACCTGACCAAAAAATTGGTGTTTCTTAAGGGAATTGAGCGCTTACAGTGGACTTCCACACATCACCCGACTTTCCCCTGTCACAGGAAGCTGAAGACCCCTTGAGGGATGGTTAATCCAGCTCCAACTTCGTTAGCAACCCTTCAAGAGATGTAGACACTTATTAAAAGGCGCCCGGATCAAAGACACTTAAGTAAGAAACCTAAACGATTCATTACCGAGAGTCCAAGCCAGAATTTCATTATCTTCACAAGACATAGTGTGCACAGCTCGCGGCTACTTGCAGTGATTTTGAGCTATCACTGTGGAGAGCAATGGCCCCGCTCCTCGAGGCCTGCATAGCTCTTCTTTACAAATGCTCGAGGCCTTGAGATGAAGGCCTTTGGAGAACTTTGAAAATGTGAAGCATCTCCCAAATGTATTTACCAAACATCCTTTTTATGTTCTTTCCTTTTTCATGAAGGCCTTCGAAACACGTTAGGACTATGAAGATGCAACCTGCATCTTCCGTGGCGAAATATTGAGAAACTCTGCTTCAGATGACCATGGACTATGGAGCTCATCAAGCCTGGCTTTACTGGAGCTCGATGATTTCACCCATGGCTTTGGAGTTTGCTGGGAGTGGGAGGGGCTCTTTCTTTAAAGACGCAGGCAGTCGAGGAATCTCCTGAACAATTCCAGCAAAGAGAAAAAAAAAAGAACAAGATGGATGCTCGCCGTTTCAGAAGCAAATCTACCATGCCCCTGTTCTGATTCCAGGCACAAATCTTATGGTGAAGAAGAGAGTCAATCACACTACACTCTAGAATCTATTGAATTTGGCAACTTCATCGCATGCAGCCTCAAATCACGAGGTTGGACTTGGTTTCCCAATGCAGGCCAGGACAGACTTGTGAGTACTGGTGGAGCAAGTCTGCAACCGCCTGCTTCTTCTCTTTCGACCTGAAATCTTTTCTGGGCTTCTCGCACAAGCTATCATGTCAGGAGAACAAGACGGGACTTTTTGATCGGACAAAGCCTAAAATCCCTCGGATGAATACAAACCTGAAATACAGGAAACAGCCCCTACGTTAGCATCATTACAGTAACTTTTTCAGCTTGAACAAGCACTGATATCAAATTCGTTGTACTTGGCGGAACGATTTGCAGATGACCTTAAAAGGGTGAAGAAAACGAGAGAACATGAACTGTGCTTGCGTTTGGGACATCAAACGAAGCGATAATCACATAAGAAAAAGGAGCAGAACCTGAGTAATTAGTAAAATGGCTGACCTCGTAATCTTCTCTCATGGCAGAAAGTGTAAGTGATTGCCGTCACTTTGTCTTCATCAGAAGCTGAAAGATGTTTCCTAGTAATGCCAATCAAGATAAAATAATGTTCCTGAAGATTATGAATGAATTTTCCGCCTTGATGATGATCAAAGTCATGCAAACATTTGGAGTTCTCTATTGCCCCTGCCTTGTGTCAGAAAGCTTTCAACACTCACCCCATCAAGCATGAGATGCTCCTAATCGAAAGTCATTCACACTCTGTTCCTCTTCTGATCTCAGAAATCAATTGAATTAATTAATCCCACACGCATTAGTTAGGGGGGCATTAGGTAAGTTTAGATGTTCATGTTCTTGATTCTCACGACTGATGCAACCTGGAGAGGGGCTCTCTTTCCGCAGTCTAAAGAAAAGAATAACACTGCCACTAGAGGACACAGTTGTGCACGTTTGAGCTGGCGATCATCCGCGCAACTACTCATCAAAGACTAATCTTCGACGAGTACTCAGTCGAGAAACTTGTGACGGCTGTTGTCTGGTTGCTCTAACAAATCGAGCAAGTAATTATATTACCATTGTTTTTATTGATACTGTAAGTACACTTGTTAGGAAAGCCAACGAACACTGCACTTATTTGTTTCATCTAGAGCTAAATGGTACCCTTTTGGGCACTGCTTAACATCTTTATGAAGAAACTGCATGAAAGGGACTTCCGAAGTTAATATATTGATTACATAAAATGAGAGATTATGAACAATGCTTAGAATTTGAGCAAGAAAGTACGAATTTCCATGGGACCAAGCTTGACAACGAGATCCGAGACATCGACAGGGCCCCCTCTTAAAGGCATCGGTTCCGCCACGACTTCCCCTTCAACTTTCCATGTCATTGGCTTCATTTCAGACTTCTCTTGGTTTGCAGACAGGCTCATTTCTTTTACTTCCTTTATCTGTAGTCATGTCAATATTAATATGAATGACCAAATTACGTCCATCAGTATGAGAAAGTTCTTTGTGTAGTTGGTAGACAGTAAGAAGAGCGTTGGCATTAGTGCAGTAAAGGCTTTACGTACCGTCCTTCCGGCAAACATCTTCTTCAGCTCGACTTCAGCCAAGTTTGAATATTCAGCATCTTCACCGGGCTAGATATATCAATAACAAGAAAGATGAAAATGAATACTATGTGGTACATATCAATCACCTCTCGTTGATTGAAGTTGGAAAAAATTGACTCCTGAGGGTGTCCAATTGATGGAAAGTGTGGTAGCGAGTGAATATCCTGATACGGTTATAGTTTAATCAATCCAAGGGCGATGCCTCCGTAGTTGGATTATAGTCTTGTGTGGGTTTGCAAAGATTCATAGTTCTGTTGATTCTAGATTTCACAGGGAGCTTTCATCGCCACCCCAGCGACATCGCATTCAAATAAAATGGATTGACAAAGCTCTTTCTTTTTGGGCTAAATGGGTAAATGAAGTTATTTTCTCACCTCATAAAGATGTGCAAGACGAAGAAGTGCACTTCCATCATCCAACTCCTGTGAAACAGAAAGGGCAATTAATCTCACAGAGGGAAGGAGGGAGGGAGGGAGGGAGAGTCCTTGAGACAAATCAGAATAACCTGCAGAGTGATCAAAGCAACATTTTGAGGTAAGCTGTAACTCGAATCCATAGTAGTCGAAATGGTAACATGAGAAGCTGTCCAGTCCTCCATCTTCTGCAGGGTCATTGTCTTTTGCTCAGGTTAAGGCTTAAGCCTAGTCCACAAAAAGCTAATGCATTCAGTCCCTACCTCATGTGCAAAAGCCAGAACTAACGGTGAGTACACTTCTTGGCCAGTAGTCCGTCGCCAGCGAGCTCCTGTCCCTGGTTTGTTGATGCCTATGTAGTAGTGTCCTCGGACCTGGAAATACAATATCACTTGGAAAAACAAACGAGGTGAAACAATCTTCCGCGGATAAGCGATGTTACGCACCGTTAGTCCTTTGCATGTATTATTTGCAATGCACACCATCTCATCGAGAGGTTCTCCCACCCCTCTGCGATCATCTTTAAGTATTCGTCTGGGGCATGAAGCAAGAGAAGGTAAAAGATTTCTAATGGAAAAAAAGGAAGCAATCATATGGGGCAGAGCACGGCAAGGACATCCCAAACCTGTGAAGCATCAACTCTATTTGCCCGTCTTTGATACTGGCTCCCCCAGTAGCACGATCCACTAAGACAGAGAATTCGGTTTGGTTGTCCACGGTGAAAATTCCGAGATTAATCTGACAGCATAGCATAGGAGGAGAGGATCATTTTTAGGGGAAAACGTATTTGTGAGTCTATGCTATAGGTTGATAGAATTTCATATGTTCAAGTACCACATTGTTACTAGCAATTATTTGGTAAGTAGTTAAATTTAAAGAACTTACTGGGTAGTAGTTTCCTGCAACAGGTTGAGTAACAGTGAGGGACCAATCTGTTCTATAATCTCTCACCTGCATGAACCATAATAAGCTTTTTCATGTCAGCCAAGGACAAGCGATGAGCGAGCAAGATGGCCGTCGTATGAATCAAGGCCATGACTGGATGAGTATGTTGCACATTGCTGAAGATGTAATTCAGCTGATAATGAAATGTGAATTCCAGCTAATGTCTTTTGATGTTAAGTGAACCAACTTCTCTTTTGAACGACCTTTAAAATGTGAAGTATTCAAAGAACATCATAAGCTACAGCTATAACACTAGGATAGGTGTTGCTTAGTGGAGTGAGTTCGCAAACGACAATTAATCTAGCAAACCTGGCACTCCATCTGCTAGTACTCATGTTGAGATCGTCTATCAAGAACGTCGATAATATCCAGAGAGAAGCAAAGGTGGCATCTAAGGGAAACATAGGTTTTGGTTTACCCGTTTTATGAAATCCCTTCCATTGGAATCGGTGTAGAAGGTCTTCTCCGTGGCCATATTTGCTGTCATTTGTGTTATCACCTCCTTTCCAACTCCATCATCTGTTGGAATTGGTCCTATCTTCAAAATTTAAAGCAAGAAGTCTTAGAAGGATTTTTTTGGAGACTGGAGGTTAAATCTTTACTAAGTAGACATCAGTGACAATAAGCCGATTGACTTTGCATGCAAAGCTTTGAAAATTCAATCGTGTTGTTGCTAATTTACTAATTCAGTCATATGTTAATAATCATCTTTTACAAAGCAGCAAGCATAGAAAAGGGCAACTCACCGTGAACTCGACATCAGCTTGCTCTTTATCCTTGTACAATCTCGTGACCTGATTGAGTAAAAAGCAGAATGAGAAGTCTCCGAATCAAGCCATTTGTCTCATGTGTTCACTTTGTGCCCGTCCAGAACATCATAAGATACAGCACTTCATTAGCAGCAATTCATATTTGATGGGGTAAAAGGGGTTTTTCAAGAATGTCATGATTTCTTGCTCCGTGTTTTGCAATGAAATTGCTTAATTGCCATACTTGATCTAAATTAGCAATCATAAAGATTATCAAAGTAAATTACCCTCCTGTTCTCTACCATCAAATCAAAATCCTCATAATTGCTTGTTTATTAAGGTAGCAATGTTATTCAGAGTACAAAAGCAAACTTAAACTGGGATCAAACATGAAAATTGAAGCTACTAATGTGAATGGCCAATGTACAATGAACAAGTAAAAATCCTCATAATTACTTTTTTACTAAGGTAGCAGCATTATTCAGAGTACGATAGCAAACTTATGCTTGGACTGAACGTGAAAACTCAAGCTATTTATGCAAATGCCCTATGTACAATGAACAAGTATCATTTTTTGGGGGGTCAATGATTCTATTTAAATGAATGAAACTTCTGATTAGTAGCTTAGCTATTCAAGCCAGATTTCAACTACAGTTCTTCTGTCTAACTCTTCATTGAAATATCTACATTCTGGACATTTTTGGGTCCTTCAAGTATTTTGAATTCTCCAAGCCCACTTAAACTTAAACCCACCAGGTTCTTGAAAAGAAAGAGAAACAGCCAAGCAAATTATAGGGATAAGCAAGAACAATGTGTACTTGGCTTAAGCGAGAACGATGTGTACTTGGCTTAATTTATCAAACGAATAACCTGGTAGATCCATGAACTGAACTGTTGATGCACTTCATCAACTAGTGGTCCCCGAACAACCTTCACGGGTACCTGTGAGAGGTGAAACAGGTCATGAACTCTTTATCTGTCCAATCCTGTTGTAATGAAAGATTTAGTATATGACATCACTGAATGGATACTACTAATTAATGTTCCAAGAGTTAATTAGAGCATCCACGGCTGAGTAATACAGGCTGCTTACTTCTCTTGAAACTATAGTTGGACGAGCCCCATCTGGGCGGAAGATGTACGCACCAGAAGCCTGCAACAAAAGAACTCTGCTGAGAACTTGCAGTCGTCTATATACCTTTCCTGGGTGTTTGCTATGAATAAGTCTAGCAACTAGTCTACTCGTGTCACAAATCACACAGAAAGAGTTACCTGAGAATCATCTGTATCGCCGATACTTGAGGCATAGTAGAGATAGCTTTGCTGTACTGGTACATCAACCTAGTAAATTTGAGTCAGTCAACTAAAGATGCTATATGGGAATTTGGCATAGCTTCACAGTAGCATAAACCCTTGTGAATGCACTGAAAGGTAATCCAATAAGTAAAGTAATACAAGGACAAGAAATGTTGCGAGTAGAACATTGAATTCTTGTCACATTTAGAAGAAGTTTTCATCATTGTTCTCATCAAACTAGAATTACACATTCATTTTCAAGTCCTAAGAGGACAAAGAGGTGCCCTAAGCACTGGAGTATGAGACACACTAATAAAGTAGGTTAAGATGCCAACCGCATGAGACCCAGTCCAAGAAGTAAAAGCAAAGGCAGAAGACGGAGATGAGATAGTGCTGTCAGTAGAAAAGATTGATTCAGCTGATCCTCGGTTTTCCGTGAAGATATAACAGGTACAGCAATCAATTAAGCATCCAAAATTATTATTTGGAAGACGTGATCAGAGCTGGAAAGCTGAACCAGCCAAGTTGGATTCCAGAACCCATTTTCATCATTGTAACTTGTTTGGATACCCAATGTCTTTATCAAGGAGCAAAACATTTCAAGAGAAACTGGTAAATAAAATTTGAAATATGTCAACATAGAAGTTCGAAGTTGACTAGCTCAGCAGTTTTAGTTATCCATTTGCAGTTACAAGCAATTTTATCTTTCTAGCATTCCTGCTGAGCACTTACAGTTATCTAGTTTGGCAGTTCAAAAATAGCCCCTTTTGTAGAGGAAGTTATAAGGCTAGTACAAAATCTTTGGAAAGAGCAACTTTTTCCAAAAAAATGCAGAGAGTATGATTTTGGTCCAAAGAGCTTTGAAGAAGTGAATGGGATGAGATTGATAATTTCAATGGATTTATCCAAGTATACTGTAATGGTAACAGAATAATGAATGCTCTTTGGAAGAATAATCTCATTGCTGAATTAAAATCAATGACATTCACAAGACTCACCCCAGTTTTAGAGTTTAATATCCGGACAAGTTGTCCAGAGGTTGACGAAAATAGCATTTTCAGATCCCCTGGTCCAACTTCTATGATATCATTCTGTGGATTGCTCAGTGTTGAAAGGACACTAGTTTTACTTTCCCCTGCATCAATTTGAAGCGCAGATAAGGAAAATAGATTTAAACAAGTCAGCATGGCTTACCAACAACTATGAAGCAGCATCAAATTAATTGTGCTGATTGGTTTTATAGCCTCAGACACATGCACTTCGAATGGATTCTGAATAGTTTCAAACCATGTCTATGCTCATCTCCACTCCTACATGTGCAGTTCACCATGCTGATTATTATGGGTTTGAATTTTGACTCATTGTTCATTCTGCTTCCTATTTATATACTCTATTCTAGCAAGCCTTTGCAGATGATGTAAATATTAATCTCAGAGGGTTGAACGTTTGTCGTCAATCAAATATGTAAATACCAACCTTCTGTAGCTGCTTTAGAAATGAAGTATGTGTTCCAACCCAATGGCGGTAAGGAAACTTGAAATACAAGCCAGTACTTTGGGACCTGCTGTGGCGACAATCCCAAGTAGGCTTTCACATGGAAGTTCCTCAAGTTGATTGTAACATTATCCAGATCAATTAATTGAGCTTCAATGGTATTTCCAGAAGAGTCATGGATGACAAAATTTGAATCAGTAACCTGGTAGACATTTTCATTGCCAAATTATTGCAATTATCAATCTCTAAATGTATAAACTATTGGCACAAAGAAGTATATACTCACTGGGATCCTTATAATATCAGTTCGATTCCATCCAAGCGAATTATATGCTACCACAACCTGACAAAGAAAATTTCAATGAGAATATATACATTTCTTTAAATAATTTATAGCATAAAACCCAAAAGTTACCAGACTCTTTCCATTTGGAATATCTTCCTCTGTTGCAGAGCAGAAGCTTATATTGAGTAATTGGCACTGTAAAAAAGGTGACACAAGCAAGAGATTAAGACAGGTTATCTCGAGTAAGGGAACATTTGGTCTTTAGACAAAATTAAGTCCAATGAACCGACTTGCTCACATAATAGTTTCAAGAAAGTTTACACATCCTTTTGGTTGGAAACTGTAGGGATTAAATTACAACTTACCTGGTTAAAGTTCAAAGCAGATGATGAGCACTGACCTCCTGGTTTCTTACTAACTAGGCATGAGAGAGCATTACCAACGACAGCTTCTGCCTGATTGATTTTAGAACAAAGAGCATTTAGAGATAAATTGAGAGTTGAGAGCAAAAAAAACCCCAACTAAAAATTCAAAGGATTTCAGTTTCCAACCTCAGATGCTCCAACGGCTAGACGCTTCTCATAATCATTTGTCGTGTGCTGTTTAGCTGTACCGCTGACTGCATCGTGATGTTGCGCTATTCCTAAGGCATCTCCGAGCTCATAAGTACTAGGACCATTGGACCTTCTCCCCACAACAAATTCAAGCTGGCGGGCAGCCTAAATAGACAAAATGAGAGCACAGTCATGCGATGTTTATGGGACTCTACTTAGTACATATGGGGAATCGATGATATTAATCATCGAATAAAGGGGGCAAAGCACAATATCTCCTCAGATGTTCATTTGAAGATCTAACCCTGCCCATGGCATCTAGACAATTCAATAAAATTGCAACCCTTCCCTCCAGAAAATCAAGTCACCAAGATGTAAGCACACAGTGCAGACAAAATCATTTTAAGTCGTGGGCGTTCTCCTCGGCTTGAAATAGGGCAACGACAGGAAGAGATATCCTGTGTTCTGATACAGTATGAACTCCAAGAAAGGGAAACATTACCAAATAATATCCACTTAGCATCCTAACATATCTTTTCAGGGCTGGCCGGCTGGTAAAGTAACCAGTCCAATAGGCATTTTTACTATCTGCATACCTGTACACAGAAGCAAGTGCTGGTCATATATCTAGCCCACGGTGATTAAAATAGATATATCGCAGAGAGGCAACTGAGATAGGTGAAAAAGCAGTACTCACGGGAAGTAATCATCAGTTTTCAATGGCCATGATACGTTTTCTGCATTTTTGGCATCGACGTAAATAGATGGTGTAGAATATAATGCATTCACCTGACCATCCTGAGAGAGAAGAAATACCAGGAATAGGAAAAAAAATAATTGCAAATGCATTGAAAGAAGAGGAAAGGTCAAAAGTATATCTCTCCTCTCCAGAGCAGTCTTAGAAAGTAAACTAATTATAGATCCTTTGGATTACATCTATAAAAAAAAAAGATACTGGTGAAAGTACCATAACCTTGATGTCTAGGAAGTCTCCAAAGTATCCGAGACTAGAAATGAGTTTTTGCAAAACTTCAAGTGTTTTAGGGCATAAACACTTGCATGTTACAATCATAAAAGCAAAGAATAAAGCAGTAGTTTTACCTTGTTAACATAATGGATAAGTTTGTCCATCTGCTTGAACCAAGACTCAGCGTATTGGTACTGAAAATCATCACCCATGGTCCACATAATATGATTTGTTCTTGTAACATTTGCCTGTTCATAGGGAAAAATAGTTACTAAATGTGTACCTCAATAATGTTTATGCATAAAATTACTTGACAATTGTCAGTCTCGGTCTGAGATAAACCAAGACCCAACAAGGCTGTTGCCTGCAAAAGGCTAGGATTATACCTGTGTCATTGCAGCACTAATAAAATCATTCACTCTTTTTTCGACATTGTAGTCATATAGGAGAGTATTATCCTGCAGTTGGATATCTCAATTATGAATATGCCTGCCAAGGAAAAAAAATCTTGAAAGTGATTAATTTGGTTGAATAACAGCACACACCTGAACAGGCTCAAAATCATTAGATACTTCAAAATCAAAACCTTCCGGTGGACTATAGTGTATAGGAAATGCATTTGCGAAAATCTGCAAGGGCACAGACAGGTGCATGATATTAATCTTTAAGGTGAAGAATCCAAGAAAAACGAAGGTAATGAGGTTGCTTCCATTTCAAACCTGAGATGAGGAACCAAATGTTTTAGACCCACGCCATATCACCTCAAGAGATTTATCATTCTTACGAACTGCTCTGTCTTGATAATCAATCCTTGCGAAATGCACGGAATCAAATCCAACCTGCAAAAATTGTGATGTTCCTTTCATGGGAATTACAACACGGTGTGGAAATGTATTGGGAAAAACAACCATGCTGGGCAACCCCTTTTTCATTTAAGGACAGAGAAAGTTAGATCACACGATACTTTTCAAAGTCTAATGGTTGCATCGTAGTGTGCAGAGATCAAACTGAAAATAGCTCAGAGCTATACTTAAGACCGATTGGAAGGTATAGACAGAAAATGTTGACATTGAGAAAACCTTAGATAGAATCTTCTACCTCAGCTCCTAGTAGGTAAGCTTGGACGGCAGAATGCCCAAACGGATCAATTTGCCATCCAACTCGAGGTACTTTCTTGAATTGTGACTTAATCAGGCCATGACCCAGAGTCGTTTGGTCAATCATGTCGATGTAATGAGTTGTTGCCTCATCGTGCATACACCATCCTCCATTTCTGCAAATTTCCAAAATTACCGTCAGGACAGTGATAGTGCAGAAATTGCCAGACAGAATTAAATGCTTACTGACTGCATACATGAATTCCAATTGGCCAGCATTCACAAGTTCCCTCACATTTTCTTGCATTTCTGTACTTTGCTCTAACCACCATCTTTGGAAAAAAGCCTAATATTCTCATTAAATTTTGTCAGTGACTGTATCAAGTAAGCTCATTTGTAAGTGGAGAGTGGAGGGAATGAGCAAGGGCCCGACGTGAAGAAGCTATAGCATAAGAACAACTGCTTTTTCACAGAAATCACGATCATTTAACAACCATGAGCAAACAATTAGTGAGGTACACTTCAAAAGAAGCAGAAGTTGGCTATGATTCTTATCTATCAAGATAAACAAATATTACAAAGTGCACTATTTGAAAAGCATAACGATTTATACAATTTTCAAAGTAAATGTTTGATAATTGACATTTATTTTGGTTAAATCAAAGTGTGTCTACTCTCTCTCTCTCTCTCTCTCTCTCTCTCTCTCTCTCTCTCTCCTCTCTCTCTCTCTCTCTCTCTCTCTCTCTCTCTCTCTGTGTTTGTTTTTTGCCTTAATTGAAGGTAACAAAGGAGGACTCAGAGAGTAAGCAATTAAGGGGGACAAACTGACGCTGATAAGACTAAGAAACCTAGCATGCAAGTCCATGAGAATATAAATGCAAAAGGTGAGTGAATTTCCAAACTTTGTATAATCTGAGGCATAAGATCTTTCGGTGTTTATATTATTAAATGCTAGATGTCTTTACTGCAGAAAATAACCATTACTCATGGGAAAAAAAATGTTGACGAGTATTATAAATGTAGTATTCATGAAGCATAAAAGATAGAAAGCTTGCGGCTACATAAGCCCCAAGGCTCATCTTGCCTAAGTACGTCTTTGGTATCCACATGAAATTAAAAATGAGAATCATGTAATGGCCATTTCACTTTAAGTGGAACAGTAATGCTGAACTTAAATATCATCTGTCTAGTGGGTCTTGGCGCCATGCCTGGCAGTTCACTTACCTTTCTGATGCAATTGAAGTGCACAGTTGCCCAAAAATTTTAACTTCTTTAAAGGCCAAAACTGGCAGTATCTTCATGTAAACCATAATGGCTATGCAGATTTGTTGATTACAAATACAAAAAGTACTAATATTATGTTGTTCAATTGGATTTAATTGTTACCAAAGTGCTTTAGACCAGCAGAGTTAAGCTGACAACTAGATTTAAGCCTGAGACAGAAGAATTGACTGATTGCAGAGAACTCAAAAACAAGGATTGAAGATATGGTCAAAGCAAAAGTGAGCCTTTAGAGATATGCATCAGAGAGAGTCTAAAATCAACAGGATTTACCATTTCTGCAAACACAAACTTCCTATTGGGATCTCGCACCAATGCTTTGACAACGGAATCAAGCACATTCTCAACACAAGCACCCTGCACTACCAATAACACACATAAGAAAATTTGCCATTTACATAACCGCATAATTATACATCAACAAAACAATATAGCCAAAATTCACTATGCTCTTCGATCCTGAAAATTTGAGCACCTGGATGCTGTTATTCGAGCCGACGTAGTACTGATCAATAGTCTTCAACCATCCAACGTCGTCGTGTGAATGAGGGACCAGATGCACGTTCAATTTCCCTTCCACAACCCCAGAACTAGTGTTGTACTTCACATAAGCTCCATCCACTCCTCCGTACAACCATACAATCTCCAAAATCACAATCACAAAACAAGAAGTCACAAGAGTACCCATTCAGCAACCACAACTGCACACACAGCCACAATCTCTCTCTCTCTCTCTCTCTGTCTCTCTCTCTCTCTCACCCTCAGCGCCCGTTTACTTTATAGAATTTGTGAGTGGTGAACTCACCAAAGAGTAGGAACGATGATTGAGTGATGTGCGGATATCCGCCAGTAATATTGGGCTTTAGTGGATGGCCCGCAATTCGTAGGGGGTGAGTAGCATATCGACTCGACTGTGAATTGGCATAGGTTCTGGAATGGAAACCCACTAAATGACCAAATCTTTTGGCTTCATTCTCTCTTTCTGCAGTTAAAAAGTACAAAGATACTTTCTTTGTGTTGGCGCAGTCATTCAATAATTGGCACATTCGGTAATTAAAATCCATTGAGACCAAAGTAAGAATTATGCGGCACATGAATTTTTTTTTTGTTGGTAACCTAGGAACCCCCGCACGGCTGACAGCTGGAAAGCTAAATCCGGAGTGGCGCTAGCGCATGACCCACCACCACGACGTCACACTTAAGAATCCCTAAATCTCAGCTCCTACCCTTCGTGGGAAAGAGAGCCTAAAACCAAAGCAGCTGCGGCAGGCGGTGTTACACCATATACACTTTTCTACGCAAATGACCCAAAAAAGAAGGAAAAAAGACCGATCTTTTTCGATAAAATGACTCTGTCTGGTTATGATGGCTAGACTTCCTCGTTATAAACCTCAGCAAAAATTGAATATGTACTCATTGAACTTCATCTCTATCTATTTGCAAGTTGGACCATACTTTTCTTGAGAGAGAGAGAGAGAGAGAGAGAGAGGAAGGGGGGGGGGGGGGGGTGGAACAGAGCAGTCGTTCCAGGTTGACTCCACGGCAGAAGGCTCATGGCGATGACATGACCCTAAAGGGAATCTTCTGTAATTCCGCGAGGGGTGTTGGTAATTTCTCGGTTTCATATCGCCATTGTTTAGTACCTCACAAAGAGACATCAAACAACAGATTGTCATTTCCACATGTTGCCAAAAGAGATCCTTTTTTCTATCCTGTCCCCTCCATCGGTTCCTTCGGGTTCCAATAAATGAGCAGAGCAATGACAGAGCATCGAGGATAAACCTTGGGGCTCGGATAACCTTCACTTGAAGTCCATCGTCATTGACATTCATACGAAGGACCGCCTCCAAGAAAAGTCAAACAAAGCTAGATGACCACGAAGGTAATATTTGCGAACTGCAATCTGACAAAAACCATCACAACAGTGATAAAACCGAATATATCCACTTGAAAAGAAAGTAGGGTTTGTGGGGACTTCATCCGAAGAAGCCAAGAGAGACCGGACGAAGCGGGCCAAGATACAGACAAGAGAATAGACAAAAGTCTGTTCTTTTGGGACAGCTCGAGAATAGTAATTGATTCGTTGATGAGGAGGTGACAAAGCAAAAGTTAACAAGACCATTATCACGTGTAAAAAGAAAACGATATTCCTCTAATCATTGGGAAAACTAAATATTTCTTCAGCCCCGTTCGTAAAATATTGTTTAAGAAGTTACTTTTTTGAAAAATAATAATATTTATGGATGTTTATTCAAAAATTTAAAATAAATTAGAAAAATATTTTTCGTATTTGCAATTTTTTTCAAATTTTTTTCTTTTTTTTTTTGGATTTTGTAACAGCCAATTACCAGCTATAAGTCACTTACCAAAAAAAAAAATTACCAGCTATAAGTCTCGCCAAACCACTATGAGCTCCCGACTTGCTATCAAAAGCCGTGAACTATCCTGCCCAAGATAAGCCTTGAGCTCACCTCTAAAGTCGAGGTATGCAATTAGAGACCACGATCTTACGGGCGTCCTCGAACTCACCTTATAAGATACAAGCTCACTTGCCTCTGACGTAGCTGAGACACGTTGCCAAAGGCCGAAACTCACAGACCTGCAGCGAGCTGAGCCCACTACCAAAGAGCCTTGAGCCCATTGCCAGAGGCCGCCAGCTCGAGGCTCGCTGCCAGTGGCCACAAGCTTACCCACAAATGGTGCGATCTGGCGGGGCTAGAGCCTCACCACCATGGACGAAGCTCAAGCGAACTCGCAGGCGTCGGGCGATAATTGAGCTTCACTGATCTGCGAGGCTCTTGTGGCCTGCAATCGGTCAAAGAAGAAGAAGAAAAAGGGAAAAAGGAATATTTAAAAAAAAATCAATTTCAAAAATAGAGATTTATTGACGGCTCTTGTACAAGTTACTAATTCCTAAGCGATGCATTTTTATTCAAGAAAATAGATTTTTCATTCTAAAGATTGGATATAAATTTATAAGTCATTTTTAGATTCCAATCGAACGCCCAAAAAAAAATATTACCATTTTTCTTGAAAATTAGTTATTGAAAAATGTTCTTCAAAGTCGAACTTTTGGCAAAACGGACAGGATCTAAAGCTACCCTTCTTCTTCATTTAGACAGTCAGCTTACCTGAGCTAAATCAGAACCCTTTGGACATTGATTTAATGCATGAAAGAGACATCAAAAGTTATTAGAATGTGTTTCGAATTTAAACCTGTATAGAAAACCAGAGCCCGCGGTCTCTTATTCGGATCCGGATTCCCTATCTTTAAGTAATGGATCTTATTTTTGGAGTCGTCCGAATTAAGATCAGACGGCTCTCATTTAATAGGGGAAAATGTTTTTATTTTTTTTAATTTTGACAAAGTGGGGCCGTCCGATTCAGTTCGGATGGTTTAGATTCCGATAAAGGCATTATTAAGGCACCTATCTCTAAGATAGGTGATCCTTATCCCTGCAGCACAGCCATGCTTGGCCACGTGAACGTGCAGGGAAGGAAGGAAGAAGAAGATGGGCAACCTCTGTGGCTTCGTTTTCTGAAGAACGTAGAACGGCGATGGCTCGCCAACAGCCATCATTGCTGACTTTGACCGAGAAGGAGAAGGAACGAAGAGCAGCTAAGGAGATCGAGCTCTTCGTGCATCAAAGAGAAAAGGCGTGGCCTTCTTTCGTCCCTTCCATTAACTCTGATGCATTCTTTGCTCCAGCCGCACAAAGCAAGAAGCGAAAGGGCTCTTTGCAGACATTATACAGATACATTGTGATGCCTTTGTCTTGCATGCCGTGCAAGCAAAATGGGGCATACGGTTTTTTTTATTAGAAAGACGGCTCTTTGCGATCAATGGTGGGAGGCTTCTCTTGGTCATAAATAGAGGAGAGCCATCGTCGTTGAAATGTGCCGAGCTCTTGGTAGCCGAGAGGGTGGTATATTAAGTTGTAATTACAACTTTCAAATTCTTGAGATTAAGAATTTGTTCAATTACTTTAGTGAGATTTCACTATGAATTATGAGAGGTTAAACAATGTATGAGTTATTGACTGTAATCGGAGATTATGAAATATTGCGAATATTTGAGTGCTCGAATGATTTTGATCTCCGTAGCATCTCTCGGTTGTATTGTGAAATTTTATGTTACTCTCCCCCTGGGCAGAGGCAGCTTCGGATCAAACCACGTACATTTGGTATATTTCCTTTCCTTCCTTCCGACTATCTTATTGATTCGCATGTTCATATTCACAGCAGCGGTAAATTGATTACATAAAAAAAAGACATTATGGGCAACG
Source organism: Melaleuca quinquenervia (assembly GCA_030064385.1). Lineage (NCBI taxonomy): Eukaryota > Viridiplantae > Streptophyta > Magnoliopsida > Myrtales > Myrtaceae > Melaleuca > Melaleuca quinquenervia. The sequence goes on along the minus strand of CM057727.1, from coordinate 17,145,334 downwards.
CTTAAAATTTCAGCAAGAAAGTGCGAATTTCCATGGGACCGAGCTCGACAACAAGACCCGACACGTCGACAGGGCGACCTCTTAAGGGCTTAGGTTCCGCCGCAACTTCCCCTTCGACTTTCCACGCCATCCGCTTCATTTCAGACTTCTCTTGGTTTGCAGACAGGCTCATTTCTTTTACTTCCTTTATCTGAACTCGCGACCATATATGTCAATAATCAAATTATGTCCATCGGTATGAAAAACTACTTTGTGTGGGGGGCGGATAGTAGGAGGAATAATGGGATTAGAGCTGTAAAAGCTTTACGTACCATCCTTGAGCCGAACATCTTCTTCAGCTCAACTTTAGCCAAGGACGAATATTCAGCATCTTCACCAGGCTACATATATTCACAGCAAGAAAGATGGAAATCAATAATGTGTGTTATCTATCAATCACCTCTCTTTAATTGAAGTTGGACCAAATGACTAATGAGCGTGTCAAATTGATGGAAAATGTGGTAGTGAGTAAATAGCCTAAATGAGTTGGTTTAGTCGATCCAAGAGGCGATGCCTCCCTTGTGGGTTTGCAAAGATTCACAGTTCTGTTGATTCTAGATCTCACATGGAGTTCAATATCATAGCCCAAATGACATCCCAGTAGAAGAAATAAGTTGACAAAGCTCCTTCTTTTTGGGCTGAAAGGGTAAATGAAGTACTTTTCTCACCTCATAAAGATGGGCAAGACGAAGAAGTACACTTCCGTTTTCCAGCTCCTGCCAAAAGAAAGGTTAGATCTCTGAGAGAGAGAGAGAGAGAGAGAGAGAGAGAGAGAGAGAGAGAGAGAGAGAGAGAGAGAGAGAGTTTGATTTAAAACTCAATTACCTGCAGAGTGATCAAAGCGACATTTTGAGGTAGACTGTAATTCGACTCCATAGTAGTCGCCACGGTAACATGAGATGCTGTCCAGTCCTCCATCTTCTGCACGGTCATTATCTTTTGGTCAGGTAAAGGCTTAAGCATAGACCACCAAAAAAAGCTAATGCATTCGATCCCTACCTCATGTGCAAAAGCCAAAACTAAAGGCGAGTACACTTCTTGGCCAGTAGTCCGACGCCAGCGAGCTCCTGTCCCGGCTTTGTTGATGCCTATGTAGTAGTGTCCTCGTACCTGGAAATACAACTTCAACTGGGAAAAACGAACGAGGAGGAAAAAAAAGTTTTGTTTGTCCACAGATAATTTCTGGCGCATAACCTACCGTTAGCCCTTCACACGTATTATTTGCAATGCACACCCTCTCGTCAAGAGGTTCACCCACTCCTCTGCTGTCGTCAACAAGTATTCGCCTGGTGCACGAAGCAAGAGGAGGTAAAAGACTTTTAATTTGAAGAAAGGAAGGAATCATATGGGGCTGAGCACGGAAATGATGTGTTGAACCTGTGAAGCATCAACTCTATTTGCCCGTCTTTGATACTGGCTCCTCCAGCGGCACGATCCACTAAGACCGAGAATTCAGTTTTGTTGTCCGTGGTGAAAATCGCGAGATTAATCTGAGAGCATAATGTAGAACGAGAGGATCATTTAGGGAAAGAACGTACTTATGAGTCTATGATGTAGGTTGATGAGATTTCATCTATTCGAGGACCATATTATCGCTAAGAATCATTTGCTAAATCACTTCATCAAAGAACTTACTGGATAGTAATTTCCTGCAACGGGTTCAGTAACAGTAAGGGACCAATCTGGCCTATAATCTCGCACCTGCATGAACCGTGGCGAGATTTTTCACATCAGCCTGGGATATTCGAGCAAGATGACTGTTGTATGAATTAACGCTGTGAACGGAAGAAAATAATATGTTGCATGCCAGTTCGCTTTTTCAGAGAAATAATAAAAATGCAGTTCAGCTAATTATGTCTTGGAATAATAAGCGAACCAACTTTTCGTTTAAACAACGTTTGGAAATACTCAAAGAACATCGTAATTAATAGCTATAACACTAGGATAGATGCTTAGTAAGAGTGAGTTTGAATACAATAACTGGTCTAGTCAATGTTGCACACCATATATGCAGATCATCTGCCAGAAAATATAAATTATTTTAAGAAATAAACAAAGGTAGCATCAACAGGGAATGTAGGTTTCAGAGTTTACCCGTTTGATGAAATCCCTTCCATTTGAATCGGTGTAGAAGGTCTTCTCCGTCACCATATTCGCCGTCATTTGTGTTATCACCTCCTTCCCAACTCCATCATCTGTTGGAATTGGTCCGATCTTCAAAATTCAAAGCAAGAAGTCTTAAAGAGGATTTCTTGGAGACTGAAGAGGCTAAATCTCTACTATGTAGACATTAGTGACAATAAATCCATTGACTTTGCACACAAAGCATTGAAAATTCAATCGACTGTTTGCTGCATAACTTTGTCATATGTGGAAGATCATGGTTTACAAAGCAACAAAAATAGGGAAGTGCAACTCACTGTAAATTCAACATCAGCGTGCTCTTTGTCCTTGTGTAGTCTCGTGACCTAATTAAGTGAAAAAAAAGTAAAATCGATGGCTGAGAATCAAGCTAGTCGACAACATTATCCTGGTCCAAAATTTCATAAGAAGCACTTCCATTAGCAGCAGTTCATACCCAATTGGACAGACAGGGTTTTTCAAGAATGTCATGATTTCTTGCTCCAAGTTTTATGGGACAAATTTGGTAACTTGACAAACTGGAGTTTGAATTATAGGGATAAGCAACTTGGACCACCCGAACCAATAACTACTTGGACCGGCCGAGAATCGGACTGGACTGAAAGTTTCGGTCCAGCCCCCAGTTCCCAAAAGTGGAATCGATATTCGAGCGGTTTGGTTCCCGATTCTTAGGAGGCCGGATCGGATTGATAAATTTTTTTATATTTTAGTAAAAATAAAGATGTAAAAAATAAAAAGAACTTAATTTAAATTTCTAAAATTTTAATATTTACCCAACTTTACTAAAATAATTTAAAAAAAAAAAGGTAAGGAAACTCATTTTTTAAAGAATTTCCCCGATTTCAAACCAGTCCCATTAGATTTCCAGGGAACCATACCGGTCTAGTCCAGGACTAAGGGGTTCAGTCCCTGGTCCTAAAGATCGAGGACCTATCCCATCCGTCCAATTCTGGGGAGGAACTAAACCGCCCTAAACCATACATACACCTACTCAATTAACCATTTAAAATGGGGCATAATAGAAGTAAATTAACCTTTAGTTCTTACGAATCAAAATCTCTATAATTGTTTGTTTGCTAAGGGAGCAAGGTTGTTCAACAAAATTAATGACTGTATATTTTTAACTGGATAAAACTTGAGAACTTAAACTATTGATGGGGATGTCCAACATGTAATGAACAACTTCAATTTTTTTCTGGGTCGAGGGTTCTGGTTAAATGAACGACATTTCTGATCTCCAGCTTAGCTATTCGAGCCAAACACTATTATGCTTCAGTTCAACTCTTTGTTGAAATATATACATTCTGGACATTTTTGGATCCTTCAAGTTTCTTGAGTTCTGTAAGCCCTGAAAACTAAAACTTGTAGTTTCTTGAAAAGAAATTTAGAGACAGCAAAGCAAATTATTGGGATGAGCAGAACAATCTGTGCTTGGACATAATTTATCAAACAAATGACCTGGTAGATCCATGAACTGAACTCTTGATGCACTTCATCGACTAGTGGTCCCCGCACAACTTTTAGAGGCACCTGTGGGAGAGTTGAAGTAGGTCATGAACAATCTTCTTGTTAGAAAATATTTAATATAGAACATCCCCGTGTGGCTAGTATTTTAATGTTCCAAGAGTTAGTTAGAGCATGCACAGATGAGTAATGGCAAGCTGCTCACTTTTCTTGAAACAATAATTGGACGCTCCCCATTTGGACGGAAGATGTACGCACCAGAAGCCTGAGATAAAAGAACTCTGCTGAGCAATTCCAGTGATCTATATATGACTCCTTGATTTGTGTTGTGAATAGGTCTAGATACCAGTCTGCGTCGTGTCACAACCCAAGCATAGAAAGAGTTACCTGAGAATCATCTGTATCTCCAACACTTGAGGCATAGTAGAGATAGCTTTGCTGTACTGGTACATCAACCTGGTAAATTTAAGTCAGCCAACTAAAGATGCTATGCAGTGAATTTAGCATAGCCTCACAGTATCATATAAAAAAAATTGTGAATTCACTGGAAGGTAATCCAATAATTAGTAAAGGAAGGACAAGAATTGTTATATTGTAGAAAGTTGAATTCTTGTCGAACCCTGAAGAATATCCTTCATTTATGGATTGAAACATCTAATTTTAGGAGTTCCATCATTGTTTCGCTTTTAATACTATGGATGGAGTCTTCCTATCTACCGATACATTTGTTCCATGACCCTTCGAACTAGAATTGCACATGTCATCTCAAGTCTCAAGACAAAGAGGTGCTGCAAATGTTGAAATCCTAGACATATTTTAAACGGTAGGTTGAGATGTCAACCACATGAAACCCAATTCAGGAAGCAAAAGAAAAGGCAGAATGCGGAGAATGAGATTGTGCTCTATAACAGAAAAGATTGATTCAACTGATCGTCAGCAGAAAAAGAAGATAGAACAGGTACATCAATCAACGAGCTTCCAATATTATCAGAAAGCTGAAGCATTGAGTTGAATTCCAGAACGCATTTTCATTGTAGAATCTTGTTCAGATACCCGAGGTGTCTGTCAATGAGCAACGTGACTAGTGAACATGATAGTTTTTGGATTTCAAGAGAAACTGGTGACTGAGATGTTCATAAACATACTTCTAGCAGTACACAAAATTCCCCTTTTCTTAAAGCCAGGTATTTTGGCTTGTAAGTTACCTTAGTAAGAGAGCAAATTTTTTCTACATAAAAGTTGCTAGTATGATTCTGTTCCAAAGAACTTTCAAGAAGTGAATGAGATTGACAATTTAAACGGAATTATCCATGCATAATGAAATGGCAAAAGAACAGGGAACACACTATGGAAGAAAATCTTGCCGCTATACAAAATTTAATAGACTCACCCCCGTTCTAGAGTTGAATATTCGGACAAGTTGCCCGGAGGTTGATGAAAATAGCATCTTCAGATCCCCTGGTCCAACTTCTATTGTATCATTCTGCTGATTGCTCAGTGTAGAAACGAAACTAGTTTTTGTTTTCCCTGCGTCATTTTGAAGCCCAGATAAGGGAAAATAGTTTTAAACTAGTCGACATGGCTAAGTAACAACTATGAAGCTGTGTCAAATTAATTGGGCTGATGAGTTTTATGGCCACATGCACCACAAATGAATGCCAAATAGTTTTGGAGCATGTCTACGGTCATCTCCGCACCTACATGATGCATTTTTCCTCATGCTGATTATAATGGGTTTGAATTTTGATTAATTATTTGTTCTACTTCCTGTTCGCAAAATCTACTCTAGCAAGCCATGGCAGATGATATTTATATTCTCAGAGGCTGGAACATGAGAATCAAATAGGTAAATACCAACCTTCTGTAGCTGCTTTAGAGATGAAGTATGTGTTCCAACCCAATAGCGGTAAAGAAACTTGAAATAAAAGCCAGTACTTTGGGACCTGCTTTGGCAAAAATCCCAAGTACGCTTTCAAGTAGAAGTTTCTCAAGTTGATTGTAGCATTATCCAAATTGATAAATTGCGCTTCAAGTGTATATCCAGAAGAGTCACGGACGACAAAGTTTGAATCAGTAACCTGGTAGACATTGTCATTGCCAATTTATATCGAGGAGCAATTATCAATCTCTTGATGCATAAATTGTTGGCACAACATTAAAGGAGTAAATACTTACAGGGATCCTTATAATATCAGTTCGATTCCATCCAAGAGAATTATATGCTAGCACAACCTGATAAAGAAAATTTTAATAGAACGTATATTTATTTGAAGAATTTAAAGCATAAAACCCAAAAAGGTACCAGACTCTTTCCGTCCGGAATATCTTCCTCTGTTGCTGGGCAGAAACTTATATTGAGTAATTGGCACTGTAAAAAAAAAAGAGACGTAAACAGGAGTCGTATGCAGGTTATCTTGATTGAGTGAAACAACTTAGTCTGTATAAGTTCTGATGAACCGACTTGCTTAACATATAGTTTGAGGAGCGTTTAAAAATCCTTTTGGTTGGAAACTAAAGGGATTAAATCAAAACTTACCTGGCTAAAGTTTGAAGCAGGTGATGAGCATTGACCTCCTGTTTTCTTACTAACTAGGCACGAGAGAGCATTATCAGCGACAGCTTCTGCCTAATCAATTTTAGAACAAAGAGCATTTTGAAATAAATTGAGAGTAGAGAACAAAAAACCCCAAACGGCAAATTCAACTGGACTTGAGTATCCAACCTCCGAAGCTCCAATAGCTAGGCGCTTCACATAGTCATTGGTTGTGTGCTGCTTAGCAGTACCGGTGAGAGCATCATGATGTTGCGCTATTCCTAAGGCATCTCCTAGCCCGTAAGTGCTAGGACCACTGGACCTTCGCCCCACAAGAAATTCAAGTTGGCGTGCTGCCTGTATAGACAAAAGAGAGCCTAATCATAGCGATCTCTGATGTAAGCATACACTGAAGTTGAAATCATTTAAGCCATGGGTGTTCTACTCAGCAACAACAGGAAGGGATGTCCAGTGTTGTGATATAGGATGAGCTCAAAGAAAGAGAAACGGTACCAAGTAATATCCACTTAGCATCCTGACATATCGTTTCAGGGCTGGCCGGCTAGTGTAGAAACCAGTCCAATAGGCGTCTTTACGATCTGCATACCTATAAACAGAAGCAGGTGCTCGTCATACATCTAATCAATGGTGATTAAGATAGAAATATACACAGAGGCAACTGAGATATGTAAAAAATTGATACTTACGGCAAATAATCATCGGTTTTCAAAGGCCACGATACATTCTCTGCATTTTTGGCATCGACATAAATGGATGGTGTAGAGTATAGTGCATTCACCCGACCATCCTGAGAGAAAAGAAATACCAGGAACAGGAAAAGAAAATTATGGCAAATGCATTGAAAGAAAAGGAAAGGGCAAAAGCATCTCTCCTCTCCAGGGTAAGCTTAGAAACTCTAATTCTAAACTAATTATAGATCTTTTCTGGTAACATCTCAAAGAAAGAGATACAAAAGAAAGTACCATAATCTTGATGCCTAGGGAAATCTTCAAATTATCTGGCACTGGAAATGAGTTTTTGCAAAACTTCGAGTGTTTGAAAGCATAATCACTTGCTTATTAACATAATAAAAGCAAATAAAAGAGCAGGTAGTTTGACCTTGTTAACATAATGAATGAATTTGTCCATCTGCTTGAACCAAGATTCAGCGTATTGGTAGGTAAAATCTTCACCCATGGTCCACATAATGTGACTTGTTCTTGTCACATTTGCCTGTTCACCAGAAAAAGGAGTTCCTAAATGTCTACCTCAATGATGTTTGCACACAAATAATTACTCAATAATGTTCTGTTTCAATCAGAGACATACCAAGATACAAAAAAGCTATTGTCTGCAAAATGCTTGAGAGTATACCTGTGTCATTGCAGCACTAATAAAATCATTCACTCTTATTTCAACATTGAAGTCATATAGGAGAGTATTATCCTGCAGTTTGAATATCCCAATCATGAATTCGTCGGCTAGAAAAATGAACAAAATGAAAATCTTGGAGGTGACTGGTTTGGTTGATAATCAGCACCTGAACGGGCTCAAAATCACTAGAAACTTCAAAAGAAAAACCTTCCGGGGGACCATAGTGATCGGGAAATACATTCGTAAAAATCTGCAGGACAAAGACAAGTGCACGACATTAATCATTGAGGTGAAGTAACCAAGCAAAATGAAGCTAATGAGGTTGCTTTCAATTCAAACCTGAGATGAAGAACCAAATGTTTTAGACCCACGCCATATAACCTCAAGAGACTTATCATTCTTGCGCTTTGCTCTGTCTTGATAATCGATTCTCGCAAAATGCAAGGAATCAAATCCAACCTGCAAGAATCATGATGGTCCTTTTTGTAGGAAATACAACACGAGGCATGGACAATTTATGAGGAAAAACAACCATGCTAAGCAACTCTCATTCCAATTAAGGACATAGAAAATTAGACAATATAATACTTGTAAATGCGCAACGGTTGCATCTTAGGTGCAAATATTGGACCACAAAATAACTGAGAGCCACACTTAAAACTGATTGGAAAGTGAAAAAAGAAAAGGACGCAGACAATATAATACTTGTAAACGCGCAACGGTTGCATCATAGGGTGCAAATATTAAACCACAAAATAACTGAGAGCTACACTTAAAACTGATTGGAAAGTGAAAAAAGAAAAGGAAGCCGTACAGGAAACCTTAGATCCTTCTACCTCAGCTCCAAGTAGGTAAGCTTGCACAGCAGAATGTCCAAATGGATCAATTTGCCATCCAACTCGAGGAACCTTGTTAAATTCTGACTTTATCAGGCCGTGACCCAGAGTTGTTTGGTCAATCATGTCGATGTAATGAGTAGTTGCCTCATCGTGCATACACCAGCCACCATTTCTGCAAATTGCCAAAGTTTCTGTCAGGACAGTAATAGTGCAGAAATTGCCATAGACAGAGTACATGCTTTCTGACTGCATACATGAATTCCAATTGGCCAGCATTCACGAGTTTCCTCACTAGTTCTTGCGTTTCTGGACTTTGCTCTAACCACCATCTTTGGAAGAAAGCCTATCATTTTCATGAAATTTATTAGTGGCTGTAACGAGCTAAGCTCGTTTGGAAGCGGACAGTAAAGTAAAGACAGCTGTCTGTTCACAGAAACCACGATTATTTAACAATTTTATGAGCAAACAATTTGTGAGGTACACCTTAAAATAGGGAGAAGTTGGCTATGATCTGCTTCTATCAAGACAAACAAATACTTCAAAGTGCATTGTCGTACAACAATAATAAAGTACAAAAGTTGAAATATAAAAGTTTGATAATTAAATTAATTTTGGTTAAATTACCCTTTCTCTACTCATCAGATTTTGGCCTCTGATTGGGGGTAATAGAAAGAGGGCTCTGAAAATAAGCAATTAAGGGGGATAACCTGAGGCTGATGACCGATAGAACTAGTAGGCAAGTCCACGAGAATATAAATGTAAAGGTGATTGAAATTCCAAAGTTAGAATTGTCTGAGGCATCAAATCTTTCTTCTGTGTTTAGACTAATGAATGGCAGACGTCCTTACTGCAGAATAATAGTCAATACTCAAGGGGAAAAATTGGTAACAGGAACTATCAAATGCAGTGTTCATGAAGCATAAAGGACAGAGAAAGCATGCAGCCACATAATCCAGAAGGTTTTCTTGCCAAAGTACTTCCTTGTCATGATCACGAATTTATAAATGAGAATCATGCAACTGCCATTTTGATGTTAATTGGGACTGTTATGCTGAAGTCCGATATATTCTGTCTAGTGTGTCTTGGTGGCATGCCGGAAGTTCAGTTACTCTCCTGATGCAATTGGACTGCAAAATTGCATAAAGATTATAACTTCTTTAAAGGTCAAAACTATCGGTATCTTCGTATCAGCCACAATGGATTTGCAAAATTGTTAGATTAAATATCACCACGGTCAATTGGATTGAAGTTCTATGACAATACTTTAGACCACGGAGTCAAGCTGATCAACTAGATTCAAGCCTGAGATAGCAAAATTGAATGATTGCAGAGAACACAAAAACAGGGTTTGATGATGATCAAAACAATCATCAGCCTTCAGAGAGATGCGTTCTAATCCTAGGCTATCATATACGCACACTGAGAGAGTCTGAAATTGGCAGAATTTACCATCTCGGCAAACACAAACTTCCTGTTGGGATCTCTCCCCAATGCTTCAATAACCGAGTCAAGCACATTCTCGACGCAAGCGCTCTGCAAAACCAAAAACACACATAAAAACATTTTCCCATTCGCCTAAACCCTGAATTATCTGTCGACTGAAAGATATAGCCAAACTACACTTTGCTCTTTCATCTGGAAAAGTGGAGGACCTGGATGGAGTTATTCGAGCCGACAAAGTACTGATCAATCGTCTTCAACCATCCAACGTCGTCGTGCGAATGTGGGACTAAATGCACGTTCAACTTGCCTTCCACAACCCCAGCGCCAGTCTTGTACTTCACGTAAGCTCCATCCACTCCTCCATACAAACCCGATGTCTCCAAAATCACAACTACAAAACAACAAGCCATGAGAGGACCCATTTCAGCAACAGCAATGACGCTCACAATCTCTCTCTCTCTCTCTCTCTCTCTCTCTCTCTCTCTCTCTCTCTCTCTCTCTCTCTCTCTCTGTGTTCATTGTACTAGCGACCGTTAAATTTATAAGATTGATGAATGTTGACATCACCACAGAATTGACCAGCGAGTGATGACAGGTGGAGCTCGACTGGTCATAATGGATTTTATGCCCGGCCTGCAATTGGCGGGGTACCGGCTACGTTGTTGACTCTTGACTCTGACTTTGGCAAAACGGTATTCAATCAAAGGCCTACCCTTCTTGCTTCACTCTCTCTTTCTGTAGTTAAAGGTGCAAAGTTACGTTCTTTGTTTAGGCGTTCTCATTCAATGACTGGGCACATAGTGTACTTAAAATCCAGTGAGGCCAAATGCGAGCATGCCAACTGCGGGAAGTACTTTTTGCGGTGGACATACTTGTTTATGCCAAAAAGAAACTCAAATCTTTTTCGATAAAATGATAGTGCCCGATTATAAAAGTCAAGACTTCCTCTTTACAGACCTCGGCAATCTCTGACTATGTCTTCAGCATGAACATTATAATCGCGGGGTATGTATAAATGTTTGCATGAGATATTGTCCGGCAGGACTGAATACGTGCTCATCGAACTTCATCTCTCTTCTCATGCAAGTCGGTCTGTTGGTTCCTTCATGTCAAAAGAGATCATACTTTCTTTAATGGCTCCTCCGTCCCTTGTGGGCGAGAATAACCTGTGTTGAATCCTCAAGGAATATGATTGGTTCGGAGCGACCTACGCCCCGGATTGTCCTTCACTGCTCGGTAACTTCCACCGGACGTCCGTAGACTCCAGTTCAACATTCATCGGAAGTTCATCTCATTTCAGGCCATGCCCCGGAACCACCCTATCGTCATTCATACGACGGTCCTCGACAGGGACATGAAGGGAGCAACAACCTTAGATCGATTAAAAGTGGGGCCAAACTGAGTCACGATCTCCACGGCGACAGATGAAATGCGACGAATCGAATCTTGTCAAAAGGGAAGGGACAAAACCCACCCCATTGGTGGGCGCGTTGGTTTGTGCTCTATCCCTCTCTTGGAAGGGAGCGAGTTCGAGTCACCACGTCAACTCGTGCGACTTAAGTGCGGCGTCGTGAGTGGTGGATCCCTGCGCTAGCGTAACTCTAGGTTTACGTTGCCGGCTGACGGCTGTAAGGCGGTTTCTGGGTATCAAAAAAAAAATAAAGAGAACCATATAAGACTTAAAAAAACAATGAGTACTTCCATAGAAACGAAGCTGTGGAACCCTATCCAGAGCCAAGAGACCAGACGAAGCTGGCCGGCCCAGATATAGAGCAAGACAAGGAGAAGTTTCCAGACCGGGCAAGGATAATGATTGATTCACCCGGACGTGACGAGGCGAAGAACAGCAAGAAATCAGCACCGGCGGATGGAAGGGTTGGTGGAAAATGCCGAATCTAGACAAAGCAAACCGGACACAGCCATGCCGTCGTATTCACCGTCACAGTCGGGCTAAAATTGATTTGCAAAAGTAGTACTTCAGTAACGTAATACGCAGTAGAATTCAATTCGGCGTCTAAGTGTTTGTCAGAGTGCTAATTTTCGCTAATCATCCGTCGTATCTTTCCAGGTATGTCAAATTTATACGCCTATCTCCGTATCCCGAATTTTGTTATTAAAAAGAGCTAGTACGCATGCTTACAGGTGTGATCATTGTCCAATCTTGTCCATAAAGACAATTCGATCTCCTCTGGGCAGGGTGAGCTTGGGCAGAGCTCGTGTCCACCCGTCAATAATCCCCATCTGCTCCTGAGACAATACCACAGTTAATCCCCCCAAAGGTAAACTTGAAGCTACCCAGACTTTGGGATCCAGCTCTCTCATCCCCATGATGGCAATTGATTTCAGAACATCAAGAAGTCTTAACGGCCGCTGTCCTCGTACCCTTTCGGGTAGTCAGGGTGAAGCTCTCCCCCCGTCATGTACGGTAGTTGATCTAGAGCATTAAGGAAAAAAATCTCCGGACCAGCACGACAGGACCTTCTCGTCTTGTTAACATTTCGGCTTCCTTTGTATTTATTGCTTGTTCTGGTGCTGGAGACCACTGCAGAAACTAACGAGGCGCGACAGGATGCAGCTTCATAGCGCAGTAGGCACCAAAAGATTTAGCACATCGGCACCGAAAAACAAGTATTCGGTAACTTGATGGAAACCCAAATCTAGCCAAACTACTGAAGAACAAACATTCGGATGTCCCCAACGAATTTCCAGCTCCTCTGCCAAATCTCGAAACTCGATCACGCTACCAGCGCAAGTTTGGCAGCAGCTAAATCTTTTAAGTCATATGCCGCTCTCGTGAAAACTCATCGATCCACGCTTTTCCAAAGGAATGTGGACCAAGGGAGAGGATTATAGAGGATCAACATGAGATGATCTCACGGCCAATCTACTCAGCTTACAACACAGTACAGAGCTTGAAGAATTTCAAATTAATGGAATATCACTTGGACAAAGCATGATCATTTAAAATATTGAGAACCAAATTCTGTAATGAACTGCTTTTATGAAAGAGATTAAAAAAAGGGGTTGAAATAGCACAACATAAAAGTTCCAGAAAGCTTTAAACCCCTTGCAAACTACAGAGAGCCAAGCTCAATGTTCCAATAACCCCATCAAAGTTGTCAGCTCGACTTTGTAACTACTTTTTGGCTCGCTCTTTGCTCTCTTGGATTCTTGCCATGTGAACATGCGCTTCTATGGCTCCAGCTGAACCATCGCTAACCTACCAAACACCCGCAGCAATGAGATTTTCATTACAACAAATCATCCCATTGGTAAATTCACATTTCACAGATGATCGCATGTTGCTATAACTATTTCACAAGAATAATAACCTGACCGAAAAACAATAACTACAGAAATCACTGCTTCTCCTCTTCATTTGGCCCCTTGTCTTCATCCTTTTTCTGCAGTAGAGAGAATTTGGCAGTTAGTCGAAGGGGCTCATAGCACATAGGCTATAACATGCACTGCTTGCATAAACTGAAGCTCTAACATAGTAACCAAAGTGCAAGGAAAAAAAAACATAGCAAACCTGTACAGCACTCATGCAGTAAAATCCGTAAGTAAACATGCAGAAAATAATGCGCCTAACTTAATCAAATTGAAACCAATTTAAAACCCTCAATTGCACACAAAACCCAAGCACGAAGCATCAGGCTGATGGATAACTATGATGCCCTTATATGAGATACACAAGCAACAAAAGATCACATTTCTACCAGGGGTCCAATTACTATAAGTGGGCAGCTAAGGCTTAGGCATAGCAGACAAAATCGCACCTGAGACTGGTTTTGCATGGAAGCAAGCAAATCCTTGACAGAAGGATCGTTTGGATCCACTCCAGGAAGCTGCAGAAGCAACAATCCACATCATACGGAAGCTACGCAACTGATTCTTTTCCATGTTAAAACTAAGAGTTCAAGGGTTCAAGTGGAAGTGCATCAGATGTACCGATGCAATTATGGACGACACAAAGGACTGGTCCGCCAACAACTTGCTCATATCTGTCTGGCCTGATGAATCTTTGTCACTTTCCTGGACCGACAATTGCAGAGCTGCAAGTACCACACAGAAATGTATTAAGCCACCAGCTAGCAAAGAAAAAAATTGTCCTCAATACGCTTCCAACAATAATTGCAACAAAAGTTAGAGATAGCATGCCCATCCACATCTGTCCACAATAGATGCAGCCAGGAAGGAAATCAATTCTACAGGAATTCATAGAAGGCATTACTAGTGTTGTGAAAGATGTCAACATGCAGTGCAGTCTCTCTTGCCTGTACGATACCGCAAGACCATGTGAGTTTCCAAGATATTTCTTATATACAGTAGCACGAGCAGACAGGTGAATAACATTCACTCATTTGTCAGGGGTGGAGACTAGACTTGAAACCAACACACAAGATCTAACCTAGAGCCAAATCCGGATCATCTGAAGCTGCCTCTGACATGTCAGTGTCTCGCATATCTTGGCCAGAGGTGGTATCATCCATCGACATAGCAAGGGCCTGCTGTAGCAAAGCATTCTCGTCATCCTGCCACTTGAACAAATATTAGTCCAAGTCCAACCAGTACATGCACTGTGGGGGCCAAAAAAAAAAATCTATAAATAAAATTCAATATTTCCACCAAAAGAGAAGTAGCTGCTGGAAAAATAAAGTTAAGTGCATTCCCAGACTACAAAAAAAAAGTGTTTTTGCAAATTGCAACCTCACATAATTATAATAAGTTTTCAGTAAATTGCGATCCTAAAAAAAAGTAAGGTAGCACAGGTCAATCATGTGCCATAGAGGAGGGGGTAATCCTAAAAAAAAGTAAGGTAGCACAGGTCAATCGTGCGACCATAGAGGAGGGGGTAATTAGTTTCACTGTCATGAAGTAGACATTGGTGACTTTGTGAGAATTCGCAAATAGGCACAGCCCTAATCGGGCATCAGAACAAAATTCAGCAAACTTTTCATAAGTAGACATTTAAATTATCAGAGCCTTCAGTCTGCTTAATTTGACAAACAACACAGAAGAACTAGACAATCTGAAAACCTATGGGAATAACACCATATAATCAATATTTCCCTCAGCGTCCCAAAATTTGCTTCAACCTTGAAAAACCAATGAACGTGCTATAATTTTGACAAGAGACAATAAATGTAGACATTCAGTAATAACAAAGCAAACGCCCCGTGATGTATGCAGACAATTGTGATTAGCTTAAAACTCAAATAAAGTCAAGGATGTTAGCCAGATGGGAAAATAGAAGCACCCTGACAATGAAGTCATCATCTAGATATCAATCCCCTACAGAGACTCTTCTTTCATATGCTTGCATAAAGTAAAAACAAGAATATACATATCCTGGCGCATCTCTCTCTCTCTCTCTCTCTCTCTCTCTCCCACACACATAAAATTCCAACCAACAGATGCATTTCATTTGCACGTGAATCAGGCATTTTCTTCAAAATTAACAACTTGGGGTCTTTAACTGACTGAGAAATGGGCTCGATAACAACAGGCAACTTGAAAGGCTTAACAATGGATACTGACCATTAAATCATCTTTTTTATTATCCGCTTCAGAAGCTGAACCACTGGCACCTTCAGACATGGTTGCATCTTGTGATGATGGCTGTTGCTCTCCTCCTTTCTCCTGCTTAGCAGCTTCCTCAGCAGCCTTCTTAGCTGCTGCTTCTTGTCTTGCTCTTTCCTCTTCCATGGAAACTCTAAGAGCAAGGGCTAGCTCAGGATCCAGATTGGGATCAACACCAAGATCAAAACCAGAGACGCCACCAGCAGCGGCTGCTGCAGCTGCTGCCGCAAAGCCACTTCCACCTTCCCCATCCCCAGTGAAGATAGGGGTGCTACAAAACAATCAAATACATTAGGAAAATCGCAACATGTTCTAGCATTGACAGCAAATTTAAAGGATGAAATCAAAATGGCATACCTTATCAGAACATCAGAAAGAGCATTTGGACCAGGTGGAACATGAACAATGTGACTGGTATCGTTATTATTCACAGCAGCAAGCAGAGCTTCCAGTTTCTCAGGTTTCCCTTCATCTTCTTCCCCAAAGTCAACAATATCAAGTGCTACACTGTTCTTCTTTAACTTCCTTCCAATCATCTCCAGTAACTTCTTGTCGTGTTTGATGGGACTGAAAGCACCATATGTCAATATGCAATTGAAGAAGCAAAACATGATACATTGATGAATGGAAAAGACGGGGGAATAAAGAGGCAGCACCTTCCAGCAAAGACTATAATTCTTTGTTGCTGCTTTTTATTTTGGCGATGCTTTAGTGCCAATTGAGCCACCTGGATTCCCGCAGCCAGATTCATCTCACCGCCAATTTCCAGGCCTAAATTCTCCACATAAATAAGACATAAAAAATGTTGTAACATAATTCATGCTACTCTAAAAGAATTTCTCAGGGGGATGACCTAACCTCACTCCCCACTCCCACTCCCCCTTCCCCTCCCTCTCCCCAAAAAACCAACGACCCCAACAAGAAATAAAGAAGGCCAACACCCACACCACAACAAATAATCCTATCAAAGGTCCCAAAAACAGGAGGTACTCTCCGACCCGTTTAATTAGACAAAATTATCTACTGAAAATATCCAAATCATTGGAAAATAAAATTACTCAATCTACCTGTCGACACGGAGACCTTCATGCAAAGCCATAGCAATTTCACGAACACAGTTGTAAAAGCAGACAATTTATTGAAGACCAGATGTATTTTAGTACATAACCCTCCTCTACCACAGGCCCAAACTAAACAGAACATTGAAGATGCAAATGGAGACGTACCGTGCATACAAGCCAATATCTTGCCAAGGTCACTAGTCGGAGTAACCAAAACTCGAACTCCTTTCCCTGCCATAGTTAGAACTCCAACAGTGTTCTCCGGATTCGACTGCACACAACACCAGGACAGAGTCTCAAAACTTTTGTCCGTCTCATAACAACACCTAGCAAACCAAAATAAGCCGACCACAGATCTCTCGAAGGATAATCAGACACAGAGACAAAAGAAACACTACAGTGCACATCCCTCGTAAAAATCCACAAGCGGAAAAGGATTCGCGTTTTTCCCTAATCAAAACTTCCATGCCGTAACACATCGAAATATGAAGCCAAACGAAGAAGGCCGCATCGCAACGAACAAGGCCACAACAATGCACCTGTGTTTTGGCGCCGCAAATAAGGTTAACAGCGTCTGCTTGAGCTTGAAACCTGTTGGGCGAGTAATCGCCGTTGCGCATCCACTCGGAGTTGTCGATGCATATCATCGTCGCCTGAGAGCAACAACAAAGGAAAAGAAAGAAAAATCTAATCAGCCACGCAACACGTGCAAGGACATCGAAACCCTAATGCGCGACGCGAATATGGATGTATCGGAATCGTAAGCATCGGAATTGGGAGGAGAAGGGGATGCGACGCTGACCTCGAGCACCATGGTTGAGGATTTTGAGCTCGGAAAGCGAAGATCGGAACTTGAATTTGCAGAGACGACGCAAGATGAATCAAGAAGGCTTCGGGTGGGCGGGTTTACTTGCTTAAGAGGTCAGCAGGAGCTGTGATCCTGCACGGTCGCGATCAGCGTTAAATAGATGCTGCTCCTTGGCGTATCTTCAATCAGAAGTTGCCACGTTTTGGTGCGGAAAATCGCCCTCGACCCCTGAACTTCATCGTATTTCGTCAACAACCCCAGAACTTTTCGAAGTTTTGCGACTTTCACCTGAATTTTATCATTTCTTGCAACGTTCGATGCGTCGTAAATTAGACGGGCCCCGTTTGGTTTTTCACTCACTCTTTGTTTCAAAAGGAATTTTTCAGTTCACTGAAATTCAAACATAAAATTGGTTTCTGTGTCATTTTCTTTATGATTTTTAGAGCACGATCGAAGTAAATGTATAATAAATTTTAAAGTGAAAACAACATAAATAATCTTTGAACTCTATGTACAACATGATCATTGAACTCAATATGGTATCAAAACCTTAGCCCAATTCACAATACGATTCCTAAACTTTTAAATTATTTAATGCTCCAATTATATGGTTTATATTGATAATATTCTATCTTATAACATGGATTGAAGCATTCTATATTAATACATGTTCAATTTATTATCATTGAAATTGATATTTCTATATACTTTAATATCTAAATTGAACTTGTACAAGAAGTTCATGAACTCATTAAAAATTCAGAAACTACACTTCATGTCAACATAAAAGTACATTGATCATATCTAACAGATTAAAAGTTCAAATGTCGCAATGTTCTTTAAGTCAAAGTTCATGAATTTTTTGTTTTATCTCCCTTCTTTGAAACGTAATATTCAAGAGAATTCGATGAGAATATTTCTTCCAACCAATTTTTCCTTTTCCTATTTTTAGGCAAAGTTCATGTTATAATAATTTAAATCCTCACGTATTATAACATTTCACGAAATATGGATACGAAAAGGGTCTCTGTTTCGATACTGGGCCTCATGCATTACGTCTGATGAAGTAAACTTCTTTCCACATTAGCTAATGAATGCTGCAAGCTTGGCTGCATTTCACCTCGAGCAAAACCATCTGGAGCGGTCCGAATAATGCAGCTACAGATTATACATGGTATGATCCTCGCGCTATCTCGTGAGGATCGGCGATCTCGCGCGGAAGAGACGCTCGCCGCGCGTGTCCGAGCATGGTGAGCACATGGTGAATATGACAATGTCCTCCAGTGTTTTCCTCATGGCAATCTTTCCTCCCCTGGAGATTCACCGTTAACAATGACCATCAGATCTCCGGGATGGCAGAACGGTGGGTGACCCGTCTTCTTCCTTATTGTATGCAGGGAGATCACAGTCCTCGTCGCTGCTATAGATGTCGAAAATAGGACCTGAACGAAGGCGACCTCGGGTGCCGTCATTCTCAAGGCACGGTTGGAAACTCTGTTCCTCCGACTCATCATGATGTGAAAACAACGTGTCTTGTGCATCCAGAGAGATTCCCTTGATGCCGATCTGGTGGTGGCCTAGGCCATCGAATCGGCCCACGTCGTCCTCCAGGGAATCAAGGGATGTGACTGACGTCGTGCTATGGAGCGTAGTGGATGAGCTTTGCTTGGCCTTGGCCCTCCTCTGCCATCCGTGCAGCGATGTCCTCACGCTCTCGGAGATCACTGACTTCTTATATTTTGAACCCATCTGCACCACAGGACCTTGAATTTCAGAGATGTCAAGCAAATAGGTTCGGACTGATCACAGTTCACAGAGAGAGAGAGAGAGAGAGAGAGAGAGAGAGAGAGAGAGAGAGAGAGAGAGAGAGACCTGTGCAACAATGACATACAGAGGGAAAGTAATGAAGCTACACCAGAACTGAGAGATAACCCTGCATATATCCGCAAAAAGTTTGTGTGAGCTAACATCCTAGGATAGATCATACGAGGAAGCAGGCGGGGAACGAAGGAAGACCCACCCAAATGTTAATCGGATCACCAGCAAGCTGCGGTTATTCATGAAACAAGTAGTGTCCCTTATCTCCCACTGCAAGTATTGATCGTGTCATTTTGTACCATCAATCGAATCAGAAAATTAGGAACCCTACATGAACATGATGAATATTTTGTTCTGGTGCAAAATCAAAAACTTGTTGGAATCAAGCTCCAAGATGACAAGGTCATGTCTATTTGATTTCCAAAATCACATGTTTTAGTGACAAATGCTAAATATATTTGCGGCAAGGAAACAGCAAACTCAGGAACTGCACGGATGCCCTTCAGGGGATGATAGCAGCAATCCAACAATGATTCAGCCGATACCATTATAGTAATTGATCTAAACGAGGCATAGTTGAGGTAAGTAGTATCAATGATGAAGATGCTGTATCTCACAGTTCAGACCAAATAAATTAAGCCTAGTTCAGATTTCAGAACTAAGGTTATTCAGGGGAAATTACTATGCGATTGGAAAAGTCCCCTTAATTACACAAAAGGTTTCATCGGTGGCACATAGAGAGATAAGTTGAACTTCACTTCATGCCATTGCACTTTGCTAGTTTAGATTCTCATGTCAGAAAAGGAAAGTTCACCTCAGATGCAACACAACAATGACACCTCTAGGAACTATGGCCAGGGTCAGTTCCTTACCAGGGACCAGACAAAAGTTGTCATCTCAAACGCATTCTGCAATAGAAATAAGGGTTCTTGAATGGATAAGCCATTAGGTGTGTAATATAACCATAACAATTGATAGATGATTTCCCTGATTGATCACCTGAAAAGATATGAACTGTATCAACCATAAAAGAAGCCGCGGCTTCCCGAACCAGAATAGCTCGTCCCTCAGTTTAAATTGGCGATTTTCCATTGGAGGACATGAATCCATGATTTCAACAGCCAACTTCACAACAACATGGTGAAGCTTGGTACCAATCAGCAGGATCAACTTTTGAGAGAGAGAGAGAGAGAAGGAAAGCAAAGTTAGTCGTGATATCTGAATTATAAAATGGGAAAAAAAAAAGGAACATATAAACCAATACATGATAGATTACGTCTTACAATTGATGGGAGGAAGGAAAGCCAAAAATAGATGTTGCTTCCTAATAAAAAAAAATAGGAAAAGAAAAACATAAGAGTGGTCCCTTAAGATAAATCCACCACCAAATGACACATTGAAGGATCAGAATCGAACGAATAGTGCAAAATCTTTAACACATTAGTAGCAGTCATGTTTCTACTTTGAAAGTTTAGCCATTTGTCTAGCTCCAACCCTCCATCAGTAACTCAGCACTTCAGTAAAATGAACCAGCGAACGCCTTGCAAATCTTTTTAATTAAACATCTAACAGCAGTTCCAGATAACTTCTGGAAATCCGCTCCATCTTAAATTTGAAACAAGGTAATGTTATATGGATACAATCTTGGTATAAATAGACATAAGTGCATCTCAGTGGACATTCATATCGTTCCATTTGATGCAGACATAACAATGCCTTAATAATGTCTCTGAAAAAGCAACATGCTAGCTAATGCCAGCAAAATAAAAATGCAACAGATGCAGTAAAATGTGTTAAATTGCCAAAACAAAATGTAGCCTTCAATTTTACCCTCCAGATCTAGAGAGAATTACCATGGAAGTCCAGGAATATGCAGAAAATGGCATATATCCAGAGAGGCACGCTGCAAAAGAAGTGCAAAACAAATGGCTGCATGAATAGCAGACAAAGACACAGAAACTTGGGACAAGTTCTGCGACCACAAGGGCAATAGCCTTATAGAACAAAAAAATATGCTGTGAATGGGGCATTTGGTATAAAATATTTGTGAATGGGATATTTGGTATCCATTTGAGTTTTTTCGTTCATCACTATGCCAGAAACAAATTACGAAAACATCATCCAACTTCAAACATTTAGGCCAGATTCCAGGGTAAATAGCCTAAATTTTCTGGCCAGATTCCAGGGCAAATAGCCTAAATTTTCTAGTAAATCCATCATAGCAACTTCTGTGTCAAGACTGATCAGATGCTTCATCAGGTCAAATGTTGCAGATAAGTATGTTCTACACACATCTTATACTTCGGAAAGCTAAATCTTCAAGCTTGTGCACTGACACAGATAATACATTGGCTTGACATGGTTTTGATGTACAGTCCCAATCTACAATTGCCCTGTCCTGAGTCTATGTCTGCAGAGGGAGCGGCTTCTGCACCTGTTATAACATCTTACATACTACGGAATAGACTCGGTAGGAGTTAATGCTTCAACTGCAAAATTCAAGCTGGGCAAGGAGATATTACCTAATCCCAACAATATCTCGAAATTCTTCCTCCATGCTACGGAGCATATAATTATGGAAGTTATATGATAGAGGGAGTTCGTGAGTCTGCAGTTCACAAAACATGAAAAATGGAAGAGGATTCATGAATTTATCATAATAAAATAAAGAAGCTTTGTATTCTATTTAGAGGTATCACCATTAAGTGGTCAGAAACAGTGATTTCTTGATTCAAAGCACTACATTTTCAGAAGCAGTCTCAATATTTGCCACCCAAACACAAAAACTTCCACCATTTTCATGGTTATATGTTGCTTGATTGGGGACTCTGTAACTTTTCTCCCCATATATTGGCATATGTAAGACAACTGTATAAGAAGCAAATGAAGTACAGGAGCTGCATGTGGTAATCTAATGTCCATTTAAAGATAAATTACAATGTACAAATCCTTCAAGAGAAAATCACCGTGATGAAGCCCACGCGCAATGCCATGTAGTCCGGCCGGTTTATTGAACTCCAGAATTGACGACTAAAGCAAAGCTGACAACAGTGGAATTCCATATCAGAGTTCGTTAAAGTATTATATTTTAGAAGCCTCGAATAAAATTACGAATATGTGGGATCACTCCCAGTCCCTTCAGAAGCATAAGCTGGTATAAGCAGAAATGCAAGAGAAGTTTGATTAGGATGTTGGTTTAAGTGACTTCAAACATACAAGTTTGCTAGAATTTCTTGCAAATAAAAAGTTTCAATTCAACTATCCGGAAGTACGGGAAGTACAAGAGATGTATCTGCCATGTAATATGCTAATCAACATTGAGCTAAGTCAGATGACTATAAGCGGAAATGCAAGGAATAGAATAATCTGACAGTACCAGCCAGACCAGAAGCTTGTGTTGGCTCCATGGATGTGATGTGTGGTGAATAATGAAAGTAGATAGCCGCATCAATCTGATATCTTTGGGAGCTTCTCCTGGTAAATTTAGTTGAGTTACGAGAAAAAAGTCAAGAAAATGTAAAAAGGTCAAACTATGAAGCATAATGGGCTAACAGTTAACTGTTCTACCAAATAAAGATAAGTAAAAGCACAAGATAAAAAAATTTCATCTTAGCTGTCCAGAACAAGCTGAATGACTAAAATACTTATTCAAAAGGTTCTCACAAATACAAAAATCTGCTTTAGTGATGGCACACGTGAAAGATATATGGGGACCTTGTAATTCCTGGATGGGCATTTCTATTGCTTGATTTTCCCATATCTTCCAGCTATATATCTGAGTGACAACACAAGGCGAGCACATTGAGCTCATTGGAAAAACGAAACTGTGTTGGTGATCTAGCATGATATACAACCTTAATCATAGCAAGCGCTATTGCTGCAAAGCTGTAAGAAACATGGACAGCTGCCAGGACAAACAAGAAACGGTGAAGCTGCTCAAGACTTTCATACGAAGCAAAAGATTCATGACCCTGAAAAATAGTCAGAAATGGGTTAAAAGAGTATGTAATATTAGATTGTATTCAGTCTTCAGTCCTTTCAAATGAGCAACAAGTATTTGTCAACAAAATGTTATACATCATTGCAGAAGAATATACTCATAACCGTTCAAGAAGCAAATAATAATATAAAGCATCTAAAAAATTGTCAGAATAAGATCATATTGCGTGGGAAATGATAAGTGGCCACACTTTGCATATCTCAGAGCCAACTAAATATAATACCTGAGGCAAAACTGTTCAAACCAATCAGAAGTAATGCCTAAGAGATGACCTTAAAAAACGATCCATTAGTGACTAGAAGGCAACTTCGGCCAATCTACCTGATCTTGAAGAACTCACGGTCTATCCAAGAAGCATAGACATTGTAATGGCTTACCGCTTACATGAGATGTGGCAGTGCGTAAATTACAATTCATATCAACATGGTGAGTGCTTGAAGAAGCATAGCTGCAGCTAAGCATCTAAAACCCTAACTTAACCCCCTATAGCTGAACACGTGGAGACCTTACCTCAGGACAGAAATCATGCTTCCTAGCAATGACCTGCTCCTTTGAGCTGTTCGGGTAAACTGCATTCGGAAAGAGAGTGTGGCCCCCGGTTCTAAAGTCACCTTCTCTTGCACATGGATAAAACCGGCTGCTTAAGGCCGAGGATTTGATGCAGATTTTTGCCACAAATCCTATCCAATGACCCATTAGCAGAGACAGGAGCCCGAAAAGCATAAGCTCTGCTCACAGATGATAGCAACAACAATTAAACCCAGAAACTTCACAACTTCCAGGTGAAAAACGAGAGAATGTGACTCTCCGAATGTTTCAATTTCTCACCTTCTTTAATCTTCTCCAGAGCAGCAAAGAGAGATTTCCTCTTAGTCCTGTCTAACCACTACAATGAGACACAACCCCAACGTCAACCCTTAATTCTCAAGAGCCTTTTCATCCATTTTCTTCTCTCTTTTGCTTTTTTCCACTCTTAAAGCAAATCATTATTGTAAAATTCGATCAAGCAAGAGGACTAACCTCGCGCCATGCTCACATTACATCAATAATAAATAAACGCAAAATGATCTCTTTTTCTGTGTGTATGTATGCGCGTGCAAATATTCTCTGTTCAGTATTAAAAGCGATGCTGTGACAACTGACAACACATTTTCATTCTCGGACCCTTTTCTTCTTCCGACTTTCCTTGAACATTTGAAGACCCAAAAGATAAACAGAGAAAGCTCAGAAAAGAAAAGTCCAGACCTTTCCAACCCTCTTCAAAGAGCCATGAAAGAAGAAACCCAGAGCAACCAAGACACTGACCACGGTCGCCACTAGATATGTTGGGGTCTCAGCCAGCGATCTCCCTTCTCCTTCCATATTTACACCAACCCAGAACTCACTCTTCCCTTTCTTTTAAATCTCCAAACACAAACCCAAACCCACTGACACAAGAAAGAGACACCAACTCTCTTTGACTCAGTCCCCAGCAAGAAACGTCATAACTCTTGAGAAGTCGCGTTAACAGTGGGTCGTTGGTGCGAGCAGACCACACGAGGGAGACCGTACAGTGAAAATAAAAACACATTTAAGAAGACGTGCATGGGGTGTTAGGGAGGGAGTGGGCAGGGTGGGTCCCCATTGGCGACCATCTCCACCGCCTGCAACTGC
The DNA here is from genome assembly GCA_030064385.1 of Melaleuca quinquenervia. Taxonomy (NCBI): domain Eukaryota; kingdom Viridiplantae; phylum Streptophyta; class Magnoliopsida; order Myrtales; family Myrtaceae; genus Melaleuca; species Melaleuca quinquenervia. The sequence goes on along the minus strand of CM057727.1, from coordinate 17,120,577 downwards.
GAGTTTAATCAATGTCTGTCGTTTGCAAAGCGACTCTGTTCCCTTGTCGTTCTTTTGCACCTCTCTCTCTCTCTCTCTCTCTCTCTCTCTCTCTCTCTCTCTCTCTCTCTGTGTAACAGTATAAACGATAAAGCTTTGTCCTTGGCCTTGGTTTCTGGCTGAGGGGGAGGGAATATCACTTCTGTTGATGATACTCTCCGAAAGAATACTGAGGAAAGAGATCAAATATTTTATGAGGATCGAGATTCTGTCAAGTTGGTGTAGGAACAGTTACATCAGTGCTCGCCATATGTAAGCACATGGCCCTTTTCTTTCGAGATGAGATCATGCTACAAATCTCGCGTTCCAACGTTGTGCCATCGTGCCAATGACTATTAACAATGAGTTAAAAAGAAAGGCTGATTCATATAATTTTGAACATGTGTGATGAGTCTGGACTTCTCCTGCTAAATTCTTATTATATTCGAATTATAGTCTTTTAATATTCCAAGAACTATTTTCATTATTCATAATAATAGGGATAAAGATCTAATTCGAAGGCGCCAGAAAATAAAGGAAAAACCGGAGTACGAGTTTTGCAGATTCATTGAACTAAAAGGAAGGACCCCGTAATGCAAATGAATTATTTGAATTGAAGAAGCATTTGAACCAATGAAGATTCTATCTTGATGATAAACTTAATTATGAACCAAACAGTTTAATAATCAATCGTTAGATATCTTGTATAAACATAAATATCAAATTTTCTTTTCGAAGCTCGTTTCAAACACGAGCCTAGTCTAGACACTTAAAAAGTAGGCCAAAATTGGAAAAATGGTCATTTCTAGTTTAGCCCGATTGTAGTTTAAAAACATTAAGGTTCAATGCGTTGCATCATGTGTCGATTCGAACTATGTTTCTTGGTCCATTGTTCAATCTAGCTCGACTCGACTGAGCATTCTTTAAACTAGTGCATGATCCAACGGTCAATTGAGGATAAAAATCGAGAGATCGGTATCATTAGCATCCTTTTTTTTCATAAGGAATGTGATCATAGCCAAACAAACGCATATGAATAAGATTCCCCGCTTTATCTCTTAGTAGCAAACGAGCTAAAGCCATATATCAAAGTATTATTACAAATTTGATCCCATGAACACAGATAGCACAGGACACCATAATCTGCTATTAGCGCTTGCTTAGTTTACTAATTAATTCAGCACTTAAAGTTTTCCTTCCTCTGTGATTTTCTCAGCCTTTGGGTCAAGGTGAAGTTTCGTCTCCTCCTCAGGTGGCTTCTTCACAGGCAATCCCTTGTCAACCCAATCCAGATGACCTCCTCCCATGTTCAACACATGCTTGTATCCCTGCCCAATTTCACTCATCATCGGTCAAGTTTTCTCTGATTAAGTGTAACACATTTATCATACGGCGCATAAGAAATTAGAGTCACGAGCTCAAATGACATGTCAAAAGGAACAAGCCAAAGGAAACTTACAGCTTTAAGCATGTCGGTTCCGGCAAGCAGCGATCGGGCTCCGCTTCCGCATCCCTGTCAGGTTGATTTAAACCCCCGTCACTAGACAAAGTAACATTCTAGAGTACACAGTATATGCAGAACTTGTTGTCATTTTGAAAGACCCAACGAAAATTGAGAACAGAAGAGGAGACTTTACCACCACGATGCGATCTTCCAGCCCATAGGCAGATGAGACTTGCTCCATAAACCGAGGATTCTTCACTCTACCTAACAAACCCGCACCAAAAACAAGAACAAGGAGAACAGCACGTAACTCCATTAAAGATTTTCAAGAGAGTTTCAACATCAGGCAGATATACAGAATGAAGACGTTATGTTCTCATTATCATGACAGTAGCATGAATATGGCTCAATACCTTCCGGTGTAAAAAAGAGGTAGGGAATGTTCAAGACGTCCTCTGCCTCGGGGTGACCCTTCTTGAACTCCTCCTCGGTCCTAAGAAATCGACACTCAGACAATGAATTTGTCCTTCCCAAGTTTGTCCGTGGCAAAGAAGAATCGCAGAAGAAAGTATAATTTTCTACTGATTTTCGAGCGGGAAGACTCTTATCTGACCTGACGTCTAGGAAACGGTGGCCTGAGATGACCAGATCCTTGGCTGCGAGAACGTCGACGGTCCCCACTTCTGGTCCAGAGCTACAAAGAAAAAGAAAAGACGACGAAAGCACGGAAGAAATTACACAGAAACAAAATGAGCAAGAACGACTCCAGTGAAGCTGTTCAGACAATTTCGGAATCCCACGAAGTTTATGAGTAAAACTGATAAGAAGATCAAGCCCCGCCCCATACCTTTCGAGCGAAGACATGAATACGATCGAGAAGCTCCGAGTCCTTCTTGCGTCGTCGGGCTTCAGAGGATAGTGAAGGTCGTCGGAGAGCTCAGCTGATCTGCTAGAGAGAGAAGTGTCACGTCCAATATCCTACCTCAGCCTTACTCACACTGATAAGGAGAAATCTCCGAGATGATACAAATGAGGGAAAGACACGTATAAATACAAGTGTTCCTTCGATTACAACCGTAGATCTCCCTTTAATCTAATGGTAGAGGTTCTATCTCCCATCTACCAACTATACCCATTAATAAGGCGAAATTCCAAAACGAGAGATGTTTTCTCAAATAAGAATCCTGACTCAGCGATCCTGCTGCTCCAATGCAATGACGCAGCTGCTGACGAGAGGAGAATAGACGGAGAACAAACGGAGCGACATGAGGTTGGGCTTTTAAATTTTCCCGACAAGGTGGGACCAACTTGTCATGTGGCGACCAGTGAGTGGACAAACTTATTGCTAATGTGTCCCACCTAATATTTTCTCCTAATTCTCTCAAAATGGGTCACCTGCCTAATAAGCAGGTGACTTAAAATGGATGAGTCAGTCGTCCAATCTAAATCGAACAGCAAGCTTTTTTTCAGAAAAATAAAAAGTAAAAAACATCTCCCTATTTAATGGGCTGATGCCTTGAAGCTTGCTGCCCTTGTAATGGGCCTCCAAAAGCAAAATAAATAAATAATAAATAAAGTTAGACCCAATCAACTCTATTACAATGCATCGGGAATATAAAAGACCAAAATACTCTAGAAAACAGGAGAATAGACAAGAGGAGAAAAAAGAAAAAGATATGAAGAAAGTATTGTACCGGACCCTATCAAGCCTATTCAATTCCAAGTTACAATGCCTGATAAGTATTCGCATCGCTCATTTGCCTAATCAAAGTAACTTATGAGAATATGATTTGAAATTAGAGTTACATTAAGTTTGAACTACGAAGTCTGATTTTAGGAGCTATTTGGCTAAGAAATTTTGGCATTATGATATTATAGGGCTTCTTGAAACCTTAGAATTTTACGAAATTCAATTTGAGTTTACGATTTGACTGAAACAAAATTTAAAAGCTTCTCGCGAACAATAAATAGTATGCGCACAGTAGTTTGTGGGTCATTTATGTCGGGTTTCCGGCCGGAGTTTGGGTTGGCTAAGTTGGAATTGTTATCGTACGTCGAAAGAAGTCTCTTTTATTTATAAGATCATCAGAAATGAAACTCGTCGAAAGTTATGCCTTAGAAGTGTTCATGATATATTGAATTCGAGATGCCTCATGTAACGGCATCCCTTAGAATGGAGATGCCCATATCTCATGAGTTGAGATGCTTAGGAGTTTTCGAGATCAAATGAAATAAATAACAAATATGATACATGCATTTTAGTGCATATAAACACATACTTTCACACGTGTCCATCAATGAATAAATTTGTGGTAGCCATTCATCATAATATGTTATGTCATCCACTTGCATTTGAGTGAATAATAATCTTATGCAATCTTATTGATTGGTTCGATTTGCATATCGTGATGGGAAAAATATTGCAATTACTTATGCATTTGGTATACGTGATTGTTTTCTACTTGTTTTAAGCTCATGTTGTTCTTGATATTAAGTTTAGCTGTAAGGAGATCTCTTACTTAAGACTTAGAGATTTCTCATACTTTCAAACATGCAAGATGAATCCCACAACGCCACCGCTTTTTGGAACTCGATGCACTTTGATTTTGAATATCAAGATGTGCTTGTACCAAAATTATCGATAGTATATACCAAGTGTAATTCTATAGAGAGATTGGTGCCATTTTCATCGTTTCTTTCTTTAGTTTTCTCAAGAAACATGGTAGTAGCTCAAACGAAATCACACGAACAAAGTCCACTAGATAACTAAGATCTGGCTTTGTCTCTTATTAGCAATCGATTTAGAGCCAGAAATCCAAAACATGATTACAAATTTGTTCATATGAATACAGATAGTACAGTACGCCAAATCTGATATTAGCGCTTGCTTAGTTAGCTAACTAATCAATTAAGCACCTCAAGTTTATCCTCCTTTGCGACTTTCTCGGCCTTTGAGTCAAGGTGAAGTTTCATCTCCTCCTCAAGTGGCTTCTTCACAGGCAATCCCTTGTCAACCCAATCCAGATGACCTCCTCCCATGTTCCACACATGCTTGTATCCCTGCCCAATTTCACTCATGATCGGTCAAGTTTTCTCTGATTAAGTATAGCACATGCATCATACGACATAGAAGAGATTAGAGAGAGTTAGGCAAATGTTCGATTTCGCTTAGATGGATGAAGAAGACATCATGTTTATCAAAATACCTAAAAGTTTCTGTTAGTGACCCATATTCACTTATTGTCAGTCGAGTTTCCTCCGATTAACTATACTTTCATTTATCATACAACATGGAAGAAATTAGAGAGAGGAGATTCGGCACACACGATCTCGCTCAGATGGATGGATGAAGAAATCGTGTTTTTTAGAATACCATCATATGCCCCAGTAGTTCTTGCATCAGATCAAATGAAAAATCCAAAGGGAACTTACGGCTTTAAGCATGTCGACGCCGGCCGACAGCGATCGGGCTCCGCTCCGGCATCCCTGTCGGGTCAATCAAAGTCCCCATCACTTGACAAGCAACATTCTACATATATCCAGAACTTCTTGACATTTTGAAAGACCCAACAAAAGTTGTAAACAGAAAAGGGTACTTTACCACCACAATGCGATCTTCGAACCCATAGGCAGATGAAACTTGCTCCATGAACCGAGCATTGTTCACTCTACCTAAAAGCCCCACCGAAAGGAAGAAGAAGAAGAACCCCATTAAAGATTTTCGAGAGGGTTTCAGCATCAGGCAGACTATCAGAATGAAGACAACATGTTCTCATGTCCATGACGACGGCATGAATATGACTCATCACCTTCCGGGGTAACAAAGAGGTAGGGGATGTTCAAAACGTCCTCCGCCTCGGGGTGGCCCTGCTTGAACTCCTCTTCGGTCCTAAGAAATCGACACGCAGACGATGAATTTGTTCATCCCAAATCTGTCCGTGGACACGAAGAATCGCGGGAGAAAGAAGGAATTGGCTACTAATTCTCGAGTAGAACGGCTCTTATCTGACCTCACGTCTAGGAAGCGATGGCCGGAGCTGACCAGATCCAGGGCAGCGAGCACGTCGATTGTGACCACTTCCGGTCCAGAGCTACAAAGCAAAGACGATGAAAACCAGGAACGAATTACGAAGGAAGAAGACGAACGAGGACAGCTCCAGCGAAGTTAACCGGGCTATCTCGGAGTTCCACGGAGTTGAAGAGGAGAACTAATCAGAAGATCGAACCCTGCCTCGTACCTTTCTAGAGAAGCCATCGATGATACGACCGCGAAGCTCCGAGTACTTTCGGGTCTGGGTCGCCGGGCCTCGCCGTCGGTGAGCGGAGAGAGACGATCGCCGGAGCACAGCCAATCTGCAGAGCAAGATCACGGACGCTCTCTCACTGCTCTGCTAGTGGGGCGAGAGTGAGAAGAGAGAGAGAGAGAGAGAGAGAGAGAGATAAGGGTCGGGCATCAAGGGGCGTGTGTTTCCGGCTGACGATGAAGCAATAGCGTCGCGCCACGTGGGGCCAGAGCAGAAGGCTTCGACGTAACGTCCCAACTAACTAAACGACAGTGTCTTGTCGGACCCGGGTTGTCCGGACCGGACCCAAGTGCAGAGTCGCCGTGGAGTCCTCGATCAGATCAACTCATGGGCCTACGATTGACGTCCCTGTCTCGGACCACCTAAACTTCCTCTGACTAATTTACCCTTCCCCGGGAGCCGCCTAAACTCGGCCTTTCTCTCATCTACTCGGAAATGGATAGTCTGCCCTGGAAGCTTTCCAGGGCAGACTGATTTGCTCCCTGCAGCCGTCTGATCAATGATCGGACGACTGCTTATTTTTACAAAAAAAAAAAAGTAAAAAAAGGGGTGGACCCCCTCTTAAAGTGGGGCCCACCCCTTCCCTCTCACAAACTCGCATAGCAGATCTGCTCTGCGGGTAGAGGATCCAAATCCCATATGCTCTACCGTTTTATGTCTAAACTTCCTTGACCTATTTATGTCTCGAAAACTTTCGCTTGTAACGCGAAAAAAGCTCATCACAAGATTGTCGAGTTATAACTATCTTCTATTTAAAAGAATTGGGCATTTTATTTTTAATTGGAAGAAGTAAAATCCCGATTATTGGCACTATTATAGCGTATAAATTCATATAATGATGATCGATAGTCATGACAATTGTACTTTCCTATTTTACGCCATAAACTTAAGTCTTCCACATCCTCAGTTATCATTCTCTAGAAATTCTTACTGTAACTATTTTCATGCGGATATCAATACCTAGCTTACCAAAGGATAAAGAGTTGATCAGTATTACTCATTAGAGGTTTTCCTATAAAATGTATCTACAAAATTATAAGATGCATATTCCATGATTGTTGGGGCAGAGAAATATAGAATTAAATTTCCCTAGCAGAGGAAAAATAACGGCATGTACCCGCAAGGCTGAATCACCGTGCAGTCATAGCTTTTCAACCGACAACGATAATGTACAAATTTTTGTAATTTGTTGGATCGTGGACCACCCTGGAAATCTAGACAATCTCGATTTCTATTGATCCTCCTTGTAGATTTCACTTGAGCGTCAATTTCTTTATGTCAACACGATGACATTTTATTTTCGGCAAAGGTTAATTGAAATTACAAACGTGTCATGGATGTATATTCTATATCTTCGTGGCATCCTCTTCGTAATCTTGGTCCGGCGATTTTCAGGGGAAATTATTACATAGTCGTGTGGGACTATAGTGATGCAAGATCTTTGATTTATCATTTGGGATCATCCACCTGACAACAGATATACACCGGGAGCAAGACATTACAAGGTCCTTAATTCGAAGGAACTAGATCAATCTTACAGCCATAAGCTCAAAGGTCATGAAGGTGCTACACCGCTGCCGCCGACACTGCTGACAGCGCCGATGACAATATAATAATACCGAGAGGGCTGCTGAGCTTCAACTCGAGACAGCATCTTCAAAGAGAAGACAGAAGATTCCATAAGTTGAGCGCACCAACTAATTTCGAGGCTGGATAAAGCATACCTGGAGAAGAAGGAAGTACGCGGGAAACTAATTGAAATCGCCATTTTCCTTCTTGATTCTAAAGCCCAGTTTCTCTCCGAGTCTGCAAAGAACAATCAACTTCAAGCCTCGTTAGACTTCTGTGCTGGTCTCGAAAACTTTACAAAATTTCTCCAAAAGTATTAATCCATTGAAATGACAGTTCCCCAAATGCATAGGGGTGGCAAGTAGATACACCTCAAAACACTCCCATAACCCAAAACCCCCATTTTTACTTAGCCCCTCATTCAGAGAAACTTCAACTGGTGAGTAATCCCCTGCCCCTCTGTCTGAGAAGCAGTTTGGATGGAGAAGATCCTATCAGTTCTCTACGGCACAAATATCATGCCGCCAGTGGACTTTTGACAACTTACACAAGCACCCGTCCATTTAAAGAACCTAAGCGTTGCTCCCACTGAACTGTATTACTTTAGATTTCCATCTCTAATGCATGTCATTCTGAAAAATTCCCACAGAATGCTGCGACGATCAGATTTGCCATGCTCTCTGATGTATTCATATAATACACGTATGTTTCTCAAAAACACTACCTAGTAAATTTCATTGCACCATGATGTACTAAAACAAAGACAAGTTTCTCATGTCTTCGACATAAGACTGGTATAAGTCAAGAACAAAACCAGCACAAGCAGAAGGGCTTTGATTATATCCGCTATCACAGTGCCTACTAGTACAGAACTCACAATGTTCCATGATTTTCTTCAGCAGTAGAGTACTATCTAGCACCCAGCAGAACTTTGTAAGTTACAAGGGTCTCTGCCTTCAGCAAGCAGTTTGCTGGCATTCAATCTAATGACTAGTCGCCCTCGTTACTCTACAAGGACAAACAGTCAAATGCAGATGGATATGCTTCAAGCGAGCATCTTAAGTAGGTCAACTGCAACTCTCAAATGCCTATCAATTATCATAAACCTTATACTATCAATAAACTCAAAGAACTTTGCCATACTAAAAAAGTTCAACTTGGAAGAGATTGACATCGTGCAAACAAAGATGCCAACTGGAAGAAGGCCTGATCATCATTAAAGCAAGCCAAGGGTTGGTGTACTCAGCAATTATCTTAACTTCATTATAAAGAGTGGTCCATCGCATGCATGCGTAAAGATAGATACAACGAGCAAATTTGCCAGTCTTAACAGCACATTTCTAAGTCTGCATAAGTACAGGAACTCCATACGTACATGCGGATGTATCCACAGAAACATCCACACTCAGGCAAAACTATGAAAGCAATTATGCACCTCCACAACCATACTGATCCCAAGCAGCAATTTTCACACAAGATCCTAAACAACAAACATAGGTTCCCCACATGAATTAATCATAATGAGAATGGCCATAGAAGCAAGCCTCCAGTTGACTTATTAAAAACAATAAGATGGAAATATGTAATTGCAGATTGTCTTGTCGCTCAATCAGCATGAGGCCATTATAGCATTGTAAGTTCTTGTATAAACATTGGAAAAACTGCCCTATCTAATCATTGAGATACTGCAACTCAAAGATGCTCTAAAAAATTACCTCATGACATGCTCTCTTTGTCCTCACATCTTCCTTGCACACAGGGCAGAACAATCCTCCCTTCTTCAGCCAAGACTCCACACAGTCTGAATGAAACTCTGGATGGAACTTTCGAAGTTAAAGAAGATTATATATGCTAGTTATATTACGGGGAAATAAGCGATCCACTGATAAAACCATGTTTTCAGAAAATGACATTAAACAATGAGAACTCGACCTCTGACTGTTTTTTCTGAACAATTTGAAAGTTGAATTGTAACAACGACACTGGCAGTACAACTCTTGTAAGGATGTCATATATAACAGTACGAGTCTCAAATTTTCCCTCTATTAATTTGTGATAACCCTTGAAGAAGATGAGCCAAGTATCCTAAAATTCTACCTACTGCAAAGTTACAAGAATAGAACAAAATAAATTCATGACAGCTTGCTTTCTAATGTAATTTAAACTAAACAAATACAAAAAGCTCAATGAAGAAATGGGAACTGTACTCGGACCAGGTTAAAATGTGAACCACAAATTAAGTTTTTACGAAACAGCCACATAAAATAAGCAAGAAAGATAGCCATGCTGTACCATGTTGGCAAGGAAGGGTTTTAAGGATCTCTCCATCTTTGTAATCCTCGAGACAGATGGCACAAACTTCCCTAGTGTACTTGTCACTACTTCGAGTAGAACTGAAGGTGAAGTTGGGAAGCTCTGCCACGATTTTATCATCTACAGGTTTCACATGATGTGTTCTTCCTCGCCAATTCAGCCGTTGTCTTGGAACAAACAAAGCCACAGCCAATAAGCCAAATATTACAATGACAGAGATGAGCGATATAGCCAGCACAGTCCAGCCTGTTTTAACACCAGATTCATAAATGCAGCATTCCCCTGTTCCGACTTGGGCGTGCTCCTTTAGACTCTGACCAGCTTCATTCGAAATAAAAACTGCAGGAATCGTGATTTCCTTGGGATTAACCATCACTGCACGATAGAGAAGGTACCATCAATTGATATCTAAGTAACCTTTCATGTTCATCGTGTTTCTTGGTATTTATTCCCCTTAGACTGCCCAACATTTATGCAAAAACATGGACCCTGAATGCTGATTTAAGTTCGTCACGTAGTACGAGAGACATGCCTTTTTTTTGTTAATCTCCCAACTACTTAAGACAATGATCTTTCAATGACACAATGAATCTTCAATTTAAGAGAACCCCAGGTGCCCCGAAATCTAATTGCAAACAGCAGATTAAATTCACCATCTTGGAGCTTCCAGGCATTCTATGAACTGACCAAAAATGGAAAAAAAAATTAATTGAGCTAAATTACTAGAAATGATCCCACAAAGAAAAGTCATGGTACAGCATCAGCATATACGCCAATCAACTCATAATAAATCAGCGTCAAGCAGTCAGCAGACTAACGAGCATTCTAGTCATCAAAAAAGTAGAAGGAATATGCGACTTACTATACACCAAATCAGCCTTTTCGCGGTCATCATACACGATGACCGCGCCAAAACCGGCAGTCTGAGCGTTCACTATCTTGTCTTCGAACGTGCAATTACCCCTTACAATCAGCGCAAACCTAACCAAATCAGTTCCGTTCGATCGAGCGCCGTCGCGCAGCGCAGAGCAAGCCTCCGCGGGATCGGCAATCTCCAGCGCTCCGCATATGCCCGCCTCACCCACGTCTACCGCTGCGAAATCGCAGATAGCAGATAAAAACTCAAGAACGAAGGGCTCTTCCTCGTCAAGCCAACCCTAGAAAGAGAGAGAGAGATACCGAATTTGGCGGGAAGGTCCTCGAAGGAGGCGGAAGAGGGCTTCAAGACGACGGTAGCTGAAGACCTTCGGATCGCGGAGCAGCAGCAGCAGATGGAGACAACAAGGCAGAGCAACGCCTCCCTCATCTCTCCGACCCTTGCGGTCGCTCTCTCGTGCTATATCACTTTGAGCAGCCAGGGGCCACCACGGTGGAATCCGGTTAGTTGCCGATTTAGACGTGTCGTGCACGAAAACGAATGGCGCGGTGAGCATCATCGCTCCTCCAGAAGCGGTGGTAGGGAGCGGCGTCTCTGAAACCCGCGGCCGACACGTGCCCCCTTGGGCCGTGGCCCCATCCTCCCTATTACGTCGACGGCCGTGGCGGCGCACCCTGATTGGGACTGGCTCTGCGTCCGATCCAGTGTTTTGGGTTAAATTTTCGTTAAAAAAGTTCAAGCGGATGATTATGTATCAACCCTGTCGTGAATTGTCATACCTGTCCGTCCAAATCACCTTTGTAATTCTGAAACCGATCTGAAGTCGAATCTTCTAAAATCAACGATTGAACTGATTAAGTTTGCTTTTAGAATTTTAGGATCCGTTCGTTTGACGGAAAATAAAGCACTTCCGGAAAATATTTTCCGCCTCCAAACAGCTCAGTTTTCGAAAAATATTTTCCGTTAAACGAACGGATCCTTAGAATCAAAAATTAGTCCGATCTCTTTGTGAATAAGTTGAGTAATGCCAATCATCATGCTAAACTTACCCGATTGCTCATTTCCGATTTTTACGTAATCAACACAATCATAGTTATTGAATGCGTTGCGCTACAGTGAGATCCACGTAATCCATGACTAATATTGATCTAACGTGGATTAATTACTTATAAAAGCTTCTTTTATGATGCGACTACAAATGCTTAATTTGTACTTCTTAAACAAATCGCATATTCCAAACAAGGCCGTGAAACAATTTAGTCTTTTTTTATCGACTAGTTATTTCATGAGATTATTCATAAAAAAAAATATTTCAAGTCGTTCTCCTAACGATTGTGATCTAATTTTAAACTATATAGTTTACAAGTTTAACATATTATTGAACAACAAAACATTAAAAGGAGTGTAAATTGGAGCTTAACGTGAAAAATTATGTTCATTGAAAATGACGTTAAGGGAAAAAAATTATTAAGCGCAATCAAACATTGCTTTAAGCTAAATTAAGAAATGTTCATATGTTCAATTAAATTGAGAATGAATCTCTTTATTTGTGTGCTTGGTTAAATCCGACAACATGCATCTTCTGTTCTGGAAAAAGCGAAAATTTTCATCCTACTCTGGTGGGCCCCATCTAACGGATCCCGCGGAAGTTCTTTGTCGTGCTCGTGCCTGAGTGACTACTGGCCGTTGGATCAAGTAGATCTTACGCGAGCCGCACTTCGCGTAACGGCCACGATTCCATCTGGAGACTCCTCGCTCGTCCGTCACCGCCGACATCATGAATCGAATCTACAGTCGGGAACGAAGGCGACCGTCATGCCGAAGTCCAACGGAAGCCTCGTTCATAATCAATGGATGGCCTCTTCAATGGCGTAATCTGAAACCACAGACGCCGCCACCGACGAGTCATGACCGCGTCAACGAGTCATGAAGACGTCTCAGCTCCACTCAGTAAGAGTCTCTCCTTCTCGCACTTCCTCTTCACTTTGCCTCCAACTTTCTCGCGGATCCGCGGACCTGACCGGAAAGTTGTCCTCTTCTTCTTCTCCTTCTTACTCACGATTCGTGAGCAGTCCGGAAGGAGATCGGAGCTCATGGCTCCTCTACAGCTACCGCAGCGGAGCTGGCCGGAGGCGAGAGCTCCCCGGTCGAGCAGGTCAGGCTCACGGTCCCAACCGCGGACGACCCTTCTCTCCCGACCGTCACGTTCCGCACGTTCGTCCTCGGGACCCTGGCGTGCTCTCTGCTCTCCTTCCTCAACCAGTTCTTCTGGTACCGCCGCGAGCCTCTCTCGGTGACCTCCGTCTCTGCTCAGATCGCGGTCGTTCCTCTAGGTAGGCCTCAAACTCAAGAGCCCGTACAGGTCAGTTCAGTGCAATTAAGAAGTGTCAGAGCAGATCGAATTTGACTTCTCGAGACGAAGTTACAAGTGTTTGTGATTTGCACTTGGATGTTCTCTATGGAGTTCCATTTTATCTTGGACGTCCATGTGGTCAATCAGACTAGTGAGCTTTGCCTGCCTCTAGGTCACCTTATGGCCAGAGTGATCACGAAGCGGGTGTTCTTCGAGGGGCGTAAGTGGCAATTCACGCTCAATCCAGGCCCGTTCAACGTCAAGGAGCACGTGCTGATCACCATCTTTGCCAACTCTGGCGCGGCCAGCGTCTATGCGATCCACATCATCAGCGTCATCAAGATCTTCTACCGGAAGGAGATGTCGTTTCCTGTGGCGCTGGTCGTCGTCTTGACAACGCAGGTCTTGGGGTTCGGCTGGGCGGGGCTGTTCCGGCGGTACTTGGTGGAGCCTGCCGCAATGTGGTGGCCCCAGAATCTCGTGCAGGTCTCGTTGTTCAGGTGCGTCGGTCGTGGGTTCATTGGCAAGTATGTTGTTTGATGAGCACGTCTTGCCTCGAATAATTTATAATTTTAGGTATTCTCGTTAGGTCATCGTTGTTTGTCACTCTTTTCTTTTCTTTTTCGTTAGTTTTTGGCTAATCAATGCTTGCCCCAGACTACTTTTTTCCCTTTATATGTGGATGATGCTGTCTAATGTAAAATATTGTCTATATAAGGAAACAAAATAAAGGAGCAGACAAACTGAAATCTTGTCTTTTCCTTATTTCTACGATCTTTGACGTGATCTTTTCCCATTCCAGTTTCTCGATTCCATTGGTCGATCTATCTGAACCCGATTCTACGGGGTACTACCATTTAAAGGCAGTTGATAGCTATTGAAGTTCCAAACTCTCGCAGTTCAGAGAGTTTTTTAAGTCTCTGTTTACTTCACTACTCTTCCCATGCTGCGCAAGTGTTCATACAATTATTAGCAGCAGATTGTGTCTATTCTGTTTGATTTAAAGTGTTAGAGCTTCACAGTTGGGATCTGCAATCTCCAAACAATCATTATATATATGTACTTTTTATTAGAAGATGACTACTTGTTAAGTTGCCTCTGTCTTGGTAAACAAGGAGTTAGGCGATGCCATTTGCTTTTTTAATACTTCTATTTTGTTTCTCTTTTCTTTTCCTAGTTTCTTATATATAGTTCGATGTTATTATGGTCAAATGCAGAGCACTGCACGAGAAAGAGCAGAGGCCAAAAGGGGGATTGACGCGGAACCATTATTTCCTTATAGCCTTCATCTGTAGCTTCAGTTACTATGTCCTTCCAGGTTACCTCTTTCCGATGTTAACCTCTCTTTCCTGGATCTGCTGGATATTCCCCGCTTCGGTTTTAGCTCACCAGTTAGGTTCTGGACTCCATGGTCTTGGGATTGGTGCGATCGGTCTTGACTGGTCCAGCATCTCCTCTTATCTTGGTAGTCCACTCGCTAGCCCGTGGTTTGCTACGGCCAATATCGCTGTTGGTTTTGCCCTTGTCTTGTATGTCGTCGTACCTATTGCTTACTGGCTCAACATATACAGATCGAAGACTTTTCCCATATTCTCAGATAGCCTGTTCACATCTTCGGGACAAGAATACAGCATCGCAGCTATCATAGATGAACACTTTCATTTGGATGCCGAGGCATATGAAAGAGAGGGTCCTCTCTACATGTGTACTTTCTTTGCCGTGTACTATGGCATCAGCTTTGCCTGCCTCACTTCTACTGTCGTTCATGTGTACCTCTTCCATGGAAAGTAAGTTGCATTTCTCTTTTGCATGGTCATGTGCAGCGCAATTGCTTGCAAATCATTTAACAAAATTGTGATGAGATACGATTAACTTCTCTATGCGGCTGCACCACATCAGCCTTGCCAAGTACAATTCAATCATGAAATGTCAGCAGTGAATTCGTTTGTGTTGTGTGAGCAGAAGGCAAGTTTTACATTCCTGTATCAGCATTATCCCATGTCTTAAAAAAAAAAAAAGAGTCCAAATCAACTAGCCAAGTAATGCTTCAGTTCTTTGGAGATCTGTGTTATAATTGTCTTGTTCCAAGACCCATAGTTGGCCTCGTGGCAATGTGTTCTTCCTTTTTTGGTTAAATACTGCTCCAAATGACATTATTCTGATATGACACCACACCTTTCGATTGAACAAAAGTTATTTGGTTGTTGCCAATCCAGTTGAGTTCCAATTTGTTGTTTACCATGCTCAGATAGTTTATCTAGTGTTATGCTATTGTTTTAGAGAAATATGGTTGCTGAGCAAGTCCGCCTTTAGTGAGAAGAAGATGGATATACACACTAAGCTCATGAGAAGATACAAGCAAGTGCCTGAATGGTGGTTTACTTGTATCCTTGTGGTAGCTATCGCGGCAACCATGACCACGTGTCAGTATTTCAAGGAGCAGCTTCAACTACCGTGGTGGGGTGTTCTGCTAGCGTGTGCTCTTGCCGTATTTTTCACTCTTCCTGTTGGAGTGATCACTGCAACGACAAACCAGGTGCAGATCCATCACGTTCAAAGAGCATGTTGTGTGAGTCGATTGGATTGTTTATTCTTTACAATAGACTACATAAACATGCGGGTCAGTGATACAATAGACTACGTGCGCTTTGCTCTTACTCTAATCTTGATACTTTGCTCATTCTCATGAGTTCCATGCGCGTTGCTCAGACACCGGCTTTGAATGTAATCACGGAATTTATCTTCGGGTACGTTTACCCAGGATATCCAGTTGCCAACATTCTGTTTAAAGTCTACGGGTACACCAGTATGAAGCAGGGGATCACATTCTTGCAAGACTTCAAGCTTGGGCACTACATGAAGATTCCTCCTCGAGCGATGTTTATGGCACAGGTTAGTCTCTTCTCTTGCCGTTAGTTTGATGGGTTCCTGATGAGGGGAAATAAATGATTTCTCCGGAAGTAATCTCTCTACACCCTGCCCGAAATTGTTGGAACACTGGTCTTCCGTTCTTTTCCCTTATCTTCGCTTAAGTTAAGAAATGATCTTCTATCAGGTGGTCGGCACTATCGTCGCAGCATCAGTGCATCTCGGAACGGCGTGGTGGCTTATGGAAACAGTCCCCGACATTTGTGACCGGGCGCAGCTTCCAGCAGGCAGTCCATGGACCTGCCCTAGTGACCATGTGTTTTTTTATGCTTCAGTCGTTTGGGGTCTAGTTGGTCCCCGCCGGATTTTTGGAGATCTCGGCGACTACTCCGCCATCAACTGGTTTTTCTTGGTAGGGGCGATGGCTCCTTTCATCGTTTGGCTTGCGCATAAGGCCTTCCCGGACAAGGAATGGATCAGACTAATCACAATGCCCGTGCTTCTCGGTGCCACAGTAAGCATGCCTCCGGCTACTGCCGTTAACTACACCAGTTGGATCGTCGCCGGATTCTTATCGGGGTTCGTCGCTTACCGGTACTATCGAGGTTGGTGGAGCCGCCATAATTACGTGCTGTCGGGTGCGCTCGACGCCGGGTTAGCCTTCATGGCCGTCCTCCTGTACATGTGCTTGGGAATGCAGCACGTTAGCCTCAGTTGGTGGGGTGAAGATCCGGACGGATGTCCATTAGCCTCCTGTCCTACGGCCGAAGGGGTCGTCGTGGAAGGTTGTCCAGTCTTTTGATGGGAAGGATCATTTGAATTGCTTTTATTTATCTTGTGGGCATGTGAAACTGTAAAGTTCCACATCTTCAATGCACGTGGACAATCGAACCATGGTAAACATGGAGATGCGACAACATTATCCCTCGACTAATATATTTTTTTATGGTTAAATGATGCAGCATTTAAGTTTCGGAGAAAATACTATAAAAAACCTCAAATTATATCATTTGTGATCCATTTACCATTAATTTTTTTGCGACGTCAGAAATCCCGAACTTATATCATTGTGATAATTATTATGATATTAAAAATCTCGAACTTGTATTTTTGTGACACACATTTACTCAAAAAAAATTTCTTCCTCTTTTTTTTTTTTTAAACTCACTTTGGTTGGTGAGCTTATTCTATTGAAGATGATGCATTGTTCTCTTCATTATTATGGAATTGAATAACATAAAGGCATCTTCAGTTTTCTTGATGTTGAGCTTTTTTTAAAATATTTAATCCAAAGCTCGTCTTATAAGTAATAGTTTTAAAGAATTATAGAAACATATATATGAATTTCGTAGTTTTAGTTTTCATGCTAAAATTCACGTAACTATAATCCTTCGATGTACTCATATTTATATAGTCCTTTAAATATGTCCATGATGAATAATGTATAGCGTGTTCATTTGATTATACATATAAACGTTAACGTAAAAATTTGTTTCTTTTACTTGTGCTAAGCAGTCGATGTTAAGTTTAACTATAAATTTTACGAGTGAAAAATATAATAAAACAATAAAGTACAACAAGTGTAACTAGAAGTCTGACATGATAAATGTTGTTACAATGACCATGATTGGATAAATATATTTATTATTATGCATAACCAAACATCGCTATAAAAAAATGAAAAATATCATAAGAAAATCCTAAACTATAACCTATGTAACACATTCTTTATTTTTTGTCATAATTACTAAAAATTCCAAATTTGTCTCTTAAACTATGAATTTGTACTTTTTTAACACATTTACCCCATTTTTTTTAAAAGCCACTTTGATCGACAAGGCAAGATCGGCGAGGACTACTAGAGCTCGCTAGCCGTTGGGTGAGGGTCGTGAAGCCTTCGTTGGCATTAGCTTGTCGGACAAAGTAGATGTCAAAAAAATAAATAAAAGAAGATGGAGAAAATTATCGAGTAATAATATCATAACGATACAAGTTTAAAATTTTTAATATTACTTTATGTTTGTTGAAAAGACTTGCTCCAACCAATTTGCTAAATTTCATAACTTATTTGTACTTTTTGATAGTTGTAGGTTTTATTCGCCCCTTTTTTCATATTGATTTAATTACTTTAGACCCTTATTTAAAAAAAATTATTCACTTTGAAATTTTATGTAAAAGTTAGCTCAATTTTGAGTCTTTATTTAAAATTTTCCCACCCCCAATGCTAATGTCCCAAATTTTTATTAATATCCAGAAGTCTCTTTTATTTGTGTCGGGAGCTAGATCCGACAAATGTCCTTGGCCCTCAAAACGGGGAAGATACATTTTGTATTCTGGCAAAAGCAAAAATTCCATCGAACCGTGATGTCCCCCGGTCGACCGAGCCCAGCCGTTGATCAAATTAAATCGCATGCGAGCGGTACTCCATGCAACGGCCGCGATTCCATCTCGAGATTCCTTCGACGCCGTTCACACGTCACCACTGACGTCACAAACCCAAAATCTAGCGGCCAGTACGGGGAGCGCCCGTCGCGGCGAGGACCAATCATAGCCGTTCGCCGCCAAATGGGCTCTTAAACGGCGGAATCTGAGAATTACAGGCGCCAGCGACGAGCCATGGCCACGTCGACGAGCCATGAAGGCGTCTCGGCTCCGCTCAGTAAGCTTTGCTCTCCCTTTTGTCGCTCCAACTTTCTCGCGCGATTTTCCTTCGCACACCTGACCGGAAAGTCATCGTCTTCTTCGTACTTCTTCCTCTTCTTCTTGTGATTCCTGAGCAGTCCGGAAGGAGACCAAAGCTCATGGATCCTCTTCAGCGACGGCGCCGGGGCTTGCCGGTGGCGAGAACTCCCCGATCGAGCAGGTTGCGCTCACGGTCCCGACCTCGGACGACCCTTCTCTCCCTTCCGTCACGTTCCGGACGTTCGTCCTCGGGACACTGGCGTGCTCTCTCCTCTCCTTCCTCAACCAGTTCTTCTGGTACCGCCGCGAGCCTCTCTCCGTGACCTCCGTCTCTGCTCAGGTCGCCGTCGTTCCTCTAGGTAGGCCTCAAACTCAAGAGCCCGTTCAATTTCAGTTCAGTTCATTTCAATCAAGGAATCTGGGAGGAGGAAGTTACAATTGTATATAATCTGCATCTGTGATGTTCTTCTATGGAGTTTGATTTGATTTTGGACGTCCATGTATTCAGTCAAAGTAATGAGCATGCCTGCATCTAGGTCACCTTATGGCGGGAGTGATCACGAAGCGAGTGTTCTTCGAGGGGCGCAAGTGGCAATTCACGCTCAATCCAGGCCCGTTCAACGTCAAGGAGCACGTGCTGATCACAATCTTTGCCAACTCCGGCGCGGCCAGCGTCTACGCGATTCATATCGTCAGCGTTGTCAAGATATTCTACAGGAAGGACATGTCATTTCCTGTGGCGCTGGTTGTCGTCTTGACGACGCAGGTCCTGGGGTTTGGCTGGGCCGGGCTGTTCCGGCGGTACTTGGTGGAGCCCGCTGCCATGTGGTGGCCTCAGAATCTCGTGCAAGTCTCGTTGTTCAGGTGCGTCGGTCGTGCGTTCATTGGCAAGTATGTTGTTTGATGAGCATGTTTTGCCTTGAATAATTTACAAATTATAGCAATTTTTGTATGGTCATCGTTGTTTGTCGCTCTTTTCATTTCTTTGTCATTCCTTTTTTGCTAAATGTATACTTTTTCCAAGTTACATGTGGATGATACTGTGTAATAGAGTTATATTAATGAAAGGAAACAAGATCAAGCTAAAATCGTGTCTCTTCCTTTTTTGTCTCTGTTCTTATAGATTTATTTTCTATGATCTTTGACATGATCTTTTCCCGATCCCATGTCTTGGTTCCACCGGTCGATATGTCTGAACCTGATTTCACACGGTACTACCATTTGAATGCACTTGATAGCTATTGAAATTTCAATTTCTCACAGTTCAGAGAGTCTTTGAAGTCTCAGTTTACTCCATCCCCCTGCTGTGCCGGTGTACTTACAAATATGGGCAGCAAGTTGTGTGTTTGATTTAAAGTGTCAAAGCTTCACAGTTGGGAACTGCAATCTCCAAACAATCATTTTTAAAAGAATGTGTGTGTGTGTGTGTGTTTATTTTTTTTTTTTGGGGGGGGGGGGGGGGGGGGGGGGGGTTGTAGGCGTGACACTTTTTATTCATGATCACATAGTAAGTTGCTTCTGTTCTGGTAAACAGGTGTCAGGTGATGCCGTTTGCTTCTGTTAGCCTTCAAAATTTTGTTTCGTTCTCTTTTCTTTTTGTAGTTTTTCTCTTATAATTCGATATTATTATGGTCAAATGCAGAGCACTGCATGAGAAAGACCAGAGGCCAAAAGGCGGATTGACGCGGAACCATTTTTTCCTTGTGGTCTTCATCTGCAGCTTCAGTTACTATGTCTTTCCTGGTTACCTGTTTCCAATGTTGACTTCTCTTTCCTGGATCTGCTGGATTTTCCCAGCTTCAGTTGTAGCTCACCAATTAGGTTCTGGACTCCATGGTCTTGGGATTGGAGCAATCGGACTTGACTGGTCCAGTATTTCTTCTTATCTTGGTAGTCCACTGGCTAGCCCGTGGTTTGCTACTGCCAATATTGCTGTTGGTTTTACCCTTGTCGTGTATGTCATCACACCTATTGCTTACTGGCTCAACATATACAGATCCAGGACTTTCCCAATATTCTCAGATAGCTTGTTCACATCTTCGGGACAAAAGTACAACATTGCAACTATTGTAGATGAACACTTTCATTTAGATGTCGAGGCATATGAAAGAGAGGGACCTCTTTACCTCAGCACCTTCTTTGCTGTGTATTATGGCATCAGCTTTGCCTGCCTTACTGCCACTGTTGTTCATGTATTCCTCTTCCATGGAAAGTAAGTAGCATTCTTCTTTTGTGAGTTTATTTGCTGCACAAATGCTTGCTATTCATTGACTAAATTGTGCGGAGAAGAGCATGGTTTTACTTCTCTGATGTGGCTGCACTCACCTGCCTTGCCTAGTGAAACTCAATTATGAAATGTTGGCAGTGAGTTTTTGTTTTGTGTCACATGAACAAGGCAAGTTCTTCGTTCATTTATTGGCATTATTTTGGTCACTTCATGTCTTTATAATCAAAAAAGAAGAAGAAAGAATCCTAGTCGACTAGTCAAGTACTGCTTCCCTTTTGTGTTATAGTTGTCTTGTCCCGAAACCCATACTTGGCCTCGTAAGGAGTGTGTTCTTCCGTTGTTGGTTAAGTTCTGCTACAGATGACATTATTCTGATATGACGCCACACCTTGTAATTGAACATTATAATAATGCAGTTGATTTCAATTTTTTCGTTTGCCATGCTCAGATAGATGATCTAGTGTTATGCTATTGTTTTAGAGAAATATGGCTGCTGAGCAAGTCCGCCTTTGGTGAGAAGAAAATGGATATACACACTAAGCTCATGAGAAGATACAAACAAGTCCCTGAATGGTGGTTTACTTGTATGCTTTTGGTAAATATTGTGGCAACCATATTTATATGTCAGTATTTCAAGGATCAGCTTCAACTACCATGGTGGGGTGTTCTGCTAGCTTGTGCGCTTGCCATATTTTTCACTCTTCCTGTTGGAGTGATCACTGCAACAACAAATCAGGTGCAGATTCATCATGTGTAGAGCATAGGTCATATGGGTTGATTAGATTGTTTATTCTCTACAGTAGAACATGTAAACATGCAGGAAAGTGATTACTATGTACAATTTGCTCTTACTCTAAATTTAATACTTTAACATATCCTGATGAGTACCATGCCTATTTGCCAGACACCGGCTTTGAATGTAATCACAGAATTTATCATTGGGTACATTTACCCAGGATATCCAGTGGCAAACATTCTGTTTAAAGTCTATGGGTACATCAGTATGAAGCAGGGGATCACATTCTTGCAAGACTTCAAGCTTGGGCACTACATGAAAATTCCTCCTCGAGCGATGTTTATGGCACAGGTTAGTCTCTTCTCTTTCCCAGTCTGCGATAAGTGATGGAACTAAATATATTAGTTTGATGGGATCCTCGTGAATAGAGAAACTGATATCCCCGATATTTATCTCTGTACACTTGAAATCTGCCTGAAATTGTTGTAAAACTGGCCTTTTGTTCTTTTCCCTTTCTTTGCTTAAGGTAAGAATTAATCTTCTATCAGGTGGTTGGTAC
Organism: Melaleuca quinquenervia; assembly: GCA_030064385.1. NCBI lineage: Eukaryota > Viridiplantae > Streptophyta > Magnoliopsida > Myrtales > Myrtaceae > Melaleuca > Melaleuca quinquenervia. Next base: position 17,098,627 of record CM057727.1, on the reverse strand, counting down.
TATTGTGGCAGCATTGGTGCATCTCGGAACGGCATGGTGGCTTATGGATACAGTCCCTGACATCTGTAACCGGGAGCTGCTTCCAGCAGGCAGTCCGTGGACTTGCCCTGGTGACCATGTATTTTTTGATGCTTCAGTCATTTGGGGTCTAATTGGGCCCCGCAGGATATTTGGAGATCTCGGCCACTACTCCGCCATCAACTGGTTTTTCTTGCTTGGGGCTGTAGCTCCTTTCATTGTATGGCTTGCACAAAAGGCCTTTCCAGACAAGGAATGGATCAGACTAATCATAATGCCCGTGCTCCTTGGTGCTACAGTAAACATGCCTCCAGCTACTGCTGTTAACTACACCAGTTGGATCATTGCCGGATTTTTATCCGGATTCATTGCTTACCGATACTATCGAGGTTGGTGGAGTCGCCATAATTATGTGCTATCGGGTGCGCTTGATGCCGGGTTAGCCTTTATGGCCATCCTCCTGTACTTGTGCTTGGGAATGAAGCATGTTAGCCTCAGTTGGTGGGGTGAAGATCCGGATGGATGTCCACTGGCCTCTTGCCCCACGGCTGAGGGGGTCTTCGTTGAAGGCTGTCCACTCTATTGATGCGAAGAATCATTTGAGTTGTGGATTATGTAGCTTATAAAAATCTATCAGGTGTAATTCACGGACTCTTATTTATTTTGTGGACATGTGATACTGTAAAATCTTCCACTGAAAAATCGTAAAATCAACAGTCATTTTGGTTAATCTTTCAATAAATCCCTTCTTTACATGGAGATGCATGTAGTTGCCCATCAGATCTTGCAGTAGCGTCGGACTATTGACCTCAATACATTGCCATTAGAAATGATCAGGCTCTTCTCCTCTCGAACCGGTGATCGATGATACATATTTGCAGTAACTTTGTCTTTCAATTCTGTTTACTCCCAATACGGACTATGCATCTTCAATTCTGTTTACTCCATGATTTAGCACCTCTTGTTCCTGCGTACTTCTCTGTCCCTATCTCTTTTAACATGCGAATCTCTGTTTCACGCGCCAAATAGCATGTACTCTGCAGATCCACTATTCAAGCATTGGCGGTGTGGGCCTGCATCCGAGTCATGAAAGCAAAACCAAGACAGAAAAGAGGCGGGCGCTCCCTTAGAAAATTCAGGGGCTGTAGGCAGTTGAGAGGAAGCTGTACTGCAAGCTGACCTGGTTTTTCTGTCTTCATCTGCTCCCGTTCCATTAGTCTCTGACATTTATCATTTCTTGCGATCTACCAAACCTCAAATTCGGACCACTTCTTGTCGTAACGGCAACTGATACCAGAAAACAAGGTGCCGGTATCCCAGAATTTACACAAGAAACCAAATATACTCATAGACGATATTCTCGTCCTACGTGGATTAGAGAAAGCGCGAAGAGTTCCGCGACGCTCAACGTGACATTCGGATTCAATCATGTGAGGTAACTAGGATTTGACTTCAAGAAAGGTTTCTTGAGTCGATTGTCGGACCACATTATGACCTCGATTCTAGCTTATAAATGAACCGCCCAAGAATTAGTTGAAACGATTGAGATTGGCATTTCTGATTATTTCTTTGACACTTCTTTTTAAAAATAAAGATCTCCAAAAGAGGGGAGGCCACTTTCCATATACTCTCTTAAAGGACTTGATATCGGATAATATGTTCAGCTCATCCTAGCTTAAAGATAAGTAAGTCCAGACAGTCAGCAAGAGCTGTTGCTTCTTGACTAGATAGGCCCCAGAATTATCAGAGAACGACCAGGAATGCCCCCTTGTTATTTGGACTCTTCAGCGTCAGTGCACTTGGTTTTCGCATTTGTTTGTTGATGCACTTGGTTCTTTAATCCAATTTCTCCACGAGTCCATCACCAATCCTGCAACTGCAGAAACCATGTACTACCCTTTGATACCGAAACCTTCTTTCTTCCAATCAATCAAAACAGGACAAAACTAATCATCATCTCATTAAGAGTGCAAAGCCAAAGGTATAAATAAGCCTGTCATTCTCTTCCTCATGGCTCAAAGACAAACCAGAAAAAATCTATCGACTCCTCTTGTATCTCCAGGGTATGTTTGCTTCGTTATCTCTGATGTCTCCTGCGGGAAAATGGCTAGGCTTTGTGACTGCGATTTGGGTCCAAGCCATTGCAGGCAACAACTACACGTTCTCCAACTACTCCGACGCGCTCAAATCTCTCATGTCACTCACGCAGCTTGAGCTCAACAATCTCTCCGTGGCTAAAGACTTGGGCAAGGCTTTTGGGCTCATCTCTGGCCTCGCCTCGGATCGGTTTCCAACATGGATTATACTTTTGATTGGATCTTTGGAGGGTCTAATTGGGTATGGAGCTCAGTGGCTTGTCGTGAGCCAGCGGATCAGCCCTCTTCCCTACTGGCAGGTAAGCTATGCTCCTATCATTCCTGCTTGGAAACCACAAGCCGCGTCTTTTCAATAGTACTCCAATATGTGCCCTCATTTTCGTCAAGTCTTAACATTTTCCTCCTGTTCAACAGTGTGCGTTACTGCATATCTTGACCAAATTTGTGTTCGGTGATAACATAGGTACACATTCGGCATACGATGAAAACTACAATTGCACCTGTTGATCATGCCAGGCTCGCCATTTTCGGGTCTTTTTGCACGTTCAAGAGTCTCCATTTGAGTCTTGCTGACTTCTTCAGTTAAATACAAACAGTATCTTGTAGCAGAATAAACAAAAGATTGTCAGCTCAAATGAAATCCCAGGATCCAACCAAAAAAAAAAAAAGAACACCCTGGAGGGTAATTGCGATTCTCACAAATGTAGACCATACAAGTGTTACACCACAGCGCAACTGCACAAGAGTAATTAATCAGCATAATCCCAGAATCAGATAAAGAGCATTGCATGCAACTTGAAAGAGAAAATTCAGAGTTGTTTTGACATTTTAGATTCCAAAAGAACATTAGTAGTATTACTCCGTTGGAATTTGGAATAGGTCATTTTTGTTCAGAACTAAGTCCCTCCCAATGTCTATGCAGATGTGCATATTCCTGTGCATGGGTGGAAACAGCACGACGTGGATGAACACGGCCGTTCTAGTAACTTGCATGCGGAACTTCCCCAAGAGCCGAGGACCAGTCTCAGGGATTCTCAAGGGATACGTGGGGCTAAGCACGGCAATATTCACTGATATTTGTGCCGCTCTATTCTCCTCCGACCCATCCACTTTCCTCCTTATGCTTGCTGTAGTTCCCACAGTAATCTGCCTAATTGCCGCTGTTTTCCTCCAAAAAACTGCACCCAAAGAAGAAAAGGGAGAGACTCGGCTCTTGAATGCCTTTAACGTGATTGCCCTTGTGCTGGCCTCCTACCTATTGGCGTTTGACATTAGTGGAAGTCACGACCACATTCTTTCTGCAGCATTTGCAATAGGACTGACAGTCTTACTTGTTCTGCCATTAGGTGTTCCTTTTTACTTAGTTATGTCTGAGTCGAAACCAAATTCTGATATTGAACAAGCAATCAAACAGCCACTTATTGCCCCACCAACGAGGCAAGAAGATTTGGTGACTGTGACCGAAACTATTGCTCAAGGATCTGTCCAGGCAAAGCACCAGCCAGCGATTGGGGAGGATCACACAGTTTTGGAAATGGCAAAGACGGTCGATTTCTGGATACTTTTTGTATCATTCCTATGTGGCGTGGGCACCGGAATGTGTTTCATGAACAACATGGGACAGATGGGGCTGGCTCTGGGCTACGTTGATGTGTCGATCTTTGTCTCTCTCACCAGTATCTGGGGATTTTTTGGGAGGATTATCTCAGGATTGGTGTCAGAACACTACATTAGGTATGCTCTACTTTTAGCTTTACATGTGTTTAAAAGTGAGTAGAACCAGCTTTCGATTTACCAATTGAGGACTGAACATATTCTTGAAGATGAGCTTTCTCTCAACATTTTTGTCATGTTTTATTCGTCTGCAGGATGCAAGGAACACCGAGGCCTGTCTGGAATGCGGCTTCGCAGATACTGATGACTCTAGGATACATCATCATGGCCTTGGCCTTGCCAGGATCTTTCTTCATTGGCTCGATTCTGGTGGGCATATGCTATGGCGTCCGCCTCACTGTGACCGTTCCAATCGCATCGGAGCTGTTCGGCCTTAAATACTATGGCCTTCTTTACAACATCCTAATTCTCAATCTTCCTCTAGGTTCTTTCCTCTTCTCTGGCCTGCTTGCTGGTTATCTTTACGATGTTCAAGCCACTGCTAGTGACGGAGGCAGCAACACTTGCGTTGGGCCGCAGTGTTATATGCTCGTGTTCGTGATCATGGGCCTCGCTTGCATGTTCGGTTTCGCACTTGATGTGTTGCTCACAATTAGGACAAAGAGCATATATTCCAGGATGTGTGCTGAGCACAAATTGGAGGCTCGAATGGCAGATGAAAATTATCCTGCTTCAAGCAAAACCTGAGAAATCTTCTTGTCTTTTCCTTTTCGGGGGATTTACTTCTTACTTTCCAAGTATTTATGAATTGGAGTATGTACATATGCTCTTCAATTCACTGGCCTCAGATATGAGCATTGGTTGTGAAGAATATCTAGTGATTAAAAATTCGAGTCTCATTCTTGATTGCTCATTATTTTGATTGGCGAAAGAAATATTTTTCCATTGTTCCATCCCCTGATCATTTTTCAAATTTGATCCAAGATCACTCCAGAATTATTCTTGGGGCTATCCATATTCTCTTCTCTCTCCTTATTTCTGCCTTATCCGTGACTGTATTGACGTCAAAGTGACCTATTTGATACCATGACTCGTGGTTCATGTTCGGCCAATTGAATTGCAGAGCACAGAGCTCGTTTTATATCCAATCAATTCCCCTTTTGAACATAGAAGCAAGACATGTGAGTGCACCTGAAACTTTGTTGGAAGATTCTCATCTTCTCTCGGAGAAAGAAACAAAGCTATGTGACATAATCTTTAATTAGTAATAAACAAACAAAGACCCTTCTTCTAACTAAGCTAATATATGTGCTCGTTGCTCCTTCTGGACGAAGATCACAGAAGCGCATACCATATATATGTCGTCGCAATCATGGGCTATTGCACGTGCACCGTGTCCATGGGCATCAACCTTCAAACCGAGTGCTTTATGGAGCTGAAGCACTGTATGTATGTACCAACATGAGCCATTCAATCAGTTGAGCTCCACAGCTTCAAGGGTACTGGTATAATCTATGATGTATCAAACGTAGTTATCGAACCATATATCTAGCGAAACCCTCAGATGCAGCGACCATGATGAGGTAATATTGAGCTATTGATGAAATAGGTCATTACATTCTATTACTTCCTCTGTGCACTCGCGCTTAAACGACATTGGTTTATTCTGCCAAGGTCCTAGATTTTGAAAAGATTTTAAAGCCATCTCTCTTATCTCCAACCGAAAAAACAAAAAAAAAAGCTGCGGTTGTCTTGATTTCTACTTTTCTGCTCGATTCAATTCAACCCCACAAAAGTTAGGGTAAGAAGGATGCAATTCTCTAAACGTCCATCAAACTGGCATCCAATGTCATGTCTTGGTGGCGCCTACTTGCATTTGGCCTTTTCAGCTTTTCCTATCTTCCTTTATCTTGTTCTTCCGTATATGTCTATTTTTTGCTTGTCAAAGCAACAATGATGCCTGACTGATCTCCAACCTTGTACAACCGACCCACCACCATCATGTAGTTTTCAGAAAATTTCCTTGGGGGGGCATGACAATGAAATCCAATGGCCTCACATATTTGTAATTTCCTAGCTAAGAAAGATTCAAGAGTATTAGCAATGATTGATGAGTAGCGTAAAGGCCACAGATTTTCTCTTTAAGCAACTGTCGTAAAGCGAAGAAACCTAACGACAAGTAGTGATATGCTGTTCTTCTAACCATTCCCTGCTATCGTCGAAGATAATGGAAGGATATTAGATTGATGTTACGTATGCGATGGCCTTGCAACACTGTTATGCCGACCTCCACTAAGCTCAAGATGGCAAGAACCAACTTGAGATTTTCTTGAATTCTTCCCATCGGCTTCAGGATGCCACGCACGTTGCAGACATCATTATGTGATATGAAATCTGAGGATGCCAGATATCAACGGAGCATTTGAGAGGATTCGTTCGACGCTAATGCATATCAACATCTTGATGATTGCGCTTGGAAGGAATAAGGTCAGTGCCACATTATTAAACCCCGAAACATCTTCCGTCCGCTCTTTATATCTCTTTGCAGATGGTTTTCGCATAAAAAAACAGCCCACCCGATCTTTTCTACATTCGGTCCCCTCCGTCGATCTTATCAATAATCAGTTTCAAGTTTGCAACTATAAGTTGAACATGTTGCCCAAGGTCTTCACCTTTCATCACCTCCAAACTGCAACTTTGAGTAAGAAGGTTATTAGAACTAGATTGGATCCTCTCGATTTGGGGGAAACACTCACGTTTTGTGTTACCATCATAATCCAAGCCGTCTAACGTATCTTTGCGATAATCAAGGACCATGATCATCAACATAGCTTATGAAATTCAGCTCCAGATATCAAGGGGGAGAAAGTCGCGTCGACAGGGCTCTATGGACGCCCATATTGCCGAATCGCTACACTACTCCACTTCTTGTAGAGCAAGCTTGAAGCGAAAGCTAAGGCATAGTGCCACAGTCCTCCTCAGCTTAGAGAGATATCATATATTTATATTCATGAGGCTTGTGAGTCTCGCAAAGTGGACTTCCACATTCATTCCACCCACCCACTCAGATTCACCTCCAAAAAGCATTCGCTTTCTCATCCTTACATTCCCTCCCGCCAATTAAAAAAAGAAAAGCAAAGAAAGAGCATCAAAATTTCAGACATTTGTTTCCCTTTTTTTCCCCTTCTTTTCCTTTTTCTGGGTCCAAAATGTTTGCTTTGCAGCTTGATTCCTTTACCTTTACTCCCGAGGTAGCAAGCATATTGGTTCGGTCAGTCCCATGGACAAGTTGAAACAAATCAAAAGGACCGCCATGAAGCAAAAAGAGAAATCTTTCGTCTCTCTTTCCAAAATGAATGCTTTCTCTAATACCTTCGTATGATTATCATTAATTATGCAGAAATGGGCAATGAGAGGATTACAGTCTGGATATTGCCAACTTTCTTTCCACTCCATGCGAATGCCCATCACACCAAAAGTATCTCTCGGTGTGCTGGGCATCTTTCTTCATGCAATTGTGCAAGGAAGTGGGAGGAAAGTGAAATAGAGAGGGACTACAAGTGTGAGATGGTGAGGAAGGTGAGAGAGACAACTAGAGAAATTGCTAATTGACAAGCTGTGGGTGGTTGGGTCCTAGTGGAGTCGGCAGTTGCCAAGTTGGCCAGCCATGAAGTGGCATATGCAGCCTCCTGAACCTGTGCAGGATCCGATATAGACCCAGGCTCAGGCTCAGGCTCAGACTCAAATCCAGACCCAGACTCAGACCCGGATCCTGCCCCCAAATCTGGATTCTCCGGTGCTCCGGTTGTCTTCGGAGGAGAAGAATCTGCAGCGGATTTTTGGCTGCACAGGAATAAAATGTCAGATCAAATTATGTCAATTAGAAATCTGGTCGTGCAGCATTCACTAACGGGGCATCATATGGAAATTACGGGGTAAAATTAGGCAAACGAAGGTTCCTTCAATCTTGAAAAGGTTTTGATGTCAATTGTACAACGATAACCTCTCGAAAACCCATCTCTTCTTTCCAGCTTCCCATTTCGTTTATGGAAAAAAGTAGATGTGACAGATTAATTATGCATCTTCCCTAAATTTTCAGGATTTCTGCTCTCATTGGTGCTGGAGATCAGTAAAGCATGCTAAACTCTCATGAGCTTACAATCTCCTCCCATTTTCTGCAGATTCCGAAAGTATGAAACGAAATTCAGTTTTTGCAGCTTTTGAAGAGAAAAACAACCGGTTATTAAGGTCCACGACCACTCTATGGAACAAATGAGTCACAAAATGAAAACAGTCGGTCAGGGAACCCAGGAAAATCGGATGGTGGGGAGGGGGGAGCGGTTTTCCCATGCATGGGGGCAGCACATTGGATGGCCAAGATCACAAGGATCCCCTGCTGCTAAGACAGGGGATCCTTTTCCGACAATTACAACCTCAGGAAAAAGAAAAGGAATTCAATCAAAGTGATGGAAGAAGAAAACAGACTTACCTCGGAGAGTTCGGACAAAATGTAATGGTATAATCAGCATCACTGCAAGTGAAAGTACTAGTGGCATCATCATAAGCATAGCTATATGATTTGGGGCATGCCGTCTTGAATATCTGGGAGTACATTGAGGGTTTGCAGGTGGCGGGTGAGCTGTATGGACCGCTGCAGCAGTATTCTGGGCTCCCAAACGCCTCACAGGCACTCTTGCACGCTGCGCCATCCCCCGCCTGCAGCTCCTTCGGGCACTGTTGGTTCAGGTCCGTTATGCACCCAGTGGTGGCGCAAGAACCTAAAGTTCATGCACGAGAATCACCAATGAGCCTAACATGAGAAGGAAGCTGCGATACGCATGTAAATTGGTCGAGAAGTCCTTTGATCTAGAAGTGCTTTAAACATCTCCGTTTAATTTGTTCGTTTATTTCAATTAAGTAGCGAAACCATCGCATCTTGACATAGACTTTAACAGGCTCGCAACACAGAATTGGTGAACTAATTGCAGACCGAATAATTCAGAGCTACTAACAAAAATGGAATTCCGTACTTAAAGGTAGAAACCTGATGATGAGATGACTTCTCATATAGTTCTATCCCACCATACTGATTTGACCTTTCATCCCTGAAGTTGAGTAAACAAGAACCTAACATTATCTCCTAAAGACCTGTGAGGTCTTAACATTATCGACTTTTCAGCTGACAGTCTCAATCACAAAACCAACAAATCCAATCTTTACTCAATAAATTCTACACTTTTAAGAGCAGAGCTCTTCATGGATTGAGCTGATCTATTTTCTCACACTTAAATCGAACAAATGAAAAAGAAAAAGTTGTAATTCCCCCGAAAATGTTGAAAAACTTATGGTTGAAACCTCAAAATCTAGAAACTTCACTAAATGTACCTGAACCACCAGTGCCTTGAACAATCATGGGCAAATTGTACCCATCAACGAGGCTCACATCATAGAAGTCCTTAGAGCCAGAGCCGAGCGTGAACTCTGCTAAAGTAGCCGGCGGTGTTGCGCCAGCTCCGTTACATTCAACCTCACCAGAGCCGCAGTCCCCGGTGGCACATGAGCCACGGCCCGAGTCGTCGAAATCGCAGCCACTACGCCCCCAGAAGCGGCCGGACCACCCTGTCGGTGCCTGAAAGGACCTCGAGCCGCCTTTAGACAACTCGAATCCGGTGCTGCCCAGCTTGGGACTGCCCGCACTAGATAGGATCCCTGGCCAGATTGAGAAGTCACATTTGTTCACAAATGTGAAAGTTGTCCCAGAAGCACCTGTCCCAAAGCAGAGAGGCCACAAAAATTTATCAGGACAATGTATAGAACACGGCTCACATAATGAGAGAGTACAATTCATGTTTACACGCCTCTGCAAATGGAGACGAAAACAAGGCTGGAGAGCAGAGTCAGAAAATTGGTGAAGAAGCAAAGCACACCCATGTCGGAAATTCCTTCCTTTATTGCTACAGCAATGAAAATTAACTACCCGACAAGCGGGTTGAAGCCAAATGAATGCAGATTTGTTCCACCAAGAAGTTGAGGTGGGCCTTTTTGATAACCAGAGCAATGAATGAAGTGAAAAACAATGTGTTTCAATGAAGAGGGAAAGACGGATCAACAGTTAACGAGAAAGGAACAACTTTTGAGAGAAGCAAGAAGAACAGGGGACGAGGCAGAGCTTTCTGGAGGGGTAGGTGGCACAGAGAGATAGAGAGAGAGAAGATTGAATAGGGTGTTTGAGATCTGCCCACTTATAAAACGCTGAGCCCCCACCGCCTCCAGAGAATGGCAGAAGAAATCTTTGCGGAGTGCAGCAGATTTTTTTCTCTTTTGAGGCTCTGTTTCTGAGTAAGGAATGGAATGGAAGGAGGCGGAGCTCAGTGGGTGGTGGGAGTATCTCAACGCTCTGCCCTTCCTTTGCTTCCCATATATATGCACATGGATAAATGCATTTTATACTAAAATATTAAAATGACCAGCAAATGCATGAGATTGGGATGTAAAATATGGCCAAAGTTTTACACTTTCTTGACTGTCACTGCTAAACTGTTAGGATCCGCACAAATACATACATTCATAAACTAACTCTTTGATGATTTATCAGAGTACGAAAATACAGCCTAATTACACTCTCATACCAAAATTCACATCCTTTGAATTCTTGATATGGGGCTCAGTCGATATGACAAATGGGTCTTAGCCAATGTCGGGTCCACCGTCGTTGCGATCGAGAGCGACTTTCCTGTTCAGAGAGCCTCTTTCTGGATGGTAATTGGTGAAATGTTTTTTTTTTTACTTTTTGATGGCTAGCACAAAGCGAAAGTATATTTGTGATCCCGATAGAAAAAAGATCTTGTCCGAATGCGGAAAATATCACCGAGGAATCTTGTCAATCAACAAGGTTCACTATTAATCTCATTCATGCACTTACCCTGTTCTTGCTCCCAATCATTCATGGAGAAGCGCGTTTCCATTTCCATAATAGTGGGATTGGTGTTATCCCTTCAGGGTTCAATCTGTTTTATCGGTTTAAGAATATAAAGTGGCGAAATCCAAATCCGCTTAATCCGTAATTCGAAATCGACTTAATTAGACAAAATTTGACACGCTGATGTTGATGTTTGAACCTCGAGATTAGGACTCGAGTTCCCTTCACAAGGGGCGAGTGCTCCTTGGCGCACAGCCGCACGCGTTGCACGATCTTAGGTCAAGATTGACTAGAGGTCCATGACCACCGATTGACCATAATTAAACGGTGACGACATGATGATGATGTGGCAATTATGCATGTGGGCAAGGGAAGAAGTAGAGGAGGGTGGAGGTTGGGCGATTGATCTTATTTTTCTTTTTGTCGAACATTCTTTGCATGAAAAATTACATGTGGATGTCGCATCTAATTAGGTAAACAAACATATAAGAGGTCTCATAATGAGCATCTCTATGATTTTGTTAAGCATAATTAGTATAGGATGTTCCTATTTTTTAATTACTAAATTATACATGGTATGAGAAAATTAGACCATGAATTTTTCATTGATTACCTATTAAAGTGCTTAGCAAGGCAATTTTCAATAAAGTTCCAGAAGAAAGCGGCACAAATGATTTTATAAATTTTGATTTAATATGCTCATGTGGTTTTCGACCTTTATACTAATATACACCACCATCATTCGACTTTAAATTTATCTAATATATTTTAAGTATGTGAAAATATTTAGTGTAATTTTTTCGTTAGTTCAAATTAATTAATCCGGTACGTCACATTGTAAATTAGATTATGTAATCACTCGTTCAGCCTGGGAATTATGTGTTTCTTTGATTATTATTATTATTATTATTATTATTATTATTTATTATTTTGGGTGAGGGAGTGATTTTTCTTATTGGCGGTGCTGGGCAACTTCACGAATGTCAAAACTTTCCCCATGAGATCCGATGACGTCACGGATATCGCCGGAGACGTCGCTTTCCCGTAACGCCCTCCAAAGACGGGGAGGAATTTGATGAGCCTTGAAAAAAACAAAAGGATAAAGTCTAAGAGGAAGGCATTAATGAGGGGAGCGCAGAAGGCGATGCGGGGGTCCCGAGGGAGGGAATCGAGTGTGGTCACCCGTGGGGGCATATTAATTTGGTGGGAGGACCACTGCGACGCGCCACGTGTCCTCTCGAACGTCCTCCTCGCGCTACAGCACATTCTCGTGATCGCCATTATGCCCCGATGCAATGTGCATTTAGCAAAGCGCCAAATTCCAACCGTTAGTCAGCGCCAGATCTGCACCGACTCCGTCCGCCCGCCATCCAACGGCGTTAACCCCGAGAACCGACCCGCCCGAACCCGACTCAGGGAATTTTTCTTTCCCGTTAAAAAAAGAAAATTGTCGTATCTAACGCAAATTGCCGAATCATGTTGACGAAATTGTCGTTGTAAAACCGAAATGTATTGACTACCACGACAAGAACGTAGTTAGACGCGACGTAAAGGGTCGGTTCATAGGTCATTTTCGAGACCATTAAAAAAAAAGAAGAATATGAAATATCCCAAAATTAAAAAAATATATATAAATAAAACAAATAGGGAGGGTGGGGTCAAGGAAGTCCCCATCCTCGCCCCATGCGAGGTGGCGATCTAGCTGAGGAGGAACGACCGTGCTGTTGAGACCTGCTCGTTGTTTTCGAAATCGAGATTGGGCAAGCAAATTATACTAAACTTCAGAAGGAATGCAGCCAAGAGAAATTATATAATAGATAGCCACTGCTATGAAATATAGCCGGTTCATATACTTAGCTCTTTTTTTTTTTTGGGAAAGTGATGCAAAACAATCATTTAATTTGGGCTAAATATGTAATATGGTATGTGAACTTTCAATTTATTCAATATGATTTATGAATTTTTAGTACGTGATCAAACTAATTCATAAATATACGAAATGTTCAATGCGGCCGCTAAACATAAATTAATAAAATGATCATATTGAACATTTTCGTATAATTCAAATAATAGTTTGAACACGTTCTAAAAGTTCAAAAATCACATTAAATGAATTAAAAGTTCAAAGATCCGATTAAAAAGTTAATGGATCACATTATATATTAGAGATTACTTATGTCTTTTATCTCCATTGGTCGAGACCCGTATGCCTTTGGTGGGTGTCCATTCGATGGTCCATTGACTCGAGTGGAATTTCGATGCTCAAAAATCGAATTCCGAGGAGGGATAGGAAGGGAATCATCCCCACCATGCCGCAAAACTCCTTTTTGACCTAAAGACAACGAAAGAGGGAGTGGCTGCCTGCGAGGATCGATTCCCAATGGATGACGTCTCCTCAGCAATTCACCATCTCCAAATTTTCACAATCAATTGAATCCCAATGTCTTTTCCTGCTCTCTGTTCATACGTTCGCTACCCCATGCAGTGCCCGTTTGGGGCCTCTATCTGCCACCATTTCCATCCATCCATGGTCGATCCCTTCCTTTCGTCCTTCTAAGTGGGACATCTAGGTGTTTTGTCTCATTTTGTGAACGACTTTTTCGCATTAGGTAGGCTGTTCCATGTAGTAAGGAAGTCAATCGAGCCGTCCGTGGACTACCAATAGATCGGACGGCATGAAACATCAAGAGGCTTATGATCGGATGTTTCGGAACGGATTGGCCATAGTTAACGTCAAAAGAAATGCTAGAGTTGCATCGGAAAAATACTTTTCATGCGTACCCTAAAGCGGATTGATTGATTACTTTGAATAGACTGAGTGAAGGGTTTGCAAAACATCGTTGGGGGTGTAATGCATGCTCCCTATTGATTTGAATGTGCAGGGGTCACAGGGAGGCATCACCCTTGAACCGTTAGGGGCCCTTTCTAGTTTGGGTCCGTATTTTATAGGTAGTTCGGATTCGGCCTCATGAATAATTACCGCATAGACTAGGGTTTTCTCCTCCCTTAGGGTTTTCTTGTACCTCTTATATATATAATCTCTCTTTTTTCTTTTGTGATTGAGGATTATAATAGAGAGGTGAGAGATACTAATTCTAATGGAATCATCTGGCGGATGTAACTCTGGTTTAGAAATGAACCAAAATAAGCCTTACATTTAAAAAAAAAAAGTTATGTCATGGCTCTCTAATTTATTGTATTTGTATGCCCAATCCTAACAAACACGAAACACATAGATTCTAAATTTGAAAAGAGCAATCCTAAATAGCACCCAAAAAGTACACTAGAAGGTTAAATGTCCCAAAGGCATCCAATTATAACAAAGCCTTCGACTCGAAGTTCTTTACCATCTCTTAGAAATGGAGTCCGATATCGGTTTTAGACGAAGGGTTTGCTTATCGTCAGACGGTTGTGAAGATCATTGGACTTTTCTTTTTAAACCCGAAGCTTCTCCCATACTCGGAGAGACCGATCTATTTCTATTCATGCCACGATGAATGTCTTTATGACTACGTGCCCGTCACCTTCACCTTTCATAATCACTGGACATCACGATCTCGCCCTCATTTCGCAGCCCATGTGAGGATTTGAGCTTTCCCAACTTCAAAATTCACAGTTTGCATGAGCATACGAGCTTCATCACTGCTTATCAATAAGAAGACCTCCCCCACCGCTTTAATTCGTGCCTACTTTGGAAAAATCTAGCACTCAGTGTCAAGCATCAATGGAGCGGCCTCAACTTGATGCCCAAACGCCATGCCCAGAACCCTGTGGATAAGATTTTTCATCACCTTTCCTTTTCCCCTTTCCCACCTTTTCTTTTCCAATCGGAATCCTTTCCTCTTTTCTACGTGCTCTTTCATACTCTTTTTAGCGATTCCTTTTCCCATTCACCCTGCTGTGTTTTTCAAATGAAGAATGGCGTCATCCCCACTACAGCCTGGACGCCATGGAAGCACCCTTTTCTTGAGAAAAGGGCGATCTGGAAAAGGCCTAAGGAAGGTCGTTCCAGGGGCAAATATCAGCAAATGAGACGGGAAAGTACGCGGAGGTAACCAGGGAGTCCCTTTATTTTTAGCAAAGGTCGAACGATGAGAACGTGTCGACGATAAGGTGGGGAAGCGACCATTGGAGATGGCAAATGTTAATGTGTGTAGGGATGGCTTTTATCGCTGCCTTATCACGATATGGTTCTGTCTCTGTGTCTCAAAGCTGCCTTTTATCTACTGCTTTTTTCAGTGCTGATTTCTAGTTATTTCTTTCACATTCCAGTAGTCTATCCCGGGACATGAACGTTGCGCATCCTTTCTCATTCATCGGAAAAGCCGATCGTACTTTGGCCCCGATTTCTCGGGGATTGGCGCTTTCTTTCGAGCCAAGTTCTTCATCACGGGGGATACTTTTTGACTTGTGAACAGAAATCACATTTTAGTATGATAGCCGACTCTTTACTGGGGGACTGTAAGCACCAGTCCTTGTCCATTCCGGGACCGTACCAGACCTGCCTATTTTGGATGGTTTTCAGTTCCCAAATTTTGGAATCGGCAATTAGCGGTTCAACTCTAAGTTCCTTATATGTGCCCTATTTTTCTTTTTCAATTTTTCTTTTCTCTTCTGGAACTAAAGCTGCATTGAGGGCAGATGCAATATGCATGGTGAAATTTCTGCTCAAAGCCATAGCCAAGCTCCAAAGTCAAGATCAAAACTTAATATATATATATATATACATATAGTATGTATGTATATATACACATATAGTATGTATGTATGTATATTATTTCAATGATGAGGTAAGGAACTCCCGGCAGGTTTTCATTAAGTCAGGAAATCCATTTATATTAAGCAAAAAGAAAGTGTCAAATTATCATATTTCATCGTAGAAATTTGATTATCTATAAAGAAAAGTAATATACTCTAAATAAGCAAGTATCATAACTTTCTAAAAAGGAAAAAAAAAGGAAAAGAAATGCCGTTGTGATTGGGTGGACAAATATTATAACTTTCACAAATCGGGAACCAAACCTATCCCATCCAAATCCAAATTCCATCATCGGAATCGGTCTATTTTGAAACCGATCACTCATGCATAATCAATTCATAGTTGATAAGTCTAGAATTTATATATTTTCGTGCCTTACCTCCCCTCATGATGACATGCAAAATGGAAAATCACGATATGAACCTTTCTCTCGTTAAAAGCCAACTCGTGCTCTAGCAATTCCGCCGTTCGAGTGCATGGAAGTAGGGTTTACAGGGGGCCACACGGTGATGATCCATTTGCATGTGCGATTTGCTCGTAAGCTGTGCTTATTCAATTCGATTACTCCTAGCAGCTAGAGATAAAGCCCCGTGATTTCAGTGACGGGAGAAGGAAAAAACCCGTCAATCAAAATCATTCCCGAATCACTACTTAGCGGACCTAATCTCTTTACCTATTTGAGCATCTTGCTAATGTTAACTTTGTCCCTTTAAGGCAGCCTCAGGGCCGAAAGCTGGTGTGAACATGATGACATTATCACATGAAACTGTCGTCGAGCTACGGCTGTATAGCCTCGGAGAGCGACAAGCCTTTCTGGCCATGACAGTATAAGATCGTTGGACCAAAGGGTATCTCGCATCAGCAAGGCAACTTGAGGAGATTTTTGTCTCTTTCCATGTCAATGATTGATGATGGTAGTGTAATTCCATCCAGCCGCAAAATGTAAAGAGAGTAACTTTAGACTTCACGGCTCCGCTCGTCAATAGGACGTTCGATTAATCCTACGAGTATTTTCCAGACAGGCACAAAAGAAAAAGGAACTCAGCCTTAAATCGTAAGTTTGTAAAAGTCATGGCGTAATTTGCAACATTGAGATTTTCTTTCCACAGGGCAAAGTATGGCCTCTTCGGAAACTCTGCGCCTAATCAATCCAACGCAAAAGATGAGAAATAAGTGTAAGATGGAGAAAGAAAAAAAAGAAGGAAGAACTTTGGGCTTGAAACCAACATCTTGTTCATATAAATCTGTAGATCCAAAAGACAAGTTAGATTTTATATGAACGGTTGTGCAAAACCATCCTTTGATTAGATAGAATGCACTTTCGAGCTCTTATGAGTTGTTCGATTAGAAAGGGCTCTCGTTTGATTGGTGATTCGATTATCGGCATATTTGCATGGGCTTTGTTCGCACATCTCCATACAATCTTTTCATGAGAAAGCAAGTTGTCACAACTTGCAATCAAAAGGATCAACTCAAAAGAAAAAAAGAAGCTGTCAACAATTTCTATTCAACTTATGCGCTCTTCTCTGCGACCAACGTGATCAAAGGAATTCGTATACATGCACTGGCAAAAGGGAGGATCAAAAGGATGGGCAAAATACAATTGAAATGCTTATCCATGCGTACGTAGCAATTATAATAATCCATGTGATATACAAGTTGAATTTGGTGTCGTAATAGATCGACTCGAGTGTGGAAACTTAAGAGTGTTTGCTGACTGCTTTTGCCACATGAGGTAAGAAAATGATGGAGGCTACGACGATTGCTGACCTCACAAGGCTTTTGCGGCTCTTATCTGTTGCTGCAAATGGGAAATATTAATACCTCAGAGTCGGCAAGCTGGAGAAGGGCATTCAAAAGCTGTGTGTCACGATTCTTCTTTTGAGGATAGAAAGATCAGAAAGCGGGGAACGTAATTGCTTTGCTGATGTGGGATATTATCTTGATGAAGCGACGAGTGCTTTCTTGACTTATTTTTCTCCAGACCAAGCAAGAAAGTCTCCGAAAGGTCTTCGCATCTTCTTGTTTTAGACGCTTGCACGTAATCTGCAGAGCAAAGTGGACATTGCCCGAGATTTTTTCTGGGATGATCTCGTTTTGGCTTCTGACTCTGAACAACATTCAAGTCACAGGAAAACCTAATGTCCAGAGGGAGAGATGATGGGAAGAAACATTCACGCAGCCATGCGTGGAGCTTGTCATTGGTTCTAGAAGAGCCAAGCTTTGAGTTGGGTATTGGAAGTATCGAGTTGGGTTTTTCTTTATCTGAGCTAGGAATGAGCCACATAAGTTGAATCCCACCTATTCTCTTGAAGTTTATACAATATAACGTCAAATGATAACCTCATGTTTAACTTCAAATTGACAATCTTATAAATGATTCTATAGCCACATCAAATAATTAAATGTCGTCTTCATCCGTCCCTTTTCTATACGCTAGCTCATGATTGTGTCAATCATGAAGAAATTACAAAAAAAAAAAGTTGTAAACTTGATATCATATCAATTTAATTCTAAATATTTTAAACAGACTGACTTAGCCTTAAATATTTTGACAATTTACTGATTTGGTCACCAAAAATACCAAGGTAGATGCTATGATCTATGCTGACGTGAATTTTTTTTATAATTAAAAATTTGTTGAATTATATATATATTGTAGGTCTCCGGCCAAGCACTAGGCCGGCAAACCCTTGCTTGCAATTAGTGAGGGCTTGCAAGGCCTTGACTAATGACCATGAGAATGCACCATTTATCTTAATAAAGAACAAACTTCGAACCGACGCCAACCATTGGCAAGAGTAAAAGACGCTGAAAAAAGTTAAGCTCAAAACAGAAGAAGCTTATATTCCCACAACAATGCATCTACTTTGTCAGCGCTTCATATTCCCACAACAATGCATCTACTTTGTCAGCGCTTCATATTCCAACTAATTCGATCTCTCTTCTACATCCTAATCGTAACTCTCTAAAAAATCTAAATATCGAATTACATTCTACGTGTCGAAAACTTAATGGAGATAAAACAAAAGTCGGAATCAAATCGAAATTCATCAGGCCTCTTGGCACCGTCATCTTCATTTTCTGTCACCCTCCCAAAAATTTCCTGAGAAAATATCTCTTCTCCTGGAGTATTTCTGTTCAGAGATTCATGTCCAAAGTGGATCGACGCATCGAACTTTCGCCAGATTCTCTCTCTGTCCCTCTCTCGATATTTTCTTCTTTTGAAGTTGGGCCGCTCGTTCAGTCAATAATCCACTTGATCTTGTGGACCCTAGCCAGATGAGAGAGAGGTGGGCCCACTATACAGTCAGAGATATTTGGCTCAGAACCGCTGCCGCAACTGCCAAACCGTCGCCGCAACGGCGACAGCGACAGCCGAAAGCAGCGTCGACGACTCGGTGCTGCCGCCGGACACCTCGCTCGCCGCCGCGTATTCACCGCCCGCCGCTTTGACACTGCACCATGCGGATAAAAACCAAGAAAACCCTCAGTAACTACAAGCGAAAAAGATCAACACCCTTCTTCTCAAAAACAGGATCGACACTCGAATCATGGCTTGCGCTCATGTGACGGTTCCTAGGAATTGCCAAATTAATCTGTCCAGGTCGGGAGTGGTCGGCGACGGCTTCGTTATAATGGAAAACAGAAAACGTGACTGACACCACCGACCCTGCTGTACTGTGTTGCAGTCACATGCAAGATTTGCGTTGATGCAAGCATTCGCATTAGCGTTTATCTCTATTATCAAGTTCTTAATCCAATGTCTTAAGTTATCGGATTAAGAGAAGTTTAGGGGGGTAAAGTTCCAAGGTGGGTTCTTACGTAGCAGAAGGTGTCGGGCAAAATGTGATCTCGTAATCCGCCGAGGCGCAGGTGAAGGTGCTGGTGCCGTCGTCGTAAGCGTAGCTATAGGCCCTCGGGCAAGCGCTCTTGAAGAACTCCGAGTACCGGCTCGGCCTGCATGTGTCCGGCGTCCCGTACGCGCCGCTGCAGCAGTACTGCGGGTCCCCGAACGCGCCGCACGCGCTCTTGCACGCCACCCCGCCCTCGGTCCCCGTGCTCGTCACCTTCAGCTCCTGCGGGCACGCCCCGTTCAGGTCCGCCACGCACCCCGTCGCGGTGCAGTTCCCCGGCCCGGTGGCTGCGCCTCCCCGAGGAACCACCAGCATCGGGAGGTTGGACCCGTCGACGAGGCTCACGTCGTAGAAGTCGAGCCCGCCGGCGCCGTTGAGGGTGAACTCGGCGAGGGTGGCGGGAGGGATGGCACTGCCGCCGGAGCACTCGAGGGCGGAGGAGCCGCAGTCGCCGGTGAGGCAGGAGAACTTGCCGGTGGCGGGGTCCTGGGAGCAGAAGGTGCGGCCCCAGAGGCGGCCGGACCAGGAGGCGGGGACATCGACCGAGGCGGAGGCCTCAGGATCGAGGGCGAAGCCGGTGGTGGAGAGCGGCGCCGTTCCTGCGCCGGAGAGGATCCCCGGCCAGACCGTGAAGCTGCACTTGTTGACTATGGTGAATGTCGCTGAATTTGCACCTGCAAATTCAAGAAACAGAGCATGAGATCAAAATCCAAGCCAAGAGCGCCAAAAGCACCTAAAGCCGGAAACTTTAAACCAAAAGCGAATTACCATCCACGCGATTTTGAGAGGAAAAGAAAAATGCCACGACAAAGCACTCTTCAAACAGTCAAACTTACCAGTGACCGAGAAGATCAAAACGTGGAAGAACAGAGCAACTGCGACTCCAGGCAAAGCCATTGGGTTTCAAATTCTAAGAATGAGCAGCTGAACCGAAGTTCAAGATACAACGGTATAAGTATGAATGTTTCTTCGAAATATAGAATCACTTACACTTCCGTGTGGGAAAATCTTTCGAAGCACGAATGGAGGAGGGAAGGATGGAAGACTTATATAGGCGGAAGAAAATTTTGGGGTAGGCCCGGCGGACGAATATGACGGTCCAATCTCAGTCGGTGTGGGCCCGCTGAGGAAATGACAGGACCACCACAAGTCCCCATGTCCATCACTGTTTTCCATTCTTCCCAATTGTTTTTTCGCGAGAACATGGGCACAGCTGAAGTCGGCGATGTTCTGTGTAATCTCGTAGCTTCCTCTTCTTATCTTTATGTCCTCTCGTTTAAATTCTCTCTGTTTTGCAGGGGTGCTTGGGGAACAGAGACTCTGTTCTCGAGCTAGGGAAGAGGAGACAGGCGTTGTCGCCCCATTAACATATCGCTGATGAGGAAGGGAAGGAACTGAAGACAGATACAAGAAAGGCTGCGTGGAAGGTCTTTTTGAGTTGCGGAAGGCTGCGTTGCAGAGCAGAGGAGGCGTCGGGATTCTCTAGGCCTTTGGAATTTGGTCCCCCAAGACAGAAGATCCAAGAAACTCGTTCACAATTTCACATGGTTAAGGAATCAGGAACTGAAAGGTCGGCTTCGAGTTTACAGACGACGCAGCTTCGATCAGATCCAATTTGTTCTCGGTTCTCTTGGGGATAAGAACAAGGCCCCGTGAAAATGGCTCGCAATCAACATTTTCTGAGGAAAGGAAATAAAAGAAAAATAAAAACACAAGGAAGAGATAAGGGGGAAGAGACGGACTACGATGAGACGCGTCTACGGTAATTGAGCCCGTATTTTGTACTATTTTCTTTTGTGGGGCCACGTATAGAATTGAGAAGAGGATGATGAATAAGGCGTGTGCATGGACCGACCATGAAAGGGGACCTAGGACGAGACTCCCCCTGGATCACGCGAACAATGCGCGAGCGTTATTGGGGAGGGGAGGAGCATTTCTCGCGCGATCTTTGGAGAACTCTTCGGCCCGGGCCTTGCCTAGTCTTTCGCGACATAATGCCCTTCAAGGAATGTGCTTGATGAACATCACGCCCCACATAATTGTCGATCGACTTATGGTATGATTACCGATACACTCGAAGCCTACCCACTGAAACACCACCGTCATTGATTCGTTCGACCGCCATACTCCCACGTTGGAGATTGGAGATCTCATGGTATGATCACCTATTATCTTTGGGACCATTAGGGACAAATCGGTAGCCATAGCTAAGCTAGTGTCCTCGGTCTCGGCGCCATCCCCTAATCTTGGTCTTTCCGCTTTGACTCGCTAACCATCGACGTTAATCTATCGACCGTGATCATTAATGTGCTTAAGTCATAATTTGAACGGACCAGACCATCAAAATACATTTTCCCAACAAAACAAATGTTCCAACCACGTGTCTAATCTCGCGTAATACTTCGCCAACCCCCGAAGACTGAGCTCACGCCCGAGACTAAAGAACGGCAGTCGATGACTGAAGATCCAAACACACTATCTGCTAAAGTTTTCTTGGCCCGCACATATCGCACCCTTTAGGATACAAAGCAAACATGGTCCAATTATTCAGATTCCAGATTCCGGAGAAAAAGCAGGGAATAAACGCCGCTTCGGCATTAAGCCGGGAAAGGAGCACAACCGCGCTAGTTGCGGCAGCAACTATGCCAAATCCGGCCGCATGGCTTTTTACCTGGGGTGGGGGGGGGGGGGGGGGGGGGGGGTGGGGAATATGAGGAAGCCTCGCCTCCACACAGCTCCTCCAGCCACATTATTCCCACACCATGTAAAGATGAGCCTAATGAGGGCCGTGAGACGCTAAATTAATCGAAGATCTTCTCGCCTTTTTGACCGGCCGCAGCCCCCTTTCTTATTATTCTGCGTCGGAAAACGTTCCATCAGCACGCACACGATGCTTTTCCTGCGATTAACGTTGGGCGATACGAGCGGCCGCAAGTTGGCAAAAGAGAATATGCACGCGCTCCTTTGCGCGAAATTGAGTGAGGTCAGTGGTAAATCTTGTCGAATAGAGCTGCCATCCAGCTGAAAGATGGTAAGATGCATCCATGCAGCGTACTAATCTTCACGCGAGTTGGCAAATTGATTTGTAAGATGTTCGTCACACCAGATTCCGCAAGTTGGCAAAATCCGTCAAAGCCACTGATTTTGCCTTAAAGCTTTGACCTTCGCAATTGCAACGAAAAGGAGCTCGCCCATAGTAGGAATACCGAGACTGCCGCACGCACTGCATGGACAGAATGGTTCACATAGAGCGTCGTTTGCATTGATCTCCTTAAGTTTCCTTATCGTCTGTCTGTCCTTAGCCCAAAAAGCATTACCGAGCCGGTCACTCGAGAGGGTATAAGATCAGATACTTTGAGACCATACTTTTCATCAGAAGCTCCAATTGATGGAGAAACCAAAGTTCTCCCAAAAACAAGGAATAAATCATTATTTTCACTCCCTAAAGTCAACCTGGACCAACATCAAACTGACCTAACCCGGCCGGTCCTAGTCGGGTTCTTAAAATGATTGAGTCGGTCAATTTTGAGTTGGTCCAACCGAACATAAATTATACACAACATATATATATACATATTTAAAATGAGATGGACCGACTAAGTTGCCCTATATAATACATATTGTGCATAGTGCAAATAAGAGTTTTACTCAAGTGCATATATAATACATACTATCAAGTGCCAAGCCTAGGAGCAAATGAACCATTCTTCCTTCTTTTACTTGTTGAGCCCATAAACAAAGGAGCCATTCTTCCTTCTTATTCTTGCCGAGCCCTAAATTGACAGAAAGACCTCACTCACCTCGCTGTTGCCCTCGCTCGCCACTCACCATCGGCCTCACTAGCTTCGTCGTCGCCCTCACTAGCCTCGTTGCCCCCTCGCTCATTGCTCACCTTGCACCGCTAGTCACCTAGCTCGTCGCCTGTCTTGGCCTTACTCTACCAACTCGCCTTTCGTCTTGGCTTTACTTATGTTGCCCCGCTACTTGTCTAGTTCATCGCCAGCTCATTTCTCGTCTAGACCTCACTCACTTGGCTGGTCACCCAGCTTGTTGCTTACCTCAGCCCACTCGCCAGCTTGTCGCTTGCCTCGACCTCACTCACATCGATCTATCCTCGTCTTTGACCTCGGTTTTGCTCGCCTAGCGGTCCTTGGTTGACCTTGGAAGCGGACCTTAATCTCAAAAATTGAGGACCGACACTTTACGGGTTAGTTCTTGAATTAAGTGCTGGACCAAACCAACTCGACCCATGATCACCCCTACTTGAACCTATGATGCACCACAAAACACAACCAAAGGCGATCGCAACTTTACCTATGACAGTCTCGTGTCCCAAAAACCACATAGACGCTTTACCTATGACACCGTCTCGCGTCCCAAAAACCACATGGATTGGCACACGCAAACACTTCGGAGAAACATTGCAAAGGTCTCCTGCCCTGCCTAATGGTCGCTGTTTGCAGGATACCGCTGCATCATAAGCCATTTAGGGAAGTAAGCTCGGTCATGGTTCCCAAAGGACATGGACAAAACTCTGTGAAAATGATGCGTGAATGTCGAGAGCACAAATAGTTATAACTTCATGATCAATGCAGCAAATGAAGTGTACGACCAAATTCAGATATATGAATATCACAGGAATTGCAAACAAATTTGATCGAATTACCAGAGTAATTTAGACCTACTATAGCATTAAAGGATTCTACTGCACTGTCAAACTCCATAAATTACCAGCTACATTGGCTTGACTTCTAAAAAGATGTTATGCCCTCGTTGCAAACTGAAGAGAGTAGAAAAGCTCACCCCATGAATGTAAACTCTAGGTCATTAAAAGTTATTGTTTATATCATTCTTCATTCATCACAAACCCAAGATTTGCATTGTGTATCTAATCAAGCAATTGTCATTCGTCACAAGAACAATGAGCACAACACAACAAGTCATGGGCTAAGTTATTCCAATATCTGTTGAACAAAAATGGGCTATCCAAATACTCATGATCAGGAAGGCCTCGAAAATCAATAGCAAAGATCAAATAGGAAAAGATCAAAAGTCTCCAAAATTACATGCATGCTCAACTGTCTAGAAAGCAAGGGTATACAACCACAAGCAAATTTGTTCCAGAAGCTGCCCACGATACAGAACTTCCAATGGCATCAATACAGAATACTGACGGCATGAATCACTTTCTGGGTATGTATTAGTCTCTTTGGATAATACATAAATCTCTACAATTATTGAAATTCATCTAGAGCACAATTATCTCCCAAGAAATCATACATCTATTGAGCAAAAATTGAATAATCCTCAACTCAGTGAACTTAACAAACATGCATGTGGTCCCTGAAATAGTCTCCACATGAGCAATTCTACATCATGGTAACTTAACAGGTCAGACAGCAAGTTAAAAAGTAGGTGAAAATTAGAACGCATGAGTGAAACCAAAACCATACATAAAGACAACAAGAAGTTACAGTTGCACCTTATTGAAGATATGGAGCTTAAGGGAATAACATAGTGTTACAAGATATATTGTAATGCTATATTTTCAAAGAAAAAGCATTGAGCCGTTGTTCCTGTTGTTATTATAGTACAAGCAATGTGCCTGGTACCCTGTATTCCGAAGAACTAGAGATAGCCATTCAAAAAAGAGCAAATTCCAAACTATTGATACATGAAACATCCCATTCTAATCATAATGCCCACAGCTGGTAAAAAGGTAGAAATCATTAAGTCATGAAGAGGCAAGTGAACATAAGAGGTCATTGCCCGCATCTTCTTAGCAACTTTTGGTAAGCTTCCCAGCAACTGTCATTTTTTCACCAATCCATCTGGTCTAATTATTGATAACGACCAGTACTTAAGCTTAAAACATGTCACCTTCCTCTCAATAGGCATCTCAGAGTAATAAATAACGCACACAATCATCACACCAAGAACCACTGAGAACTATCGCAATGCCATCCTTCAACAGTAATTGACAGTTGATTAATGACCTCTGCCAGGGCAAGAATCAATACCACTCAATCCATGTGAATACTACAACCACAAACCTCAAAAAGAAGCTACTAAGGCATCAGCAACACAGAACTGAATAAGAGCACATCAGCTCCACTGGGTTAAAAGTGGCTCATTAGAAGTTAACCACTCTGTCATCCTCAATGACCAACGCAGGAAACCAAAAGGGATAGAAACAAACCAAAATCTCCAGAACATCCTATGTATAACGTTCCAAACCAATGAAACATAAAAAGGTGAACAAAAAAGCATAAGCAAGAAAAAAGGAGGAATATGTACTATTACTCTTCTTTCCTTTTCCCCTTCTTCAAGAAGTCATAGTACATTCCCTGGCAAAATGCCCCTGCTCACCACAATTGAAGCACTTGCCACCACTGTTGCCACCGCCGCCAAATCTGCTTCCACCACCAGCATTGCAATCCCTCGCCATATGTCCATGTCCACCACAGTTATAGCAAGCAACGCCGACGCCACCGCCTATGCTGCCACCGCCTATGCCGCCACCCCTACTAGTACAATCCCTCGCCATGTGCCCAAAACCACCACAATTGAAGCAGGCACTGCCACCTCCTCCTCCCCCGCCCAGGCCCCCACCAGTAGTAACCCGGCGACAATCCCTCGCCATGTGGCCAATCCCGCCACAGTTAAAACACGCCCCAGAACCCCCGCCTCCGCCGCTGCGGTTTCCACGGTCACAGTCCCTTGCCAAGTGCCCTACCTCCCCGCAAGCATAGCATCCGGCGCCACCGGCGCCACCCCCGCTGTACCTGTCGCCGCCTTTCCAGCTGCCGCCGAACCCCCGGCCGCCCCTACCTCCGCCGCCGCCGTAGCCGTCCCTGTCCCTGGCGCTCCCCTTGACGGGGGCTCCGTCGGGGCCGGTGACGTCGACAGCCGAGGCCTTCCCCTCGGGCTCGGCGACGACCGAGAACTCGACCTCCTCGCCCTCGGCGAGGCTACGGAAGCCGTCGGACTTGATGGAGGACTGGTGGACGAAGAGATCCTCGCCGCCGTCCTTGGGCTTGATGAAGCCGAAGCCTTTGAAGTCGTTGAACCACAGGACTGTGCCGGTGCATCTCTCCTGATTCGCCATGGATCCGATTGACGGATCACCAGAGGAAGAGATAGCTAGAGAGAGAGGAGAGCTGAAGAAGAGAGAACTTCGTCGGGGTTCTAGAGAGAAAAGATGACGAGGCGAGTTTGGGTTCGGAATTTACATATAGAAGCAAAACCCTAATCGAGAGCCCTACATTTGTAAGGACTCCGACTCTCCGATTTTTCTCATTTCACATTTCAGATAAAGATTTCTTCTTCCTTTTTTTTTTATCTTATTATATATTCCCAAACTAGTAAAAAAATGGGCCAAATACCATAAAGAAAACTTCAAACTATGCCCAAACAAAACAATCACAAATTTTTCTTTGTATTACCGAAAAAACATGAACTTGACTCATTGTTTTATAGATAGCCCCAATTTTTTTAGGTGTCACGAAAAAATTTAAATTTATTTATATGCAGCATATATATTTCTTTTATTTCCTTTGCTCATAATGCGATACTTGTGCCTTAATGGGAAAATTTATAACTTTTGATGATACAAAAAAAAGTTCAAGGTATTTTTATCATGGTAATAATAATTTGAATTTTTTATAGTATTAACTCTTTTAAAAAATCCTTGAAACAAAATATGCTAAAGGCAAAGGGTACTCGTGCCTTGATAGGAAGATTTAGAATTTTTTGTGATACACAAAAAAAAAAAGATCAAGATATTTTTATTATAGTGGGAATAATTTGGATTAATTTTTCATATTGATCCTTTAAAAAAGTTCGAGACAAAAATATTTTAAAGGAAAACACATCTTATATTATATATTTTAAATGTATATACTTGTGGATCAAGTTAACTAAATAATTCATGTCGGCGGATGTGGAAGGTTCTCTTTTTATCGTGGAACTGTAGGAGCTGGAATATTTAGTGACCTTTTCTCCTTTGCGGTGGGAGCCACTGAGATCTTCCATTAGCAGGATTTCAGGAAAAGAAATCCAGGATTCCTCTGGTGTTGACTCATTGTCATCATCCCCCGGAGCATGATCTCTTTGTCTCCATGTCTCTGGAATTTTTATTCTTGATCTGGGACTCTGCAAAAACCGCTACCTAACGTTGTCGATTTTAAGGTAGATGGTCCCTCACCTGGGTTTTCGGCAGTGAGTTTTTATTCTTGATCTAGGATCTGGTCCGTGAGCACGTCGAGAAACACGGTCGGTTGAGAGTCCGATGGTTTGATCCAAAGGACCCGTGTTCGACGAGATTTTCTCCAAATCAGTAATGAGGCAACCGTGCAGTACAGGAGATTATGGTTATCTGGATGATATTGCCACGGTGAGCAGCCTGTGAGGCCCATGCATCATTGATTTGTTCGGTTCAAAGCCGGTGGCGATGCAACATGTTGAATTCCTCGAAACGCAACAGAAGAGTGGGGACCCAAGAAGATGTACGAGGTGCCCGAATTCATTATGCGCATGACGCTGCTTTTGCTTTTCTCCGACTCTGTCCTCAGGAACTCAGAATTGGGACTCTCTCTGCTTACAGTCCAGAGCAACAACAATGGCTCTGAAGATTCCAATAGATAACAGATTGATTTTGAAACTTAATCTTCAAGGTCTGATATTGAAGTTTCATTCTGCTACCCTGAATGTTATGGGGAAGTGCCCTTATACATCTGCAGAACAGAGTCTTTAAGCAGGATTCAGTTCCCTCGTGCAGAGAGCCTATAGTCAGTCACTAAAGAGTTAAAGGCTTAACATCGTTAGATAAAAATCTGTGGCTGATAGCGCCCATCGCTTTCTAGAGGATTAGGATTGCAACTTGCTCGGCGATCACACAGATCGTGCATCTCTGACATTGTTGTTTCTAAATGGCAATTCACCATTCTTCCACCTACTGCTCTGCTTTCACCATTAAATGGCAAGGCCGTGTGAAGTCTGGACTACAGTTCGACATAGGGACTCGGTGATTGCCATAGATCAGACTAAGCCGTTAACACTTTAGATGCATTTGGGCAATTTGTTGCTGCTTTATTAATCGCCAAAACAGCTACTAGCTTCTTTCTAACTGGAGCTCTACTCAGGTTCTTAGTTCCGCCTGACTTTTCCGCTCATCGTCCGGAAAGATGGGGGACTTTGGGAACGTTTTGTTTTGCTGGTCGCTTTCGTAATTCCTCCGATCTTCCTCCTCTTGCTCAGGACTTACATACCAAATCAGATCACTCAAGTCAAGGCAGCTCTTGAGCATCCTCCCCTGGCAACATAGCCCAGTTAGCACTGTAATGCTGCGACCTTGTGAGAGTAGTTGGATGGTTCAAGAGATGCGATATCAGTGCTGCTGCCAACACCCAATGTGATTATATACCTGCCGATCACCTTAATCTTTCCTGCTGGCGCGGCCGACCACAAAGTATAATTCACAGGCAAATCTTAATTTGCACATCCCGTGTATACGGTTATTGCTAGCCTAACACAAAATAGGTAAGGAAGGAAATTTGGGCAGGACAGAGCCTGCAATTAAAGGGAATCGCAAAGCGTATTCTAGCAAGAAGTCCAAACGAAATAGACATCCTGAGTCAGGATAAGCAGGAGAGGACGAGAGTGCCAAAATTCTACTGTCGATGAGATTTCATTCTCCTTTTCCATCAACAAATCGACATATAATATCATCACATCTTCATACGGAGCCTACGCGAGCTCTGAATGTCAGCCTGCATGATAAAAGTCCGAGATTGCACATGGTACATCGTGATTTGCAATAGCATCGCCATGATCCGTGTTCTATTAGCATTGCCCTTTCACCTAGGAACAGCAAAATCAATCCACTAGGACACCGTAGGTTGTTAGCAATCGCGGTTCGCAATCACAAAGTATATAACGTGATTCGTCGCTTCCGGCGCTACTACATGCACTTCTCATTTTCACAAGCTTGTCTCGAGTGGCCCAGACTGTCCAGACAATGAAGTGGATCCTCCATCTCTCATCGGGATTAGTTTACAAAATCGACACATCATGTAACATCGCAATGAATCTTCAACGAGTGTTCATAGCAGCCGTGCACCAAAAGGAAAAAAACAAAAGAAAGGAAAACAGAGTGGCACAAACATCCTCCAGACCCTGATTGGGTTTTGCTTGCCGTACTTGGACCTTTCCCGTGGGTGGGTCCGTAAGACAAGAACCTAAAAGAACGGTCGCTTGGAGGTGTTCTTGTCCCACAGGACTCTCTTTAGATTTCTGGGACTTATCTCCATCCTCAATATCTGTATGCGATAAAGGAATGTATATGTCAAAGGCACGCGCCCAAGTCATGAAGAGCGGCGTTTTCTCATCTATCACGGATAGCTTCAATGTCAAGACTAAATTCCTCAAGCCGATGCTGCAATCTGCTGAAATTGCAGGGTCGCTCAAATTAGCTCATGCTCCTTTTAATCTCTATCTTGAATTCATCTCCAGGCTTCAAGAAATTTCCCCTGTAAAAATTCATCACGGCGTCCAAATTCTGCCCATCCGCTTCTTCCAAGGGCAAAGTTCCGTCTTTGCTGCGCGCGGCAACTCCGATCGGATCGCGGGGACCACCAGACGATCCAATATTAATTTGTCTGTAGATGCGCGAAAAATGATACTTTCAGACCCACGAATCTTTCGCCAAATGACTGCTTCCCACGAATATGAAATTAGAAAGAAAAAGGAGCGTCCATGCAGAAGACAGGATCGTCGAAAGCTAAGATCACCGCCCACTCATTTTGTATGGCTTTCAGAATTCTGTGAACGAAAGGACCAAAAGGGAAAAGGAAAATCAGATATTTGGGAAGGTCCGACTGCAACAGAAGCAGAAAGAACATCTGGAGTTCCCCCAAATTCATCTCATACCACCGTCACCACTCTTTTTTTCCCATGTGTATGACACCCGTGAATTTCCATTACTTCGTTGACCCGTCTCATGAATATGTAATACTACCATATTTGTGTCAACCCATTCTTGACCTCTCGTTCGGAAAGAACTTTCTTTGACATCTAAGGGAAGAAGAAGAAGAAGAAGAAGAAGAAGAAGAAGAAGAAGATGATGATAAAAGGATGTGTTGACTTAATCAAGAGCTTCCCTTCAAATCATTTCATAATCGAGGATCCACAAAACCAAGTAAAAATTCGATCTCCAATACCAAATTGGTTACAGTACCCACAATCAGATCAGATGGTGCCTACCAAAACAAAGCCACCTTCGTACTCTTCACTTCCACCAGAAGTGCTCTGCTTCATATTTACACCATGCAACGAAACCTCCACTCGATACATATATGTATGTATATATACAGCTAAATCCCTAAAATCAGTCCCAAACTCGGGGAATCGTGAATCATCGAGTCAGCTCGGGCGCCTACCAGCACTGATCCGTCTCCCAATTCCTCCCCCTGTAGCCGTCGCCGCCTCCGCCTCCCGACACGACGGTCAACGGCCTGCTCCTCCTCCTGAACAGGCTGCTGTCGTAGACGGCGCGCTTCTCGGGGTCCGACAGCGTGGAGTAGGCGGCGTGGATCCTCATGAACTCGTCGGCCGACGCGCCCTTCCTGTCGATCGCCGCGGCGTCGGGGTGGCACGACCGGGCCAGGCGCCGGTACGCCACCTTGATCTCCTGGCACGTCGCGCCCACGGGGATGCCGAGGACCTCGTAGAAGGACGTGCACGCCGGCGGCATCCGGTGGTGGCCGAGGAGGCGGTGCGGCGGTGGAGGGGCGCGGGGTCTGGCGTCGGAGGACGTGAAGGCGGTCACGGTGGCGGCGGAGGAGGCGCGATGGTGGAGGGAGGCGGCGCGTGGCGGAGCGGGGGCGACGGAGTGGCAGAGGAGAGCCGGGGGGGATAGCGAGAGCATGATACGACGGAGGATTCTGTTACGGTGCGGTTTGAGTGGGAAAGTGCCGTGGGGATATTCCTTCTTATAACGACAGGGCAGGGACACCAAAACGCCGCGTTTTATCCTGCGATTACGAAAACTGAGAATTTATGAAATTCTCAACGATGGAGAGAGCGTAGGGTGCACGATGAAAAAAAGTAGTAAATTCAAGGGCTACCCCTACCAAAGTTCCCAAACTAATTCTAAATTATGTCATTAAAAATATATTTATTAATTTGAATTTTTTCACGGCACAAAAAAATTGAGATACTTGTATATTGATGGAAAATTTTAGAATTTCTTATAATATGAAAAATTTACAGTATTTTATATACAGTGAAAATAATTTGAGGTTTTCTTTCTTTGTAATATTTTCACTAAACTAAATTTGATACCCGAGAAAACGGTCAAATTGTCCCGCGTACCCAATTTCGATCTAATCGTATTTTTCTCTTTTTTTCCTTTTCTTGCTTAGGTCGTTTTTTATAATTTTGCAATTTTTAGGGGAGCGGGGGATGAAATGAAATGTCTATCCAGAGTCCAGACCAGATGTCGGGTGAGTCAGCAAAATTGGGTTATCCAAATCCGACCCGAGGAGGGGGCCCAATCAATGCGAAGTGGATATGAGGTGGCAGTGACTCCTTCCCTCGTCCAATCACTTTTTTTTTTTTGGGTACATTTCTTTCTTTTTTCCCCATCATGCTCGTGACATTGTGGATTCAATGAATCTCCTCTCGCGGCACTTGAGCCCTCCGTTGGTTGAGAGATATATTTCTTTTTTGTTTTTCCCTTTTCAGATTCTCCATCAAAACCCAAAAAAAAAAAGAATAAAATGACATTAATGCATGTTCAGTTAATGTCCTTCGAACCGGGCGGAGTCGGGTCGGCATCGGGTGCTCGAGAAGTCGGCTTGACCGAATCGTCGGCCGGAGGCGGAAATATACGACTCGGCCAACGGGTAACGGGAGATCGGATGCACATTACATCGAGCTCGTGAACGACCGACCGACCAAACCACCGACCGATGCGAGCGCTTTGCTCTTGTACTTCACGTAAAAGCATTAGAGAGGTGGGAAAAAGGAGTGATTGTTGCTAAAGTTAAGGATCCTTCGTCACGTCAATGCCCTATCCTCATGACTAATCTTCCGTAGTCATCGACAGCGCCTGCTTTTTTTCTAAAGAGGGAAAAAGGCTAAAGAACGTGGGACGTCCTTTCATTTTCGATGACGTCACTTCGTCCTTAGCCAAGATACCAAAGGTTAAATTCGTTCTTGCCTTTTCTTGCAACAAGGTGAACTTAGGGCCTGTTTGGTAACCATTCTGATTCTTGGTTTCTCGTCCCTGGACGAGTTTGGGATGAGAAACCTGTTTGGTAAATACTCTTAAAATTTCTGTTCCCGGGATGAAAAAAAGGCTGGGAATGAGCCAGGGACGAGAAATCAAAACCAAAAATTTTTTTGTTATCAGTTTCTCGGACAAGTTTGAACAGTGCAAAAGAAAAAATAAATTTTCATTTGATCTTTTTAAGTTCTTTCTTTGATATTACAAATGTATATTTTAAATGAAAATCAAACTTTCATTTGATCAAGTTGATTGCATTTCTTCTCTTTTTTTGTACTTAATACTTTCCCTTATATATTGTGTGTATACCATAGCAAATTCACGACGTGCAATGTTTTACGGTATTTCTTTCTAAATGTTCATTTACATCCCTCATTATTGAAAATAATGAAAAAAAAAAAACTTGGCTCCTTTTTCTCTCTCACTTTTGTCATATCCTTCCAACAACGCTCACACCACCAAAGGAATCAACTCTCAAGATGAGATCTCGCTCAAACCACAATTCACTTTATTAGTTCCTCGTACAGCACAACTCCATCGTATCAAGTACAAGAAAGAAAGAAGAAAAGATGATGATGAGAGTAATTGAGTCTAAAACTAGACCAATCTCCATTTCAAATAGGATCAGCTCCAAGAAATGAAGTTGGATATTTTTATACTTTGTTTCCTCTTGGTTGTTCACCTAACAAATCATTTACTTAATAGTTTTATTTATTTATTATGAAGGCATGAAATTAATTTATAAAAGTTATTGTCTTAGATAATAGAAAAGTGTTTCATGTATTAATTTATTGTCTTTACTGATATTTCTTAAATTAAATGAAAAAAATTCAGGGACAGAAATTTTGTGCAGTTACCAAACGCGTTTCTCTTCCCTAAAACTCATCCGAAGACCATTTCTCAAAAAAACCCATTCTCAAAAAAACCTATTTCTGGGACGAGAATGGTTACCAAACGCGCCCTTAGTGTTATGCAATCGAGACGCACGGGAGGTAGAAAATGGGGAGAAATTGTTGAGAAAAAAAGCCTTCAATTTATTACATGTCGCTCACTGGCCATGCTATTGGGGGTCGCTGATGCAGATTGGACCATTACGTTAGCGATTTTTCAGTTTGAATGGGTCGGGTGGGTCACGTCGAAAATTTTCCAATAGCTTTATGGCAATTGAAAAGTTTGAAATTAAATTGATTGTTATATAGTAAGTGTTGAGTTTGTCTTGAATTCTTTATGGGATTGAGAGCAATAGAAATATTATTTTTTTCTCGAAATATCGAGTAAACAAGTCGAGGTAGGAAAAATCTCACTTTTCGAGCCACCTTTTTGTTATTTTTGAATTTCTACAGTCATTTTTTTTCTTCTACCCGTGATTTTTTTCCCGCAAGGACTTTCCACATAAATATATGTATTTTTTATTTTTCTCTATTTAAATTTCGTTTTTAATTTATTCATCGGTCATGGCAATAAGTTTATGACTATTTGAAAATTTTTTATAAAAAGAAAAAAGAAAATTTGTATTAGGTGGATCCATAATCTTTCTCACTTCATTCCTCTAATCTCACGGAGGATTTCCTACTTCATTAAATTGTTTTTATCAGCCCACAATTTTCCAATTAAAACCAGCTTATTGTAATTACACGAAAAAGAAGATCTAGAATATGGAAACCGTCAGGCGGAGGCACGGTGACCAGATAAAGGTCATGAGGGATTCCGATTTGAGAGCTCCGGCTCACCCGTGATTGGATACTCCAAATTGCTAAATAAATATATACTTGAATTGAATATTAAGGCTATTACCCTTTTAAAAGAAATTAATTATTTGCCAAAATGTTGTTTTTGTATTATGTGAACGACAACCACAGTTCCAAAATTGCATTTACCAAAAAAGAAAAAAAAAACCACAGTTCCAAAATTGCAATCAAGATCATTCGACGCTTGTTCGACGCTTGCTTACTAGCCATTTTCGGACCTTTCGGGCCCCATTCATCGAAGACCGCTCGTGAATCTCGGGCGATTTTGCCTCGTCGGGTCTGCAAGGAGTCGAAAGTGAAAAGCGAGAGAGAAGAAGAAGAGGAGGACTAAAATACGGGTTAAGAGTCTCGAGCCGTGATCCATTCGATGGTCCAATCTATTGATCGGCCATCCTCGATTGGAAATCCGAGTCTCTATCGGTGCAAGTTGGGAAGGGGATAACGTTAGGAACAATTGATGGCCATGGCCTAATCAAATGTAGCCAGCCATATTCATGGGCATTGGGGTCACTATCTCTAAAAGGGACCCCAGTCGCCTTGATTGGAGCTTGTCCCACCCCCAGAATCCACAAAAATAAAACATCCTTTGATTTTTCTGTAGAACGGACAGACGACCACTATCCACAAGCTTTGATTTTTCCTCTTCTTCTTTTTGGCATTTAGTTGTAATGGAACTCGAGAAATCTGACTCTTCAATGAATTTTATGTGAGAAATCGGGCATATTCTATTAGTCCCGGACCGCCCGAAGTCATATTAACGATATAGACGTAATAATTCGAGAATATATGACCAAGTCATTCTTAAGCTAACCAAGCATCTCTCTGTCTCCTCAACACCCTCCGATTCACAATAAATCATCATGTTTTTTTGGTGAATTCCAACGTATGTATTAGAAAAAAAGGCTATGAAACGTCGTAGACATCTATCCATATCGACGTGGCTATTGCAACTTCTGAAAATAATATGAATATGCATTTTCGTTTAGAGAATTTTTGTACGTTAAGCGGCTCGTTTAAGATAGGTGTTTCATAATCTCAATGATTGACGACAAGTTGACCATCGGTTGCCCGTCGGGTGGGCATAATTATTAATTATCCTTCGAAGGTCCTACAAACTCAATTATAAGGATGCTTTAGGCCAATCAATTCACTGGTCACATGGCCAACCATGGAAAGGAAAGGTCAATCGAGATTGGACCCCTCGATGTGACACCATGACCAAAAAGGAAGGTAGGGGACAAACGAAACGAATGTGTTCGGATAAGATGATGATTGGTGAGCACATGATAGATGTAAAGGGGGAGCTTAGGGAAACGCATAGAAAATATAATGCTCGACCCAACATTAGTCCCCAAAAAGAAATGCAGCATAAATTGGTGGGATCAAGAAAATTTGTCGCTTTAAAAATTTAAGACGGTATAGCGATAGATAAATTTCCTTATTTGGTTGATCCCCGCGATGGTCTATTGAAACTTTGGTGGGTCAAGTGTTCCGATTTCGCATTGTGAGAGGTCCACAGTACAGTCTTATTGGAAGACAAAAAGCCAAATAATATTTGGTGATTTTTCTTCACTCTCAGTTGTCGATTTCATTGGGGGAAAAAAAGGCGATAAATGAACAAATATAAATTTTCTTCGAGTTTTTCAATTGTCTCTTAAATATATTTGGCAAGTGAAATTGAAAAAAGAATGTGAAAAGAAAAGAAACTAACGAAGCCAAGCATACTAAACTTGTTTTGTTGAAGAGAAATGGCATATGCAATTAAACAGACGTTTATATTGAAAAATGAATGGCCCCGTACGGAAGACATATGCAAGTTTTTCTGGAAGCCGAACCGATTCTTCTCAGAACCAGCCTCGAACCGCTGGTGGCGGCCGGTCCGAGCCGATTCGGCCCGGTTTCCGGATTGAGCCGAACCCGAAACTCAGTCTGAGGCAAGTGTGGAGAAATTTCCTCCTGCCCAGTCTCAAAGGAACCTGCCGACGTTTGCCCATAGAAAAAGAAAGAAGAAGGAAGGCCTCTATTAGATTTGCGGGCCAAAGCAGCTCCTTATTCAATCCAGGAGCGCATGCCGAGACAGAAAAATTCAGGCACAAGCGAAAGCTCAGTCGGGAGCTCGAGAGTTCTTGGTTTGACTGACTTCTTTTA
Source organism: Melaleuca quinquenervia (assembly GCA_030064385.1). Classification (NCBI taxonomy): domain Eukaryota; kingdom Viridiplantae; phylum Streptophyta; class Magnoliopsida; order Myrtales; family Myrtaceae; genus Melaleuca; species Melaleuca quinquenervia. Next base: position 17,062,180 of record CM057727.1, on the reverse strand, counting down.
AGAGATTCCCGACCACGTATGAAGATCTGCTGAACGGTTCAAAGGGGGGCTGAACACCCACTGGCCTCCGCCATCCCCGTCCCCCGTCGCCATCGCGAAGGGGCAAGTTTTCTTGTGGCGCGGGGCGGTTGAAGATCACTGGTCCTGTACGCATCCGCTGATGTCAATCCAAGACCAGTGGCTGCTTGAGTCTGTGGAAACTGTTTGCATGTTTCCAGCCACATCCGGAGCTTCGCATGTCCCGCTTGACTCGTCGCCTTGCCGTCACGCGAAAACGACATTAATCCCCTGGACTTACCAATGATCCTTGGCTGCAGCATGAATATCTCATCATCGAAGTTACGGAACACAACCCTCGAAATAATTGTCTTGGGAGTCGTCCGCCCGAGATGTACATTTCGACGTCGCTTTCACCGTAGGGTGGGCGATGACTTCGTCGCGTTGCTCTAGTTTTTAAATCCGATGATTGGATCAGGAAGGATTTGCTTCATTATTTTGGTGGCGAGCATGTGCTTGAACGGTTCAAGACTCGAGCTAGAAGCTACTTCGATATATCGTCCCACACAAACGTATGATCTGTCTGGTCAGAAAACGCAGACGCGCTCGAACCTGCGCTGAGAGCAGTGACCGGTCGTATGGATTGCTGTTGCATCTCGGGTATAAATGTCTTCACATCGCATGTGGAGTTGACCCAAGCTCCTGATGCATGGAAGGGGCCTCTCTGGATTATTACAGATTGCGAAATTAACAATCTGGGTGACAGTAATTACGTCATATTCTTTTATAATCACTGAATCATGCGTAACCGTTGAATCAGGAACAGTTTTGCACAGCGCACAGAAGCCATGTATTTGCAGACTCTTTCTTCTCTCTCAACTTGGCATCGATGCATGATGTCGACTTCGCATGAGTCAAATCTTGTCTGCAACGCACATGGGTCTATATGTGGATAGATTATTACATGGAGTTGCTAGGTTGGTGAAGTACTTATCTGGGAATGATTCAATTTGATACGGCACGATTCGGCTTGTTTTCTCTGTGCTTTGTTCAAGTGAAAAGTACAATAAAATACCTGAGCTCCCTCGTAATAGTGCCCGGTTCGAATCCATCGTTCTTTATCGGAAAAGAACAGCCAAGCAAGACGATGTACGTTAATCTTTTGTTTCGATATCTATGGTTTCTGCAACATGCACCGTCCCCGAATCAGTGCCATCACCGCCAAACCGAACGCTCGAGAGACTGGCTATCAAAAATGGTACACTAATATATGCATAGCCACAAAGCCTATGAATGATTATCAGCTTTTCGGACAAAAGACTGTATATCTAATCTCTGAAGAGACGCTCGCAAAGGAAACTCGCAATTCGCTCGCTTAGATGCATAATTTATTTATCAAACACACAATCTTTGGGGGGCACCATGAAGGGAAATCCCGAGAAAAAGGAACAAGAGAATGTAGATCCTCCCACGAATCCTGAAAGTTTAACGAGCTAGTGATGTTTCGCAAGCTTGGCGAGCTCGCCCTCCTACTTCCTCGGCAGTCCGCGAGATTCTGATAGACCTATCTTCCCATCTTTATCAGCGTCACTCTCCTTAAGCGAGTCAACAGAACCTGCTAATCCGGCGTGCTGGAGAAAGTGCTGGAAATTGTGTCATATCTTCTCTAAAACTAAATCCTAAATCTAGAAACTCCTAATTGTATCTTGAAGTCTTGAACGGGAGAAAGCGAAATTGTGAATCAAGCACCAAGTTGAAGAGTTTAAGTAGAGGCGGAAGACTCTCACGTAAAGACACAGCGTGGAGGAAGTCCAAAAGAATCCTACAAAGAACCTTCTAACCCATCATGAATATCTTCTGTCCTAAAACTATGTAACGCCATCTTGTTAATCTCATGAAATAAGGTTTTCTCTATCCCATTGCCTATATATGCCTGTATGTCTCTCGAGCGAACCTACCTTGTTCATTATCCATCCTCTACCAAATAGAAACTACACATTTGTACACATGCACGTCATTGACAGATAATTATCATCGATATCAAAACCATGCTCCCACATGTATCGGATTTTCAATGCAAAGCAACAAATCATCGGACAAATTTTGCTAATAACCTTATCTTAGTTCAGACACAACCGGTGCTCACTCCGAGTACTTGATTGATTGCATCAAGTTTTGTATTGCATCCTGACAAGACGCTACTTAAGTGGAGTAAGTAATGGAAGGATTCAATCACGTGTCACCTATCATAACAAACTGAATGACTACTGGAGACCTCCGTATCCGCTTCTCCTTGTCGTGCTCCTCCAGTTGATGCACATTTAGAGCGCTGGCAACAAAATTGCAAAAGTCCACTTGCCCATCTGTGTTGCTGTCAATCCACATGAAGTGAGAGGAAATTTGTACTTAGAGCACTTCAGATTATTAGAAAATGTAGTGCGAGTCACGCGGACTCACTTTAGCTCAAATTCGCTACTACATAAACTAGCCTGAAGGAAAACATATTCTTGTGATGGTCGTGAGAGGACTTAATTGAGGTTTAGATTGCTATGGGAGAGAAAAATTGTTGAACAGTTAGAGATGGGTTTACGGCTAGACTAATCTCCTATGCCTGTAATTACTTCAACTTCCAAGGAAGATCTTTGGGAAGGTCCTATAGAGAACCACCTTAGTTTCTAGTTTCCTAATTGAAGAGAGAAATGTTTGGGAACTTAAATTTAATTGAAAGACCGTATTTGATATTTTCAAATAATTTAGAAACTAATTTGAACATATACAAAAAAAATCCATGAATCATAATAAAAAAATATTAAAAGGTTCATAAATCAGATTGTATATTGAGTTAAAATTTATGACCATTTGTGTCAAATTAAAAATGGATCAAATTGTATATTTGGCCAACGTACATGGACTATTTGCGTAATTTTTTTAAAATTAAATTTCTAATGATATGAATGTAAAAGGCCTAACTATTTGGCGGCCCATGAAATACCTAACGATGTGAGCCCCATGAACTAGCTAAATCCGAACTTTTGGCATTTTAGGGATGGCTCTATCCCGAGACAATATGCATATTATCTTGAGGTGGAATCAAAATGACTTCGGCCGGGTTCAATGTGATGTTCATTTTTTGTTTTGAATTTTAAATATGCAGCCATTATCGGATTGCCGCAATAACATTTCAAGATTTACAAGTTTCTCCCCAAGCCCGACATGTTAATATTTTTTATCTGTGGGAGTTGTGGGGTTATTAAGTGCTAGTCGAATAATTTTAATAATTAATTGTCTTTCCTCTTTAAAGTTTTTATTCATATATATTTCTTAAAAATAAATGCAGTTATAAATCTATGGGTGCACTGGCCACAATTTAACAAATTTACAAACGCTCCAAATCCAAGAATATATATATATATATATATATATATATATTATATATTAATTAAGATGCCCGCACGCTTAAATGAAATTAGCACGTGCGATATCACTTCATTATCTTCTCCATCCGGAACTCCCCGGATTTCAAAATCTCTCTCCAACGGCTACATCTCCCCTCTCTCTCCTCTCTCTTCCCCTCTTCTCTCGCTGCCTTGTCCCCCTCAAACCCTAGCCTCTCGATCTCTCTCTCTCTCTCTCTCTCTCTCTCTCTCTCTGACGATGAAGCACTTCATGTTGCCCAAAGGCACGGCCGTGTTCAGAGAAGCGCAGGCGCCGCCTGCCTACGATTCGCCGCCGCCGCCGCCGAAGAGCAAGTCGTCGTCAAAGAAGCAGGGCCGGTGCAAGGAGATCGCTGCGCCGCCGGATCCGAACTCCATGGGCTCGGACAAGAAGGCCTCTCCGGTGGCCGCCGCGAAGGCGAGATGTCCGCGGCCGCCCTCCTCCAATCCGCTCAAGCGGAAGCTGAGCGCAAACGCGGTTGCCGAGAATGCCCCAGCTGGAGCTTCCGATACCGGTGTGAAGGTAATCAGGCTCTGTAGCTCCGCGATCTTGCTGTTTTTTTTTTTGGTCGTCAGCGGTGATTAATTGCTGCAGACGAAGGCAAAATAGGATAAAAATGTTGTGAGATTGAACTAAAAGTTTGCTCTGCATTCATTCATAGTGTGCGATGCAGCAACAGGGGTTACTATGTTTAAGACTACGAGATGGGGAGGCTGCTGGGACGTGGCCAGCTCGGTTACACTACTGTCGCCATCGATGAGGCCAACCGATAAAAGGTTTGCTGTCAAAGCGACTTCAGAAAAACAAGGTCACTCTCTCTCGGTCACTGGGCCGCTGGAGTCATTCCATTAGGAGTCGTGAGTGCATAGTTGTGATCCTGCATTTGCGCTTGCCATGAGATAAAAAAATTTTGCGTGACATAACGACTGCACAAGTCCGAATGCTGAATGAATGTACATACCTACAGCAAATAATTAGCTCTTAGTAATCACGTCATTGTCACTAGATTGAAGGCGTATCGTACCACAGTTCAATATAACAAATGTCTTTTGGATATGTCGTCGAAGGACTTCCTTACTACAAGTTTAAGCTATTTGGTGGATGAGAAGTCATGTAGATACGCAAACCTGGACTCCGGCCTTCATGTTGTATTTCTTTTCCATGCATCTATGGCGGCTCCATCAGGTAGATAGCTTCTGCTGTTCAATTTAGGTGCTATATCATTCCCTGATATTTATGCAAGATTGTTCTAAGATCTTGTCCTGGAAAAAGTGGGGAGATCTTGTTCCTTAGACAGACAAGATTTCCTTAGAAGCCACAAGAGAGTGATGATGATAAAGGTGAGGACGTATCTACGTTATTTGGGAGGTGATGTCGTGAATGCATTTCACGCACTGAAAAAACCAAGGGATTGAACAGAAAGATGCGTTAGAGTCGCACTTCTTTTTATTCATCTCCCATAGGTCCAATACAGGGAAAAGCAGGGGAGATCTTGTTCCTTAGACAGACAAGATTTCCTTTGCAATTTCATTTCTCGGTTTTCCTTATGCAGCTACTTAATTCCTGCAGATCTTGTGATGCAGACCTGATTTTTTAGGCCAACCTTAGCCGAATATAAGCGATGCTGCCAACTGTATATCATATGCTTGGTTTTCTTGGTACAATACGAATACACTGTCTCTACTTTTTCAGCACATCCTTGGGCTAGAGAAGGAAGTGCGCACTGGAAGTACCCAAGGCAATTTGCACAACACAGTAGTTTCAAACAATTCGCTTTGAGGGTAAGTTGCGAATTTGCGGAACTACGTTATTTGGGAGGTTGATGTCGAAAATGCATTTCACACACCAAAAAATCCAAGAGATTGAACAGAAAGATTCGTTAGAGTTACACTTCTTTTTATTCATCTCCACGGGGCACGAGCTTGTTACAAGATTTCCTTTGCAATTTCCTTTCTCCGTTTTCCCTTATGCAGCCTGCAGATCTTGTGATGCAGACCAGATCTTTTACGCCAACCTTAGCTGAATATAAGCGATGCGATGCTGCCAACTGTACTGTATATTATATGCTGGGTTTTCACGGTACAATGCGAATACAGAGTCTCTACTTATTCAGCACCTCCTTAGGAGGAAGTGCGCACTGGTTTTGAGGGTAAGTCGCGAATTCTTCATTTCAGCTTGCGGATCAGTTCGATGCCTTTAATTAGATAAAAATGGTTCCATTGGTTTTGAAGAAATGAGACAGGTTGGTTTTTATATGCTGGGTTTTCACGGTACAATACGAATACAGAGTCTCTACTTATTCAGCACCTCCTTGGGTTAGAGGAGGAAGTGCGCACTGGTTTTGATGGTAAGTCGCGAATTCTACATTTCAGCTTGCGAATCATCAGTTCGATGCCTTTAATTAGATAAAAATGGTTCCATTGGTTTTGAAGAAATGAGACAGGTTGGTCTTTATATGCTGGGTTTTCACGGTACAATACGAATACAGAGTCTCCTTGGGTTAGAGGAGGAAGTGCGCACTGGTTTTGATGGTAAGTCGCGAATTCTACATTTCAGCTTGCGAATCATCAGTTCGATGCCTCTAATTAGATAAAAATTGGTTTTGAAGAAATGAGACAGGTTTGGTTTTTATATGCTGGGTTTTCACGGTACAATACGAATACAGAGTCGCGAATTCTTTGAACTTTTACAGAGTCTAATTTCAGCTTGCGGATCAGTTGAAGAAATGTATTCGACTTCGCGATTTGAAACATAGTATACTTCGCGAACGTGTTCTTCTAACGAGTGCCCCTTGTTAATTTTAATAGTTTTTGGCCGACACACTTCAGCATAAATTTCCATTGGTTTTGAAGAAATGTCCCAATTTTTCCGATTTCAACATAGTATTCGACTTCCACATGCTCTCTCACCATAGATTGATCCGATGAGCCTAACTCACCACAACGTAGAAATTTTGTCATTGTCATCAATTTCCAGAACGTAAAATCAGATGAATGAATCGGCTCCGGAGCTTTCTCGTTCTACAATTTCTATGTCGTCAGAACACAATCTCAAAGTGATATTATCAAAATTAATGTATCAAGTCTCAAAATTCCTAAGCAAAAAAGTCGCTTCGTACTTAAGTGATGATGCCGATGAAAATCTAAGATAGATTTTGTTGAACATAATATTCTGTCCTTATACTCGAGTTATTCCAGGAAACTACATGTTCCTGAATAGTATAACTTCAACTTTTTTGCACTTTGCAGACCAAACCACCAGCAGTACTCCAGTTCAAGCCTTATTTAGATCATCTGAAATTAACAGCTGATCCAAGATATATACATACCCTAGCTGTGAGAGTGAACGAGAGTGAACGATTTATATTTCCAGCAGCACGCCACCTTTCCAACCCCGCCAGATCAACAAGATTAATTCTACTTGTCTTAAAACTGCTCATTCCATCAGTCATGCTCTGTAATTGAAAGGAGACACACTTTTAGAGAAAAGTCATAGCACCCCACAATTTTACAGTACTTGTCAACCTTCGCAATTGCTTTGTTTTAAAGCTGCTTATTCGGCAAACTATGTTTTGTAGTCAAGAGGAGACTACCATTCAAAGAAAAGTCGTGGCACTCCACAATTTTCTAGTATAAATTTTTTCTGTTTACCTTGCATCGGGACTCGATTATGCAAGTAAACACGCTGTGTGAGCGAGAACTCTCTGCATTTATGCTGGTAGCACCTGTTCTCCTGTTTGACAGTCCCTGCGCTGGTAATAGTTTTGAACATTTCTATAACAAAAGCAAACTTTTTGTTTGAAACTACCGTGCCTGTCTCTTAGTTTATCTGAGAAACAGAACAGCCATGAATAATAGCAACAACCAATAGCTCTAAAAGTCAAACTTGAGAACTTCTTTTGATTTTTTGGGTATAAAAAGAGCCAGAGACAGGATGCAAAAGACAAGCAAACTTCAGTAGTTCTTTAGAATCTTGCAATTTGACTCAGTTTCTTGAATCTATTGTCGTGATGTACACTTACGCAATTCAATGTATTGTCTCAAGAATCACCCTTACATCACCCGATTTCAATCCAGATATTTGAAAGAGACACAATTCTCGGAGTCAGCACACAAAACTGCTGACACTTATAGGTTTTCACTCAAATTTATAAAGAAGGGGATTCAATTAAAAGTGAAAAAGATAGAAGGGAACCTTCCGCAATGATTGTGGCCACAATTACCAAAATGATTCTCTAGAAGTCCCTTCATTTAGTATATCAAGCATATTTCACGATTAGTGGCAAAATAAGCTACTTATGTGTTGTAGTGACAAATAACACAATTAACCCTGCCCTCCCAAAAATAAGAGTTAGAAAAACAAAAAGGAGAGCTTTCTATGTTTATAGGTGTATGCCAGTCGGATACGTTCACAAAATCAAGAAATTTCTATGATTTATGTCTATGAGAGTCAAATACTACACTTAGCCACAATCCAAATCAGTGCATAGAGGCAGATTAGTTGGCAACAAGACAAATCACCGCCCAATGGAGAAATGAATTGACACGTATCAATATAGTCCATCAACAGGAACTCCACATGATGTCAAGAATATCAACAAGCCATGAACAGGATGAAATGGAAGTGGAGGGACGTCTAGCAGAATGAACTAAATAATTATTCAAGCTGACTGGGTGAACTTAAATTTTGTTTCAACTGCACAACCATACAATATGCTATACATGTAGATAAATGAATGACAAATACCATTTCTCACAATATTCCAAGATGACTAAATATAGTGTAGAACTTTTATGGAAGAATATCCCCAGATGACCAAGAAATATTATATAATAGTTCTCAGATTAAATGCCAATAATAAAATCTGCATTAACTCAACAAGATTCTAAATTCTTACCCGTAGTAAGAGTTCGTTTACGTCCTTCATAGTGCTCACGCTTCCCTCTGTGAGGCTTTCAACAAAACACCAGATTTTCCATCTTCTCTTATCTGGTTTAGGAAAAGAATCCTGAGACTTTACGTGAATTATTCATATTATAGTGTAATAGAGGTTATACTAAAATTACAGTAATCTTACCTGAAGATTTCTCTAATGTAAATCAAGTAAATCAGTTATTTGTTCATTGTATAACTAAAAATACGAAATGGTGAGTGATGTAATTTGGAAATTTGGTGCTTCGTGATATAAGCAACTTAAGGAAAAATCCCTCAAGACATGAACAGCGACATTGATATTTGAGCTGTTTGTCAGCATGTTAAATTTCTTCCTGTTAAAAGAAAAAGGAAGACTTTGCACTATAACGGAGCTCAGCATAAGGGAAGCGCCTTAAAGATTGTATCAAAATAGGAGCAATTTTTACCTCATCCATGCGAGCAAAGAGTCACTCAAGAATACGAGGAGTTAAGTCTTGTTGATTTGACAACTTATCTTCCATCAATGCATGTGCTGGACCCCACTTCGTGTGTGTTTTCCCACTTCCATTCTACCAAACAGACACAAAACGGTTAATAACATAACGGGATCTACATAAAATCACAACCAGAGCAGAAATGTAGATCGAGTACCTGGCCATAAGCAAATATGGAACTATTAAATCCAGCCAAGCAATTTTCAACAAGAGGGGCACCTACAAGCTCAAAAATATCAAGCTGCAACAAGAGAATGCAAACTGACGTTTAGGTAACAATGGATCTTAGGTAGCTTGAGGTCAGCTAAAAGTACCTGTGATGCATCAAATGTGAATGTTTAACCATTAATTGTAACAGTGTCTGTAGACACCTTTTACACTATCATATCTCCCTCTTCTTCATCGTGATTTTGTGGTCGCATCCTTACTACAACCTGACCATTATATCAAATCAGCATAAGTATATCTTAGCACAGTACTGCTCAATTAAAATGCAAAAATGAATCAATTATAACTTAAACATAGTAACTCCTGTTGCTGTTGCACTACGAATGAATGCAGAGTAAACTTTTAGTTCAATCTCACAACCATTTTATCCTATTTTGCCTTCTGCAGCAATCAATCACCGCTGACGACAAAAAATAAGCAAGATCGCGGAGCTACAGAGCCTGATTACCTTCACGCCGGTATCGGAAGCTCCAGCTAGGGCATTCTCGGCAACCGCGTCCGTGCTCAGCTTCCGCTTGAGCGGATTGAAGGAGGGCGGCCGCGGAGGCAGCGGACATTTCGCCTTCGCGGCGGCCACCGGCGAGGCCTTCTTGTCCGAGTCCATGGAGTTCGGATCCGGCGGCGGAGTGTTCTCCTTGCACCGGCCCTGCTTCTTCGATGACGATGTGCTCTTCGGCGGCAGGCGGCGCCTGCGCTTCTCTCAACACGGCCGCGCCTTTGGGCAACATGAAGTGCTTCATCGTCAGAGAGTGCACCGGCCCTACTTCTTCGATGACGATTTGCTCTTCGGCGGCAGGCGGCGCCTGCGCTTCTCTGAACACGGCGGTGCGTTTGGGCAACATGAAGTGCTTCATCGTCAGAGAGAGAGAGAGAGAGAGAGAGGAGAGCTAGGGTTTGAGGAGGGGGACAAGGCAGCGAGAGAAGAGGGGAAGAGAGAGGAGAGAGAGCAGAGAGAGGGGAGATGCAGCCGTTGGAGGAGAGAGAGATTGAAATCCAGGGGCGTTCCGTATGGAGAAGATGATGAAGTGAAATCGCACGTGTCGATTTCCTTTAAGCGTGCGAGCATCTTAATATATATATATATATATATATTTTTTTTTTTTTTTTAGGATTTGGAATGTTGTGTGAATTTATTAAATTGTGGTCAGTGCACCCAAAGCTGATTCAAATGATAATAGATATATTATTAACAAAGAATTAATGTTTTTATTCCATAAAATTTAGATCATGTATTTGCTATTATTTAGTTATTTGTGAATGGTTTGATAAACATATTATGAAAGGATAAGGTATTGAAAGGTTTTGTGAACTTAATTTATGAAATAAACTATGAAATTATTGGCTAAACATGCTTTGGTTTATATAATGGGTTTAGATTTGGTTAATAGATTATTAAACGATGATGAATTGATGCTCGTTATTACTATGGACCGATTAAGGATTTCTAGGTGTGCATACTGGTTTCAATATATCCTTCAATATCAAGCCACTGGCTTATAATCGGTGATGACATTATCACTATGTGTTATGTCATAACCATGTTATATATTAAATATAAGATGAAGTAATATATTGAACTATTGATTTTTTCTGAAATTTGTTGAAGGGAATATTTTTTTTACATGTATATGATTTGATTAAAGTGATATAACTTATTTTGATCTTGTATGCGTGTTATATATTGGATTTGAGATAAGCGAGTTTCAATAGTGTTTTATAGTCACATGGAGGAGATATGTACCAATCATTGGACTACGTTGTACCCCATTTATCTCAACATTTCAAATTCTTTAGTAGTAACAAATAGCACAATGGGAAACTTTTGGTAGTTGGATTATAGGTATGAGTTTGATAATTGGATCCCTTTGTAATTGCATTTGTTGAGGTTCAATTTCTTAGCTTGGAAAAGCATGTACACTTAATAGATTTTAGAACCTTGATCAAGTGGCCATATTACTGTTTTGTAGACAAAATATTCATATTGACTATGTATAAGTTGAATCCATTTGAGTAGGAGCATGGCTGTATCACCACCCTTTACTCTTGTAAGATTTAAGGTGCAATGAAATTTGCTGGAGAGTTATGTGTCACTCCAAAGGTTTTGACGCACCTGCCTAATCGTCCTTAGAGATATTGTCAAAAAAGTTTGTAGCATCATCACTAGTCAATTGATTAATACTTCGAGCCTGATTACTGAGTCTTGCGAGTGCAATTCTTGAGATATTTTCTCGCGCAATGCGATGTGAGTAAACAATGTCATCCAAGAATATCTCATGATCCAAACCATTCATATTTTACGAAATAAATGGGGTATTTATTGGTTCAGATTCTCTAATTTCTCAACCACGAGAAAGTGTTCCTAAGCATAAAAAAAAAAAGATGATTGTTTTGAAAGACGTTGCGTTTCAAACCGTGAATTCGAAACTTATATGCCACGATACCTCCCCAAACTTCTCAAACCTGATTACACAAGGCTCAAATGCGCAATCAGGTGCTCTTGAGAAATACGTAGACTTGCTTGCTCGGGTAATAACATCATATCAAAGGATGAAATAAACAACAGGAGAAGAGGTGAAACAGATCATCACTGAAAAAATGCTGAGTTCTACAAATGATTTAGATATACACGCGACAACTATGCTTAGATTATTTCGAATAGGAGTTCTTAAGCACCGTTTCTCGAAAAGTATAATTGATCTACTAGCTCTCTTCTACAATTACAGTGCATCACAACTAGAGTCTAATTGACGGCGGTTTTTGCAAACACGCATTGTTTTCATGAAGAAGTGAAACATTTTTTTTCTTTTGGGGGGTGGGGACTTTGCACAGATGCGATACGCATGATCATCAACAACCTACACCTTGTGGGGGAAACAAGAAGAAAATTCCCGACAGTTGAACAAGAGAATGTACATCTTACGAAACTACATCTTACGTGAATTCCGGAAATTCGATGGGCTGGTGATGGTTTTTGAGTTCATACTAGCGGTTCTCAGCAGCCTGCGAAACTCTGATAAACTTATCCTCCCATCTTTGTCGATATCAGCCTCCTCAAGAAGCGGATCAACAGAACCTTTTAGGCCGGCATGCTGCCAAAAAATAAACATCTCAAGGGTTATGCATTGTGCGAATGGGACTATCTTGGATAAGATGGACCCAGAATCATTTCATGCCAGTGATTTCGTAGCGATGAATCTAACACATGGTGCTCCATGGACAAGTGCTATCCAACTTGACTAATAAGACTAAGAACTTATTTATGGGTAGGAAGCATTCCCTCTAGCAGACTGAATAACATACAGAGACAAAGGCTTTTAAGACGTTCCTCGGGCTTAACTGCTAAAAACATGCATTCGATCCCTGCTTCATTGAAAGAACAGGCTTCCATCCAGATAAAAGTCATTGATAATAATGATGGTAATGACAACCATAAAAAGGAGTCGCCTCTCACCAAGTCGGATCCACATCTTCTCTTATTGCGCCTAAATCAGCAATGTGTCATCTTCAAAGGTAAATTATTTTCCGGAAGGTGCGAGTGAGATTGTGGAACGGCACCTATGAGAGGAGACTGAATAATGGGCATGCAGCATGAAAAATTCAAAAAGAACACTTACCATTCTTAGCTCTTCTGGAGTTATATAACCATCACCATCAAGATCAAATTTCTCAAAAGCAGTCTGCGATATCTGTAGCCACTTCTGAGAGTCGTGTTCCTCTAATTGATGCACATGTAAAGTGGCAGCAACAAACTCATGGAAATCCACCAGCCCATCTGTATTGCTATCAATCTGCATGAAGGAGATGGAAATATGCTTAAACCAATCCAGACAAACAAAAATTGCGGTGCAAGTCATATGGACTTCACATTGTCATATTTGCTCAAGAAAAATAGAAATGATAATGAAAGATGCTTAAGAAATTGGCCTGATAATAACCCGTAGCCTGCAACTTTCTTTATGAGAAAGGACAAAGAATGCTTATGGCAGATTTAGATAAAAGAAGAGGAGGAAAAAATGCAGAATGTTATTTCCTTAAGAGTAACAATCGGAGAGATTAGCAGAGTAAAAAGCATAACTTCCAAGTAGATGAGTTTATGCTGATTGACAGAGATAGAAAGGCTTACAGCTTGAAGAATCTCCAATACACGCGGTTCCTTCAACTTCCAAGGAAGATCTTTAGCAAGGGCCTGTAGAAAAACCATCTTTCTGAGTTTGTCTTTTCTGAACAGAGAAAATGAGATATACATTGGTGGAAGTTGCATGATACTAGAGACTTCCAAAATCAGAAACCCACCTGCCTCATTTCTTCAAGACTAATGGAACCATTTTTATCTACATCAATTGCATCAAACTGATCCTTGAGATCAGCTAGTTCCTCTTCATCTAGCGTGCTTGCCAAAGCCTGCAAGCAGCAATTTGAAAACTTTCTTTAAAAGAAGAGACCAAATAGAAGTCAAAATAAGAAAAGCAGATAGGTCATTCTCTTGAAAAGTTTCAAGTGTAGAACTCACCCTCAAAGCAAATTGTTTGAAACGATTATACTTCACAAATTGCCTCATATTGTGCAGAACAGATATGTCGATAGGTATTTCCGATGCACTTCCCCCTTCTCTGACCCAAGGATGTGCTGAAACAGTAAAGACAGTATAGATGAGGGGAACCCCACGATAATACTTTTATAGCCAACAAGAAAATGGCAATTCCCATACTAGTTAGCCTAAGAAGAATTGGACACATACAAAGGGCCTGAGCCGCAGTTAGTCTAGCCCGAGGATCCTTTACCAATAGCTTCTTAACAAAATCTTTAGCACTATTGCTTATGCTTGGCCAAGGTTTGCGACGAAAATCAGGTTTGCTCTTCAAGACCTGAAAGAATTAAATAGCGGAATGAGTGACATCGCAAAAAATCATCAAGGAAGGTTTTGAAATCTAAGAGAGGATCTCCCCATGTTTCCCTCCCTTTATTGCTAGGATTGGAAATATCATATATTACACACTGTGAAGTTGGATCTTAAGGTATCTGAACTAGCGCAGAATTATAGTAAGTGCAAACTGAGATTACTTTACTCAACAGTCTCTCGCTTTCTTTACTAGGGACCGTTTTTTTTTTTTTGGTAAATTTACTAGGGACCGTTTTTTTCATTTATTTCAAGTAAAGATTTACTTATTGACTTTCCGACCAATATTTGTACGTTCTGAAACATTGCAGGCATTCCACACTATGTTAAAGTCCAACCGCATGGGCCACATAACTCGCTGTTCCTCACTAGGTAAAAGTCAAATAGCACTGGCTGCATTGCCTACAAGATCTGAACAAAGAAAGTAGAAAGTGTTGAAATGAAGTCATTCCAAATAAACAAACGTGATACCTCCTTGAATATACCATCTTCAGTCTTGTCCCAGAAGGGACGCCTCCCACACAGTAGAATGTATGTTATCACACCAATACTCCACACATCTGATTCTGGTCCCGATTTGCGTTTCAATACCTCAGGAGCAACATAATAGGCACTACCAACAATATCTTGAAACTTCTTTCCTGCAATTGATGAAAGAGCATCAATTTTCAGGCAAATTTTTCATTCAATTGATAAAAAAAAATTCAGCACAGGTTTGCCAGAGCAAGTCAAAATCCTTCGTACCCCCACAGACAAATAAGGAAAAATGAAAGAATACAAAGAGGAAATGTCGATCTGATTATTAATATTAAACAGCGGACTTTAGTATCTGCCCTATTATATTTAGCACCATAGCTACTGACAGTCCATAAGAGCAGGCAGATGTTAAGGTTAAATACTTCCACAACTATCACTCATCAATTAGGACAGAGAAAGCTAAATATCATCTAAGCAAAATGCAAAATTATCTTCAGCCATAAAAAATTTAATCACCTGGTTTTATGAAGTCCGACAAGCCAAAATCTGTGGCTTTCAAAGAGGAGTCCACTTTTTTTGACTTAAACAAAAAATTCTGCAGGCAACAAAGAACATGAGAAAGCTCCGAAAGCGACATTACTCCACATTGTAACTCAATGCGTCATGACTCTACCTCTGGTTTCATATCACGGTGCACTAGACCATGTAAATGACACTGAGCAGCGACTTTGAGCATCTGGCGTACAACAACTGCTGCATCTTTCTCAGTGTAACGGCTGTCCTTCCTGTTCGAAGAAAACAATGAAGAAGTAGCAGACTGATCAAGCATTTGAGAACTACATGTATCACAGCTTCAGTCATTGGAGACAAAAATTCTTACTTAGACAATATGCGATCCAGTAATTCACCACCTTCACATAACCTGAAAGAAATAAATCCAGATAACACAAAGTCATTACACACAGATAGAAGCAGATAAAAGTACAGTTACAAGAATACTACTATTTACTGAGTTCTCGGGGGAAGCAACATTTTAAGAAAGGATTGCATAACTTACTCCATAACTATGTAGACATACGAATCATCTTCAAAGGCATTATAAAATTGAACAACATTCTCATGTCCTGTCAAGGCTTGCAATATCTTGACTTCTCTCTTTACATCCTCAACAGCAATAGGAAGAACCATCTGCATTTAACGTTAAAAAGAATTGTTCGTAAGGTTACCCAACCATTTTAGGATAGAGTTTTGAAGGAGTTTCATGTAAACATTACAAAAAAAAATACACCACCAGAGACCTATGCTTAATTGAGCCACCGCAAAGGCATTAAACTATGACAAGAAGAAAAATAAAAAGTTTAATGCAGCCACTCAGAAGATGCTCGCGTCAGAAAAGGCATGGAGTTCAATATGTGTACCATCCCATTCTAGTTTTCTGACTGCTAAAGTGGAACTCTGCACTACATTGTAAATAGCGTCTACTGATGTAACTCTTGGCTCAACTATATTTCCAGCAAGAAGAAATATGCGCAAGCAAGGGGTTAAAGCGAATCATCCAGATTAACATACTGTATAAAACAAGGCCATAACATAGTCAGCAAAATAAGCATAGGCATACATCATGAAAATGCATTAAAGAAACTAGAAAATTTAACTTTCATTAGGTAAAGATTCATGAGACCCAATTTAAGTGCCTATAACTACTGTAACCTATCTGCTTTCTGCATAACAAGCTTCTTTGTTTCC
Organism: Melaleuca quinquenervia; assembly: GCA_030064385.1. Taxonomy (NCBI): domain Eukaryota; kingdom Viridiplantae; phylum Streptophyta; class Magnoliopsida; order Myrtales; family Myrtaceae; genus Melaleuca; species Melaleuca quinquenervia. The sequence continues at coordinate 17,045,992 of CM057727.1, read as the reverse complement.
CTTCCCCTTTCTTCTCTTTTTCCTTTCCACCAAACCCCACCTGTTTTAATGGAGCCTATGGGTTGAATTTAAAGTTCATAAAGACATGCAACTTACAGTATAGAAGAACTTGCAACAGCATGTGTCAAGCCATTCTCCCACAAATTAATTCTTATCACACAATAACAGCTCTACAAATTTGGTTTATGAAGCAATATGGCAAACAGTAAGTGAGCATTTGAACAAGTGGGTCATATTCCACACTCGACGAAAATCTGCACGTCATTTTGTAGACTAATCTTGCAAATCAGTCTAAATCTAGCATTATTTTTCTCTTGGCATAGCAAGGAGCATCAACCAAAAGAGGAAAAAAAATGCTCAAAATGGGGGACTTAATGTGGTTCTCAGAGTCAGGTCAAGGACTGGTATTTCGAAATTCGCCTCACAGAAAATCCAGCTTGGCGGAGAACAACAGAACCTACTAGACAGAGTTAACCACATAAATAAAAAATAGAAAAAACTACTCCGACAAAGGCGAAATGCAGAACCCCTGAATCTGAACTGATCCTGAACTGCAACAGCTCTAGGCTAAAGCCCACCCAGAGTTCAACACATTATAACTCCTTTTAATGCCGATCTCGAGCTTCCCAAGAATCCATCAAACTAGCCGAACACGCGAACAAATTCCTACTCATGGAGAGAATTAATTGCAATTATGACCACACCCTTTTGCACAACCATATGCTTGCGCCGAACTTCTGGCTTCAGATGGATTCACTCAATCGGAAGATTCCTTTTTTTTCCAAAAATGAAAAAGACTTCTTATTTTGGAATTCTCTGGTCTAGCAGTTCCTCATCAGTGAGATCACTAAATCCTTTCACTTTTTGTTCCCTATAGAACAGTATTGAAGACCAAATTTAGCCCAAAAACAATCTTTTAACCCAAATTGATCTCCGGAACCAGCAATTGCAAGTTGCAACGAAATAGAAGAAGCAAAAGACAAAAAAGAAGAGCGAACTACCTTATTCTTCTCGATTCTCTTCACGGCGACTCGATCGCCATTGGTCTTATCGGTGGCGACGTAAGTGTAACCAAATTGACCGTGCCCCAACAGCTTCCCGATCGTGTACCTCCGGTCAAAGTCCTTGGCGTACCCGAAATCGGTACGCTTGCCGCACGGGATCACCCCGCCCTGCTTCTTCTTCTTCTTCCCGGTGGCGTTCGCCTCGCCTGTGATCTTCTGCTTGTTCTTCTCGTTGGCCTTGCTCACGGTCGTGGCCTCGGCGGTCGCCGTGGTTGCCTGTGGCCGAGCGATCTCATAGCGGTTGTGATTGGCGGCGGCGGCAGCGGCGGCGGTGTTGCTGTTGGAGCCACTGACTCTGGTGGTGGAGATGCAGAGTCCCATAGTTAAGGAAAAGAGGACGAGATCAACTGAGGCTTTGGATGTCGTTCAGAGAAGCGATTCCGACCATTTCACATTCAGTAAAGTACTACAACAGTTCAATGGTTCTTTTCCTGAACACAAATGACCTTATAAATATGGAGAGAGAGAGAGAGAGAGAGAGAGAGAGAGAGAGAGAGAGAGAGTAAGCAGAGAGGAGGAAGAAGAAGGGAAGAAGGGAAGAAAGAGGAGGAGGAGGAAGAAGGTGGTGGTGATGGTGGTCAAAGAAGACTTCTTCTCGTCGTTTAGTTGATTTTGAAGAGGAGGAAGGAGGACGCGGAGGGGGAGGGGGAGGTGGAGGAAAGAGAAAAAGCATATGGCAACTAATTGCACGTCAAGTTTTAAAAATCTCAAAAAATATATAATTAAATTTCAAGACTTATGATGAAAGCAGTCCTAAATCAAATACTAAAAAATATATATAAAAGAATGATCAAATTTTAAAACTTTCCAAAACATCATTAACAGAATATGAAATTTTTTTTTACTTAACTATACTTTTGAAAAAAATGAATTAATACTTAATTACACTTTCACGATAAATTTTAAAGTTTTCAATAAATTTTTCCTAATATGAAAATATCGAAAGCCGACCTGGATGTACCTTAGTGTTACTCGTCTACTTACTCGCAAAAGGTTAAAAAAGTCGTAAGAGAATCGTGTGAAGGAATGCCTCCACATATTATATTATATGTTTGACGTAAATTGTTTTGATTTCTTATGATAATGAGCATATTAATTGTCCGCATCTTGATATATAAAATTTTCTTAATTGATTATCGAATATTTGCTCAAATGACATTTCTTAATAAATGATACATAAATGGGCATATAAACTTAAATCGGAAACTGTTACGTGTATCTCGTGCTAAAATAAAAAGGAAATGATGGAGTTTGCTAAAGGATATTCATAAGAACCGATCGGGTTGTTCGAGGCAAGTTGTCAATTGATTATTAATTATTTTCACCTGAAAATTTTTTATGTTCTTGAGACTTAACATTCTGAAGAATAAATATGATTCCTATATAGTTATCATCCGTAAATCTTCAAGATTTGAAATGTTTTTATTTAAATGATATCAATCACTCTTCAAAACGGACGTTAAAGAAGCTCCAAAAATGAATTGATGTGATTTGTCTTTTTCTAATTAATCTATGGATTCTATCACCTGTATCACCAAGTCCTCCGGTACTTCATGATTAAGACGAAAATCAGACATTTGGCAATAGAGTGAGGTGGAACGACAATGCATATTATGTACCGATCACGCGATTGATATTTAGGGATGTGCATGGTAGGAGCTCGGTGCTTTTAATAGAAATATCTTGAGGGACTCGGACTTAGACTCTTTCTTGACCAAGATATCGGGTTTTTTATTGCACTCATAATAAATTATATCAAAGTCGATGGTTTGAAGACCCATGCTCAATGTGCTTCGTTGTTCGGCAAATATATGAAGGAAAGGAATGCAGTAATGCTTAGATCATATGTAAGAAGGAGATTGTTGAGGTGCATGTGTGTAGTGTGTTAGGAAAGTCTCATTAGGACAGTAAATATGGTGTGAATTGATTAATATATCTTAATTGGTTCATAACACATTGGTTTTACATTTTTTAGTGAATGTGGGTTAATCTAAATGTGTAGATCAGCTTAGATTTGAGCTCTTTTTTAACTATTTCCATACACTAAGGTATCTTGACATATTGCAAACTATTAATCACCCCAATTGCATAGTATCAGTTCTCCATGCGGTGCACCTGATGCACAAGCAAAATCATAAATTGGATTACATTTAAGCTCCGTTCGTTTCGTGAAAAATAACTCACCGAAAATTATTTTTCGAATTTTTCCACATTCGTTTTACAAAAAATAAGATAGTCAAGAAAAATATTTTTCACAAATGAAAAAAAATAAAATCAAAAATGAGAAAAATATTTTACACTTTTTAGAAAGTAATAAATATTTTATATCTTCTTTCTTCACATTTAAATATCGCATCATCGGCCTCTAACAACGTGCTTCAATCTATAATAGCGTGCTTAGACCTCGCCCAAGATGGGCAAACCGATGGCCTCTTGCTCTAAATGTGAATTCGAGGCTTCCCTTGGATTGACAAGTTCACGGCCTTTGGTGACAAGTTAGGAGCTTACTGGGGCCTAGCAAGACTTATGACCAATGGCTAGCCAATGTAAAACAAAAAAGAAAAGAAAAGAAAAGAAAATTGTAAAAATCAAAATTTTAATGATTTTTTTTCAATTGCAAACGAATACCCGAAAATATTGCAAAAATGCTATATTTTTCTGTGAAACGGATGAAGCCTTAAAGTCGATTTTTTTTCCTTTCTCTTTCTCTTTCTCTTTCTATATATATCGTTGTAAAGGTAAATTCACTCGATCAAGTTGGGTCAAAAACTCGAACGAAGAGTGGATTTATGCTTCTTCTTATCCTTTTTGGCTTCAATCAATAATATATTTTCATCTCTAATTTTTAAGGTAAAAATGCAATGGAAGGCAACGAAAAGAAACTAGAAGAGTAGGTGTTATCAGAACCAAATTTTGCTCAGAGGAAAACGCTGCCTTCCAATTACCAAGTCAATGCAAATTGTCAGCAAGAATACCCCCCCTCAAGCAACCTTTCAAAGATAGAATTAAAAGCTTTGCCCTTGAGGCAACGGAGCATAGCATAAACTTAAGGTATTATGCTGTAATCAAATGAATGGATAATGTTGAAGAGTTCATATAAGATTTGGTCCACTCAATCAGAATGTTATTACGATCCTTTCCTTCTGGCTACAAATTAATGCGTGGAGGTTGATTTTCACATGAACATGAATTAAGAAGGGAACTCGCGGCGACATCCTAAGTTAATTACTTAATTCAAAGACGCCTAGGGCACCTCTCACCTACGCCTCTGCACCACATGCGCATGTGAGGCAACCGCCGTTCGATCGGATCGTCAACCGAATTCGGTAGCAACCGGACGGTGCTGATGCTCGCTTAATGGTAGATGGGCATGCCGTGGAATGATGCCCGATCCCAACTCCCTGTTATCATTCTATATTGACTCGATTTCTTTTTTAATTATGGGATTTGTGTATGTGTAATCTCGTGTCATTAGCATTCTAATCGCGATTAATCAACCGCAAAGCTTCGGCATCAGAAGTCCTTTTTTGTGTGATTTTGTTTCGTTCACATTTTGAAAATCCAGAGTTAATACATGAGAATAGAAGAAATGGTAAAGGGGACTAAAAGGCTAGAAGAAATTAAATTTTCATGAACACTTTTCTTCGAAAAATATTCGGACAAAGGAAGTGACTGGGTTTCTCCAATTAATCCTTAATTACATCTTAATCGCACGTAACCAGGCGTTGGATCTATTTAAGCTCCCGCGTGATACATTGACTCGATGGTATCAAATTGCTAATCACACATCCTGACTCGTGCGCACATTTTTTTATGTGCTGGGCGCAACAAATATCGAAAAATATCATTTAGCCTTATTAAAAAGGTAACCGTTAATACATTTGATAAGAAGTATTAAGCATGCTTTGAAATTTCTTTCCTTATTTATAACATATGTTAAAAAGATGATATATCTTTGATATCTTCGGTGTCCTTGAAGGGTGCATCAACATTATTTTTATATTTTCACAATTCTTAAGAATTGGAACACTCATAAGCATGATTACACCTTTATAATAAGGATATTGGTGCATAATACCAATGATGGTTTTTTGCTTGGGTGTCGTGTTGGCAATACCTGATCAAAAGCCTTTCGAATGAAATAATTGTCCGATCGATCGTCAACCTGATGTACGAATGCCAATCGAACTATAAACTTTTTAATTTCGTCAAATTACTTACAAAAACCTTATGGGGAATTCTAATGTTGTCTTCACGATCAATTTTCGTCAGATACAGTCGACGCAACAATCGGTACTAGCTTTGATGTCGTCGTGCGCTCCATCGTAGCTTCCAACAATGTTCCACTTACCTTTAATATTAATTCATTTCGCCATCTCCATGCGATGATGGACTTGGGTCGTGGACTGTGCTCATTGGTTGCCAATTCCCCCCCGATTTTATAATCTCCTAAGGTTGTGGGGCGACGACCCATTTGCCTACGTTTTGTCGTCGGGCTACGTGGGTCAATGCCAATTTGATTTTTTTTTGGGTAGTCCCGTTGACTGGGCTTCTAGAGGAGACCATTGACTGCACTTCAGTGACTCCCAGAAGAATAAAAATATAGAAAAATAATAATAAATAACCCACCGGCCAATGAATAGCGCCCACGGGTAAGGATGGGAGGAGTTTCTACGACACTGCCACGTCGGCCACCGAGAGGCCGACGTTTTCTCGCAGGTTTTTTGGTTCGCGCCTCAATTTGTTTTCTTGTGGTTTTCTTGTCCCCCATTTTCGGTGATTTTGGACACGGCGGGTTCCTTGGGAGGACACGTCTTCCTTTTCCATCGATTTGGTTCCATACTACAAAGGAAAACGATTGCTTGCTTGGAACAATCGGTTGATAAAAGATTCTTTTATTCGATAAAGATTCGTGCTTAAACATATTCTTCACCGATGATTAAGTATTTTCCATTCATTCGTTTTGATAAGTAATGCATGTGATCATTTTTAGTTAAGTAATTGTCGAATCATTCTTTCTCCGCGAGATGAAAGGAGTCTAGAAATGAATAATTTGAAAATTTTTATCTTTATAATGATCATTTGTATATTTTGAAATAATTAGTCGATGAAAACCGTTTTTATTATCGACAAAATTTATGTCTAAATATTAGAAATAATCATTTAAAAGAAAATATTTATCGAATTATTTTTTCTAGCGAAACGAAAGTATGTTGTAATTCATAATAATATATAATTTTCTTAACAACTGAGAATACTTCATAACCCCCCCCCCCCGGGCATGAAATATGATTTAGGGTGTATTTGTTTATGTGAAAGAATTTTTCACGAATTGATTTTTTGGTTTACCATACATTTGTTTTATTGAAATAATTAGTCAATAGAAAATCACTTATTGTGAAAATAAATTTGAAAAAGATAAAACAGTTTTTCGAGAAAATAATTCAGAAATTATCTTCCTTTATCATAAAATTTTCTCCGAAACAAGTGCACCCTCAATTTCATTTATATACCTTTGTTGAGAAAGGGAAATCCTATACCCTACAGCAGATTCACTTCATCAATACATTGTGAATTTCCAAATTTTGAATTGACAGAAATAGTGAAACCTTGCGAATTTCAAAACCGAATCAATATGCCATATACTCATCATGCCAGTTCTATGGACATTTCTAAACTGACACTGAAATGATCCGGCGAAAAGTTTTGGTATCAAACGAATGTCGTGTGAAAGTTATGATATTTCAAGTATCGTTTTCACAATGAGAGGACGGCCAATCTGTGGCCAATTGACGGCCATGTCCTAATACTGAATTCCACTCATTTCTCCATGTTAGAGCTATAATATCGTTTCGTGTAAAACTTATCAAAAAGTGTATGTATATTATAATGGATGGACACTAACTTTAGAAATTTGTGTTCCCACGAGACATGGAGCGAGACAAATTGACTGAACTTAGCCGCCTGCCTCGCAGGAGAAGATGATACCCATCCGTGTCCCTAAAACCCTAGATCCCCCTGGCAATTCCCACCTAACGACGACAACGACTTTGCCCAAATCCAAAACTCCCCAAAAGAAAGTAATGTCAAATCGAAATTAACTATTCCATGCGAACATTGTAAACCAAACTTAACATGATCGAAATATCGTCTCGATCTCATCTCGGCACCATCAGTTCCCGCCCGAACGCAGTCGAACTCCGTGCGAAACGACGCCTATTCCGTGCTATGCGTCAATATGAGTAACATTTCTCGATCCGACGTTAAAAGTCATGTCCCCGAACCACGGCGGCCACCCGAGAAACGTTGGTTTCCTTTGCTTGCGGAAGGGAAAGCGCACGTGGTTTGACGGAGGAGGGACGCACGATGCGCTTTTGATCCGAGGAACGATTGGACCGGGACGGGGAGTTTTTCCGCCTCCGTGACCAGAAAGAAGCCGAGAGGCAGGCCCCACCTTGAGCACCAAAAAAAAAATTTCCACCAAGCTCAACATTTTTATATCTCATTTCGGACTTTCTTGACTTCTGTAGGGGGAGTGACAAGTCTACTTTTGTACACCATTAATTCTAGATTTACTATATAGATATCGATTCAAGTCTTTAGTCGCAAGCTACTGATGTGACGGTTCTATGGTCGCCGATAGTCCTGCGAGATTTTAGGTTAAAATGGATTAAAAGGATTGCCTTAGGATGTTACCTAGAAATTTAATAGCTAAATTGGGATCGAAGTGATAAGGTGATCGATGGGCTATTTCCTCCTCAACCTCTCTTACACGTGGCGTCCGTACCTTGGATCTTGTCGTGTCTTGATAGCTGATAATTCAGAGATGCAAGAGCACGTGCGTGTCGGTCCGAGCGATTGACCATTTCAAGGATTAGACGTAAAATGGGGAGTTGATTTCATCTCCTCATCGCGAGGACGAAACGTTAAAATCGTGCAAAGGACGGGAAGCAAATGTTCATGGAAGTTGTTTGTGGCCCCACCCAAAGACATATGATTCATGCGGACATCGACGGCTACTACACCGTGAATTATCTTCTCCTTATTTCGGCTCCATCCAAAAAACTTTACAATGGACCAATATTTCGAGTTTTTAAAATTAAGAGGAAAGGGATTCTCGTTTGTAAATAGAGGAAGTCATTTTCTAGAGCATAAGCAAGTCTTTTCGCAAATGCTCGCTTCTTTTTTCGTCTTGTTTAATTCTCATTATTACAAATGAGATTCAAACACCCGGAAATATTTTCTGTTACACATGCCACTAAACTTGAAAATTTCCACCAAAAATGTTTCACTAAACTTGGTAATATTAGCTATCCTATTTTTGGCCTCACCTCCAATTACTACAAGCTAACCTCCTCTTCTATTTTCACACACACAAAAAAAAATCACCTCAATTACATGCAAAGCAATTCCCCTAGAATATCACAGAAATTTCTCCTAACTCTAACACCATTCAGGGGGTCACGAGTTAAGCAACAAAGACGCCGCACTACGGACTTTTTGGAGAAAAAGATACTCATGGTAGAAAGAGGCGACCATGATGCAAAATAATAATAATAATAATAATAAATCATCTATAGCGGATTGATCAAGCGTGTCGACGACTAGATTATCGAACATGATTTGCATTGAATTTAGGTGGAGCAAGCCTCCCTTTATAATACCCAAGAAAGAAAGAAATGATTGAATTGTTGGCAGACCAAATATATTTGACAAGACCATAGTCGAAAAGGGCCGGCCATTCCCAAAGGCCTCTCAACCACTACCTGTTCATCTTTTCTCTACACATGGACATCACATGTTCAATCATTGCAACAGAAATTAGAAAGTGGGGGTGTGAACGAAGGACGAGTCTCTAGAGAGCGCCGGCCAAAAGCACCTTTTTTTTTTTGCCCCTTTTGAATTATTGCTATTATTATTGTTATATTTATTACTAATCATATTATATATCATATACAATTTTTTGTTCGCTATTCAATTTGGGTGGAGAAGGAGTCGGTACGCGAGTTACATCTTTAGACGTCTGTTGAGATATAACGACACGTGCAACTTTTTAAGGTCGGCCGGTCTTTATAGTGTTTGGAACGGAAAAAGGTTTTGCACTTTTTTGGGCTCTTCACCTTTGAAAGGGGAAAAGAAATTGGAGAATCGATCAGCTCCATCGTTATGGGGTCTCTTATATATATTTAGCTTCTTAGTCAATTTTATTGTTAATTAGATTTCTGTCCATGCCTATGTTCAGCCTTCATTGATCCCAGCAAGCTTTTTCAAAGCCTCCTCCGCCTAGCTATCATCCTACATAGTCGATATATGTCTTACATATGCTAATATCCAAACGGAAATTTAATTCACAGGGAAAAAAAGAAAACAATATATCGAAATCGAAGGCAATGAAGTAATATCATGTCTTCTGAGGCTTTTACTGTCTATCATCGAGTTTCTTATGGGTAACTTTTCTTTTTCGAGATTTATAATCTTGCAGAAAGATTAGCGCCACGCAACGGCAACATCAAAGATGGTGGGCAATTCCAATTATTCTGGATGCCGGGTAAGATGTGAGGATAGCCGACTTCGATGGGAGCTTGTCACGGAGGTTTCTCAATGATTCGTCACCGGAATCAGAGAGCATGAACATGCCGAAGTCTGGATGTCCGGAGCCGGAAGTCACCGTAAGGAGTGGAACGATAGGGGCGTTTTTAGAATGAGAGTGCTGAGATTGTTTAGCGGGATTCCAAGAGATTTTTCCTGATGGATTGCTCAGCCCAAAGTACGATTTAGGCCCATTAGGTTGGTAGTGGCCCATGGGCTTGTTTTCGCAAAAAGTGATCTTTCTCTACTTTCCTGAAATCCTAATTTCCAAAAAGCATGGGAAAAAAAAACTAATTTATGTACCTACGTATTAACATGCATTTGTTATGATAGTTTCAAATCCTTCATCTTGAAAAAAGAAGAAGTTAAAACTCAAAAAGTTGTATGCCACGCGAGATTTAAATTCGGTAAAAAGTAAAAATTAATCCCGATACATTATAAGCGACATAAGATGATAGAATTCCGAAAAGGTTTTGCATCTTTCCCATGAGACATGAACTCGTGGTCATGGCCTATTATTTTCACGACCATTCTTGTACCAATTTCCTTTTTTAAAAAAGGAATGCCAATTTCAGGTCGTGTGACTTGAGTTTGTAGTTCGCATCTAAGTTCGGCCGCCTTGAAATCTTGTTTAATGTTTTCCATTAAATGTTTGGCATGCCATTTACATAGATTATTCCTCTTTGGATTCTCACTCTCCATTTGTCAAGATTAGGTGCTAGTGACAAAAGGCTTTCGTCATTTACATTGAATATTCCTCTTTGGATTCTCACTCTCCATTTGTTGAGATCAAGAGCTAGAGGCAAAACGCTTTCGTCAGGCTAGAAATCTCAACAAGACCACCTAGCTCACTCCCAAGAGTCTACCGTGACTAGTCCATATTGGTCTAACATGACGACGCCCAATTGTGAACTCAACTCGATCGTCGCCACTTGAATTCATCTTAAAGATTGGCATTGAGTGTGCCATGTCCTAACTCCTACACCCGATAAGTTGATTCGAAATCTGGCTACCAATCTCTTGGTCTAAAAAGCAATGATCTCTCTTCACAAAGTCGGATGATTGCGCCTAGTATTTCCAATAATTGCAATGGCTTCCTTTATCTCTTCATGTTCAAACACATGATTCATTACACTAAATCAAGAAACGAGACCCGATGTTATTGTACCGCCCGTCGCAAATAAATACATAGAACGCCACCGGAACAACCATGATTCACGAGACCCGCGGTAATGGGACAGGGGACTGACGGTGAGGATGCGCTATAACGGAAAGAACGTAAAGAAAGATTGGGACTCTCTCAAGCGAGGATCTGCTCCAATGGCTTCGCGTCCATCTTGGTCTTCTCCATGTCCTTGAGCTGCTCCTGCTCCTTGGCCAGCTTCTTCAGCCGGGCGAGCTCCAGGTCCTTGCTCATCTTCCTCCTGTACATCTCCGCGAAGGTGATGGGCTCCGGCATGATCGGTTCCTCCCCCTCCCTCACCTGCAGGGGGTACACCACGGCCTCCGGCGCTGGGTTCTGGAACGTCGCTATGGAGAGACGGCTGTGGTTGGAGTTCACCACCGCCTGGTGGTCCGCGTTCTTGAACCTCCCGTTGCTCAGAAACTGCGGGCAAGACTCGGTCAGCGGGATGGTGGGGGGCAGGATATGGTACACGCGCTATATGTTTGATAAAAGTTCTCTAAGATTTCTATTTCTTCTTTTGAGCCTTTTCATTCTTTCTTTAACGGTGAGATTGATTGGGTTTATAAATTTTTTGTCAAGTGTTAGCATTTCGGACAAACAAAGAAGTATGTGCGGACATTTGTAATGGAGTCATCAAATATGGGAGCGCGCCATGTGTTCGATCGAAGTCTTCTGAGATTGCTTCTTCTTTTTCCCTCAAGTGGTTTTTCTTCTTACTTCCGGGGGAGGAATGGATTCGGTTAAGAATGAATTGTATTTGAACCATGACATGGCAAAGTTCCAAGGCAGAGAGATAAATACTCACATGACCATGGTCACCTAGGTTAACCACAAAAGCCCCTTCCACGGGCTGGACGGTGATCCAGTTCTTGCCGCCGTCTCTGGTGGCCTGGAGGCCGCCCACCTGGTCCTGGAGCAAAAGAGTGATGGTTCCCGGGTCGGTGTGGCGCTTGAGTCCGAGCGTGAGGTCGGGCTGCGGGCATTTGGGGTAGTAGTTGACCACCACCTTCTGGTCCATGTCCACACATGCCTTGGTCAGTGCCTCCTTCTCCAATCCCATTGCCTCCGAGAGGACCTCCAAGAGCTTGCAAGCGAGGCCCATGAGCTTCTCGCTGTACTGCTCTGTCGTCGATTTCCATCCCTCTGGCTTATCAGGCCATCGAGAGTAGTCTCGGGTTCGAAGCGGGTATGAGAAGTATGTCACTATTTCACGCCAGTCCTGGACAGCTTCACCCTGGCCATGAGTCATTCCAGTTTCAAACATTTGAGTTCACTAGTTGGAATGAAAGCCGGTAAAAAGAAGTAATGTCTCCTGTTCTAGAAGTTGATTTGATTCCTACCATGCGAAGATAATTCAAAGAGACGCGTCATTGTCACCACTTCGGTCAAGCTACAGCATCTCTAAGATGAATCTCATAACATCAACTCACCTGATCTCCCCAAAAGGCTCGGACTTACTTTCCATCCCAACTTGTTGACTGATTTGCTCTATCACATAAATTGTAGACTTGCCTAAGCAACGTATTTGTCCTTTTCGGATTATAAAGTTCTAAAGAAATAAAAACCACATAAGTGGTCCAACTAGTGAACAGTTAATATTGGTGTATAGGGAAATTTCTCCAGTCACCATCCTCCGGTGGAAATGCACAAGTGATTGGTCGTCAAACATGGTTATGAACAACAGTAACTTCCCTATATTCGATCACTCCGTATGAGCAAAAATCATATATGCATAAGCTTCTATAGTCTCTTGAAAAACCCGATTCACATCAATTAGAAAAAACTACAATTATACAGCATTTTGGAGTGAAAGGGCTAAATTAAAGAAACAAGCGTAATTACCTGGAGATGGCTGGACACTATGAATCCCCCTTTCTTCCCGCCGGTCATGTCATAACGGAGCTTCTCCTCGGAGGGCAGCGCGAAGAACTCGCGCGCGAGCCGGGTCATGTCGGCGATGAGCCCCGCGTCGACCCCGTGGTCGACCACCTGGAAGACGCCCCAGTCCTCGCACGCCTCCACGATCTTCCTGCAAATCTCGCCCCTCCGGCCGTCCACCTCGTCGATCCCCGCCAGGGAGATCACGGGGATCACATCACTGAACTGGTTGTAGGCCACCTTGGGGCGCTCGTCCTCGTCGCGGACGAACTTGGACTGGAGGGTCTTCTCCCCGGCCAGCGACGTCAGCGTCTGCGCCATCTCGGAGCAGGTCCTTGAACCGTTCGAGCGTGTCTCAACTCTCGACACTCAGCGTCGCGAAAAGCTTCGTGAATCCTTTGCGGGTGTGTTCTGGAGTGTTGGGTCGAGAGATCAAAGGGTGGGGAGGGTTTATAAGATGGTGAATGACGTGAAGGGCGTGAAGGGGGAGTGGCAGCTTCAACTAACCGCGGAGCGGACTCGTGCCTCACGTCGCACCTACCTCGATCCCAAGCTGCTCCAATGAACTTGTGGACCTCCTTCGTGAAGCGTAGATGGGAATCGACTCATTAAATAGTTCTGGGTAGACCTGGCCAAGTATTGGACCAGCGCCGATCGACCGCTTGTTAAGTAAACGCTTCTTGCCCATTTTGAGAAGGGTTACATTTCTTGGCCGACAACCCATGTGTCAGAATTAAGCATCATTGATGTAGGTATCTACAGTGTTTTTAAAATTTGACCAAGTGTCTGAACCAATTATGGTAAATTTCGATTTATGAGAAGAAACGGCTGACACGGCATAAATCTTTTTTTCACGGCAAGATTGGGGTGTATGCCATTGGGGGGGAGGTAATGCTTTCAATATTACAATCTTATAGTCCATGATAAAGGAGAGTTGATCTCAGCTTTATTTGGTAGAAGTGTCTTTCCTACCATTCGAACTAAAAAACCCCTCCCCATCTTTTTGTGATTATCGATGACTTTTCTGCCGATACGTTATGGAAAGTGATATCGGGAGTCGATAGTTAATTTGTGATTACTTGAACATCCGATGTGTATACCGTATCGGAGCAAATTCTCTAAGGGAGGGATCTCGACCTATTGGATGCCTAGTATTTTTGGTAGTGTCGAGTGTGGTGTAGGGGTGAGCAATGGTCCAGGGTTGTCGGATTTTTAAGACTAATGGATCGGTCATCGATCCAAAAATCTCTAACCCAATACTATGTGAATTGATCTTTGATCCTGAGATTTTGCGTTGGTCCAACCCGGAATAGCTCGACATATACATAGTATATATAAATCTGCCTTTTTTCTCGCCAAGCTCGGGAGAAGAGTCCAAGAGCAACTTCTTATTCCCACCAAGCCCAACTTCTAGAGACTAGAATACAAGCCACTCTTCTTTCCAAGCCCACAGCCTAGGAGTAGAGCTGCAACTAGGGCCTAGGGTATCTCTTCTTGGTTTCTTGCCGAGCGTTGTTCTTGCTTCTGCCTTCTGCTACCGAGAGTGGCAAAAACGGCGTCCTCTATAGAAAGTCGACAAAGCCCTAATTTGAGGACCTCCCCCTTGGGCTTGCTCCTCCATCGGCTTCGCTCATTGTTTACTTCGCCGCTCTTCGTCGCCCTCGCTCGAAGAATGCAATAAATGATTATAGGAAAATAATTTAGCATTTCTGGGTAAACCCTGGAACCGGACCGAACCCATGTGCGATTGGTCTTAAAGTTGAGTACTAGACATGTCCAACCCAGATCATGCTCACTCCTAGTGTGTTGTATTCCGTCCGTGGTTGCTGACGGTATGGGGACCTTAAGGTAGGTTGAATTATTCCTGATGAATCACACGTCAGAAAGAAAGTCGATGTCCTAATGCGTGGCCACACGACAGAAAAGCCACAGACTACCAAAAAACCCAAGAAGCTGCTGGGAGCCATCTAAGTAACACAGTCCTAAGAATTCTGTCGTGTGTTGACTTCACGAGATGGAGAGTCGGATCAGCAAAAAGCACGCGAAAGCGCACGCGACATCAACCCATTCATCTTCCCTTCAAACGGGTCGTCTAAACAAAAAAATTCCAATCGTAGGGTGTGTACGCACGTTAGATCGTCCACTGAATTGTCTCTAGCTCAAGCTCAGCCGTAGGATTTCAGCAAAACAGCAAGAACAATATAGGTTTTTTTGACACCCCAAAAAACACCAACTCATCGGTTGTAATTGACAAGTGACAAACTTAGTCGACGGTAGTAGAATTAGGTGAATAGTTCCAACTCGTTGATTGACATCGATATCGACAACGGAACTGATAAGTAACGATGTACTCGGACATTTAAGCTTAGCGAAATTAGTTATATTTGATCAAGTCATCGACATTTATATGGATGTGGAGCTTATGAGAGCAAGCATCGGTTACTCAGGGAAGAAAGTGATTCACATCCATATGTAACCAATGTAGCTATATTTTCAAGATACTTAAGCTATTTTAAATAAGTGTTGCTAAAAATTAATTACTTTTTGTAAAACTCCCGACAATCATGACAAAAAAACATGCTATTTTTACTCGTATTTTTAGATTTTTCATCATCAATAAAAATTCCGATGTATATCTCAGTCACAGTTTTTAAATCTTCGTCAACAATTAAATTTCGACGTTATCTTTTTTTAAGTCATCGCGAGTTGCCGTCGGTTAAGTTTTGACGACGAAAGCTATTCCACCGTCGTCGATTAGATTCCGGCGAAATAGACTGCCGTCGAGAAGGGACCGACGACGTCACGGCGCTTGATGCCGCGCCCGCGATCCAATTAGGCTCTTTAAACAGCCGTTTTCTGTTGGCTTCCTTCGCCATAGCAACCTTGGAAGTAAAGTCCATCCCCATATGTTTCGACGTCATCTTAGGGATGGTACAGGGCTGTCCGGACGCCATGCCGATGGTGGCCTGCCTTCTAGAAGAAGCTGTATCGATCATCTGTTGAGTGAGGTTCGGCAGTAGATCTCGCCTTAAAATACGTGGGCGCCAAACGGTGGGCCGTGCTGGGCAGGAAGAGAGAAACAGCGGAGAGAAATCGTATGAGATGGGCAAAGTAGAGAGAGAGAGAGAGAGAGAGAGAGAGAGAGAGAGAGGGAGACGGGAGAATGGTTGCTGAGGTTGTACAGAAGGAACGAGAAAGCCGAGCACCCACCAACCATCCCAGGGTGACGCCGGACTGACTCGAATGTCTTCGGATCACGTGCCGGGTCACCCACCCCTCCCCCCACCCACCCGACCCAGGCAAACCTTCCGGTTCTAATTGGGCCTCTCTGCTCGAGCCCATAGAGATGCCAAGGCCCGCTTTGCCGCATGCCCGACTTGGTCGTTCTAGAAGAAGGGTCGAAACCGGTGCCGGATGGCGAAGCATGGGATCGAAATTCATACACGACCCGTGTGACACGTCCATGGGAAAATTATCGAATAAAAAAAATTCATGAATTGGTTTTGGCCAGAAACTGCTGACGTGGACAGTGACGGCCTTACGTGGCATAATCAGCGTTGACGTAAATATTCTTTTACAAGGGCGGCCAGCCCACCTAATCGTCACTCATGGTTGATAGTCGACCATCGATAAAAGGAAGAGAAAGTTAAAAAAAAATTAAGGAAAGAATTATAAAAACTTCAAAAATATTTTCGAAATTATTTTATATTAATGAGCCTGTGTGCCATGCCATATAAGATGCTTATAGCATAAATCAGTGGTCTTGGAATAAAATTGGTCCGATGGACTTAATTAGATGATTGTGAAAATATTTATAGCTCAATTAGCAAAATTAAAAATTTATATATTGATAAAAGCACAATTAATTCACGAATTTTTTCGAGGATAATTTCACCCGCCATTTCCTCTCATGTTGTAATGTTTGGGTCCAAGATGCGTCCGGAAATTCTGAAGTCAAAAAAGCAAAAGAAGCTGGGCACTGCTGCATTCTCTTATTTCTTTCTAGCTTCGAGAAGATAAACAAGCAGAAGATACTCCAAGGACAGCCACTTGGTTTTCATCACATCCGCATTAATAATTTTTGCGCCGTTTCTGTTTGAAACTCGCAACCCGGCCAAAAAAAGTAAGTAACAAAAAAAGCCCCTCCCTTTGAGTTGGTAATTTCAATAAAAAAAAATTGTTACATCGATCAAATTGGCAAGCAAGGTAATTAAAGGCGATAGCCTGACAGAAGTTACCCTGAACAAAAACTGATGACTCGAAATTAGTTTGTATTTTGCAAATCACTCAAAAAAATACATAATTCCGTAATACAGTTGGTAAATTTATGATGTCCATACGAAAGGTAAACAAAAGTTGGTAAACGATACGATAAGCTTTTTCTTTCATCGGAGATAAGAGAGGTTGATATTAGAAGAGAGAGAGAGAGTGAGATAATTATCAGTAAATAAGAAGTTGTAATGTAATTAGTAATGACTCCAATTAAAATTAGCCATTCTAAAAAGAGTTAGCCAAATTAAAAGTTGGGAAGTGATGTGATCAAACTGATTAACCAATCGAAAGCTGATAAATTAGAAACCAAAAACAAAATGTCGATGAGAAAATCTAATGGGGTTGTTAACCCAAATTTAATTAATGACTTCATCAGAAAAAAGTTATAATGCACTCAAATGAAGGTCTACAATTTCATACCATGGTTGGCAAATTTAAGGCTCCAGTAAAAAAAGGTTAATAAAAGTTCGTAAAAAGTAAAATAAGTTATTTTTTGTTAAATATAAGAGAAGTTGAAATTTAAAAATCATTTAATGTCAATGATTAACTTTAATAAGAATTGTTAATATAAAGTTTGGTAAATTAATCCAATAAGAGTTTATAATCACTCCAATTGATATTGGTGATTAATACATATAGTATGTAAATAAAATGAGGTGGTAAGCAAAGTAAATATTTATCAATAGTATAATGGAAAAACCAAACTAATATTGGTAAGAAAGTGACACGACAATTAGTAACCCAAATCTAAAAGATTTGATAAGAAAAGCTGATAGATCACTCAAATAAAGATTGATAAATTCACATAAGAGTTTAATCTATACAAGGTGTTGGTAAGAAAAATAGACAAAAGTTAGTAAAAGATAAAACAAGTTGACATTTTGTGAACCGCCAAAACAAGATATAGTAATTTCATAAAAGCATCATGAAGTTACCCACGAGTCACAAAAAAATCATGTGACCACTAACTTTTTTACCAAGAGTTTTTCTGATACTAGCTCTTTCATAATTCCACCATAATAGGAAAAAAAATCAGTTTTCTTGGGAACGAAGAGAAGAATAGTCCCCCTAACAATTTGCCAAAGGATCACAGAGATGCAACTCGATCTTTCGGGTTTAATACTACTTACAGACTGTGCATTTTATACATCTTCCCTAGAGGATTTCAAGGGTAAACTTGAGGAAATGGGAGGGAGCTGTAGTGGATAGCTCGATAAGAACCTTTCACACGACAAGGCAAAGACGATGATGCAATGTCTTGCCTCATCTTGTTACTCCAAAGGGAGATTACGTCCTTGAATCCTCCAAAAGCCGTCGCAGATCTTCTTCGATCCACCAAACCTACCTCTCTCTGTCTCTCTCTATTAAAAGACAATGGGGGTCGTCGTGGGTGTTGGATCAGCAATCAAAAATCCGTCCGAGCTCATTGAAGGAAAGTATCTTTTGCAAAATCTTGCTGACGTTGACCTCCCCAACCAAGAGAAAGCTCTTTGTTCTTCTTCTTCTTCTCTCTCTCTCTCTCTCTTCTCCTAGAGAGAGAAAAAGGAAAGCAAAAAGGATAGTCAGCAGAAGAAGAAGAAGAAGAAAGCGAAGGGAGACTTTCGGTTTCTGTTGAATGTCCGTTCGCATCTCCAACTTTGCTCGCCGATGTCTCGTATCGTCCATGTGCCTTAATTGTTCAAGAGCCCGAAACGTCTCTAGGGCAAACGATCTCTGTTCGAGCATGCGCGGGAGGAATCTCTCCATGTGAAAGAGTGAAGGGGTTTGCACTGGACATCCTCTCTGCAGAAGCATTTTGCTTTCGGCGCTCAAGAGTTTGGACTAACGTGGAACAGTGAGAGGATGCGAACGGCGAGGCAAACTCAGTACAACCAGGGCTTAGAAGGTGTCTCCTTATGGAAACTGGCACACATTACTTTTGCAATTTGAGAGAAATGCATGATTTGAAAGGGGCAACGGATTCGTGGTTCACTCATATTGGCGTGTGAATGATTTCGCATGTGCGCATGCCGAATGATGATCGACGAGCTAATCAATTTGACCATGTAGTGGACACGTATGACATTGTTCACGACTGTCTAGTCATAGTCCGATCGCTGCATTCCGCAACGAGGTAAGCATTAAAAAGTCTTTATTGCAGCGAATATTTGATCAGGTACATCACATAATGGGGGCTCTCTATATACTAGAAAAACCTCAAACTTTAACTTTTGTTTCAAGTTTACTTTTTTATCTCATAAAAAACTTCCAACTGAAGGCCGATCGCAATTCTGTCATAAGCTTTTTTTTTTGCACCATAAAAGGCCCTCAATTTTAGGTCTTGTCCCATTTCTACCATACACTTTTTCTTTTGTCGTAAGTAAACCATAAACCATAAAATGTCTTATGAAAAACCTAAACTTTAGGTCTTATTCCATTTTTACCATACAATCTCAATTTGACGCTAAGATTTTTACAGTCTCATAAAAAATCAAAATTTTTGCTTGAGTCACAAATATGCTCCCATTAATTGTCCATCCGAAATTTCTTGCTGACATTCGAGAGATGAAAAACTCCCAAGCATGAGCTATTCAAGAGTTCTAAGCGCAAGCTCTTCAATCGCAAGAGATGTAAAATTCCCAAGCATGAGAAATCAAAGACCGAGCACAAAATTCCAAGGGTGATTTTGACTAAGGGCTAATAGAGAGTAGATTTGTGACTCACGTAAATTTTTGTGAGACAAAATAACTAAAAATGAAATTGAACCTAAAACTAGGATTTTTTTATGAGATGAAAAAAGTTTAGGGTAAAATTTAACCCGGATCTAAAGTTAAAGGTTTTTATGGAATAAAAAAAATGAAAATATGATTGAGACATGACTTGAAGTTAGGGATTTTTTACGGGACAAAAAGAGTTTAAGGTTGAATTGGGATAAGAGCTAAAATTGAATTTTTTTTTGTGAGATAAAAAAGCATATACAGGATAAAAGTTAAGTTTGAGGTTTTTTTTTTTAAGGGAAATGGGCAATTGGGTATTTGTATTAGGAGAATGCATGTTAAGTTGGACGCTTACTCAATTGTTTTGAGGATGAGTGCATTACAAATCCTCACATTGGTTGTAAAGTGCAATCACGTTTTACGATGTAGGAGAATTTGATCAAGTGTATCAAATTAAAAGGTACTTATATTGGGAGAATGAATGTTAAGTTGAAGAAGTACGGAATTACTCTTTCTTTCTTTTTTCATATAGTGTAACCAAGGTGTGCATTCAGGTGTTTGGCAATTACGTTATAAAGAAAACTATACATTTTTAAGGCGCTAACTTTTAGTTTTTGTGCAATTGTGATTGAAAAATTGGATAATTTTATGTTTTCGAGCCCACATGACTTTTAAAGTTATCACTTATTTGGCTTATGGGGTTTGTAAGGTGTCCTATGGGTTTGAGTAATTAGTATTTCGGCTTTCGTGCTCGTACCGCTAGGTTATAAAAAAGTAATAATAAGTTTTTCAAAGACACTCGTTAATATCACTCTTAGTTAAAGTCCTTCTTTTCACCGCAGTTCGATGGTAAGGTTCTTTCCTCAATGAGAGGAATTGATAAGATGAGAATAAGAACAAGGGAGCAGCTAGCATGATGGCCCTGCTATGCTCAAATTAAAAGGTGAACTTCTTAGCATAACTCCTAGATAAAGTTAGATGGGCAACTGGTAAATTGAAAAGGGTAAAAATGGGTTTATCGTTTAAAGCGCATCCAGATTAAGAAAGATAGTGGGATTATAAACAAATATAGGTGAATAAAATTCAGAGAGTAGGTAATTTATGGAAGATTCAACTGTAACTTTTGAAATGTGGACATTGTTCTCCGGTCAAAAGGAAAAAATTGGTGGATATAGCTCCAAAATAAACAAGACAAGGTTAAGTATTCAAAAGATTGGTTGCATAAATTTCCGATTATTTTAGGATTTTGTAACCGATTAAAAAAATACATAATTGGATTAATTTTTTTTTCCAAACTTTATCCCTGACTTATGCAATCCTAAGATTGACTTTATAAACCTTTTAGGTCATTGCAGATCTTCATCTATGAGATTTGAAGCAAGGAGTAATTTTTTTCCACTACTAATTTATTATTCATGTTTCGATCTTTTCTTTTGTTTAATCTGTTATTATGCATAATTGATGTCACTAGGCTTGGTTTTAAGTCACCAGAGAGTCCTTGTAGAGCAACTTAATTTGAGGGAAAAGAACAAGGAGCCATTTGAATGCACAATAATTTTTTCATTAGTCTCAAAATCAACATTTATAGTGTACTTTCATCTTTGAAATTTATTAGATCTCTAATTAGATCAACAATTTTTTTGTTTTGCTGGTGATAACACTTGTCTGCTTGTGATCATCTATGTTTTGGCATCTAATTTGACTTTAGAATAATATGTTTCACGTGTTGGTTTTTCTTTCTTCTTATGTGAAAAAATCTTACTTAGTGGGATTTGAGGAAATCCTGCCAAGGGTGATTTTCCAATTTAAAATTTTCCAAGGAAACTCGTTAAACAAGCTAATAGGCCATTGTTTGACTTCGAATTCTCACCTATTAACCTACCTAAGAAAAAGTAAAGTACAAGAAGATAGTAATACTTATCTAAAAACACTCCATTTTTTTGGGGGGTTATAAAATCAAACTCCATCGATGATTGCGTATGTCATACTTTATAAAAGGCCAAATTACTAACCTTTCTTTTGTGATGTTCGCAATGTAATGGCTTCGATTCTAGGGAACTTAGCAAACCAAATCAATCCCAAAAATAAAAATTTAGTCAATGAAATTTTGGAAAACAACTAAAAGCAGAACTCAGTGAGCTAAACTAAACATGTCAACTTGTTTTTAAATTAACAATCTGAAAAGATAAATGCATGATACACACAATTAGTGTGACTACATATACAATACGTACTAATTTCTGATGTGCCGGGATATTTAAGACTAATAAGACGAAAGTATCAAGTAATCATCCAACGACTTTTTATCAAAGTATATAGTTAACAACTTAACCCTAAGTTTCTTCTGTTTATATTGATTTGCTGCTTTAGAGCTATTTTTGCAAAGAAAAGCTGACAAACTAGCTGCAAGTACTGGGTCATTAGCAACTTATTCCGACACATATGAACTCTCCCATATGTTAACGTTGTCATCATTAGATTCTTCCCGCAATCCGATGATTATGGAATGTCCGCGGGTGGAAGGGCAGCATTAAGAGGGGCATAATCACTAGGATTAAGTTCTTGATGCGACATGTGTCGAGCAGACCAGCTTCGCCAACCAGAAACGAAGGAGAGAGGGGATCACACGCAGCTAAATTATAAAACATCAACTATGGAAAACCAGAGGAAGAAGAACGGCTCAGCAATAGTAATAATTAACCTAGATGGTGAATGATCACGCGCAGATTAGCACATGTGCCACTAACTATATCTGTAGCTACAATATAAGGATTAGGGTTATGAAAGTCACATGAAAGAGAGGGAAGGGGGGAGAGATGGGCCGGGGAGAGAATCCACTATTTTGCCTTTCTTTTTCTGGTTTTGTTCAAATGGGGCCGGGCGATCGGCCGGTGTAGGAGTTGAGGCTAAGCTCGAGGGAAGTGCGAGAAGTGCTCATCACGACATCGTCGTACCAGTAGCCCTCACGGTGGATGTGATAATGATGATGATCCGAGTTAGGCTTGATGTTGCAGAAGGCATTGTCCATGTTCAAGTGGTCGTTGCCGTGCATCGGGAAGAGCGGTAGGGTTTCGATCTCCGGAGCTTCTTCATCTTCTTCGTCTCCACCTCCTCCTCCCCCTCCTCCTTCTCCTCCTTCTTCCTCATACTCCTCCTGTTGGTTTTCAAGGAAAGGGCGGCTCTTCCTTTCTAAGAGAGCAGCACATGGCGGCGAAGCAAACTGGTCCACCGCGATCCAACCAAGGTTGGGGCCAATGTACCCTCCCCCGCCACCTGCTGATATGGAGCAATCCTGCTTTAAATGGGGAGGAAGAAGTGAGGAAGTTGTTATTGCGCAGATACTATCTACCATTATCACATGGATACTTACTTGGAAATCAAATTCAAGGGAACACAACACCAATCGAACCTGATTATATTATCTGTTCTGCAATTCTAACTGTGCTAAAAATTTTCTGGATGAGTAATGTATCAAGATGACCCGAACAAGTTCAATAACACTGTATCTTGGCATCGGCCACTCATAGGGAGTTTTAAGGACTTATCGACAGCTTGTGTGTAGTTCTACTTCACGCAAAGACAGGTTTAATAACTTTCATTAGAATTAAATCGCTCGGTAACAGTTAACTAATTCTTCTTCACTTACCCTAAAGTTCTTCTCCATCGTCACAGAACCATATCCGTAGCTACCCATCTGCCCGACAGCCGTTACACCACCAGCAGCAGCTGAAGAAGAAGAAAGCCCTGACAAAGCATTCAATGTTTCCAACCCATTAACGATGTGAAAATGGAAATAAGAAGTACAGGACCGAAAGAACGACAAAGATCCAGCTAAACAAATGACCAGCATCATGAGAACAATAACTACCGCACCGCAAACCGAAACGGTACAAGAAACAGCGGGACACCAAAACAGGAGGAGCCATGCATATCCACTACGTGAATACTCGTTCAACTAAAAACTTCACATCGTTTCTAGTAAAAGACACAACTTTAATTCAAGAAATGAAAGAACAGTGAACAATGATGAGGAAGGATACACGCTTACCAGGAGAAGTGAGGTTCGAGTGCTTGTTATGGAGCACAAAGGGGTCTTCAGGAGGAGGTAGTTTGCCGCTCCAACTGCCACTTCCGCGACCTCCGCCTCTCGTCTGGGGGTTGACCGCGGAGGCCGTAGGTGGAGGAGGGACAGTGCCATTGATATTGTTTGAATCGGGGGAGAAGAAGCGTTTCTTCTGGCGCTCGCGGGCCTTGTGGTTCTGGAACCAGTAGAAGACGTTCTTGCCCTCGATCTTGCCGTACTGGCGGAGACGGGCAGAGATCCTCTGGATCTGATCGGCGGTGGGGGACCGCACGCCGTAGTTGTAGTAGAGGTCCTTGAGGATCCTTATCTGGTCCGTCGTCGGCGTCCACCTCGTACTGCTTTGCCTGCAAACGTAACTGCTGCTACTGCTTGTGCCGCCTCCTTTCCCACCGTTGTTGTTGTTGCTGTTCATGTCTTCTTGGTTTTGATGCTGTTGTTGAGGTTCCATGAAGGAGAGGGAGAGAGAGGATGTGTGGTTGTTGGGCGAGGGAGTACACGAAGAGGGTGGAGAGAGGGGGTGGGTTATAACGGAGGGTGAAGCAAGCACATGGAGAGAGAAGAGACAGAGGATATCAGAGAGATATCTGGGAGAGAAGGACTGAAGTTGACAGAGATCTCAGAGAGACAGAGAGAGTATTTTCATATAAGGGAAGGGACAAAAGAGGGGATAGAAAGGGGAGGGTATCAGGGGGATTGCTTGGAACGAAAGGCGTGACGAGGTATATATCTCAGTCATCCCCAGTCACTCAAGTCCTCTCACAGACACACAAACGGATCACAGAGAGAGAGAGAGAGAGATTTTAGGCATGGAAAGGGATAAATATGGAGGGTAAGGAAGAAAGAGAAGGATGAACAAGAGGGTGGTTTTGGGTGAATGAATGAATGAATGGCAACTTCGCAATGATTTGGTAGGTCTTTATCTTTTTTTATGTGTGTGTGTTTGAGAGAGAGATATATATATGTTCATGTATATGTGCGAGACATATATATATATATACAGAGAGTTAGAGACTTTGCGAAAGGTTCTTTCTTGTAAATTGGATCAGATCAAATTCATGTGATCATCTCCCATTTTTTCACCATAGTACCAAAAAGAGCCAGAAACCAGAAAGATATTCTTGGACTTAAGCTATATTATGGCCCGCTCTCCTCAAGGGCAAAGGGTAACTGGGGATTCTTGGAGTACGTGAGGAGATTGTGCCAATACCTCTATTATTTGGTTGGTCCCGTTCTCGCAAGATGATCTTACATTACTCGCTAGGGTTTTTCGCCGTTCACTTATTTTCACCTTTCTTTAGTTAGACCTCCATCTTGAGGAATTTCACCACCCGATTTCAGTAGTGTACGTACATACTAAGCGAATAGAGATTTACCAATCTAGTTTCAAAAAAAGACGTGCACGTTTATATACGAATTATCTGTGAGGAAAATCGAAAAGTAAGAGGGAAATGATCAAATAGCTCCAACTAAAGTCATCCGATTTGGGACTCTAGCATAGTGATGTTTTTCGAGCAACAGAGGGCCATCATATGTTTTCTTCAAATTGTCACGTTGCCAATGGTTGTGCATGCATTTTTTTTTTATTTACCAACAAAAAAATGGTTGTGCATTTTTTGTACTAATTTGACTATGAACATAAATTCTCTTAGGAGAAGAACCGAAGTCGACACTCAAGTACAATATGTGGTTGGGTGGGAAAATAATAGAAAAAACAGTTGTCTTCCTCTCTTTATCAATTTGAAGGGTTGTGCAAGTACGCATACCCAAAAACACATCAAAGACAGGGCATCCATATCTAACATTTCCATCTCCTACATGAATGTTGGCTATAGCAAAGCCATACCCATCATCACACAGTTGACTGGAATAGTCCCCATTGTGGAAATATTTCATCCCTAACGGCGATGTTTATGATAAAAATCGGTACTTTAGTATCGCTATGTGATATAAGCACTTCGAACCTCCTTCTGCATAATCTCTTCGACATACAGATGATAATCAGAAGGCTTTGAACACGTAGGAGTTTTCAAATCTTGTTGCAGGTCCGCTCTTACTTCAGAAAAAGGCCAGTTTCATATTTTATCCGTGAGTGCTGAAGAAAATGAAGCAAATCCATGGTCACTTTGGCTTTCAGCTTTCCTAACATTTAAGGATGCAAAAATGGACCGTTGGAATCTCTACATATAGTATTTGGAAAACGAGTGCCCACGATAGCTTAATTGGCGACCTAATGCATTTGCCCAAGAACCATTTATAGGATGACCGAGTCTGGTGTTTCGACGCTCGGTGAGGTAGTAGGTTACGGGGTTCAAAAAGACAATGCTGGGTTAACTATTAAAAAGAAGTGACGAGCCAAATCAAGTCGCACCAACTAAAAATTTCCATGGACATACAATTTGCCTCCCTTCCCTTCTCTTTATCAAGAACTTGCGTTCGAGCAACCATTTCTCTGCCAAGGACCCGTGAAAAGATGTGGCAGAGAATGAACGGCAAAAAGCTGTCTATAGCATGGTAAATGACAGAAAATAGACCATGTATGGAAAGTATGAAAGGCAGTACTATCATCATATTATCCTAGGTCATCAATTTTGACGGTGCAAACAATTCTTCTTAGGGCACATGTACATGTACGGCCTACATGGCTTTTTTCCATGTAAAAAGGTTCGTCTAAAGTATAAGTTTTGCAAGTCATTTAGCAGTGGTCAAAGCCCTGCAAGAACACATTCATAATAGACGTAGGATAGGAAGCAAGACAAGGTGCGTTCCATCTGCAATGCAGAGTAGATGCATAACTCTTCTAAGTCTATGACAGGATGCAGCTATCAGACGACCCTGAGCCACATGAATATCACTGTACTTTGTGAAGTTCGAGCCAGACTTCCACGAGGGGTTGCTATCACTCCTTGTGCTCATTGTTCATAAGGGCGCAAGATAAGGATACAATGGCCGCTTCCTCATTCTCTCAAATGGAAAACAGTACTTGGCATCTGGTTTCCAGGATATATTCACATCTAGTTTATGGAATTCGAACTAGGGGAGTGAAGGAAAAGCTTCGTCAGTCAATATGATGCAAACAAGCCACTGCTCCTATGAGTCTGGGTCTAAAAAGCTAAGCAATATTATCTATTGTTATTTGTATTTGCCTTCAAGTATTATGATGGTGGTCCAGAAAAAAGAAAAAAGGTTTAATTCCCTTCTGTGTGGGGTTTCGGGCTCGTAGAATTTTTCGGTCTCTTCCTTGATTTCAACCTGCCGCAGTCTAAATTCCATTTTTCGACATTTCTGACTGCTCTTCTCTCTCTCTCTCTCTCTCTCGCCAAAAAACACTTTTGCAGATAGCGTTCTTCGGTTGATTTTGACACTGCCATCATGAGATTTGCCTTTCCTTATCATGCATTTACTCTCTCTCTCTCTCTCTCTCTCTTTCTCTGTCTCTCTCTCTCTCTCTGAGAATAATGAGGGATTCATTTGCGCAGATTCTTTCGTCACTCAATTGCATCAATCATGGTTATTACTAATCACAACCATCATAAATAAATTAATTGTTATCACAACTTTCTTAAGATTTTCAATCTATTACCATGATTGTTAAAAATATAGATAATATGACTCTAACAACTATAATGATTGAGGACGATGCGATCTTTTACGACGATGTGATCTTTTATTAAGTCTCTTAACAATGAGAGAAAAAAAATCACTATGAGCATCATTAGTTACATGACTTAAGTAAAATTAAATAATATTTCTGTATGTGCCATTAGAATTTTCATCCGTAGAATTTGGAATGACATATGTCTCCGGTTCTATCAGCCCAAGTCCTATCTTATTCTTTGATCAAACTTTAAGCTCTTGATTTGCCAGTGTGAATCCGTGTCTGTCATTCTCTCTCTAGAGATAGAGATAGCGTGCAGACCCCACCACCACCACCTTTTCTTTCGCGCAATCATCTTCTTGAAGCTATTTTCTTCTCCATATCTCCATGGACACATCAAGAATCATTCCATATCTCTCTCTCTCTCTCTCTCTCTCTCTCTCTCTCTCCTTCTAGACTGCTACTGAAGATTTCCGGGTTTTGCCTTTTTAGCCTCTCCGCTTCCTTTTGCTCACTCTTGGAAGCAAAGACCAGGGGCCACCACCTTTTTCCCCCTCTTTTGATTTAGGTCTTGAAAGACTTCTCTGATGCATATGTAGTGCACATGATTTCAATGCCCCAATCAATGCAAATTTTTCATCATTATAAAGTGGGCAGAGAGGAAGAGAGAACTTACTCGAAATGGACACACTCCAACGTACCAAACCTCTTTTGAAGATTCTGAAGCAATGGAAGAATCACTTTTTCATGGCAAGTGTTTTCTCTTCACTTCACATTGTACTTGTTTTGGAGGGGGGGGGGGGGGGGGGGAGGGGGTGATTTCCTAGTATGTGGACCATCTTGTCTTGGCACTGTTGCTTTAGCATCAACTAGGTTTAATATTGGAGGAGACGGAGGAATATGTGAACGTACTTCGTCTGGACCACACCCAGAAGAAGCGGCAAGGGACAACTCTTTTCACTAGGTTTTTAAGGCCTCTGTGCCAGACCCATTCAATGCCCCTTATTGACTGAGTGTCAAAGGGGACCACAGGATGGAAGAGCTTGTTTCTTAAGTGGATGTGGATGTGTGAAACTCTACGAGTCGGAGTTGGTCAGCATGCTCAACACTCGTTAAAGCATCTCTGTCTCTGTCAAGGACATCTGCGGAGCAAGTTCGATCGTGTGGGCACACTTGTACTCTGCTCATGATCTCTTACTTTATTCGTTTGATCACGAATTGCAGAGATTAAAGTGGAATTGAATGAGCAACCTTCCAGAAAGAAATTTGAAAGGGAGAGGTGCCCGGCTGTCTCTAGAGACTCGTACATATTAACACTAAAATCAAGTCGCAACTCGAAGATAAATGAAGAGAAACAGCTCAATCGTAAGACATACCGTAATTTCCCTTTTCCCCCTCTCTAGTATGGAACATGCTACGAATCCGAGGTGAAATTCATTAAACATTTAACAGTGCCAAGACCATACAGCGAACGTAAGCAATAATACGAGAGAACCCAATCATTTTCATTTCCTCGAACTACACAGTTGTATGAAAAAAACCAAAAAAAAAAAAAGTACTCCATCAACAGAAGCCAGTAACAGTGCTGTTATGTCCACAAATAATCAGGGTACTATCAACAAGTGCAAATCTTTAGGAGCTTGATCTCCAAACCCTCTCTGAAATCCAAGAGAACCATCAGGCAATATCCAGACCTCAACATGCTGTCAAATGCTAGGCTGCAGCTAAGAAGGGTACATGCTATACGTGAAAGCAGGGTCTCATCTCCAGCATCCAATACCATCTCAAAGATCCGCTATAGCAACTGATAACTGCTAGCACACATCTGGTAAAATTGCCACATCAGGTCTTTCTCGCAGCAGTCTCTTAGATCATCCCCAATCCTAACATCATCACCGTCAGATTAAAATGTAAAGACTAAAGCTGGAGCTATGCTTCCATTTAGTTCATCACGTCCTAAATCTCCATGCCACAATGCCACAACCTTAACAGAGCATCAAGAGCAGAACACAGGTTCACATGTATGGAGATCCATCAGACAATGTACAGCCACTCGACTACAGAAATCACTAGACACACCCCCTTGTGTAAACAAAAAGGCAGGGAAAAACTTCAAAATGAAATCATGTCATAGCCACAACAATCCTCAACCAAATCTTTCCTCATCTAAAATGAAAACATAGCTTCCAAGTATCTTATGGGATCATATATATCTATATAAAGGCTGTGCCAAGTTACAATAGTTCCCATAACTCTGATACCTACTGACGTCAACCCAAGCCATCCATAAATTGCAGAAAAATTGCACCTCGCATATGTGCACACTCAATCTGATATACAAACGTACTTATACCCAGATGTTTTGCCGCATTTTGATCTCCCACCAAAGAATCTCAAAGTTATGTACCACCACGGCAAAAGAGACATGACGGTGTCCATTCGATCCTCGGATACTGAAAATGAGAACTTAGAAGTGACCTTATGAGATAGAAAGACCACGAAACAACCACACATCAACCAGAGATCTGGAGGTATAGATACAATTGATGGTCCAGATGGACCATTCCTCTCAAATGTGTATTGCCCCAACCGACAATTGACAGGGCATTAACAAGGACGCAGCCATTAGCCATCCACATTTACCCTGACCCTTCGTCTACTTGGAGGCCCTCGAGGAACTTGCAAATAATGAGGCTCTAAACGTTGGTCATTTCTCTCCACGTATCCCCTTGAACCATTGTAAGCCCCTCTTCTAGCTGGATACCTTCTTGAATATCGGTCTGTTTTATACAAATTCGACCTCTTAGATCTTTCCACTTCATACTGCAATGGCTGAATTCCCTGCAAATCAGGTTCTGGAACATAATCTTTGGGCCTTTTAGATTCATCCATTCTCCTAAACGTGATGGATATCCTGGCAAGGAGGAAACAAAACGGGTCAAACAATTAAGCCAAGAAATCACAAGCAGATAAAAGCAGAATCCTTTATACCTCTTTCTAGGGACTGCAGGAACACAATGCTTTGCCACATCCGCCCCAAATCCATTTATGACGAGAACAGATCTAGATGACAATGGAGATTTTAAGTTTCCAGTAAACAACAATGAAAAATACTCTGAACAAACTGGTTGGCAGGTAGCATGGAGCATAAATGTAGAATGTAACTGCAATTACATAAAACAGATAAGGTTCTCAATACTTACCCCACTGGAAGGGGAATCGAATAAGACCCAGCAAACTCACCAGCAGCAATAGCCTTTAGCTTTGATCCAAAAACAATGTCACACTCACTAAGAAATGATACGGTGCAGAATGGCCTAATGAAATCGTGGTTGTCTATGTGTGGAGGTATGCAGTCCCCTTCTTCATACATATTGACAATGCAACTGTCAGGTATACACGTTGGAGGTAATACGTGCCACTTAATCAATCTCCTTATAATAACCTTAAAAAGGTGAGGCAAGGGATCAACCATCTCATCCTGAAGAATTCCTGGTGGATTTCCATTTCTATCCTGCAATAAGTAAATATCAGATAATTAGGCCTTTTCCAAATTAATCAATCAAGACATCAATTAATCACGTAGCTACTCTAGAAATTCTTTTAGAAGAAAGTAAATCATTTGTTGTGTTTCACAGAAACTTGCCGTTGCATAATTGTAACAGCAACCAAATTGAATAGTTACACGTCCCTTTCCCCTCATCCATTTTTGTGGTGCTGTGTATGTCCGCTCTGAAAAAAGGAAATAAAGAAGACGATCAGTCATGCCGATGAGTGGAATCAGTCTTGACATAAATGAGTGAGCTGGGAAAGGAAATAACAAGTATCAAGAAAGGCATGACAAGGAACATTTCAAAAGTTTCCATTACCAAATATGCAACTTATCAAAGTACCATTTGGTCAAGGTTGTTAGTCAGAAGTGAAACCAAAAACAGAATCAATTTTATGCTAAACAGGATAGATGGATATGATATTCCATTAGCTGATCTAAGATCATCCAGTAAGATATAGAGCTAAGTGCGGAAAGAACCTGTAACTCTTATTTGGTACTTTATCATCATCACAGACGATCTACCATGCTTTCAAAATGTTTCCTCTACTAGTATTGACACGTAATACATGGCATTCCAATGTGCTTTGTCAAAGCATACGCACTTCAGGGTCCTCAGTGAAGGAAAACAAACCAAATAAAATCTGGTGACTGGTTTAACCATGAGTCATAAAATCCTAGCATCGAAAACTTAAGAAACAATAATTTGTTGGGCTCTTTATATGGTCTCAATCCTAAGCAAACAAAAATCATAGATTGATTATCACAGACATCAGACCAATTTGACAAATCCTAACATTGCAATCTGCCCAACTGAATGTTAGGGTTATAGAAATATTGACATTTCCCGTAAATCTAGTTTAAAGATGATGTGAGCTATGTAGTCACACCTTTTTCAGTTCTAATATAACACAATGTTCATAATTAGTAAATCCTGTACCGCTACTCAAGATATTTATATTGTTGTTGAAATTTTGAAGATATGACAATCCTCAATCCGATCTTATGATCAATCCATCAGACATCCCATCAATCCTAAATAGGATCCAGATCCTCACAACCTTAGGTCTAACACCACAGAGGATGAATTAAAGGTTCTTTGTGGAACATTCAAATAATAGATATCTGTCTTTTAGCACAGGTACATCATCAGTACGATTCAGAAGTTAACAATTCACTCAAACAGGTGGCATAGGCTTGTCCAAATCCCCATGTATCAGAAGATAGTATTTGTAGTGGAAAAGGAATAATAAGCAAAAACATTTCAATGACATGAAAATACTTCTCAAATTACTGAACCGCATTTTAGTGCTTGTGCCCGGAAAAATGTTTTGTAGTTCTCATGTTAAAACAACTATTTAAATTAATCTTCATGTTGAGGCAGAATTGTGAACCTCCCTGATTCTAGAACCAAAGTACCAACCTATTGGTAGTGACTTGACTTACTAGTTACTCCCCTAGACTATTATCGAGATCACAACTTCCAGACCAATACAATAAGGATGGCAACGAGAAGGGTTGCCAAAACCCATCCAAGCCAGCATCAACATGATGCACTGATATTTAATAATTAGCGATTGAAGACCATCTCACTCAATTTATGGTTCGATTCTGATTTCTGGAATTTGTGAATGTAAAGTCTCTACTGGAAGAATGGCATGATCGTTGGATCATGATAACATTCTATCTTGAGCAAATCCAATGAGAACAATCTTCACATCGCACATAGGAACAAAGTATTTGTTTGGCGCAAGATTTCACGCTGAGTCTGGTTTACATGCATATGGCAATGAGTTACACTTAAGAAAGGAACGAACAGTTAAAAACAAGACAATGCAATTACAAGGTGTACTCAAGAGTGCAAACAAAGTTGACGGAAAACGTGAGAGATAACGAAAATATAGTAGCAGACGCACCTAAAAAGAAGGTGCATTTAATGTGCTAAACACGTAGTTATTTATTTGTATCACAGAATTTGACTCTTGTCCTTGACCAAGAATCATGAGAAGATGCCATATTTTACTGCCTTCAAGGTCTAAGCATGATATTTAGCCACAATGCAGAAGGTCAAAACAAGGGGAAGTTCCACAACTAGATAAGAAGAGAACTTTATAAACTATGCTCAGAGTCGAGTAACAGCAAAACATTGTAAATAAATTATTCTCGTTCCTTTAAGTGAAAACACTAGAACAATAAAGGGAGAGTGACAAAATCTGTCAAAAGACATACAAGAGACAGAATAATAAGTCAAGATGATCTCTGTTTAGTTCCTCCTCTCATAAACTATAACAAGACAAATCTTCAAACAATAACAATGCAGTCTATTGAGTACTACCTCCTGACTCCTGCAAACAAGATAATCTTGCACAAAATTTTTTGTTATGCAAAGATAATAATCAGATAAAAAACATACGGAAACAACTGGGCCATTTTTATAGGTGCAGATAAAATCTAAGGCATCATTGGCTGAAATCCAGAATATATTATAAACATCAACAGCAACGATATCTACCTAAAATTGAAGCTTGCCATATGAATTTTTTGCACCTTTATTCATATCTATTATCATTCTTTCTAAGGCAATCACATGTCCATATATCGAACATCTTCATTAAATTTACTTGTTCATGAGATTTTCTACGCATGTTTTCTATTGACGTGAAGACCTCACTAAATTAACTTATTCATGAGATTTTCCATGCATGTTTCCTATCGACATGAATACCTACCATTAAAGCCTGCTTCTATCACATTGCTTCCAGCACCCCGTGTGAGGGGAGTCCATAACTAAATTTGTAAGCAGAGAATACACATAGAACTGCTCATGTGAAACATAGGCTAAATAAATGTATTGAGTAAGCCAACATTCCAACTTCATAGCAGTAACGAATGAGAAAAATGCAGTTCATTAATTCGCTCACCAACCTTCTACTTGAAGCAAGTCTTTATCTATGTTGACTTCATACATGGTATCTGTCATTAGAAAAAAGTCCTAATTTCTCATATTGGCCTTTCATTGTCAGTCTCTATCCTAAATATTTGCTTCACAATGTTTTGATTTAGTAGATCATTACCTAGTCCTAGATGTCGCCAAGACACTGCATTTAATTTATTCAAGTGAAGGTCAAGCCAATGGGTAAGCTAGAAAATTAAGCACACTAGGATAAAAGCAATCAACTCTGTCGGAGCTCACTAATGTCAGAGCTCAAAATAAGAAAATCAAGCACTTTCATAAAAAGGGAAACTGACCTTTCAATTCTCCCCTTTTGCCCATGTCCTCAAGCTGGTACACATAGTCAACTATTCTCTTCTGCTCTGCAGCACTGAAAACACCAGTGTGGAGCTCAAGTCCCTGTAGAATATTCACGAGCTTCCCGTCAATCCTCTCTAGGCATATGAAATCCTTCTTCCTTTTCACATTCATATACCGTATGTACTCTCTTTGTTCCCTGGGCAATTGTGGCTTCTCTGAAATGACAGATGCACTCAATTCTTCAGTTGACCCATTCGTATCAACCAAGTGCTTGTTAGAGTCCTGGTCATCTTCCTCTTCAAGCTCATCTTCCTGAGCCATGTCCGCCCAAGACATATGCGAACTTCGAGTCTCCACAGCAGGAGATTCACAAGCCAAACTACTAGTGGAGGCTTCTGGAGTGCTCTCGAAGCTCCCCTGCGCCCCATCTTTCCAACTCCCTAATGAATTTGTCTCCCCCTCATCATCCTCGCTCTCTGCTAAATTTTTGTTGTCAATGTTGTTCTCATCTGGAGACAGTGGACTCACATTCTCCTCCGGTTTTGCAAATTTTGCATCTCCATCAACTTCTATGATATAAACCACACTCGTAAGAAAAAACATGGAACACCAACTCAACGGACAACTACGTGAAAACATATATTTTCCAGGAAAAAAAAAACTAATTTTGCAACTTCAAAGTGAACATGAACCAACAAAAAGAAAAGCGGGAGGTTTATAAATAGAATGCTAACTCTAGCGCACCATCAGTGAACCGAAACCAACAAACAAAAGAAATAAGTACAGCCTCCTATCATCATAGTCGGATTTTGCAGCGTCGAAGCAAACATATAGCATCCGAAACCAAACCAGTCGAAACAAACAAAACCTAACCGGTGGCACATAACCAAACAGACATCAGATACTCTAGCTCACTGCGAATGAAGCAAAATTACATAATTCAACCCCACAGCCACTAAAAAATTACAGAATTTTCCTCGATAGGCGAGGAACACGCACGAAAGCAGAAAGAAGGTGACCTAAGTCGAGAAAGCGGATGCGATCGGCGAGGGTTTTGGTGCAGTCGGAGCAAAGATCTCTGGATAGAAAAGGAAGCCAAGTCGTGAGGAACTCCGAGGCGATCCGGAGATCGGACTGCTGGTAATTGCGAAGGAACGGATCGTTCGAGTTGGCGCGACCGTCGCCCATGGCGGAAGCAGGAGGTGCAGATCGTACGGACGCTCGCGCAATTCGATAGTTGCTGGAGGTTAGCGCGTCGAGAGCCCGCGAGCGAGAGAGAGAGAGAGAGAGTTTGCGGACGAAGAAATACAGAATTCTTATTTCCTTTTAAATATTCATGGAT
Organism: Melaleuca quinquenervia; assembly: GCA_030064385.1. NCBI lineage: Eukaryota > Viridiplantae > Streptophyta > Magnoliopsida > Myrtales > Myrtaceae > Melaleuca > Melaleuca quinquenervia. The sequence goes on along the minus strand of CM057727.1, from coordinate 17,010,483 downwards.
TTATTATTCTCCTTTCTCCACTCCAATTAGCGAAGGAAAACCCAAGAGGAGAATATTTCCAGAATTAGAAAACCCTGAAATTTAGGTTGCGTTTCGAAATGAATCCTCCCGGTTAAAAAGTTTTACAAGCAAGTCCTTAAATTCCAGGTTCTGTTAGTCCCCGACTTCATATAAAAGATATCCTATTCAGTCGATGATGAGAAGCAGCGATGGACAATTTTTTGGAATCGAAATTGAGGCCTTCAGTTGGAGAAACTTGAGCAAAATTTGAACATTCCATCTTCTTAATTACTCCTTGCTATGCTGCCTAATTTCGTCATAATTACAGAACGAAGAAAAGAAGTCCAGTTGATTTCACCTGTGTACTAAGCCACAACGTACATGATTGTGTAGCAGAGTTGTCGACCTACAATGTCAAAGTAATTTTAAGCAATTGGTGAAGCCGTATCCTTACAAATTAAGATCTACATTGAAATGTGTCAAAAAATTTATCAAGTCTTCCATGTTATTTTCCCGTGCACAATTAGTTGCGCTCGTTATATTCGTTCATACAGAACGACATGACTTTTTATTGGTAGTTCAGCATGCATGAATGTCATTCATAGAACTTCGTGTTCACTAAAGGAAAAGAGTTGGATGAGAATGGTTTGAATTGGAGGAGGTCGTGGGAAATAATTTGACCAAGTTGCTTGGGCAGAAAGAATAAGACAGGAGAAGTTAGATCCCAAAATGGAAAAATCCCACCAGGGCAATTTTGAGTAACAATGTAAATAGAGACAGGACCGTAAATGATGCGGTATTTGGTGGCTTGGTACAGCTTGTCAATGCCTCAGAGCGGAGTCATCTTAATTTGACGATTAAACAGACTGATGTTCTCTCTACCAAAGGCCTTTTAACGTGACAACATCTTTAAACCACCATCGAAGTGCAAAATGTCATTCTAACTTCGAAAAGCTAATAAAAAGTAACCATGCACGAATTTCCCCCTGCTTAAGGTTGAGCATCTTGCGCTTGATAAGATGTCGAATTACGTTTCCCACAATATTTGAGTATTAAATTAATAAATAAAAAGTGGAAATGCCAATTTATAAGGACCGAATCCTCCAGAGTGCGCCCGTTGTTTAGTCTTGCAATCAAAATGCAGTGCAGTCAATCGATTCCACGGTCCCGCTCACGCCTACCCAGCAGCTTCACAAGCACCGGCACTAGTGATTTCGGTACCAACATGTCGAGGTTTCTGGATTTGATGTCAACATTCAGTGCCAACATACCAGTTACTCTTGCATTGGCAGCGGCATAAGTGATCGAAAGAGACCAGAAAACATGGATAAGCACATCGTAGGGACTGCGCTCAGGCCGATAACATCCCCATTTTCCAATTATGATGATGCAGATCATTAGCAAATTGATGTCGGTACGTTGAGGAAGAAAAGCCACGGTGAGGATGCAATCTAAGCAGAACTTCTCACAAGAGCACAAGACAGCGCAGCGATGTATTAACCATGCACATATCTCTAAGGCCATGTGTTCATTGGTATGATATCCGGGACTCGGCACCATGGATGGTAATGATCACCATGTCACCAAAGTTAAATGACTTCAAGACTGCCGTTTAGCACATCGCCAGAAAATGGATATTCCTAAACCATCAGTCAAAGGAGATGCCACAGTAACCCTGGCAGAGGATTACTAAGGGACGCCCAAAGCAGTCCTCAAGCAAAGAGCATTACACCTGTGCGGTCTGTCCAAATGGAATCCGTTGAATATCCAGCTTAATTCCATAACAAACAAACTAAATAAAATAAAATAAAGCAAAGCAAGCCTGTCTCGAGCTTTCGCGTCTCTTTTGGCACAGTACAGAGAGAAAAATTGCAAAAAAAACCTCAACATACATAATCTCCCATCATCCGAAAGCCTTGCTGAATCTGCAATTAGACAACATTGACAGGTTGGGAAAGTACTGTTCTTTGCGTCTTACACCTGGAGAGACAAAGCCTTCCGACAGTCAGCCAATGACCAATACGGTCAATCTGACCAACCCAGCCAGAACCAAAAGTAAAAAATAAAAGCTAAAAGAGAGAAGTCAAAGCAGTTTAATCTAAACAATCAGCAAAACTCATATAGCAACAGCATATTGACATTTTTCATGGGTAGCAAGTTAAGAATTTCACTTTAATATCCCCCAACATTCTTGATCCCTCCAAGGGGAGAAGAAGCATTTGAAACATAAATGCGGTTCCATTCAATTTGATTCAGCTTAAAAAGGTTTTTTGCACTTTAGCCTCTGACCTTGAACACAGTGGTGGCCCCAGGATTGACATTGAGGGTGGGGGAGGACATTATTTCGGGAAACAATGTAGCAGCTTCTATCATGTGTAAAACAGAAAGAATACGACCAATTGGCTTAACGAGTTACGAACTTCCAATTGTTACAGATCATACAATCGACCTTTATCAATAAACTACATAAAACCACCTCTGAATATTTCCCTGAACTCGATAACATAGCAAGTATCCAGTTCATGACATACAGACTCAACTGAAGGAACGAGCCCACTAGAAAATCTATTGGACTGAGACACATCTAATTGTGCTTTTAGTAAATCGATCTGTGTTCAATGCCTTGTTCCTGTTTGAGTTTCTGAAGCAAGAATTGGTACTCACTAACATTCAGTTGCAAACATTCCCATACAGTTGGGTAGCCAAAAAAAGCATTAACCATGCATTTGCCTTTACGTGAATCATCATGAATTATCATTTATAATTGTAGATTGACATGCATATATCCTATCAAATTATAATTCCTTATACGGATGGAGGAGAAGAAGCAGACTTTCAGATGTGTCCAGGGAATCCTAGAACGAAAAATAGAGGATCACATGCATGGTAAAATAGGGTAGAAGAACAAAATGACTTGTCTGCGAGCAGACATTGCAGACATGGTAATTTGTTACAAAAACCCAAAGACAGGCAAAAGATATACAAAGCATACCAACCACAAAGTATTGAGACAGAATTAGAAACTAACCTATTGCACTCTGCTCGAGATGCATAATTATGATTATTGCAATTTGTGCACATCCAATCACCCTGTCGCCATTGTTTTGCTCTGCTAAGTATGAAGTCAAAAGACATCTAGGGTAAGTATCTCATGTAGCATTGTCATATTTACGCATATACTACTTTGAGAGGTTAGCACAATGAAAAGCAGAGTCTTCAATTGACATACTTACATAAATTGCAACACTAACAATCTCAGTAAAAACCTACCCCTTTCCAAGAAGAGCAGGTGTTGCAGCTTGATGTGGGATCTGGACTTGTATATTTGAAGCTGCAACTGAAGATCCAAAAGATGAATATGCTTCAGTTCTAGATACAGAACTGGTTCCGACCAATTGATCGAATGCTGGATATGATTGCTGGAGCCCAGCTGTCTGTTTCCTCACAGCAGGTAAATAAGAATAAAAATCAGAACACAATAACCAATGATGTTTGTGAAATGACCAATATTAGGAAAAAACTCACACTTCCTGCATTCAATCTCTTGTTATCCCACTCATGGACAAGATCTTCAGATGCCAATCGCTTCATTCCAAGGGCTTTCAACAGAAACCAAGCAAAGGGCAGCAATATATCAGACACGAATATGGAACTAGGGGAAATTTAAACTAAGAAAATGATGAACATTCGGTCCATAACACTACTGCTTACAGGGAAAAAGAAAACCACATATTAAATTTGAAGTGACCATGAAATTCACCCAAGAATGATCTCTATGTCTACTTGATAAAATTATTAGCTAAATGACAGAGTATATCAAAGCATTGAAAATCACAAGGAGAAGAACGACAGGGGTCAGAAGAAGCCAACCAAAATGTAAGGTACCTGGTGTCATTGAAGCATTACACTTCTTACACTGCAAAGAAAATTGAGATCACATCAGACTTATCCCCAAAAAAATTCTTTCTTCAGTCAACTAGGAGAAGTGAGTACATTCAGGAAATATCTACATGGTATAACCGTACCTGCGAACGAGATGAGTAATTATGGAAGCCACAGTGGCATATCCAATCCCCATTGCGCCATCCTTTTGGAATGGAAGAATACTGAGAGACAGGATTTGCAAATGAATGTCCAGGATTGGAGTTTGCACCCAAGGACCAGACAGAAGCCTGAATTCCATAGTTATCAGCCTCCCCGAAAGACCAGGAGGAGTTCAAAGGAAGTGATTGGTTTAGAGCACCACTGCCCATTAATCCAAGTCCAAGATTCATATTTTGTTCCAGTCCTCCTCGGGACCTGGCAAAATAATTTGAATAAGTTGGGAGTGAAGCCCCAGGCATGGCAACTGCTGGCATTGCTGCTACCTCCTTTGGTTGCCCGCACTTTTTGCACTTTTCTCTTGATGCATAATTGTTGTTAGTGCAACCTATTGATCCATTCCCATGCAAACCCAACCCAGAATGCAGCCAGGAGAGGCAAAGGAAGCCAAGTATACGCACACCAACCAGTCCATCCCATACCGCAACACACACAAAAAAACGCAAAAAACTCAACCTAAATGATAGCAAGCTCACAATGTTGACTTCAAAGTAGGGAATATTACATTTGATACATAAATGGGCAACACTAATACCTTTTAACAGTCAGCTTCATATAGTTACCAACAAAAATAGCCACACATGCATCGTGAACCAGGTTTAAACATGTCCTGGCATTATTTCCAAAGAATAATCACAAATGTGAAAACAACATGAGCTGCACTGACTGAGCGTAATCACATACAAAGAACTATCAGCATAGAACTCTAATACCATCCTAGACATCTAAAGCAGATTCTGTACATTAAATTGACGAGTAACATTTATGTTTTGGGTCAAGCTTTCAGCAACTAATTGAGCGCTAAAATTTATGAGGTAATTCATGCACTACGACTCTCAGCCATATCGGCTGGGTAGATTGCTGGGTGGACAAGACAGGTCATAGCAGTAAGAGACAGCGCTCTGAACCCTTAGATTGTTTGGAGGCACCACACAATTACCTAATATTGAGTTCAGGGATATGCTTCTCAGACCACGCTAAACCACCTCCCAATGCCTAGCCATTGAGGTTGACTAAACAGGGGTCGATTCTGTGAGAAAATGGAACAGCAAACGTGTGTTAACTCCATATGATTATTACGTCAATGTCCCGCGTGTTACTCACAGATTGTTAGAGCCAGAGTCCAGCAAGTCCTTCTACTATTTATCACTAATGCAAAACTTGCAATTTTTACAAAGTCTCAAGAAGGCCCAGAGAACACCAAAGCCCTAGCGAAATCTCGCTACCATGATTCCAAACTCAACCCCAACCGCTTCATCCACCGCCCGAGACCAATCGAGCAAAACCTGCCGGCACTCAAAACGAAAAACCGCGCTCCCGATTCCCAGCAAGTCTGACCGGACGAAGGGAAAAGAAGCAGCTAGCACGCGCGAAGGAGACATGAAAAACACAACAAAGATCAAGACTAACCGGTGCAGATCCAGTCGCCGATGCGAGGCAGCCACTTGGAATCGGCGGGGGTCTTGGCGTCGACGAGGAGGCGAGGCTGCTTGCAGCGGTTGCAGAACGACCGGAAGGCGTAGTTCCGGTTGTTGCAGCCGCTGCACTCCCAGTCGCCTTCTCTTCCCTCTCCCATCGCTGCGTGCGGCTCTCGGCCGTGCGTGAACGAGAGAGATTTTGCGCAGACAGTCGTGGACGCGACGCTACTCTCTCTCTCTCTCTCTCTCTCTCTCTCTCTCTCTCTCTAGGGTCTCCGGGATTAAGACGAAGACGAAAAATGCGACCGGACGGAGCTCTCGGCTGAAGTAAGCTTCACTATTTTCTAGTCTCGCTAGTTTTTATTCGAATTTTTTATTTCCCTTTTGCTTTACTTAATCACAAATATTTAAATATTTGGGGGCTAAGTAGATTTTTCACAATCCTTTTTGTTTAAATCTTCTAAACGAATTTTTTTTTTATCATTTTCATATTAATCTACTTCCCATCATATTATACACATCCTAATTAATTTTTACTTTATTTTAGTCAACTATCAGCTTTTGTTATTTTATGAAAATTCTATTATCGACACTTTCATTAATAAAGAATAGTCGAAAGATATGACATTTTTTAAAAATAACTTTCCCAAAGTCATTTTTTTTATTTTACTGAAATTAAAAAAATTTGAAAATATATTTTTTCACTCAATATGAAAATTCTAACTTGTATTTTTTTTTAAACAGATGGATATTGTTTAGTTGTTACTAATTTACACACAAGCAATTGGATAATTTGGTACATGCACCAAAGTTTCAAGGCTAATGATGAAGAATCCTAACTCGAGTATTGGGGATCAAGGCAAAAAGATATGGTTCCTAAACCCTGCCTTAATAGACTTGAGCGTTAAAGATCTCTAGTTCAATCTTTATATACGACCTTTTTGGACCTAGGCTTCTGTATTGAGGATCTAAACTCTAGTATCGAAATCCCACACTTATTTTCTGTGAACCTAAGGCATGGAGGCTTCAGGCCCAACTTTAATGAACTTGGGCACAAGCACCGAACTCCTAAACTCATGGTATGAGCTTTTATAATTTCGATCTCTTATATAACCTAGGATAAGAATTTTGAAAACTTTTAAAGTCTCGAATATATCTTCACTTATCATCATCTATTTATAGCAACTAATGGATACAATGATTATTCATAAATAACAAAATGACCACGTATATTTCCAAAAAAATAAAAAGAATTTGTAATTTTACTTTGGCTTTTGTTGAGGATAAAAGGAGTCATTAGTGAAAAGAATATATATTTTTCGAAGCGCATTTAAGATTGTCATGTGTATACATTAGTTTTCCTTCTAGGAAAATGAACATATGCCGTAAGATTGTCAGTGTATATATGTCTCGATTGACTCCCGGCATGGCAAGTAGGGGCGAGCAAGCGAAACCGCCCGGAATCGCCCGAACCGGTCGGTTCTGGGCGGTTCTAAAGGCGGGCGGTCCGGTTCCCGGTTAAAAAAAAAATGGAACCGGGAATTTTCAGTCCGGTTCCCTATTCCGGGGATGGAATCGCTCGCCTGGAACCGGACCGATACTATTCATTAAAAAAAAATAATTTTGTTTTTTTTTCCCTCACACTCTCTCTCAGTCTCTCACTCTCTCTCTCAGACTCTCACGCTCACAGTCACATAATCGCAGCAGTCGCACAGCCACAGAACACGCTCACTTCACTTTACTCTCAATCTTAGACAAAGTCCCACCGCGGCGCGCTGGAGTTTTTGGATGTGTAGTTTTTGGACGTGCAAAAGCTGCACATGCAGTTTCTGGACGTCCAAAAATTGCAGGTGCATTTTTTTTAGTTATATTAAAAGTTTTTTTGTAGGATAATTGGAACCGGGAATCGGACCGGACCGGACCGCCCATTCCTGTCCGGTCTGGTTCCTAGTTCTCCGTAATAGGGAACCGGTTCCACTGGTCTGGTTCTCGATTTTTAGGGGAACCGGGAACCGATCACCTCTAATGCCAAGACAACCTTTTTTTGTTTTTGGATTCTTCTAAATATATGTTTTTTGATTGACGAACTTTGTCATTTCTTAACTTGAAACACACTAAAATTCCATAATACACCATTACTAATATATAGATTAACACGTAATTTTAGTAATATAAATAAATTTAGATAACATATATGTTGGGGAAAAATTTACTTTTTGTTTAATCAAAATTTTGCAGTTTGCGCAATTTGACTTTTTCTTCATGATAGATAATTAAAACTTACATTATAAACATCCCAACACATAAAACACGTCCTTTTCATATTTTTTTAAAAGTGTTAGATTAAGAGTGATTAGTTTCTCGGATGGTTTGGTTCGTTCTTGGAATTGAGAATTAGACAAGTGAAATTCAAGTGCACAAGGCATCAAATTGAAACTAAATAAAAGTAAAAAAAATAAAAGTCAATTAAAACGCGAGGCTTATTTGAAGTCAAAATTAATCCTTGAGTTGGGATTCACTTCTTTTTAGATTCAAATACTGGCTCATTCCAAATGCCAACTCGTAAACTCAATCGGATCAACCAGCAGTATTACCTTATTGCTTATAATTTCTGCTTATGGCCTACCTTCCCTCCAGAATTTCACATAAAAAATCCACAAGTAGGCGGAAGTGGGGTGAACAGAGAGAATTTTCTTTTGGAGGGGACGGATTAAGATTAATGTCAAAATCGAGGGGCTAAAATACAATTGTATCACCTAAAAGCGGCAAAAAGGGGGAAGAACTGTACCAACTTGATTCCCTGTTGTTCACCTTTTGATTATCTAATTCATTATCACACGCTACCACTCCTGCGAACGCGCAATCATCACCGGACCCGTCGGAAAGCGCATCGTCCCAAAGGGTCAAACTTTACCGATTCTCGCTGCATCTCCTGCCAATTGAAGTGAAAGGGTTCCTTCCTTCTGCCTGAACTGGCCAATCTCTTTGGTAAGCTTTCGGAAATAAGTCTCTGGCTACCCTCAATGTGTTTCTAGATCACCTTCTCTATTGGGGGTGATTGGGTTCCATGCGATCGTGGGGCACTCCAAAGTTTCGATTTTGCGTGCACTTTTCTTGTGATCGGCCGTGTTTAGGGTTTGGGAAGTCCGAGGAGCTTTCTTCCCTTGTTGGTTAGTGTATAGTGATCTCCGCATGGAGTTCATCGACAGTGAATGCTGCTACCATTTGTGTGTAATTAGGGGGTTTCTGGGTACGATCTGTTATATTCTGAATGCCCATTTGTTCAATTGGTTATTGTCTCGCAGAATATGCGACTCTGTGCCAAGTTAGAGTCTTGAGCTTGAACTTAAACTTTCATTTGTGCTGTGGATTGTCTGTGTGGTTTCTAGCTTATTTTGTTTGATTCGCCAGCTTTAGCAGTACTATGGAAGTGCGTGTATTATGAGAATTCTTGCAGTTTGTAGTGTGTCCTTATGTAGTCAGTTCTAAGATGTTCCTTTTTGGGGCAAGTCACGTGTTCCGATTTTCAAGTGGAGTTGCTTAGCTCTTTTATGATAGGATGTAGCTCCCAAATCTTTGTTCTTCCCCTTTTGTTTTTTCTGATGGTTTTAAGTCGGTTCACCCTGAATAGATTCAGTTTTGGCAATGGCTAAGCACGAGCACTATCTGATTTAGAGGTATATTCTTTCTCTAGTTTCTACGGCTAGATAACTGATAGGTGTTAGTTTAATGCGAGACTTTAAGGAGTGGTTACTAACTATTGGTGTTCAATCTGCGTTTGAGAAATTTTTCCATCTATTATTTCATCAAATGTGTCTTTAATTGTTGACTTCCTGTTATTTGGACCTTTGAGAAATTTTTCCAGATATTATTTTCATCAAATGTGTCTTTAATCATTGACTTCCCGTTATTTGGACCCTATATTTCGCAGGCAATCTCATGTTCTTGTGCTGCTATATATGTTGAACTCCCTATATTATTTAAGATGACTTGTATGTTTATTGCTCTTTAGCATTCAAATTTAATTGACCTTTCCACTGATTGTGCTGCTTCTACACTTTCGAATGGAAGAGGTTATGAATATCAGTCAATCTTTTCTTGGTTTTTAAGTGCTTTATAATTTGCTTGACGATGTAATTCTGGTACCTGGTCAGATATCTTGATATTTTAAATCATTTTGTTAATCCTGTAGTTTTACGGTACTTCCAACTTTGGACTTCCCTAAGGTTCAATTTGATAGCTTTTATCCCCATTGATCTAGAGTGCACAGAACCTGGAAAATTTTACAAATCCAGGGTTTTCTGTTTGTTGAATCTTCTAGCTGATTGAGGTCAGATAGGTAATGTATATGGGTGTTCTTTTTGTGCTTGAAGCTTTAATAGGCTTTACCTGAGAAGCTAGGACTGATATTGAAATCCCATAACATCGGTGCCATGGTGCTTGATTGTGTCAGCTAGTCTTTTGCACATTATGGTTGTGGATCTTTTATCTTTGATTTCCTGTGCAGATTCATTTTGTATACAGATGATTAGTAGATAGATGTGTAGTTTCCTTCCTTCCTGTAAGTTTCTAATGGAATTTATTTGTGTAGTTATCTTTTTTTTTCTCTCACCTGATCACGGGATGGTTTCTAGCATTCAGACCCTGAAACTCCTGGCTTTACTTGCCCTTTTAGTCTAAATTTAAGATGGCCGCTGGGAAAGGTCTTGATTTGCAATCTTTGAAGACCCAGTTAAGCCAAACACCTGAAATGTGGAAGCAGGAGATGGTGCAGATGGAAACACGAGTGGATGCTTTGCAAGTCAAGCTTCAGGCGGTAAAGGCTTGTTTACATGGGTCAGACGAAGATGAAAGGAAGGAACTAGAGGTTCTATGGGAAAGGGTGAAAAGCATAGCGAAATTGTTGACCTACTTAAAATCAAAGGCTATGGTCATGGCTGAGCCGCACTTGTATGAATCATTTGGTGTGAAAAAAAGGGAAGGTGTGGCACTTGCTAACAGAAGTGATAGTCCATTGCCTAGTTGGTCTAGGGATGTTGATCTTTCTTTAATTGTCAGTTCAGATGGAGAAGATTTGTTGAGTGGAACTGCCAAGCGGCAAGATTGCTTCAATGAAAAGGATGTGGCCTATATTGATGAATTACTCAAGTCGGTGCAGATTGTGACTGATTTAATGGAATCTCTTGTTAAGAGGGTTCTTTTGGCTGAATCTGAAATTGCAATAGAAAAGGAGAAGGTTACTTTTGGTCAATTAGAGATTAAGAGGAAGGCTGCTCAAATTGAGAGCATGTCCTTGAAGTTAGAAGAAATGGAGAGGTTTGCTGTGGGTACAAACAGTATTTTGAGTGAGATGCGGCAAAGGGTTGAGGATTTGGTGGAGGAGACATCTAGACAGAGGCAAAGAGCTGAGGAAAATGAAGTGGAGCTTTGTCGTGTAAAGCATGATTTTGAGTCTCTGAAGTCGTATGTTAGCAGCCTCATCACAGTGAGAGAAACACTTCTCTCATCAGAAAAGCAGTTTCAGACAATGGAGAAGCTTTTTGAACGGTAATACACACTGATGTTCTTGACTACTATTTATCTAATTTGTCATATAGTGTGGTTTGGGTTTTCATTTATCTCGTCATGCTTAGCAGCCCTGTTCCTCTAGGGTCACTTTGAAATGGTTTTTCTTTTTCTTCTTCCTTTGCCTGGGGTAAGGTTTTGACAGTGTGAATGATAGTCATTCTTTCAGCTATGGCATAGTTCATTACGGTTCACAAGCCAGGGTTGCTCAAATGCTTTTTCACCAAGTCTGTTCGAGTATTATCTCGTGCTTTTGAATGTCAGATGCGGTCTATCTTTGTTACTCTTGTTTCCTTATATTTGCTTCATTTTTTTTATCTTTGCTGTAAACTTCTCTCTGCCACATGATCTTTTTGTTGGAGTTGAACAAAATATTGAATGAAGCAGGTTAATGGCTAAAACAACCCAATTGGAGAGCGAGAAAATGCAAAAAGAAGCAGAGGTGAAGAAACTCATGGAAGATAATGTGAGGTTGACTATGCTTCTCGATAAGAAGGAAGCGCAATTGATGGCCTTGAACGAACAATGCAAGGTCATGGCTCTTAGTTCGTTGAATATTTAGGTCTGCTGTCTTATCGTCTCCATGTCACTGTTCATATTCTTTGGTGAGTTTCTTTATTATGTGCACACCCTTTCATGTGCAGCAACAAACTAAATCAGCCGGATTGATGGTATGAAATCTTCATTGGTTTATGTAGATTGTAAAATTGTGAAGACCAGTAAAATTTTCCCTTGAGAGACCTGGAGAGTAGTCATTGTATTGTCCTTGATGGAATGAGCAGAGAAAGTGTTCATCCGAAAAGGCAATCTATTAGCTGCAAATCATGATCACAAGTCAACTTGTTTAATATTTTCACGAATGATCTGCTTATAATGTAGGGTTCACTTTTTGCAAAGGTTTTGATTTGTGCTGGAAATTCTCTAGGAATCCGGCAGTGTCCGCTTTAGAGCTTCTGCAAGGGAGATTCGGATGGAGTGGTGGGTTGTTTTCGTGATCTTTAGTTGGACTTTGCATGGAAGTTTAGGAGATGAATCCAGGTGGGGGCATTCGATCAATGCTCTTTCTTGTCACCCTCAAGAAAGTGCACCAATGCTCTTCCTTGGACTCTCATCGTCTACAAAGAACAGAGAACTTCGCCTGATTTTAGCCAATTGTTTCAGCGCTTTTTCCCCTCTTCATCTCGCAATGGTTCAAGGGACAGACGAAATTTCTCTGGCACACTGTTGTTTGGAAAAGACTTCTTTTACTTGGTGATTCTTGTTCACGCTTCGAGTTCAGGTCGCGATATCGTGTCAAGTCGAGTTACTCCAAACTCCAAAGCATCGGGTTATCATACTTTATAAAAGAACGGTGCGGTTCAAATTCGCGCAAACATTTGCCTCGCAAAATGGCAATTTTTGTAAGAGGATTGTAACCCCTGATCGTAGCATTCACATGGGATTCACCATGTGAACGTGAAAGGGTAAAGATGATTACATCAACTGAATCCAAATGCCTCCCCGGCAATCGACTGGTGGTCGATTTAACATTGTGTATGAAACTTTTTTCTTTACACGCAAAACCTGATTTTCAAAACCTATTCGAAAGTTGAACGCATAATTAAATGACACTGGAATTGAACTTGATGATGGCGAATGGAGGGAGAGATTGGTGAAATGAACTTTGTTCGGTCGCCTCATATGTCTCTAAGCCAGGATGCTCCGCCACCTCCTTCGCCTCCATCACCACCCCATCCTCGCTGGTGAGGGTGGGGACAGTTGCTGGCCACTCTGGTCATGGGTTGGTGACTCTCGCCGACGACTGGTTAGGGCCCCTACAGGCCCTTGCCTAGATCTGGGCAAGGGTCGCCAGCCCTCCTTCCCAATGTCCATGACGATTCTGTGCTTCTCCTCGTTGTCCTCCGTAACATCCTTTTTTTCTTTTCCTATGGGAGGTAGGTGGAAGGCAAAGATCCAAGCGAGACGACACAAGAAAAGGCAATCTTCATCTCGAATTCCATCATTTTAGCCCTTGCTTGTGACAGATTCAGCTCTGAATAAGCTTCCACTGATGTTCCGAATCTTTTCTGTGGACGACAGTAATGATTGATGAGAATTGCTGTTTGCATCTAGCACGCAAGTTCTTTGACTGAGAGTCATGCTATCTGTTCCGAGAAATGCTTGAACAAAAACAGATTCTACATCCGTAGGGAAGATGAGTTTAACATCCCTTTACTTCAATGCTAAATCTCATACGGTTGGATTATTAGATTTTTCAATGCTTTTACGCTTTCCTTTCAAGTTTGGTCTGAGGCTTATATTGCGGCAATACAATTAAAGCCGGGGTCGTTAAAGCCTTAGCATAATCTGGTGCACTAGAATCGATTCACGTTGTTTTGTTGATTGAATGAAGGATATGAGAAACGTATGTCGTAGTCAGATTCGGCGTTCAGTGAGTCAAGGTGCTTAATGAATTGATTCGACCTGATACACGACCAAATCATAGAAAATGCTCAACTAAAGAAATGATCCTGACATCCTAAGCTTCCATTTGATAGCTCATGAGGTAAAATTCTTTTACTGGGTGAAATCCTATTCGAAGGTTGAACACATAATTAATCGGATGAAACTGGAATTGAACCTGAACTTAGAATTTTGAATAGAAGAGTTCAATGTATCTATAGATTCGCAGTTCAGACTCTAGGACGACTTTCGTAGAAGAACACATTGAAGATGATTGAATTTTGAGAACTGATAAACTAAAGGACGGTTTGATACTTCGAATCTGGAAAATCTCATTAGGTTTCGTATTGATATAACATGTGAATTCGATTTACCAAAATCGAAGTCTAAATCAGGCTATGAGTTAGATTCGGTCTGAAAGTTTTGGAAAAGTGTGCAAATTCTCATAGTTCGGGAGGAAAAAAGAATATATGATCCACCGTGAAGGCGTAGAGCATTTCTTGAACTTTCAAAATGGGAAATTTCGGCATTTGCTTGATGTGCTTGTTACATGAGACATGTTGATTGCAGTTCATGGATCGGTTCGAGGATTTTCGAGATCATTTGTGAGCAAAATTCTATTTGCATTCGAATGCTCTAGATCTTTGCAATTTGCAACCATCAAGTCCCTCAATTCACTGCCTTGCGGATTTTGCAGAAGTGGAAATTGATCTTCGCTTGGTTTACTAACTCATAGGTGGATGAGCTCTCGTGTTTGCAACAACGATCATATGTCGATTAAGGGACGCCGATTAGACTCAGGATTGTTTATCTCGCTTAGGATCGTTGGTGATTAGATTAGTTAATCTCGCAGCCTACCATTTGTATCCGGAGGGGAAAAGACATAGGGATATTCCCTAAGAGACGGCCTTCACTTGAAATTACAGCTTGAACCGCTTCCCTTGAATGATTAGTACTTTAAGATAGATAGATAGATAGATACACAATGTATATAATAGATAATGATTTTAATAGATAGAGAACAAGGTCTAGAAATATAAATACAATAGTACACACAAACAAGCGATCGAGTTTTCATTTATTTGTTATTAGCTAAGAAAAGCACTTACGAAACACGTCACGGGCTCGACCATACGCACGTACCACTATAGTTGCTTCCCTAAGACAATTTATCCGTAATCGCTGTTATTGCATGTATGACTGCTTGCCGATCATGCGGCCTTGACCACAGCACCCTCGATGACGAGCCCTCCGCTCGATTGTCGGAACAGTCCCTCCATGGCAAAATGCATGGTGCCTGCATTCGCCCCCCTCATGGTGAATTGCCCGACCTCTAGTTCCTGTGACGAGTTGCGCAGGGGCAACTTCGCCTGCCTCTCTTGGAAGGTCCAGCTCTGTCGTTGGGTCCTACTGTCCCAGTGAGGGAGAGACAGCTTCAAGCTCACCTCCTGGCCTCCCATGGTGCCGGTCATCGAGTCCGTCTCCTCCATGCGCGTCAGAAAGAAGACTTTGTATTGACGGTCCGGCCAAAGCTCCGTCGTACTAAACGATCCTTTAACTTCTAACCACGTCATGCTCACCGCTTTTGCCACTTCGGAGCCATTACTGCAGTAGTTTTATTTGAACGTTATTGATCAGGATGGTTAATAAGTCTGCCGTTAGTATAAATAATATTATTTCTACACATTCATTGTCGGATGGATGCGTGCAGACAAATTCAGATTTACAACTATGAATATGCAGACAAATTCAGATTTTCATCGACAGTGGACTTCACAAAAATCTTCACTAGTTAGACATCGATATTAGACAAACTCTATATGTCATGGGTAAGCAAAACCTAAAAGTAATTATATACGCGCGCGAGCACACATACATGAGTAACTAAAATTTCAAAAAAAAAAAAAATCTACGTAAGAAGGTAAGTCTGTAATCTTCCATAAACTAGTTTTTCTTTGGTTATGTAATCACACTTAGAAAATAGCAAAATTTCTTTTTGAGTATGTTTCGTAAGTGTCCTGGTGCACTCATTAACAGGACTCGCTTACTAATGATTCATATTAGTTAGCGAACAAATCTGTAAGGAAAAAAAGTCAACTTGGATGCCACATTCATGAGGTATATGTCTATGGCGTAACTATGAATTACTAGAATAAAAGAGCAACTAATTTTACTGATAAATAGGAATAATGGCTAGGTCAGTATCCACAAGCCTCTAGAAACTCATTATACTCTCTCCTTATTTTTCATCCACTGAAAAGAAAGGAAAAATTAAAACTTTTAACGAAAAGCAGGAAAATATGAGAAAAGTGCAAGTAGATTACAAATCGATAAAATTATAGTTCAAATATGTTCGATCAATTTCAAGTAAAAAGGACAAAATGAGAACTACAACTACAACATCATGATGAACACGTCTAAGTAAATAGTACAATTAAAGTTTACTAAGATTAGAGCGACTAAAATAGGTTTAATTTTATGATATTTGAGCAAGTCGAATAGTTATATACTTCTTAGGACATAATGTACTTACTAATTTTGACAGTTATAATTGAAGATGAAACTAAAATTTTATTCATTACGTATATCTGGTGCTCTTAATTTAATTAGCTGATTGCGCCCTTGTGAAGGCGAAAATGAAAATTCAGATATATATCAAGACTGAAGAACGGTTCCTTCTTTGCTAGGGATATTCATACAGTTTTTCCTAGATGGTGGGAATTAATCGAAGAGTTATGCATTCACGTCTACCTTGAAAGTGTATGTAGACACCAATAGGGAGCTTCAAAAACATAATTTGTTTGTGTTCAAAATTGTCTAGGGTTTAAATAAAGTAATGATTCAATGATCTATGACAATAATGGACACATCACTTTAGTATTTTGAGTTTATTGTATAAATTTTTTCGATGGTTAATTCTTGATCTATTCATAATACCGAAATATTTATGCGAATATAGAAGATTATAATCATGCATAGCATGGGTACAAATACTAGTATACCAGTCAAAATCAAAAAATCTAATTAACTTGGCGGAATCACGTGGAGATTTAATGTGTTCATATAGAAGAAAAATTCTATTTCTGAGGTGAAAAGAAATACCCTAGCCTTCTTTCCATATAGCACAAGAGGAGGAAACCTCAACAACATCATACCAAAAGAATAATTTCAATAATTATCAATCATAAGAGAGAAGATAAAGATCAATATGAGTACCCTCAATCAAATTTATGTCTTTCCATCTTTAGATTTTCCCTAAAAAAACTCCCGTAAAATTCTTCTTTTACATATATATCTTCTTTATGTTCCCCCTTCATCCGACGTCATTCGTACTTTGCCAAAATATGAAACACAGTAATCAGAGTTGCAGCATAAGGCAAGGTATCATCTATGATAAAAGTACCCGTCAGTCTTCCATTGCCAATTGTGAGGTTTATTGCTATTGGTGATGTTGAGTTCCCTAGCATTGATTTTGAACTCACTTTTGGGAGCAGCCCGGCCCCACTGCCACAAACAACAGTTTGAAATGTAAGTAGAGAAACATCGATCAGTGCGTTGTGGAGGTCAAAGTAAAAGGAGGAATTGAACTTCATCAACATAATTGCCATCAACCAAATGATTGGAGGGATCATATATTATGTATTGTATACATGACACGTGTGTGCACTTAACGTTGTCACCAAAATACAATACTATCTTTGAGAGCAATGCTTGAAATAACTATCTCGTCCGAAGTATGAAGTATAAGATATTAGCTTAACATAATGAGAAAGAGAAGCCAATGTTGTCGAGTTCGAATTAATCAGCCGACCATATCTCTTTGGCAGGCAGATTGCTCTCTCTTCCATGACAAATGAAGAAAAAGGGACATGCACATGTACATACAGATACAAACGTTTCAGTTATTGATAAGGATCTGTGCGTTTTCCTGATGGTGTTGTCTGAACTTTTCGAGAAAACGGACTTAAGCATATTGTGTTCATGTATGAAAACATACAACTACACAGAGAGAGAGAGAGAGAGAGAGAGAGAGAGAGAGAGAGAGAGAGAGAGAGAGAGAGAGAGAGAGAGAGAGAGAGGCTTGCCTGGGGGACTTCTTTAAGTTCAGCAAAGTTTGCCATAAGATCTTCGTAAGTAACGCGGCTTTTTTGGGACGAGGACATTTCGCTGACCACAGGCCAATTAGAAATCCTCGTCTCGCCTTCGCCTTCCAACGAGGAGCTGAATCAATCCTTTCAGAGAAAGGGCTCGTATATATAGTGAATGGAATGCACTCATCAAGGTTATTCAAGTCTTTTCCCTAATTATGACAGGAACAATTAACTCCCCCTTTTTTTTCCTCTTCTTCTTCCCACCAATCCTTTTTTCTAAGAGCGTGGTTGTTTTGCGACAAACGAATGGTTGAAAAAGCATTTCTCAAAAAAAAAAAAAGATACAAGAATAATTAAATAATTAATATTTTTATTGTCTATAAAGATTTTTAAAAATAACTTATAATCCATAATGAAAATATTGTTCGTTGATAAATTATTTCAAATTATGCAAGTGATCGTTTTTAGGAAAAATAATTTTCAAACTATTTATCTTCCATGAAACAAATGTAACTTTAACAAGGTTTCATGGAATTTATGATGTTTCATGTATAGATAATCCTTACCTATGCATAACTTCTAACCCGGCCCCCCTCTCTCTCTCTCTCTCTTCCTAAATGACGACTCCTTATCAGTTTCATATTGTCTCTACATACAAATCATCTTAAAAGCAGATTAAGAGCGTCGGGGTTGTGCATGTTGAAAATAACAATTTGATATACCTATAGCTACGCTTACGACCAACACACTTATCTTGTCTAATTTGATCTTCTCTACTTTGCTAGAGGAATATTCTGCCAAGAGCCACCGACGTGTTGCACTCCGTCCTTTCTTATTTTGATTCAAAGCGTGTCTCCTTTAAAAAGTAAAGAGTATAGATTTCATATTCTAAAGCTAATGGTGAAAAAAGAGGTCACGCAAGATGAGTATAAATTCTACATTCTCCATCTGGGGCCATTCACTTCAAATTATTCTAAATGGCTTCTGATCATCAATTCCTTGTAAGAAGAATAATAATGACGAAAAGAGTACAAATTGCATAGTTAGAAGGTGAAACCGCACGGTATTCCTATTAAATCAACGAGGTCCACATAGAAAAAAGATTGATTGATAATTGGAGCGGAGAGAAAATGGCATGGGGCTCTAAGCCCATGTGAAGGGATATTCAATGTAAAATCTGGAATTGCTTTGTGCGGAGAAGAATAACATGAACATAAGACTCATTATATATAATTGCAAATTTAATTGGTCGTTAGTGCTCTCGGAAAATTCACACTGCACATGAAAGGGTTACTTTTGCTAAGTGTGGTCTAGCTTATTAAGTCTTGTTAAATGCATTTTTTTTCCCTTCTAGTAGAAAATTCAATCATGCGATGTGATGTTTGCATGGCAAAAATGAAAATAAGATTTTCAACTTCTGATGTAAAGTTCAGAATATTATGCTTTGTTGTCCAGATTACAACTTGAGGAGCAAGAAAGGTTCCAATTCTTGTAGAAAAGAAAGCATGCACGGAATTTTTCGGATTTGATGCCACTTGTAAATGGTGAGGAAGTAGAAACTAGCAAGCAAGGCCAGTTCAATTCGTGACAATGTTTATGATTTTATTTTCATAATAAACATGTGAAAACATCTTGTGCTTATAGACTTTTTTTTTTTTGACATTCCTTGTAGATGCCATGTTTGACTCATAGATATGAATGCTCACGATATATGTGATAATATTGTGAAAATGTTGTTTTTAGAAGCAACTTTTAATATATGAAACTGGTTTATTTGATAATTGAATTGATCTTCTTTACCACAAGCATTCAAACAAGCCTCAGGAACTGAGATTGCATCAGTGCAACAAAAAATTGAATTAATATAAGTTTTTAGAAAAGTTATTTTCATTTCTTTTGGGACTCGAAAAAAGGAAGATAAAAAGAAAGATAAGTTGCTTGTTTCTAATGATGTTAGAATTAAGAATAAGAGAAGTAAGGAATCATTCCAAAAGATTTGTCTTATCATGGCTTACCACAAACGTGTAAAGGAAAGAATACGAATCATAATTTCTCCACCGAAAGATGGATTCTTTGATAGAGGAGTCACAAGGATCATGTGTAAGCCTCTACAATGGATAACTAATGCTTTATAGGTTGCCAGAAAATGCAAAGTTGGAAACAAACAGAATTTATCTATCCTATGCGCATCTTCTTCTTAAGGTAGCCTATGTACTAGTTACAACGCGGATATGCATGTCTACATCCATACTTTTGAGTAGTTGGTATTCCATTAGAAAGTGATGTTATGGAAAAGATGAGATTCGTACGATGGAAATATCTATCTTATACCTTTATAGAAAATTATCATGCTTTTTGCAGCGTTCCTTGACCCAAATCAATGAATCGCTTGAAGACACAATGAGAGAGAGCCTTGGAAGGGAAGGGAAGGGAAGGGCCCGCGTCGCTTGCCCATGCCATGGGCCAGTGACCCTTGCTCGAGGGCACTCCCTGGTCGTCGGCGAGGGTCCCCGCCCATGGTTGAGGCCAACCGTCCCATCCTCACTGGTGAGGGTGAAGGAACATTTCTCCAATTGGACATACAAAATGGGGCGCCAAAGTTTGAGTGTGTTTGGTTGAGCTTTTGGAAAGCTTTTTGAGGTTTCAAAGCCCGTTTAGCAAAAGCTAAGTTGTTTGGCAAGTTTTTTTTTTTTTTTTTGCCTTTCAGGTGAAAGTTGGCTTTGGAAAAGCTACTTTCCAGAAGGCAACTTGAAGGAGCTTTGGGCTTTTAGCTTTTTTGGAATGTTGAAACATGTTTGAATGAATTTTTGTTAGTTACCCATTTTGCCCTCAAATATTTTTCAAATGTCCAAGTTTGCCCATGAATAGTCATCTTTCCAACTTAACAGCAGTGACTGTTCATTTTCTCTAATTTTGGCGTGTTGATCTTGGGGACGAGGAGGCGAAGACAACTGTTGGAAGAGCATCGGAGAGGTCGCATGACCTTCGATGCTGGATTGCGTCGGCCCAGATCTATTGAGGTCGCGAGACCTCAAGTTTAAACTTTTGTAATGATTTTATCTTTTTTTTTATAAAAAACTTCTAACTTTAAGTTCAGTTTGAATTCTATCAAAAAAATATTTTTGTCCAATAAAATCCCTCAACTTTATATCTTATCCCATATCTATTATAAACTTTTTTTTGTCTTGTGAAAAACTTTCAACATTAGGTCTTGTCCCAATTTTACCTTTGAGTTTCAATTTTACCCTAAAATTTTATAGTCTCATAAAAAAACCAAATTTTTTGCTTTATTCATAAATTACTTTCATTATAAACAATCGAATGATGAAAAACTTCCCAGCATGAGTTGTTGACGCATTCCAAGCGCGAGTTCTTTGATAAAAAGGTATATGACATTCCTAAGCATGAGATATCAAAGACTAAGTGCAAAATCTTAGATGATTTTGACTAAGGGTAAATGGAAAGTAGATTTGTGACTCAAGTAGAAATTGATGATCTTTTTTGAGATAAAAGGAAAAAAAGATTAGAGGAGATTTGAAATTGGACCTAAAAATCGAGATTTCTTTATGAGATAAAAAGCACGTTTAAGGTAGAATTGGTTAAAATTGGGGGGTTTTTATAAGACAAAAAAGAGAGGATGAAATTAGAATTGAATCTAAAGTTAAAGAGTTTTTATGAGACAAAAAAGTTTAGCGTATAATCGGGACATAATTTAAAGTCACGGAAAAATAAAAGTTAAGGTAGAATTGGGATGTTACCTAAAAATTAGAGGTTTTTAATGAAATAAAAGGTAAAATTGAAATGAAAATTGAAGTTGAATAATTTTTAGGGACTAGGGAGATAAGCTTACGAAGAGAAAGAGACTTTTTCGTTCTTCCACATGTTTGATTGAATTAAGATTTCCCATATACTATTTTTGTATTTAAACATATTCCCCCCTATTTCATATTTAACTCGGAAAAATATTATCTATTTAATTGACTAAAATGGATGAATTGATAGATTAGAGTTCACAAGCCTATTTTCTATTATTTTATTTTCTAAACCATCTCATCTACATCCATATTTTTTTTTTTATAATCTCTTACCATAAATGTATGGCGAGGCCAGACTTTCATACTCTTGCTCAAACCTGACAGACGAATCAAGCATGCGTGGAAATTTTATTGAAGCTCGCCTGGTATGTTTGAAAAATCCGATAGTTTTTAAAGTTGTCGGCGGCGCGGGAAAATGCACGGAGCTAATGCAATCATGAAAGTTATCATTCGACCGTTGATCAAGTCTAGTGGGGTCGCTTATCGGACAAAAGCATGGCCATGTAACAAAGATTATTATTTCATCTAAGATTCATAATTATTTATTATTATTATTTGTATTGCGTTGGCCAACAATAAAATAATACAATTTTTGGCGCACACTGGAGCGACGGTTACTCGGCGCGACTTCGGGAGGGAGTGTGCCGCAGCGAACTGCCGAACGGTATAAAATGCTCCGCCCAGTCACGCGGCCCACAACCCTAAAAGGAATCGCTCTCCCGAGGCGATGGGTGCCTCCACCGCCCAACCGCCAACGTCCTCCGCGCCGGCTGTTCCGCCGGCCGCCGACTCCGTCCAGGCATCCCCCTCGTCTGAGGTAACCACGCTATTGACGATTTTCTTTTCTTCTCTCTCCTCTTGATGCCATGTCGTGGATGTTCCGTCTCCGGGAAGAATCTGTTCGTGCAATGTTGGGTTGCTAGTCTTTGTTTCGCGATTTCGCTGGTGCTTGCTTTTCGGAATTCGCGCTTTAAGTTTGTCTGTCTGGGGACTCTGTGCTAGTCGAGTTCAAAGACTTTAAAATCCGTTCGCTGGGTTTTGCTCCGGGTGTGTAGGAATGCTAATGCATGTGTTGTTTGTGGGGAAGTTTAAGAATCTACGGATCGGTGACCTGAACGGTGTCGGTGTCGATTGTTTGGAGCTTTAATTTCTCCGTAAAGTCTTATTTTTTCGTGCGTTGAATCGTGTACGCCCCCCATAAAGAACTTTTTAGGTTGACAATTCGTTTTTATATGGAAGATAGAGGCGGAGAATGTATAACTCAATACGTGCTTCCCCAAATGACTTCTTTAAAGCAAGAAAGAATCTAAGTAATTGTTTTTTTTTTAATGGCCGGGTCCTTTTAGGAGTTGCGCGCCATTGAAGATTTTCCTTTTTTTCCCTTTAAGTTTGCTAAAGAACTTAATGTTATTTCAACATAAGCAGAAGAGGATCGGAAAACTTGCCGATGTGGTTCTGGCAAACCTCACCAAGGTGGGCCCTAACAATAAAACACCTGCATCCCATTCCCGAACCAGCATCGAAAAGCGACTCAGCAAGCTGTTCCCAACGCTCCAGACTCCCGATCACCCTACCTATGCCTTGGTATTGATGTTTACTTTTCTTTCATTTTCTCATTTACTGCTCTTCCCCATGCAATCTTCCCAAATTTGAAGCATCCTCCTTTCATAGGTATTTCTTGCATATTTTTTGGTGAACCTGCATTTTACAAGATGTTGTGCATCTGATTTGCATGAGCATTTTGTCTAGATGATTCGCAGGGCAATTCAGGAACTAAATGAGGAAGGAGGATCTAGTGAGGAATCAATATCTAAATTCATTAAGACAGAATATCAGGATTTGCCATGGGGACATGCCAGCTTGTTGAGTCATCATCTGAAGAAGCTCAGTGGATGCGGGGAGATTGTTTCTGCATCTGCGAACCGTTACATTTTACCATTTGGTGACAACAATTTCTCGGAACCTGGTCGAAGTGATAAAAGTAAGAGAGGCGGCCAGCTAAAGAGCAAGAGAGAAAAGTTACACAAAAAGAAAGTTTTATCATCTGAGAAAGAGAATGTTGGAGTTAGGGATAAAAGTAAGCAGCAAGGTTTGACGATTCAAGTTACCAATCCGCCGAAGAAAGCTCTTCCCTCGGGTAGAAGGACTGAGGGCAAAGATCAACCGCAGTATCAGCAAGTTCAGCTAAATAGACTACAGGAGCTACATGTGATAAACGAAGGAAGAATTGAGGTTGAAACGAATGAAGTACTACATGAAGCTCATGTGCAGGAATGTGAGAGAATTGAGATCTTGGGGAAAGCACAAGAGGGAATCTTTCAAGCAACTGAATATAAAAAACGAGAGTGCCAACTATCCAGAGCAGTTCGGCTGAAAGAGAAATATCCTCAACGGTGTCAAATAATTGAAGAATCAACACCTGCAGAGCAGGAAAATTTAGTAATTAAAAATCAAGTGCAATTCCAAGAGCAGCATGACAAAGATCACAATCAATCAATTGTTCACAAGGATGAACATGACAAAGATCATAGTCAATCAATTTTTCCCCAGGATGAAGCTAAAAAACAAATTGATGTGGTTGCTGGGGAGCAGAATCCACAACATCAAACCCAGGATAATGAAGTCATGGAAGAAGAACATGCAGGAAAAGACCTTGATGGGAAATTTGTTGAACAGGATAAAGTTGAAGTCATCAAGGAGCATGGCCTACAAGATCAACAGTATGAGCATCTTGGTGTTCAACTCCAGATGTTGGAAGAAGAAATAGCAGGGATAGAAGAGCTGACCAATCACCCGAGGCAACAAATTGAATTGGCTGACAAAAATGTTGTTGCACGAGAAACATTAATTGAATCGATGAATGGAACTGATGCTCGGTATACTCTTTCCCCTTTACTTCCTGCTCCCGTTATTATTTCTCGCAGATTGATGAGCACTTGGACGGTAAAAAGAGAACAGATGATGAAAGTTTAGTAGCTAGATGGTCAACATATTGGTTGATATAAATCACAACTAGCATAGTTCCATTGATTGAGCATGGTTAGTCCAACAATCGTACAGCGGAAGTTTAAGATAACCCTTTTTGTCTATTTTGTCGGGATGTATTACAATCTTTATCGTGACAACGTGGGGACATTTATGAAATATTTTGGTAACATTTAATGATTGTGATAATGATTGTAAACTTCCATTCCATTATTGTATAATGGGCTGATGATAATCCAATGACTGATTTTTTCCCCTGATAAAATAGCATGGTGCAGGAGCAGCTATGTGAGAAACGAGGGGAGACTCTCTCTGTTGTGGTCAGACCGGATCTGCTTCCTAGGACTCCTACTTTTGAGGAAGTAGGTCCATCACATATTTCCAAGGTAAATATGCATCAGTGATGAAGTTTTTTCTTTTTTTCCTTTGATCTTCTGAGTGAACTCTGCTGTTATAATTGCCTCTTTGCTTTACTAATAATTAGGAGAAGTGTATAGAACTGCTAAAGCGGAACAAACAGATTGAGTGTCAGCTCATGGCAATTTTTGAATCTTGGAATGCGATGGAGTCATCAACCCACATACCTCGGCAGAATCTGTTGGTGGAAGGCAAGGATCATGAAGCTGTAGAGGTGCCAATGTTGACAAGTGATATTGGACAATTTGATATTTCCATACAGATGTGCCATCAAGAAGGGATTCATACTCGAGTGAAGGCACCGATATCCAATGTGAAAAAACAACCGCACCTTTTTAGTTCCAAGAGGCACCCAGAATTTGAAGCAGCAGTATTGCACAATCAATCTCTGAGCGAGATGCAACCAAAGCTACCTGACCATGACTTACCCAGGTATGCTTAACTATTTTATGCAACTTTTTTTTTTTTGGGTACTTTCAAGTGTGCTACCATATTTTGAGCAGCTCATTGAGAAGCAACCACGTGATTTGGCTGTTTGCAGGTCACTCGAACTTGAACCAGAGGCACTAGTAACAAATCTTACTGTGGACAAGTCTGCTGGATCAGGACCAATAAGTACTGGTGCCTCGTTTGATGTGCCATTTGTGGATTTAGCAAAGTTTAAGGAGGTTCAACAAACTGAAATTTCTGTTTCTAAATATTTGGCTGAAACTTTTAGTCAGCAGAAGCCACCTGAATCTCAGTCAGATGCTGCCATTGCAGAAGAGGATGCACAGGCCTATAAGCAAGCACGATCATTAGAACCTTCATATGAAGGAAGAACTTTACAGGGTATATCACCATTCAAACAAACATCTGCTTTGCCCCATGGACCTGTGGATTTGGGGCATTGTGAGAAAAGCCAAATGTCATACCAGGTAAAACTATGACATTTGCGTTCCTGAGTTCTTCAGGCGAGCAAATTCACATTCATGTCATGTTTCGTGCAGCTAATAAAGTGAATGGAAATGCAGAAAGAGTGAAAATCAGTCATCAAGAAAAAGATTCACAGATTTTGAGATGAACTGATTCTCTGTTTTGCGTATCTGTTGCAGCTCGATGGGCAGAGGCAGCAAGGACCTTCTGTTCAGGGCCATGCAGTGGTGCTGAATGAAACTAAATTGATGCCCCCATGTCAGACTCAAGTGCTGAATCCTGGACAACAACAGCAAGCAAAATTCCAGCCTTGGGGACAGGGCTTCTTGAATATCAAAGGCAGTGATGCTTCTCCCTTCAGGAGGGAGTCAATATCAACCCAGAGCAAGCAACTGAGTACTCACCGGCATAATTTCTCTGAATCCCAAACAAGTTCTTTACCTGCATTTGCGGTTGGACTACCTGCAGCGGTGCATCATGAGCAGGTGCAGAATGAGCTGAGATGCGAAAAATTACTTCCTCGGGATTGTCAGCTTCGTCCTTCCAAAGCATCTGCACTCCCTTTAATTAAAGAGCAAGAGAACGAGGCAAAGAAGAAAAGCAGGCTGATCAGGTGCTACAGCCTAGAGTTATTTGATCGTGAAGCAGTTGCTCCTTTCACATTATTGCCGAAGTCCTTGCAGCCAGAGCAGCAGAAGCGAAAAAGGCTTTTGCAGCAGAAGCCTCTCCAATCTGAAAAGATGGCTACAACGGCTAAAATGTTACACCTTAAGCAACAACATGAGAAGCCATGGGAGCTTAAGAGCATTGGAAACTGCTTGCAGCAAGATGAACCAAAGCTTCAAATCGCAGAACCGGAATCAAATCACCAGGTGTCTGAAATGAATTTGGAGATTATACATAAGGCGGTGGACTGTCCACAGAAAGCACAGCATCGGATAAGAAGGAGGCAGACTAGACGAGAAATGTTGCGACAGCAATCATTGTTGTACAGGAACAAATTGCGCCCTCGAGCATCCGGGCCCACTGAAGGCGATCCTGGCTTAGATAGATTACCTACAGATTTGTTGCCATTAAATCATGGGACTACTGTTAATGCTGTTCTGCAACCACAGATTGTGCAACAGGGACAACCACTGCTTAAGCGCCGTGGAAGGCCTCCTCAAATTAAGCAGCAGGGACAACTGGAGATTAAACGTCTGGGAAGACCTCCTAAAAATAGATTAGATAAAAATGGAGTTGTCAGGACTTCCCCTTCAGATCAGCATCACGAACATTTGTGTGGCCCAGTCCAAGGGAGACCTCACAAACGAAAAGCCAGTGATGCTCAATATGAGGGAATCCTGGCTTCTTCCAAGCATGCACAGATGCAGCATAGGGAAAGTCCTCCTAAAGCAAATCCTGTTTTACATGCAGGACCTGTTGATCTGACAGAAATTGATAATTCGGAAAGGTAAAGTTCTGTTGTGTTTCAAATTTGTATATTTTAATTTACTTGCTTGGTCCTGGCTAATTTAGATGACTCTGGTCTTGGTTCTGAATAGCTGACAATCACATATTTGGCTGCGCTCTTGCTGAATTACATGTCGCTTTCGCATAAACAACCATGTTGAGGAAATTCTATTGACTACCGTGGCCACTACTTTGAAGTTAGTGGACGTAGTGCCTCTTTGATGCTTTTGGTTGACTAAATGTGTGCTTTTTGTTGAGGTGCCAAATTGAATACTACTTGTGGTGCTATGAGATACCTTTATGCTTTAGCTAACAGCTTAATTTGTTACTCCCCGAGAGAAGCTTAGTATCTTATTGAAATTATCTGAAGGTATGGGATGGTAATTTTGTTTTTATCAGGCTTATATGAAGGATGTAATAGGAATTTCATCGCGCTTTGCTTAGAAGTTGTGCAGATCCTATGATCGAATCTTGACTAGAGAAGCAGATTCTATTGTTCTTTTTTTTTTGTAATTTTGATCGATAACTTCTATGCTTAGTCATATCCACCGATCTAGTGACTGTTTTAATTTAATCAATTCATGGTTTCTGTAAACCATATCATGTAGATGTTTAGAGTTCGTCTTACTTCTTTAAATTCTCCAAAATTTTGCTTAGAAAATCTCAGTCTTTCTCCACCAAAAACATGCGCAATGGGATTGGCAAGATCATAATGTTGTTGTCGGTTGGGATCTGGTTGCTCCTTCCAGAGTACTCACACTAGTGCAACAACTTAAAAGTGCTGTGAATAAGATCTGTGAAAGTGATGTGATTTTCATGTTACTTCAGACTCCAGCTTTCATCTGGTGCTACGAACGGGCAATTGGCGGGTGGAGAAAGAATCGAGAAGCTCCTTCCTGAGCAGGTGTGTGCACCTCCACAAGTACAGGGTGAAGGGGAACTCCCAGCATAAGGTGCATGGTGTTGTGGACCCAGTCGAGCAACCTCGCAGGCGAGGTAGTGGCCAGCGCAGTGGTCACCAGAAGCACAGGTCAGGCATGAGGCTCCCCCTCGAGCCAGATGGTCCATCTCATTGCTTCTAGGAGGACCAGTCGGGCACAGAGGACAAGGTGCCGCAGCTGGCTGCTGAGGCCTGATCAGAGTTGCTTAAAGGGATATATGTATAGATGCGTGTAGTTTGCCTTTTCCGTTGCCTTGATTTTGTCTTATAAAAGTCTGGAGCATTGTGGATGCGCTTTTAGTTGGGAGTTTTTGCTGTTAGTATGGGATTAGTCTTCGATATGTTAGCTTTGTATCTGTTATCTACCATCTGGACTGAGTTATTCTTTTTCGCTTTTAAGCTGTCGTGCTACACCGGTGGAGAGCTTGTGTGGGCGCGTCGATCGGCACCTTATCGGACATATTTGGGCAGCGGCACCACAAAAGGCACGGTCCTAATAATGTTTTGTCAGGAGGGGTCTCTATATCTTCTGTTGTTGTTTTGGCTTTAGAAATGGCATCTTTCAGTCAAACGACGAAATTGAAGCCATTACAATTATTATTACTTAACACACTCATATCAACCAATGACGAGTGAGACGTGACTTCTGTCACACTTCTAATTGAAGTCGGGCCTAGCTTAAAAGTTGACTACGCGTTGAAGTCGGGCCTAGCTTAAAAGTTGACTACGCGATCCAGCTCTTGCGTCCCCCCTTCTGGAGAAAGGGGGTTCAATTTCAACGGGAAAAAAAGATGCTTTTTTCAGGACATATCTTAAAGTCCTAAAGGATTGAAAAGAAGAGTGAGCGATGAGTGGTTCAATCCGGAATGAGAATGTGAGACCACTAATGGAAAGAGTTTTCTAAAACACTAGGGTTTCTGGCATAAAATTTAGCGAGAAGTCCGAGTAATCAAAGGAGTCTGAGTGTCGGTTCGCTGCCCTAACCATGCGATTGCAGGGCATCTTTTCAAGTATTCATGTAAACGAAATGCTGATGTCAGGTATCATCTCGATCTATTGGCAGCAGAAAAGATTGACAGCTAGCTTCATTCTAGAGGTTTGAAACTATATAAGTTTTCCTTCCAAATAAGGATGGACGATCATATGCTTACATCATATCCCTCAATCCCCCCAAAAAGAGGGGCTTTCTTGGCAACCTTATCTACACTTAGTAATTGAGAAGTCAAATCATTCTTTTTCTCTGATGCCCTAATCCTTTGAGTATATCGGCGTTTCGATTATATTTTTCTTTTTCGCAGAATCCCCCTTAAAGTCTCCCTCTTATACCACTTAGTAAGGGAATGAAGGGCTGGTACGTCTTAATAGATGTTTTGGTAAGCAATTCTCTTCCCTCTGTTAAAGCTACTCGACATTTTCAGATTTAATTGAGCTTATTTCGATTTCAATAATCGATCTAGGAAATAAACCAGTAACTGTTGGAGTGAGCGATCCAAGAGTAAGTTTCTCTTATCACTCTATCGGAAGAGGAGAGGCTATCCAACATCTTTTCTAGGCCTAGGCAGTACATTTCTACATTAGCGCAGTCTCTCTTGCATTTTTGATTCATTTCTATGGGCGGTCTTTCTTGTGAGGAGCTACATCTTTCCTTTCATGAAGGAGTGAGGGGTTCATGGATATGGACCACGAATGGAGATAGACGGATTTACACTTCTTCTTACTTCTAAGAATTAGTCAACACTTGATTACCTACTTGGAAATCCCTCTCAAAGCCTTCAACGTACCACATCCTCTTATCAAGCAGCTTCTTTTCGTGCTTCAGGACGTGTAGCTATATGGTTCTTGGGGTTGTTACTTTCGAATAAACGCCTCTTAAGAGAAAGACCTCTTGTGGCTTTTCCTCAATCCGGAGCTCTTTTTTCATTTCGTGGTTCGGCAAGCCGTGATTACCGTTACCCGCCTTTCGAAAATGCGTCCGACGCTACAGCTACGGGCCTTCCTACTTTGCTTAACAAGTATAGCTATCCCCTAACCCAAGTTCTTGGAAAGTGTGCAAAAGATGAGGGCCGAATGGTCGAGCAGGGGTCACGTCGGGCCTAAAAGAAGCCCAAAGGCAAAGCCCGAAAAGGAAGAAGCACGAGAGAAACGACGTCGCTGCTTCCTCAGAAACCTATGTAAGCCCGCCCCCATCGCCAAGCACGCGGTATTGAATCCTCCCTCATATCGCATGAGGATTAGAAACGTCAACTAGTTTCTGAAAACAAGGGCGTCGGCCGGTCCGGAAAATTTTAGGCCCGAACGGTGGAGCGGGACTCAAGAACGGGCCTAAAAGGCCACGTGTAAGCCCGCAAGAAGGTCAAAAATAGCAACTCGGGCCTTCATAAGCCCAAAGGGAAAAGCCAGAAAAGAGGACCTTGAAAACGACGACGCTGCCCCCTCAGAAACCCTAGTTCCCTCAAAGACCCTACTATATAAGCTAGCCTTCACTTCGTCTCCTCCGTTTCACAGGCTAGGGCAACCCAACAGCCACCGAGCCCCAAAGCCGACGAGATGGGTCGCGTCATCCGCGCGCAGCGTAAGGGTGCTGGCTCCGTCTTCAAGTCCCACACCCACCACCGGAAGGGCCCGGCCAGGTTCCGGAGCCTCGACTTCGGCGAGCGCAACGGGTACCTCAAGGGCGTCGTCACCGAGATCGTCCACGACCCCGGCCGTGGCGCGCCGCTGGCCCGCGTCGCCTTCCGCCACCCCTTCCGCTACAAGAAGCAGAAGGAGCTCTTCGTCGCCGCCGAGGGTATGTACACCGGCCAGTTCGTGTACTGCGGCAAGAAGGCCAACCTGGTGGTCGGCAACGTGCTGCCCGTCCGGTCGATCCCCGAGGGAGCCGTCGTGTGCAACGTTGAGCACCATGTCGGGGACCGCGGGGTCTTCGCAAGGGCTTCCGGCGACTACGCGATCGTGATCAGTCACAATCCTGATAATGACACCACTAGGTATTTCCTTGTTCTGGAGAACCTGGGGATTTATCTTTTAATTTTATTCGTGAGTTGTTGGGGTGAGCTTCGTCAATGGTGATGTGGTCTGATAACGTTATGGATTGGAGATCTTGTGAAATTCTTTGGCTGTGTATGCTGGTGGTGGGTTCATTCATCATTGAGCTTTCGAGAATGTTGATCGCAATTAGCTTTGCCCGTTGTTGGTCTGCTCATTTTGATGTTGTGCACATATTTGTCTGAGTTTGCTTGCTGGGCTCTGGCCATTTTGGTGGCTATGGAGTTTTAGTCATGGTTTTGACGGTTTCGGCTTGGTTTTCCTTAGCTTCGTTGTGATTACGCTTGCATTTCTTTAAGTTCATGAGCTCGTCACTGTAACGCCACTAAGTTAGCGGTCTCGGTTCTGATCTGCTGCAACTTGTCGTGTGCCATGTATGGTATTTATTACAGAGGTCCGACATCATGGTATACAGTAGATTTTAGATTCCCGATTTGCTTAATTTGTTGTTGTAGTTGTCTGGAGGGATTCTTGATATCAGGCCACTTAAATTCTTTGATATGAATTTCTTGATGCCAATCTGATGTTGTTTTTATCTTGTATTTGTGACTGAAACTTTTGTTTGTTCTCCCTCATGTTCGCTGTTTGGTCTGGTTATGTGATTTCTTTGGCTCATTTTGTTTGCATGCTTTCGCTAATCATATCATTCATACGTTTGAGCGTTACCTGAATTTGAGAAGCTTGTTGGTCCACATCATCAGCTTGATCTGCCGATCTAAAGCGGTTTTAGTATTTGCCTGTTGGGTCTCACGACCCACTATTATGAATATAAGTTAATTGATCTGGTTCTCTGAAATGTCGAGTTGGGCTGATGCCATTTGTTCTTGTGCTCTTGCTCTGTCGAGTACATGGGCATCAGAACTGACAGTACAACAATGCTGTTGATGGAATTTGCCATACTGCAACAAATCCACTAGTGTGCCAAACTGAGTCCGCAATGATTTTAAGCTCCGTGAAAGTGAAACTTATATTTTATTTTACTTCAGAATCAAGCTTCCATCCGGGTCTAAGAAAATTGTACCAAGTGGCTGCCGAGCAATGATCGGGCAGGTTGCTGGTGGAGGAAGAACTGAGAAGCCCCTTCTCAAGGCCGGCAATGCTTACCACAAGTTCAGAGTGAAGAGGAACTGCTGGCCGAAGGTGCGTGGTGTGGCCATGAACCCAGTCGAGCATCCTCATGGAGGAGGTAACCACCAGCACATTGGTCATGCGAGCACAGTCAGGCGTGACGCTCCACCTGGCCAGAAGGTTGGTCTCATCGCTGCCCGGAGGACCGGTCGGCTCAGAGGACAGGCCGCCGCAACTGCTGCCAAGGCTGATAAGGCTTGAAGAGATAATTTCTGGTCATCTTTATTTGGTTTTCCGTTTGGACTGGTCTTGGGTATTCTACGATTATAATTCTCGGAATTTGCGGATGCATTTTGTAGCACTTGAAGTCTTGCTCTGGTTTAATGCCTCAGATAGTCTTTTAAAATGCTTATTGCTATGAGATATGGTGTCGCAACTCGCAATGCCCTTTTATTAACACTAATTAAGACGATTCTACAGATACTTTGATGACCCAAATCACGGATTTCCATTTGTGATTAACTTGAGCTCAAACTCTGCTAGAATCGACCGTGAACTCGAGATGAACTTGATCACAATAGTTACATATGAACTTGAGCTTGGAGTCGATAAACTCGGATGATTTTTCTGTTTAATACGTGGGCATGTAAAATTTCTCAGCTTTTTGCACCCCGCAATGTAGGCCAAAACACTAGCGACGAAGAAAAACAAAGAACAAAAAGGGATTAACTTTACTTGTTATTTCGTCACATATCACTATTACAATCCATAGCTTATGCTTTGATTGAAAATGCTATGCAAATATTTAGATTTTAAGATATTTGAGCTTGCTTTGTCTTGTCATCAATTACGCATAAATCTTACCGGTTGAGTTTGCAAATGTGGTGAAAGAGCCAAAAAAAAAAAAAACGTGAAAATGGCTTAGGATATTAAAATAAGAAAAAAAAGAATATTTGGAAGAACGAGCAGATCGCTCTCCATATTGCGGCAGCTCCGCTCCCGCTGCCCGACGCCGACGCCATGGAAGAGCTCTCGCGATCGCTCTCCAAGACCCGCGCGATTCGTCTCCCGAGAAGCGTCCCTGTCTCGATCCTCGCCGTCGTCGTCGTCTTCGCTTCGTTCTTCGGCAACGCCCAGTGCATCAGGTTTGCGAATCGGATGCCCGACCCGGGCGCCGGCTCTCCGAACCGGCCCCTGAGGACCGCCGTCCTCGCCCTCGGAAGCTTCTGGCGATCCGAAGCCGTCTTCGGCTGCCTCGGCGGTGTCGTCCGGACCGCCGTCGGTTACGCTGGGGGTTCCAAGCCCAATCCCGAGTACCGGAGCTTGCGCGATCACGCTGAATGCGTTCAGGTAGTTTTCTTCGCCGATTTTGATTCGGTCTTAGGTTATGGAGCTATTACGAGAAGACTCGTGTAATTGCAATTGAATTGGAGATGGGAAACGTGGAGCAGATCAGAAGCTGATGGTGCTATCATTTCAATGATTGGAAATGCTTAGCTATCATTTTTCAACTAGTTTGGATGCCATTTTTCTTGTTTCTTTCAGTTTGAGAATCCTGCCCTTCGAATTGTTGTTTCCTTGCACTCCCATTAGTATGACTGTTAGAATTACTTCCCAATGATCGAGGACTCCATTTGCCATAGTCATTTGGGCTTCAAGCATCTGGTGCCACTGCTGAGTGGTATTTTTGGCTTAATTTGGACGAGACATCAGAGCTTCGATGCTGTGAAAACGGTGAAATATTGCATGATGGTTGCTTGTGATCAATTGAATAGGTTCTGCATGTTTATGAAGTAAGGGTAATACTATCAGTCTCTTAGTGTCTGGTTGATAAAGAAATTGACATAAGAACTAGAAATAGGTAATGTTGAATGTTTGATTCTGTCAGTTTTCATTTTTGTCATTTGTGATTTGCTAATCAAATGGAAGGTGCTGGATTATTCTTGCACTTTCCTCTGAGGATCATTCTGATTTATGCATGTCAATCATTTTGGATATATGCATTGTGGCCACTAATGTTTTCTTAAAGGAGGTCAGGGGGGTCGTGAAAGTTACTTGCAAATGCCAGGTGTATACTAAAGCTTGTCACCAGTCATTTTTAAATGATGAGAATTTGTTTGAGACATAGGGCACATGAGGGTTTAGAATACGAGCAAGCAGAAGCAGATTTTGGATGTGAACCCGTTGCATGAAAGGGGTAAATCAGGAGTCAAACTCAGACTCTATCAAATGAAAGCATTGTTTTGACTCGCCCCTTTCATTTTCATGTTGTTGCATTTCTTTTTCCTTTTCGGGAGCAGGAAGGACGAGGAGATTGGCGAGAAAGTTTCATCTATAAATCCTCTCTTTTGAGCAAGAGAGTTCCTAAGCTTCATTATGCCCATCGTTTTTGGTTCTTGTGAACATCACAGTTGTGTATTTCTGATTGGAGCTTCACCTTGCAAGAAAATTGCTAGTTGGTATTGATATTTACCCGTGCTTTATTTGCTTTTGTGAATGCTGCTCCACAGGTGGAATATGATCCTAGATTGATTAGTTACAGGCAACTTTTGGATGTCTTTTGGTCTAGTCATGATTCAAGGCAAGTTCTTGGGCAAGGTCCAGATGTTGGTAACCAGTACAGGTGAGAGCAATTATTTGCATCAAAAGTTTTCCTGTTTACCGAATTAGGATATGCGGTCTATTGCTTTGTGTCTACCTAATATTTACCGGTGGAATTGTGTTGTTAGGTCAATTATCTTCACAAATGGAACTGAAGAGTCCAGGCTAGCAGCCCTTAGCAAAGAGAGAGAGCAAGGCAAGTCCAAGAGCAGTGTTGTCATGACTCAGATTCAACATCTTGAAACATTTTATCATGCAGAGCCTGAACATCAGGTTAAGTATTTGGGAACCACACACTATTACTTGAAAGTGAACCTATCAGAAAATTGATTTTACCAGTCATTATTAATTCAATAGGTCAAAATATTAATCGGCTGATCATCAAGTAGGTTTTTATTAACTTGCTCCTGGCTACATCTTTCTCACCACATTGTGTTTACCTGACCATCCTATCATTTTTGTTGGAGTAAAATTGGTTGGTAAATCCTGAACTCATTAATATTGCCCCCCACCATGTGTTGGCTCGACTGACAACGAGTGAGGTTGAAGAAGTTCCCATATTTAGAGCAGTTCCTTATTCATGGTGGCTGCTTCTGATGTGTTACCAGTAATTCATCCCAGGCGTGGGTTGAAAATTCCTCCAGAGGACATGAAATAACTAGAGGATTGGTGCTTCCAACTAATTTGATTTGTCTTGATTTGCCTAACATCGTAGGTTTTTGTGGTGCATAAAGAAGTGCTTTGCTTTTAGTTCTGTTGGAAGAGAAAAAGGCCCACCTGTGTATTTATTTGCTTAGATTGATGCTCTGAATTGTCAAACCAGATCTGATGTGATCAAGTTGATAGGATATTTCCTCAGCTCCTCTGCAGTGTGTTATGGCTCTTTTAGTTGTTTAGTTTGGTTTTCCCTTGCAATTAGAATGTGTATTGCAGACATCTCTGAAATCTTCAGCTTGTCGCTTGAGAAATGCATGCACTCCATATGAATTTTCATTTGTACCATCTGGCACTTTCGTTGGTCACAAGGAACTGGAAATAATGTCATCTCACCAGCATTTCTGATAAGAATTCCCATACCTTGAAATATGCAGAAATTTGAGCTCAAGCGGAATCCCCTCCTTCTCCAGCTGATGGGAAACTTGCCTGAAGAGGAACTTCAGAAATCAAGTTTGGCTGCAAAAATGAACAGTTTTGCAGCTGAGCTTTGCCCACCCCACATTCAGAAGCAGATTGATGCGAAGATTGGTGATATTATCAGAAAAAGCTGGCCTGTCTTGAGAAGTGTTTAGTTCCTAGATAAAACAATATAACAATTGTTTCAGATGACAAAAAAAAACATCAGTCCATTCCGCTCTAGGAGCTGTAAGTCCAACTTTTTGAGAGGAAACAAGATAGATTGATAGACATGCAACCTTTAATTGTCCTGTAGATGTCACCATCTTTTCATAACTGCAAACATGTTTATGAAATCCCGTGGAAGTTTTCTTGTGGCCCTTTTGGCATGATGATCGTCCTCCTGATCATGTTTTCTATTACTGGCCTCGCTCTCTCTCTCTCTTCCTGTGCCCCAAAGAATGAAAACTGCAGAGGCTGATGGTAGAATCGAAGTGAATGCGTGCAAAATCGAAGGCGATGTGAGCACTCATTTTCTTGTAGTGGGAACAGTTGGGCCTGCTGGAGTGTGTACTCGGTAGACATACTGGGTACATTCAACTTGAGAGACTGGTCAGTATTGACAACCTTGAAGTGTTTCGACTGGTGTAGGGACTGGACTGAAACGACAGTCGTTGCAGCTAAACGAAAATGAAATGTGATTAGGCGTCGATCGATCATCGTGTGTAACTGCGGGTAACTGGTGAGCGTGAGGCAAAACTACTGCTAATCTTCTTACTCATTTGCTTTGAACTCTCTCAGAGTAATCTATATATATATATATATAGTAAAAAGTTGATCCCAAAACAATAATTTTGCCATACGAGGCATGAATTTACTTTTGTAATTCCCACATGATGAGGCATATGACGTAGCTTTATCGCTTGCCCCGCTCCGATCGATAAGGTGTCCTCAGGTTTATCATTTGTCATCTCCAAAATTTAGATCTTTAATGAGTTCAAGTATAGCATATATCACAAATCGAGTAACTTTCCCTCTAAACATATTTTATTAATGGATATATTATTGTAAAGAATTTGACTTAGAGCATTGAAATTGAACAAAATGACATGATATTTTTACAAGAAAAGTAATTAATAATTGAATTACAGTCATTAGTGAAGAAATAAGTTAATTTTTCAGATATATGTAAATTTTGTAAAAAATTTGTGTCAGCATTCGCTATACTATAAGGATTTTTATGAAGTTCTGAAAATGGACAAATCGTGATTACATACATAATTTAAACTGCGGAGACGAGGGATTTCCAGCTCAAAGATGTCGATTTAAAAATCCAATATAATATTTTCGTCTCTATTTTTATGTACGGGAAAAAGTAACAATGAAATAAAATAAAATAAAATAAAATCGTGTTATGTTCAGAGGAGACGGCCCTTAAAACAGCCGCCCCATTCCCCGATTTTCTGCATCTCCACCGAGCTTCCGCGACGCTCGAGCTCAAAGGCACTGAGAAGCAGAACGAGGTCGCCATCTCATTCTCCAGCTGCCAAGATAGAGTCCGCCGATCGGAAGAGGAAGAGACCGTCCTCAACCACCTCATCCGCCGATCCAGCCGCCGCCAAATCCAGCAGCCTCAGGGACAAGCACAGGGCGAAGGCCAAGATGTCGTCGTCGGCGAACCAGGTCCGCGCGTCGCACATCCTCATCAAGCACGAGGGTTCCCGGAGGAAGGCCTCATGGAAGGATCCGGAGGGCCGGATCATCCGCAGCACCACACGCGAGAGCGCCGTCTCTCAGCTCAAGGCCTATAGGGAGGACATCGTCTCTGGCAAGGCCAAGTTCGAGGACCTCGCCTCGCGCTTCTCCGACTGCAGCTCCGCCAAACGCGGCGGCGATCTCGGTTAGCTCCATCTGACCTCGCGCTTGTTATTTAATCCGCTCTCAGTTCCTCTTATGATTGCCATTTGTAAGCTTTGTCTTTGCTCATCCGATGGAGTCCGCCTTCTATACTTTTTGTCTTATAGATCTTCGGGACTTTGGTCGAATTTGTGATGCTGGAAGTTAGATAAGTTTAACTCTATTCATGTACCTGAAACAATTTGTTTTTGATTTGATTTGTGAAGACGGAAGCTTTCTCCAGCTTTGATGTCAGATGTGCATCAATACGGCTTGATTAAGTTCTATCACTATTTAGCCCTTTTGTTTCGTCAAATGAATTTTATGTGGAGTGCTCCGTGTTTGCTAAGAGTTAAACTGCCGGAGAATAGTCTATGCCATCCCATGGAAGAAGACTGTCATGATTTGAGTGAACATGACGGATCCGAATTTATGATTGCAGCTTTAACCAGATAGCAAATGCTGCTAATTTGTCCAAGATTGCTATTGCAGATTGCAGGCATGGTGTGTTAACTCCAAGTTCAAAAATTGCAGAAGAATGTATCGTCTCTTTGAAATTGAAACAACATGGACTAAAATAAAATACCCTAATCTGCTTCTATGAGCTATGTTTTTTGACTTGTGCTATATCAAACAGTTTTCAGAATAGCTTTCTAATTTCATCGCACATCTGGAATGTTCTTGCAATGTCAAGGGATATAGATAGAAGTTTATTAGCTAAACGGGATACCTTTCTATCATCTTTTCAATTGTTATCTGCCAATAAACCGTCATAGACAAGATCGCATTTGATGTCTGAAGAAAGAATATGGTGTTATCATGTGCTGCCGACATCCCCTGCGGTATGAGGGAAAATCTTCCAGTGAAGGGAATGTGAAAATGTCAACAGTCCCTGTGGGGAGCTTATTACTTTGTTGGAGCTTGGCTGTTAAAGGGTTTTTATTTGGCATTGAAGGAAAATAAAGGTGGCAAAGAATTTGTATAAAGAAGGAAAGAGCTTTTTTAAATATTGCCTTTTCAATCTCTTTTGGTCTCTCCAGGATAGATATGGTTCATATGCTGTTGTAGCTTAAAGAGACTTCTTCATGATTTATTCCGAGCCAGAAGCTTTTCAATGAAAGTTGAATTTGCTCGACGCACCCCAGGATAAATGGGGTTCATATGCTGACTTCGCTTCACAAGACAACTTCACAAATTTTCCCAGCTAGAAGCTGTGTTTCCATTTTATATAACCTGCAGTGGATCATTCTCCTAGATGATTTTACACCCTTGGTTCCCTTGCTGAAGTTACCTTTACTGAAGTAACAATGCTGTTTATCCAATCAGGTCTAGTTCACATATTAGAAGGACAAGAAAAGTTCCTTGATTAAGGCCATAAAACATATTAAATCTGGGGCACCAACATGCTTCGGATTCCCTGACCTATTTGTTCTGTTATGAGGATCCTGTAACTTCAAGCTTCATCTTTCTTGTTCCTATAACTACAACTTAATGGTGGAATTTAAAAAATTTCTTAGTTACTGTTTTGGCCTTTTCAATGATTCTTCCATTTGATTAGCTTTTCTGGCAAAGAAGTCAAGTTATGCCGTGGGGTCTATTTGCACAATATATGGAGTACCTGGAATAGTTTAGGTTGGCATGAATTTGATTATATTAACTGGAAACATGAATATGCCCTTGTACGTGGAATAGTTTTTGGCTTGGCCTTGATCTATATATAGTGTCAGGATGGCATAAGAAAAGATAAATATGTTCTTGTACAAAATCAATATGATGCAAACAAGAATGCTGAATACAAAGAAACACAAGATTAATATGGTTCTATTGCACCTGTCTTAATGGAGGACCGGAAAACATCAATTTTAACCGATGAGAGGAGGCCGAAGTACAAATACGAATAGTTTCACTAAGTCAAACCAAACATCCCACTCTCATCAAACCATTACAAACCACCGTCACACAACTCTTGTTTCGAAGCTATTGCCAGTGTCTATCCTTTGTATTTACAAAGGCTAATTAGCATGGTTACTTTAATAAGGAAGTTAACTGACTTTTATATCAGGGTGTCATGTATTTTCTAGATGAAAGGAATATCATAAGCTACAAAAATGAGCAAACAAGATGCAACATATTACCCAATTGAGCATTCCTGAGCAGCACCCCCCCCCCCCCCAAAAAAAAAAACCTTAATGGCTTGAAATTAATTGTTTTGGTATATAGTTTCATTTTTACAGGGTGATACATAGCATTGGGGGGATGATGGGACTTGAAACTGGGCTTAGATGTGTCTCTGGAAGATATCCTCATATTAACGGAGAAACGACTTGGTTTTTTTGTGCAATCTTATTGAGGAAAAACTTAATGGAGAATCCCACATCACTCTAATATTCCTGAGCAGTGTCAAGCAATTTATTGAATATTAGCAGTGTCCCTCTCCTTTTGTTATCCTACGGATCTAAAGTAGGATTTTTGAAATGGCTGCACTTCCTTGTTCTGTTTAAGAGTGGCAAGAAATTACTGAGATCTCCATTCCTACTTCAAATGAAGAGGGATGTATACTTGACTTGAGAGCCACATTAAATTGACAGCTCCTTAGTACTTTCTAGAGCTTGATCCATGTGGTTAGGAAGGTGATATGTGTATGAGTTTATACCAGGTCGTAATCTTAAGAAATTGAAGTCAACAATTTGCACAGAATTTTCTAGAAACTTTCAGACATCGTTTTCCTGCCTTTCTTTCCTTCAAATTCACCTTTTTTTTTTATCTGCATTCTCAGTTGTTTGTGAACATGCCTTGATGAACATTTTCTTCTGGTACAATAGTCTGCAGCTTCATGCGAACTGAGTTAGGTTTCCATTGCTGGCTTTTGCACCGTCAGATATCTACCTACCTCGACCAACAAAGAAAAGAACAGCAAAAGAGAATGAAAGGAATGAAAAAAGGACTATTTGTAATGCATTTCAGTGTGTAGCATGATGAATAGTCAGTATATAATCTTACAAACTCTCAATGCTGCTGCAGGTCCTTTTGGGAAAGGCCAGATGCAGAAACCTTTTGAGGAAGCTACTTATGCTCTCAAGGTTGGCGAGATTAGTGACATCATTGATACAGACAGTGGGGTTCACATCATAATGAGGACTGGCTGAAACATTATTAGAGTGCCTAGAAGATCGAGTATATGATGAATGCTTTGCTTGGGATTCTGGTTATATGGAATTTGACTCTTCGGAGTATGTTGGCATTGGTTTACCCGTTCCATGCCTCCTCTATGTCATTGCAATTGCATGAACCGTTTTGAGGAAAACGTTCACTTGTCAAAAACTTTGGGATGCTTGTTGGGATGTTTCTCGTGACAATAGTGATAAGTCTCTTGGGCGGACTTGATTTTCGCTCCTTTATTTCATTCTAACGTATTATTACTGGCTCATGTTGGTTCCGCATGAGGAAAAGAGAGACCACAACGAATGATAAATGAACTACAGCGAGATATAATGAGTACTGAGTTGTTGGAAGAAGGGAACAAGATGTGCAAATTGATTGACAATGTTCCATCGTATGAGCTAACGGCAAGTCTTAACAATGGAGGTTCGTCGGGTACATGTCATTTGCTTCCTTTGTTTATAATTGGGCCCGACACATCTGCAATAGAGAACTCGACTGAGAAGAAAGTTAAACGGCTTAATCTTAGATAATGTCTTTAACAAATTAGATAGCCTGTATATATTGATTTACTTGAGAAGCCGACTATGGAGTGACTTGTACGACAGCCACATAACATCTAAGGTTTTCACGCCAACCTGAGCCAATCGATTGTAATTTGTACATGTAGATTAACCAACCATCTAAACTGTGATGATCTGACTGGAAACACTTATACTAGAATATTTAAAGATCTTTTCTTCGTCTTACAAGTGGTATGAATGCGACATTTACAAATGAATTCTGAGAAAGACCTCCTCATAGGGTCATGTACTTCAGCTGAAGCATCAGTTGAATAAAGGAATACACTAGCATTAACACATTCGGATACGCCTGACAATCTTGTGCATTTTGGTTTTAATAAGGAAAGTGATACTGCAGGCTCATCGAAGAAAACCCACCACATCCCACCTCTTTCATTCGCAGATTCTTCTGCCAAAAGTGCACTAAGTTGGTATTTGTGATCAAAGCGGTGCAAACCTTTGAGCAGTTCTAAGGTGCTGGCATTCGTCAAAGCAGAGCTTCTTCCCGGGTCACATGCTGTTACCAGAGGAGCACTGTAGATTGCAGATAATGAACAATGACAACGCAGGATTGTTCATATTCACCTGTCTTTTGGACTTCCTCTTGGCTATGGCAGCAGAATCAGTGTTCATACATCTTGATACTTAACAAGCCCAAGTGGAGTCAAAACCGTGCAGAATTTCAGTGGATCCTTCATTTCACATGCTACGCCAGCTCACAATTTTTTGAAGAAACTCCAGATTTCGTGAGATCTTAACCATGTGATCAAAATGAAGGCGCGTAAACCTATACCAACGCATGATTTACCAAACCTTCATAGAGCTTCTTTTAGGAAGGGGTTGAAATCTTGACCAAGATTACTTGGAGCAGGCAGAGTGGTCAGCAGGTTGATCACCCATTTAGCACGTAAGTTCCTCAAAATCCTATGGCTCAGCCAAATCAAGGATCTACGCAAGCAAGAATGCATCAAGTCAGCAGAGTGCAAAAAGAAATCAGGGTCAGTCAAAGAAAACCTGTGGCTATGATAATGATCGGATGGGCACATTCAATCTGACAAAGCCAAAAAGCAAATGAAGAGGAACCTATTTACAAGATCTTTTACAAACATTCGCCAAAACAAAGACATATATTGTACTAATTGCAGATGTCATAATCATATTGAATGCTAATTTCCTTAACAATGGAAGAGAACGGGGATAAAAATGCAACAAAGTGATGACTATTTTACCTATCAGGCAAAGAGAACAAGAAGTTGAATCCAAATATTGTGGAGATTTTTCTCATGAAGCAAAAGTCCGCGACTACAGGAAATAATGAGAATGAAAGGAGAGTCCACACCCACAAGCATTCTGGGTTTAAATTCAACTTGCAAAGTGGTGCAATGAACCATGGCATTGGCAATGAGTGTTGTCATCATTCAATCAACTGAAGCATGATGCCACACAATTTTGCAACAGTGGTGCAAGATAAGTGGGACAAAATGGTTCTCATTAACCGGCCATCAACAGAGGCGAACATACTACCTCAGTAAATCTACTCCATAGACTTCAAACCTTGGCACAGATCAAAGGAATCATGGTTATGGGCAATTAAACCAAGAGGTTCTTGGTCTGACAAGACCAGAAATATAGGGTTGATGGAGCATACAGAAGACTGACTGTTGCACTGTGGATACAAAAAGATATTCAACGAGAATCCTGAACAAGCGTAATGGGGAAAAGGGACAAAAAGAAACAAGTCTCTAGGCCTTCTTGTTGCTACAATTTTCCAGCGGCGCCCTGCACTTGTAACAAAGAATGCGCATTTAAGATTAAGCCAGATTCAACGGTAGAAGCTAGTTTCAATTCATGCACTGATACTCCACATAAGGTCATCATCAAACAAGCAAGCTTAACTTCGATCCAATCAATGCTTGCTACTACGTTCCCGCAATGGCTCATTTCCAGTGACAATGCAGGATTCTGTATTCCGTGACAAGTAAAGTATATTCATCCTTTAAGATCATGAGGTAAAAGCATATTTGTGCGCGTCACACACACACACACACACACACACACACACACACACACACACACACACACAGATCAAGAGAGATCCTCACAAGCTCTCGGACTCGTGTCGACTTCATCCGGCGTCCCAGTTATGCCGTCGCGGCTCTGCAATTGAGTTCATTAAACCTACATATCGAGAGGTCACCATCGCTAGAAAAGCAAAAAAATTGCCCCACCATACAGGCATGTTCATTCAAACGCTCCGCCTCTTCAACTGCCGACCTCATTCTCTCGCCGAAACAGACCATCATTTCGCTCCTCGTGAATCGCCATGGGAGAGAAAACGGAGAGAAACACAAACAAACTCGCAGAGAGACAG
This sequence comes from Melaleuca quinquenervia, assembly GCA_030064385.1. Taxonomy (NCBI): domain Eukaryota; kingdom Viridiplantae; phylum Streptophyta; class Magnoliopsida; order Myrtales; family Myrtaceae; genus Melaleuca; species Melaleuca quinquenervia. The sequence continues at coordinate 16,966,526 of CM057727.1, read as the reverse complement.
AGACAGGCACATTTTCCAGCTGTGGCAACAGGGCCCAGGAGGACACAGTGGTGTGATCCGCACCAGCGAAGCAGAGGTCGAGAATCTGAGAGATGCCGTGTTAAATGGGAGAGAGCTCGAAGTCGAAGGTATGCGGAAGCGATCGCGATCCGATCTCCGTCTCGGCGCTCCGGGAGCAACTTCCGAGCAGGCGTGTTACGCCGCCAACGCCAGCTGCTCCTCGGCCGCGGTGTACAGCCATTAGTATGGACCTTGCCGTGGGTGATTAGTACTCATATATGATCATGAATTAATAATGTATAATGAGTAAAGTCGCATTTTAAATATAATTATTTTGAGACTATTCAGTCATTTTTTACCAGCAGCCTTCATCGGACGGTTGACAACGCACCGCACTTGCCGGCGCACGGTAAATCCGATCCTCGAGGAGCGCACCAGATCCCCATCTCCGGAGTTGATCTGACTTCTCCATATCGACCATACTGACCTTCCCATATTGACGTGGCGCGATATCATTAGTCAGCTAAAAAAAAAAGCGCGTGGAGGAGGAAGATCTACCTTGACTGAACTGTCCCTACTCCGTTCCTCTTCCGCCCCTTAAAGATCTCCTAAAAACTCACAACATCGATCATCTACTTCCACAAAGTCTGCCCCTTTCTCTCTCTCTGGCATTTTCACGAACATCTCGCGGGTATACCTATTTCGCCATCCTACGCGACAATGGCGAACCAGAACGACGCGCCCAAATCTGGATCCGGAGCCAACGGCGAAGCCCCGCCGCCGCAGCATCGCAAGGTGGCCCTGATTACCGGCATTACCGGCCAGGATGGGTCGTACCTCACCGAGTTCTTGCTCAACAAAGGGTACGAGGTCCACGGCCTGATTCGTCGCTCCTCCAACTTCAACACCCAACGGATCAATCACATCTACATCGACCCCCACAACGCCCACAAGGCCCGGATGAAGCTCCACTACGCCGATCTCACCGACGCCTCCTCTCTCCGCCGCTGGATCGACACGATCTCCCCCGACGAGGTCTACAATCTCGCCGCCCAGTCCCACGTCGCGGTCTCCTTCGAGATCCCTGATTACACCGCCGACGTCGTCGCCACCGGCGCCCTCCGCCTCCTCGAGGCCGTGCGATCTCACGTCTCCGCCACCGGCCGCAGCCACATCCGTTACTACCAGGCCGGGTCCTCGGAGATGTTCGGATCGACCCCGCCGCCGCAGTCCGAGACCACCCCTTTCCACCCGCGATCCCCCTACGCCGTGTCCAAGTGCGCCGCGCACTGGTACACCGTGAACTACCGCGAGGCCTACGGCCTGTTCGCGTGCAACGGGATCCTGTTCAACCACGAGTCCCCGAGGCGGGGCGAGAACTTCGTGACCCGGAAGATCACGCGGGCTGTGGGGCGGATCAAGATCGGGCTGCAGAGCAAGCTATTCCTGGGGAATTTGCAAGCCTCCCGGGACTGGGGGTTCGCTGGGGACTACGTGGAGGCGATGTGGATGATGCTGCAGCAAGAAAAGCCGGACGACTATGTGGTCGCGACGGAGGAGTCGCACACGGTGGAGGAGTTCTTGGACGTGGCGTTTGGTTATGTAGGGCTGAATTGGAGGGACCATGTGGTGATCGATAAGAGGTACTTCAGGCCGGCGGAGGTCGACAACTTGAAGGGAGATGCAAGTAAGGCAAAGAAGGTGTTGGGTTGGAAGCCCAAGGTTGGGTTTGAGAAGTTGGTGAAGATGATGGTCGACGAGGACATTGAATTAGCCAAGAGAGAGAAGGTTCTTGTTGATGCTGGGTACATGGATGCTCAGCAACAGCCCTGAGAACTCGGTAGTTGTTATCTCTTGCTATCCTGTTTCTTAACCTTTTTCCTATGCTCTTTTTTGGCTATTTATTTGGAGATCAGCCCGAAGCAAGTTAGGTTCTTGTTTTTTAAGGTTTAAAGAGTTTGAGATGTTCTTGGGATGGATATAGGTTGTTTACCAGTTAATTGTCTATCTTGTTGGGTAGACCAACGAGCCCAAATGCCTGTTGGATTTGTTGTAACTTACTCTACTCATTTGCTTCCAATTAGTACTTCTGATTTTTTTTTTCATTTTCTTTGGTTTGCCTCATTTGAAGCTGCTACTTACTTGTTCAAGTTCGGATGAGCTTAAGGTGTTTTGAAGCCTGTGTTTTTTACTTTCTCAAGATCTGCTTATATGTTGTGCACAAGGAGAATGGACAATCCCCTTTGTGTTTTCGAATTGATAGGAAAGCAAGGAAATATTTCTTTGGGATGGAGTCACTGGAAGTTTGGCTCTGACATTTCATCTATCATTGGTTCAACAAAGCGAGATCCATCCAATGAGTTGTAATGAGATCTTGATCTGGTCATTTTTGTTGCGGACCCCTCATGTGGGCTCTCACTGTCCAAGACTCATTATTGTGGATCTTTCAACCTCGTGTGATTGTCCATTTTATTGGAGAACTTTGTATTTGTGTTTGTGTCGGTGCGAGCATATCTCCTTCAGGAAGTTGAAGATAGAAGATGATTTCATCTATTAGTAAGATCCAAAAGAACTTGTATATGTTGATGCGCATCGGGAAAGAATGGGACACATGCAAAACCACTTGATGTCCTGAGCTTCAAAAGATCCACCGGTTGAGGTAATCCTTTCTTGAAAACATCCATCATGAGCGAGAGAAAGAGAAAAAAAAAACATAATGGTATGACAGATTTCCTATAGACCTGAAATTGTATACTAGAGCGGAAATTGCTATCTTGTGTGGCATTGGTTTGTTGAATTGAGATCTTAGCTATTTATTTGATAGGGATGAGAGGATTAACAGGTCAATAAAACGATGTAAGAGCATTGTCTTGCTCTTTCTAGCATCGTTTTATATAAGCTAAGTACTATCATCAATGTGCATTGATTTCATTATATTTTGATAATCGAATAGCAATTTGGAATTTATGTTGACGTAGGTGCGGTTGTTTGGAAAATATCGAAAAAAGGCTAATATCTTATTTGCCGAGTACTTTTACTATACTATCTGGCTGAAATGTACTATTTTGAGCAATGACATCTATATTTCAATCTTGCTCTTGAAAGCATGCAAAGTAAAAGTAAGATCATGGAAAGGCACGAGCATCTTATACTCATAAGACATCTCCAAGCAAAGAATGATTGAGGAACATGATTAGTTTGAAGGAAGAAAAAGAAGGTTGGTTCTTATGAATTATTTATACTCATAAGACATCTCCAAGCAAAGAATGATTGAGGAACATGATTAGTTTGAAGGAAGAAAAAGAAGGTTGGTTCTTATGAATTATTCCTTATACCACGGCTTTAGCTTTCTTACCTCTTTAAAATTTGAATTTTATTAGCAATAAGTGGACATAACAAATGACGTGATAGGTATGAGTTGACATTAAAATAAATGAGTCATGATCAATGCCAAATGATAATTAATCACATAACTGATGTAATCAATTGCATGAACTTGCCTTATCTTCGAGTTCAAACTTAGTCTCCTCTCTAATTCTCGCATCTTGGAGTCCGAATTGTTGGAAAATTGGATTGGCTTATTAATTATTTAACCTACTAATGACAAAAGGCACTAGATATTTTCTTGTCCCTCGAGCAAGATATGCCTTAGTCAAGAATCAATCCTGAGGAGAGGCACCCGTTTGAAGAAAAGCACAAAAAATTGAACAAAAATAGAAAACACAATAATAAAAGAACACACACCCCTTCTAGGTCATATTTAATATATGATAGTGACATAATATTGATGAATTTCACATGAGCATTAGATTTGATGTAGATTGCGTAATTGAATCTTGAAATTTGTTAACATTTAATAGTTCCAGTCATGTGAAAGCCTAATCCTTGATCTTCGAAATCCTGAAGAAAAGTTACGTTTTTCTTTGAATTGATTTTGGCGTTTTATATTAGATAAAAATAAGTCAAAAACTATTCTCATTTGAACGCACATTAGTGGTGCTAATGTGATAAGCCATTAAATTCTTGATAGGCTCCTTTCACTTATCTCTACAACTCATGGGGACAATAAACAAATTGATTATCTTCACGTGTAAGAGCAAAGTAAGGAATAATATGTCAGATTATCTTTACTGGATTTCTTTGTCTTTTTCATAATCATTGTGAGAGAGATTTTCCCTTGTCTCATGGTCGAATGTCACACAAGCAAAGAATCAAACAAAGCTTGTCGTAGGCAGGAGAGGCGTCGACAAGAAAAGCATATGAAAATGAAGAATATATACATAGAGAAAGAATAACAAGTCCCGACAAATTAATTCAATCCCAGCAAAAATAAGCCAAACACACGTCCGAACGATCTTGCTTGAAACAAACACATTGATTATCCATGGCTGCTTCCGACATGAGAAGCCATGCAATGGTTGCCAAATTCACTTCCCATATCGTATCGCAGAAATTAGATATCTTGCTCTCTCACCCTGTGTGTATGGAGTGCTTATTCATGCAATCCTGCGTGAAGGATGCCAAGGCGAAGCTAGCCAGGATCCAAGAGTTCATTTCCACTGAATACAGACCACCCAAAACCACGGAGTGGTCGGGGCGGCTCCTTCGAGCCATGCACTATGCTGAGGAATTCATCGACAAGTTCCACCTCAGAGAGGCCCGCCAGAGGCACGAGGCCCTCCACAAGGCCGCATGGCCGCTCGCCACACTCGTCTCCAAGTACAAGCTGGGGAGGGACTTGTCCACTCTGGTGAATAAGATGGACGAGTTGTGTGACAATCAGTTCTTGAAGGAGGAGGCCGAGGGCAAGAGCAAAAAGAAACCTGCCAGTTCCTCCTCCCATGCTAGCGTTCCATGGCAAGGCGAAAAACTCGCGAGGCTGACCAGTTTCTGGGATCGGCAAGCGCCGACAAACTTGTTTTGTCACAAGGCCAAGATGGGGGAAATAATGGAGGGGATGATGAGAACAAATTACAGGGAAATCTCGATTTGGGGCGAGCAAGGAGCCGGCAAGACGTTCCTCGCGAGATGGGCCTACGGCCAAGCGAAGTACATGGGCTATGAGTGGCGCGCTTGGGTCCATGTCTCGGGCAGCAAGGACGAGCGGGAGTTGCAGTACGAGATACTGAAGCAAGCCGATAAGCTGGCAAGCGACTTGATGATGGACATGGACATCGATAAGTTGTCCCGGAAAATGACCGAGAATAAAACATTCATCATAGTGCTGGATGACGTGCTGCTCTCCGACAAGCCATTATTGGAACGGATTCGGAAGCGGTTATCCTGGTTTTCGCGTGGCTGCATAATTACCACAACTCGGGACAAGGGTATAGCCAACTATATGGGTAGATCCTTGCAGATCGATCTTAAACGATTGGACGATGACGAAAGCCAGCGGATGCTCACTTGGAAGTTGCATAGAAGATCCGATGGTATCTCAGAAGAGGAGAAGAAAATCCTAAAAATATGTCATGGCTTGCCGCTCTATATATCCCTACTCGGCGGGTTTCTGTCGAACGCTGGAGAGCATGAGCATGTGGCGCTAGCCAAAGAGGGTTCTACGGAAATATTGTTAGATATATTACAATTGAGTTGTTATAATTTGCCAGTCCATTTAATACCGTGCTTCATCTATATGGCTTTGTTTCCTGTAGCATTTCCCATTCCGACAAGAAGGCTAGTGAGGCTGTGGTTGGCCGAGGGCTTATTAGATTCATGTTGTTACGACATAGAAAGAAAAAGGACGAGGCAACCCGAGGATGTGGGAGAGAGATTCATTATGGAGCTTGCGGATAGGAATGTGATCGATGTGGTGAGTTGGAGGGTAGACGGATCCCCCAAATCTTGCCAAATGCTCACCTCTCTTTATGACATGATCCGCCCGATCGCGATGAGCGCGGGGTTCGTCCACATACATGCCACTAGCAAGTCGAAAGATGGGCAAGATCGTGACGCAACCAGCCAGCAACGACAGGTGGTGGCTCAACCGCGAGAAAGAACCAGGACTTGGTGGCTTGCGGAGCACACAAACATAGTCACAGACGACCACAGCGGCGGCTACCTCAATTTGGACCTTGGTCAAGTCCGCTCATTTCTATCGTTCTACTTGAGGAGAGGCATCCTCACCAATGACATGAGCACGTTCCTTAAAGAGTTGACGTCCAAGACTGGCTATAGCTTGCTAAGGGTGCTTGATTTGGAAGGCGTGTATAAGCCATCCTTGGATGGTGTGCTCCACAAGCTGGTACTCCTAAGGTACCTAGGATTGAGATCCACGGCGCTGGATTTGCTACCGAGTGCCGTCGCAAATCTGCACCATCTCGAGACTCTTGACATAAAGCACACCGACATCACTCTACTGCCGAGTTCGTTATGGAAGGCAAGGAGCTTGAGGCACCTACATCTCAATTGGTTCTACATCGACTTGAAAAACATCCTCAAGGCTTGTAGCAACAATGTCAATGCCTTGACTCAACTCCAAACTTTAAGCGGGCTGGTTGTCGGTGAGGTCAAGGAGAAGTTGATGAGGGACCACATGGACAACTTGACCACGCTCACCACGCTGAAGCTTTACTTGCAGCGCTCAGGTGGGGACGCCTCAGGCGTTGTGGGAAAAGCAGTAGCTGATTGGATTAGCTTCAGGCTCACCAATCTCCAGTCCTTGACCTTCGGGGTGATCCCAGAAGACAAGCCCATCAAAGAAGACAAGACAAAGAAAGAAGCGAAGCCCACGGAAGAAGCTGAACCCGCGAAGAAAGAAGACAAGCCGATAGGCCTACTACCAGAATTGTCGTTGGCTGAACATCATCACAACCTGTTAGAGCTCTACTTGTTGGGCCAACTCAACAAACCCATATGGACACGGCTCTTGCCAGTCTCGCTTAGGGTTTTGACACTGTCGGGATCGAATTTGGAAACGGACATGATGCCTCAGTTAGGTCATCTCCTGAGACACTTGAGGACGTTCAGGCTGTTGGCCAATTCTTTCCAAGGCACTAGTCTGACGTTCGCCACAGATGGGTTTCCGAGCCTCAAGATCTTAAAGATTTGGAAGCTGCCTCACCTTCAGGAGGTGATTATTCAACCAGGAGCATTGCTCCATCTCCAAGAACTCGAGTTTAGGCGCCTCGATAAGATGAACAACGTGGAAGGGATCCGCGAATGTAAGGAATTGGAGAATGTATGTCTGGTGGTCAAAAAGGGTGCTTGTGATTTTTTTGGCCATCTTTGGGGCAGAATAGGATGGGAGCGGACGTATTTGTACAAAAGAGAAGACACCGAGACACCTGGATCTAGCGACGATGACGAGAACCTTGATAGGTATGGGACCATATTATATATCAATATTGACAATTTCAATATTTGCTTATTAGTTTTTGAAATGAATGATAAAAATCAGGGACAATAAGGGAGAGACGCTCCATTTGCACGTTGAAATGGAGGGATGCTTACCAATGGATGACGCCTTTATGGATGACAAATTCAAGAGGTTGTTGGATCTCCCACAGACGCTCGATTGGCAGGCTGAAAACAAGGTTCGCCAATCTGTGCACGACGAATTTATAATTCTGTTGCGTGAGAATCTGCGTAATCTCTACGAGAGGTCCCGCCCACATAACGACCTCGAACGGCGGAATCTGGGGAACCTTTATTGGTGGCTATATCGGCACGATGAAAATAAGGGGCGCCGTGGTGTGGACGCCGACTTGATGGATCTGTTGAATATCTTCAATCGTCTATTGAAAATCCGAAAGAGGCTCATCGGTACTAGAGAAAAAGGGGCGCCAATCTGTGGACAACGAGTTGAGGGATCCGTTGAATTTCCATAGGCGGCAGCAATCTATGTACGGGATTTCAGGGATTTGTTGAATCTCGGACTTGAGGAGGTATGTTGAATCTCCGTCGCTTCAAGGATCTATCGAATGATGGGGAGAGGCTCCATCGGTCAATCTGTGAAGTGACGACTTCATGGATCTATTGAATCTCTATAGGCGGTCCCGTTGTCGTTGTGTGGGCTCTCAAACTGTTATGATTGTCCTTTTTATTGAATAACTTGCTGCTGTGTAATGATGCCCACAGATTTCGTGTGGACCTGCGGGTTATGTATTGCGGTAGGGATTGCTTTCTCTTGTGGAGTTGTATGCCGAGTATACATTTTAGCTATCTATCCTTGATGACGAGAGAGCCTCTCGAAAACTAATAGATTGATAAAATGATGTAAGAATAGCATTTTGCTCTTTGTTGTCTAATTATATATATATATATGTGTGTGCTGTGCACTATCATCGAGATTAGTTGATTTCATCGTGTTTTGATTGTCACGATATAACGTGGAAGCCAATGATTAAAAATTAGAGAAATGGATAATGAATTAATTGGACGCTAGAGAATACACCGAGACGACTGGATCTAGCGACGATGATGAAGACGATAGGTATGGACGCCTCAAACCCCTATTTGTCTGCCGGCTTGAGAGATATGTTGGGTTACGGAAGGAGGCGCGATTGGGACATTGAAAACGAAATCTGTGCACGACTATTTCCGAAATCTGTTGGAGGGGAAAATGCGGAATCTCAAAAAGGAGCTCGATCGGCGCCCAATACTGGAATTGGTGTGGCTTGATCGGCACTTTAGACATAAGGGGGGCCCATTTGTGCACGCCGACTTCCTGGCTATGTCGACTTCCTGGCAAAAGCTGAAACAAAACGTCTTGGACTTCTCCTCTCTTTTCCCAGTGCGTCCCTCCGAGCGAGCAAATATTAGGTGCCCAAGTGGTAACAAATCATCCATTCCGTAGTCCACTAATCGCGTGACACGTGTCCAACGCGGTCCACCTGTCATACAGATTTTCTCCCCTTTTCTACCCCGTTCACTGTCTTCTGGTCTCCCCTTTCTCTCTCTCTCCCCTTCGCCTCTACGTATGACGTCCGCTTGAGACATATGTTGGATTACGGAAGGACGCGCGGTTGGCACTTTGAAAACAAGGACCTCAAGTCTATGCACAACGATTTCCGATATCTGTTGGAGGGGAAAATGCGGAATCTCAAAAGGGAGCTCGATCGGCGCCCAAATAGGTACCACGAATACTGGAATTGGTGGGATCTCCATGTGTGGCTTGATCGGCACGTTAGACATAAGGGGAGCCCATTTGTGGAAGCTTACTTCAAGGCTTTGTCGAATTTCTCCGAGCGCCTGTTAAATTTCGAAGAGAGGATCTATCAGCACTAGAGAAAAAGGGGGCACCAATCTGTGGACAACGACTCGGGGGATCCATTAAATCTCTATAAGCAGCGCCAATCTATGGATGAAAACTTTAGGGATTTGTGGAATCTCCGACGTCAGGAGGTACGTCGAATCTCCATAGCCGATATGTATTGATCACTTTGGAGATCTGTTGAATCTCTACGACGACTTTATGAAATATGTTGAATCTTCATACGCGGTATGCTTTTTTAAGGGGTTCATTTATGATGTGATCTTAATGTATATTGTGGTAGGGATTTATTTCTCGTGTGGTGTTGTTGTATGCCAAGTTGAGATTTTAGCTATCTACCCTTTAACGGCGGGAGAGCCTCTCCAATACTAATAGGTTTTGATAAAATCATGTAAGAGCAGTGTCTTACTCTTTGTTGTCTAGTTTTATATGCGATGTGTACTATCATCAATATAAGTTGATCTCATTGTGTTTTGATTGTCGCAATATAACGCAGAAGCCGAGGAGAAAAACTAGAGAAATAGACAAGGAATTATATGGATGCAAGAGATTTATATGGCTCGATTTAAGTATTGATATTTATATTCACGGAGAGAGCCGGTAAGAGTAATTCCTTGTCATTGGATAATCAAAATTACAATCATTAGCATACTCGAGTGCTTCTCGGAAGCTAATTTACACCAAAATCAAAATTCATAAATAGAACGACTCAATGAGACATAAAATTCAGCAGCCTAAATCGCCAGGGGAAAAGCTAAAACAAAACGTCTTGACTTCTCTCTTTTCCCAGTGCGTCCCTCGGAGCGAGCAAATATTAGGTGCCCAAGTGGTAACAAATCATCCATGCCGTAATCCACTAATCGCGTGACACGTGTCCAACGCGGTCCACCTGCCATAAAGATTTTCTCCCCTTTTCTCTCTTCCGGTTTTACCCCATTCACTCTCTTTTGGTCTCCCCTTTCTCTCTCTCTCCCCTTCGCCTGAACCGTTCTGTCTCTCTCCTCCGCCATTGTCGGCCGTGGTGAGGAGCACGGTCGGACTCTCCGGCGACGGCTCTCCGGTCGGGCGTATGGCATTTGTCTCTGTCGGGCATTCGCTCCCTCTTGACTTTCTATCTCCAGCTCCTGGTCGCGGATTTCGAGCCTGGAGCTTTTTCTCTATAATGCTAGATCGCTGCATCCTGTCTATGGCTGCCAAATGCAAAGACTTCTGCCCATGGACGACGGCTATGGAGCTCGGGCTTGAGCCTAGAGCATGAGCTCGCTACCATGGTTGCCATATCTCGAGGTCGCGACCTCGGTTACTCGAGGTCAGGCTCCGTGGCCGTGACGGGGCGAGGCGAAAAACAACAAGAAGAAAAAGCAAGTGCAGCGGAGGAGAGGCAGATCGTAAGGAGCGACATGAGGAAGTGCAGAAGGAGAGAGAGAGAGAGAGAGGAGAGACCAGAAGAGAGAGAAGGGGGGTAAAATCGGAAGAGAGAGAAATGGGAAAATCTTTATGACAGGTGGGCCCGCGTTGAACACTTGTCACGCGATAAGTGGACTACTGCATGGATGATTTGTTCCCACCTGGGCATCTAATATTTTCTCCCTCCGAGCGGCTTAGAGAGGCTATTGTGTGGCCGTCTCAGAGGAAAGATCCCCGCAAACAAAACCCCTCTACCACTTTTTTCCTTTTCTTCTCCTCTAATTTACCTTCCCTGCTTTCCCCTTCTCTCTCTCCTAGTGCGGCCAAAAATTCTTCGCGTTTTCTTTTCCAGCGAAACGACAAGTCCAAGCCTTCAACTTGGCCAAACTTCGATTCTCCAACAACAACAACAATAATAAACGCATGCGCACACGCACTCGAAGTCCTCCAACCGAAAACCCAAAAATACGGCGCCCCCTTCGTTAGTTAATTAGGAAAATTCTCATCCAAGTCGAGAAAATGAATTTCTTGAAATTCATCACGCGGCCTCGAGCTCGAGGCATGCTTTAACAATGATCATTGAATAGCCATCTGAAATCTACAACTGTACAGTTGGATTATCCAGAAAATATCGAACAACATATTATATATCTTCTTTGTCTGGTACTTGTACTCTAATGTCTGACTAAAGTGCGAGTATTTTGAGACACGGCATCTATATTCTGACATCGTTGTTGGAAGGACAAAGCAAAAACAAGATCATGGCGGGCATCTTATACCCATAAGACATCTCCAAGCAAAGAATGACTTGAGGTTTTGAGGGAAGAAAAATAAAAGGCTGGTTCTTTTGAATTCCTTGTGCCATCGTTTTTAACTTTTTGATTAGAGTAATATTTTCCTTTTTGCTTTTCATGCCAGAAAAGTCGTTTCGGGCATATATGCATTTTGCTGGTGTTTATTTTTTTCTATTCAGCTTCCGTAAATTTGAAATAGTTACTAGCAAATTTGTGTTGCGTAAGAGTAAAAATGATAATTGAGCAAAAAAGAATTTGCAGCTTGGCTAAGGACTGGGGTACGTGTCGATGTTGATGGCTCTCATTCTTACGGGACAATTATCATTTAAGTCCTGAACATTTTGTGACTTTGCCGATTCAATCATAAACAGTTTTTTTTGTCAATTCAGTCAGTCCAAAATCTTTTGTAACTTTGCCATTTAAATCATTCCGACAATTTTTGATAGGAAAAAACTTACGTGGTGATGATGTGGCCCGATCGGTCGTCGCCGGCAAGAACGTGGCGATGACATGGTAAAATTTAATCCTTTTCTTGCCCCAAATTCGTTCTTCTTGCCTCCAAATTTGTTTTTCTTGCCCCAAATTACTGTAATTCTGGTTGAAGATTGCTGATTCCATGAGCTCCAGTAGTCAGAATGGGGTGAAAATCGGAGAAATGATTCCTCTCTACCTATCCTACAACTCCACCAAAGGAATTTGCATGGGCCTTCCTCCATTATTCGAATTTGGTGATTGAAACTGCACGTTTCTGGTGAACCCAGAAAACGCAACCAGAAACGTGCAACTTCAACCACCAAATTCGAATAATGGTGGAAGGCCCATGCAAATTCCTTTGGTGAATTTGTAGGACAGGTAGAGAGGAAGGATTCCTCCGATTTGCAAGCCAAGAGTCCACGAATTGCAGCAAGAAATTCCAGACCAAACAAATCTGGAAAATTCGCAGGCAGCAGAAGAATCCTAAGTTTGAAGAGCCATAACTTTTGATTGAGAACTTACCCATTAAATTCCTTTGGTGGAGTTGTAGGATATATAGAGAGGAAGCATTCCTCCAATTTTCAGCCCATTCCTACACCGTAAGCTCCTCCAATTAGCACATCGCTAACTGGAGCTGCAGAATTGGATTCCAGCAGAAAACCCTAAGCTCCTCCAATTAGCAGTAATTTGGGGGCAAGAAGAAAGAATTTGGGGTAAGAAAACGACATAGTTTTTGTCATGTCATCACCACATCGACTTATCGGTTCATGTCATCACCACGTAAGTTTTTTCCAGCCAAAATAGCCAAAATAACTTAAATGGCAAAGTTGCAAAAAGTTTAGGACTGAATTGACAAAAAACTAATATTTAAGACTGCATTGATAAAATGGCAAAAAATGTATGAGTTAAATGACAATTATCCCCATTTTACATACCATTGACTGGTGTTTCCTCATCAAATCATTATTCCTGTACAACTCAATTAGTTCATCCAAACAAGAACACAATGACGCAGTGAATTAAATGCAATAACTGTCACAAATGAAAATTTTGATGATGATAATGTTGCGGGGATTAAGCAATCCAACAGTAGATAAAATCAGGCACTAAATTTATCTTATTCGATTGATGCGATCTCTATCAATGAAAAGAATGGCATAAGATTAAATTATGTATGGAGCGATACAATAAAGATCATAACTATACTCGATATAATAAAGATCATAAAAGAATGTCTCGAACTTTTCTGTTCTTTTCCCAGTGCGTCCCTCTGTGCGACTCCTTCGTAGAGGCTACCGTGTGACCGTCTCAGAGGAAAGAACCCTGCAAACAAAACCCTTCTTCCACTTTTCTCCTTTTCTTTTCCTCCAATTCACCTTCCCTGGTCCCCCCCTTTCTCTCTCTTCTGGTGCGGCCAAAATCTCTTCGCTTTCTCTTTTCCAGCGATACGAGAAGTTGAAAGCCTTTAACTTGGCTGTAACTTGGATTCCCCCACCAATGATAATAATAAGAATAAACACATGCGCAATGAGGGGCACCCCCTTCGTTAGTTAATTAAGGAAAATTGTAATCCAAGTCGGAAAAAAATGGAATTCCATGAAATTCATCGTGCGGCCTTGAACTTGGGGCACACTTTAACAATGATAATTGAATAGTTATATGGAATCCACAATTGTGCAAATGGATTGTCTAGAAAATATCGAAGAAAAAATTATATATCTTCTTTCTCCGATACTTGTACTCCAATGTCTGATTGAAGTGTGGGCATTTTGAGACATGTTATCTATATTCCGACCCCGTTGTTGGAAGGACAAAGTGAAAACAAGATCATGGAAAGGCACGGGCATCTTATACCCTTAAGACATCTTCAAGCAACGAATGACTTAAGGCTTTGAGGGAGGAAAAAAGGATGGTTCTTTTGAATTCCTTGTGCCATAGTCTTAACTTTTTCTACTCTTAAAATTTGAAATTTTTGCTATAAGTGGGCATGCTAAATAATGTGATTAGGTTGCAGAGTCAACATTAAAATATAGCACAATCAACTATGTCAGCTCATCTCATCTTTGAGTCCGATCCTAATGTACCCTCTCTAATTCTTGCTGTCTGTGAGTCCTAGTCCCAGCACAATTGGATTGGCTTATTAATTGTTGAACCAACCGATGACAGAAAGAACTTGATACTTTCTTGGCCCTCGTTCAAAATTTGGCCGTGTCAAGAATCAATATGGAGGAAAGGCACCCGTTTGAAGAAAAGCACATAAAAAGTGAACAAAAATATAAAAGCACAATCATAAAAAATAACGCACGCCCCTTTACCCCTCACATGGTAGCATTCCTACCGTGTAATATCTAATATATGATAGTGACATAATATTGACAAGCATCAGATGTGATGTGGACATTGATATTATAAGGTCTATTGAGTATGTAATTATTATATGGATAAGTTGACGATGAGTGTATAAGGACAGACTTTATGTTTTGCTTTAAGCGTATTTTAGATATATTTGCCATATGAGATGCAAATTCTAAAATATTGAAGACGCACAATTCAATCTTACATTTTGTTAATATTTAATATTTTTCGGCAATTTCGAAAGCCAAGTCCTTAATTGCCAAAATACAGAAGAAAAGTACTGATCTTCTTTGAATTGATTTTAGCATTCTACTAGATAATATAATCCAACAAATGTTCTCGTTTCATCTCACTTCGTAGACGCGGCAAAGTGTTAAATTTTTTAAGATGGGTGGAATATCATCACAAAAGTTAAACTCTTAATAGGCCATTTTTACTGATCTGCGCAACTCTGCTACTCTAACAATAATAATTGAGTCGATTATCTTCACATACAAGACTGAAGTACGATATGTTAAAATAGATAGCGAGAGTAATATGTTCTTGACAAATTAATTCAGTTCGAGCAAACAAGCCAGTAGACATGCACTCACCCACACGACCTTGCTCAAAACAAACATATTAATCGGCCATGGAGGCTTCTGACACAAGAGGCTGTCCTATGGTGGTGGGAGAGGACTGTTGCAAAGACTAGACGTCTTGCTCTCTCACCCAATGAGGGTGGAGTGCTTAGTGATGCAAAGCTGAGTGAAGGATGCCAATGGCGAAGCTGGCGAGGATCTAAAAGTTGTTGGCCACACAATATAGACCGTCCAAAACTGTGGAGTACATGGACTATGCTAAGGAATTCATCGACAAGTTTCACCTCAAAGAGGCTCGCGAGAGGCGTGAGGCCATCCACACGGCCCATTGGCCACTCGCCATGCCAGTCTCCACTACAAGCTATGGAGGGACTTTGTCCATATTGAGAATGAGATGGAGGAGTTGCATCAGGATTAGTCCTCGAAGGTGGAGACCGAGGTCGAGAGGAAAAAGAAATCCGCTAGTTCCTCCTCCCCAGACATGTCAAACGGGTGATTGAGGACGGATTTGGGTTGGGTTATTAATGATCTGACCCAAATTGACTCATATAATCCGCTTATGATCAATTTATTGTAATGTAAATTCTCGATCCCATCCGATCCAATTGGCTAAGAGAGTTCTATATTTAATTCAATTTAGGAAACCTTGTTTCTGAATTATTTTTGAAAAAAATCACATTGCTATAACTCTGTAGGAATTTATATATATATTTTAAATATCCATTTTTTCTTCTTCTGCTTTTTCATTCTTCCTCAACCTTTCACTAGCCACAGTGACAACTAGTCACGGGGAAGGGATGAGTCTGTGCCAATCACATGTAAGGGATGAGCTTATGCCAAAAATTGGCAAGGCTTGTTCCTCGGCTATGGCTAGCTACCAACCGTCGGCGTGGCCAGCGACTTATCGAAGAAAAAGGATATAGAAAAAAAGAAAAAAATATAAACAATCAGAATTAAATTGCATTCTCTCGCCTCCCTTTCTTTCTCCGTAAGTGTGAGAAGAAACACTTTCATGTAATAATTATATTACGTGATGACCTTGCTTGACGATATTCACTTAATGCAATATACCCTTACGTTGGCATAGGCACAATCCAATGAAGTAAGAAAAGCTCTAGAGCCAAAAAAAAAACTTAAATGAAGATAGGGAGTCAAAATTGATGAGAACATGCCACATGAGTCATGAGCTGAATAATTAAATTAAAATTAATCAGCCACAAGCTTTTAAATGACAAAGCATAAAAGAGGATGGAGGACAAAATTATATATCAGAATAATCGACATCAATAAGCTAGGTGCCAGCGTCTATGTTGAAGATCCTAGAACGATCAGAGGACTTGCAAGCCCCATCTATTTATTTATGAATTTACAAAGCTTTTGCACAATGACCTGCATCTAATCCACATATAAAATTTCAAATTCGAAGAAGTCATACCATCTTAGTTGTAGGGCGATTCTGTCGGCCTTTTTGTAATCGCCTCTTTTGTTGAAGTAAAGCTGTCAAAAAATATCTTAGACGGTTGGGGATCCCTGATTACACCGCCAACGTGGTCGCCGCCGGCGCCCTCCACCTCCTTGAGGCCATGCACTCTCACATGTCCGCCACCGGCTGCAGCCAAATCTGTTACTACCAAGCCGGGTCCTCGGAGATGTACGGATCGATCCCGCCGTCACGGTCTGAGACCTTTCCATTTCACCCACGGTCCACTTACGCCGTGTCCAAGTGTACCATGCACTAGTACATGGTGAAATACCGCGAGGTGTACAACTTATTCACATGTGACGGGATCCTGTTCAACCACGAGTCCCCGCGGTGGGGCGAGAACTTCGTGACCCGGAAGATCACGTGGGCTGTGGGGTGGATCGAGATTGGGCTGTAGAGCAAGCTATTCTTGGGGAATCTACGGGCCTCTCGAGACTGAATCCGGATCGTCTAACATGAAATCAAACGATCCAGCTTGACGTGGAAGGGAACCGTCCCATTTTAGAATGGACAGGCCCCCATTTAATGGGGGAATTTTTTCTTTTGAAAAACGTTTTTTTTTTCAGATCGGACGGTTGAAAAGATCGTACGGCAGATCCAAATCACCCAAGACTGGGGGTTCGCTCAGTACTACGTGGAGGCGATGTGGATGATGCTGCAGCAAGAAAAGCCGGACGACTACGTGGTCGCAACGAAGGAGTCGCACACGCCGGAGGAGTTCTTGGACGTGGCGTTTGGGTATGTAGGGCTGAATTGGAGGGACCATGTGGTGATCGATAAGAGGTACTTCAGGCCGGCGGAGGTCGACAACTTGAAGGGAGATGCAAGTAAGGCCAAGGTTGGGTTTGAGAAGTTGGTGAAGATGATGGTCGACGAGGACATTGAATTAGCCAAGAGAGAGAAGGTTCTTGTTGATGCCGGGTACATGGATGCTCAGCAACAGCCCTGAGAACTCGGTACTTGTTATCTCTTGCTATCCTGTTTCTTAACCTTTTTCCTATGCTCTTTTTTGGCTATTTATTTTGAGATCAGCCCGAAGCAAGTTAGATTCTTGTTTTCTAAGGTTTAAAGGGTTTGAAATGTTCTTGGGATGGATATAGGTTATTTACCAGTTAATTGTCTATCTTGTTGGGTAGACCAACGAGCTCAAATGTCTATTGGATTTGTTGTAACTTACTCTATTCATTCGCTTCCAATTAGTACTTCAGATTTTTTTTTGTCATATTATTTGGTTTGCCTAATCTGGAGTTGCTACCTACCTGTTCAAGTTCGGATGAGCTTGAGGTGTGTTGAAGCCTGTGGTTTTTACTTTCTCAAGATCTGCTTAAAATTTTGGAGAGTGCAATATGTTGTGCACAAGTAGGAGAATGGACCATCCCCTTTGTGTTTTCGAATTGATAGGAAAGCACGGAAAAATTTCTTGCGAATGGAGTCATTGGAAGTTTGGCTCTAGCGTTTCATCTATCGATTGGTTCAACAAAGCGAGATCCATCCAATGAGATCTTGATCTGGTCATTTTTGGTGCAGACCCCTCATGTGGGCTCTCACTGTCCAAGACTCATTATTGTGGATCTTTCAACCTCGTGTGATTGTCCATTTTATTGGAGAACTTTGTATTTGTGTTGTGTCGGTGCAAGCATATCTCCTTCACGAAGTTGAAGATAGAAGTGTGGATCTTTCAACCTCGTGTGATTGTCCATTTTATTGGAAAACTTTGTATTTGTGTTGTGTCGGTGCAAGCATATCTCCTTCACGAAGTTGAAGATAGAAGAGGATTTCATCTATTCATAAGATCCAAAAGAACTTGTATATGTTGATGCGCATCGGGAAAGAATGGGACGCATGCAAAACCACTTGACGTCCTGAGCTTCAAAAGATCCACCGGTTGAGGTAATCCTTTCTTGAAAACATCCATCATGAGCGAGAGAAAGAGAAAGAAAAAACATAATGGTATGACAGATTTCCTATAGACCTGAAATTGTATACTATAGCAGAAATTGCTATCTTGTGTGGCATTGGTTTGTTGAATTGAGATCTTAGCTATTTATTTGAGAGGGATGAGATAGTCCCATGAGGATTAACAGGTCAATAAAATGATGTAAGAGCATCATCTTGCTCTTTCTAGCATCGTTTTATGTAAGCTAAGTACTATCATCAATGTTTATTGATTTCCTTATATTTTGATAATCGAATAGCCATTTGGAATCTAGGTTGATGTAGGTGCAGTTGTTTGGAAAATATTTAGAAAAAGGCTAATATCTTATTTGCCGAGTACTTTTACTACAATATTTGGCTGAAATGCAGTATTTTGAACAATGACATCCATATTTCAATCTTGCTCTTGAAAGCATGTAAAGTAAAAGTAAGATCATGGAAAGGCACAAGCATCTTATTCTCATAAAGACATCTCCAAGTAAAGAATGATCAAGGAACGTGGTTAGTTTGAGGGAAGAAAAAAAGGTCTTATGTATTATTCCTTATACCACCGTTTTAGCTTTTTTACACCTTTAAAATTTGAATTTTATTTGCAATAAGTGGACATAATGTTGACACCTAAATTTTTCAAATCATTTTGCATAAGTTAGAATATAGATTTTATTTATTTATTTATTTGTTTGTTTTATGCATATAGTTAATAGGGGTATTTTTGCATATCAGGAAAGTCATCGGCGGTGGTATATTTTGACTTTGGCCAGGAAAGAAATATGGGGCGATATATTTTGGCCAAATGGGGGAAAGAGAATAAAAGATGTGAATCTGCTGGGACTCTTGGACCTTGAAAAAAAAAGGAAATTGATAGGAAAAAAAAGAAAGACGTAGCAATATCCGGTCAATATTTGACCGAATAGAGCATACAGTGGGGGGAATTCTTGACTTTGGGGGGGGGGGGGGACGAGAAAAACTCTCTTTTTGGAAAAAAAAAAAAAAAAAAAAGAGGACACACGCACAGAAAAGAACGAGGGAGAGAGAGAGAAAAAAAACGTCGAGGGAAAGAAGTCGTCAAGGATCTTTGACTTCGACGACCTGACCGTGAAGCTTCCTACTCCGGTGGACTCATCCACGGTCTCTTCTGTTCGCTTTCACCGGTGAATTTGCCATGGTTTTGAATCGGTTTTCGCAAGTTATTGCTTGTTCGTGATGTGTCGACGCCGGAGAATTGTTGGCAAGCCGATCGTGTTTCATGGGTCCTTTTGGTGCTGCATGTCACGCTCCAACGTGATTGGGGCGGTCCTCGCGCAGTGCGGAAAATTTCCCAGACGTGCGCGGAGAAGAAGACTATTTCTTCAGGCCAAGTTTTGTCCATGGGCTGGGTTGAGATTGGGAGTCGAATTGATTTTTGTTGACTGGGCAGTGGGCCGTTAGGGTTTCATTAGGGGAATTTGGTTGTCTTTTATTTTAAGTTTAATTTTTTAAAGTTTGATTTGATTATTTGATTAGTGGTGTTTCATGTTTAATTTGCATGTGTTGGTTAATTTACTTGTTATTTTCATGCTAGAATAAATTTGATGCGTTTTTCTTATCTTTGCATATTAGACTTATTGCATGTTAAATTAATTGCATATTAGGAATTACATATTTAGATTAATTGCATAATTAGATTAATTTGCACGTTTAGATTAATTTACATAATTAATTTAGATTGCATATTAGATATTTTTGTTAGGATAATTTTAGCTAGGTTGCATTCTAGGATATTATTCTTGGTTGAGTATATTTTAGTTTAAATTAAGAATTATTATATATTTTTTCCTAATTTAGATTATATGCTATTTAGCTATGGATAATTAGGTTAATTAATTCATAAAAAGTACAAAAAATTGCATTTCATGCACTGCATTAAATTAATTGCATTTTTTAAAATAGATTTTCATGCATGTTAGATTTTATTAGATATTTGATTTGATTTAATTTGATTTGATTTTCATGCATGTCATATTTATCTATATCTCTTGATTTATTTTGTTATTTCATTAATAATTGTGTTATATTCGTGTGGTTACCATTGCATGTTAGGGATATATTCAAAATAAATCCAAACTGCCTGCTGATTTTCAAAAATAATGAAAAGGTACCGAAAGGGTGCTAGAATAGGCTAGCATAACCAAGTCCTCGAGTCCTAGATCTCTGGTTCGTAGGAGTAAAGCATGACTCCCGATGCTTTATATGGGTTCCTAATCGACCCACCATAAATAGATTAGTGGCGGCTCCAAATTGGAAATATTTTGCATGTTTAAATAAAGTAAAACCCAAAGTCGTGAATTTGTATGAGTTTGGGAGAACTCGAGCTAGATTTAATCTTAGCAAATCATTAGCCGAACCCTAAGGTGGTGCACCTTTGGGAAGGTCGTGACACATAACAAATGATGTGATAGGTTATGAGTTAACATTAAAATAAATGAGTCATGATCAATGCCAAATGATAATTAATCACATAATTGATGTAATCAATTGCATGAAATCGCCTCATCTTCGAGTTCAAACTTAGTATCTTCTCTAATTCTCGCATCTCCGAATCTAAATTATTGGAAAATCGGATTGGCTTATCAATTATTTAACCTACTAATGACAAAAGGCACTTGATATTTTCTTGTCCCTCCATCAAGATATGCCTTAGTCAAGAATCAATCCGGAGCAGAGGCACCCGTTTGAAGAAAAGCATAGAAAAATTGAACAAAAATAGAAATCACAACGATAAGAATACACGCCCCTATTGGGTCAAATCTAATATATGATAGCGACATAATATTAATGAATTTCATATGAGCCCCATTTATTATGTAGATTGCGTAATTGAATCTTAAAATTTGTTAACATTTAATATTTCCAGTTGTGTGAAAGCTTAATTCTTAATCGTCGAAATCCTGAAGAGAAGTTAATGATTTTCTTTGAATTGATTTTGGCATTTTATATTAGGTAAGATAAGCCAAAAACTGTTCTCATTTAAACTCCACATTAGTGGTGCTAGTAAAGTGTTAACATTTTAAGATGGGTGGAAGTTGAATTACTACCATTAAATTCTTGATAGGCCACTTTCACTTATCTCTACAACTCCTGGCTAGACAATAATAAATGAATTGATTATCTTCACGTGTCAGAGTGAAAGTAAGAAATAATAAGATAGATCCGTCAGATTGTCATATTGTAAGCAAAGAACTTTATAGGATTAGTTTTGTCTTTTTCATAATCACCGCGAGAGATATTTTCTCTCGTTGCACAAGCAAAGAATCAAACAAAGCTTGTCGTAGGTAGGAGAGGCGTCAACAAGAAAAGCATATGAAAATGAAGAATATATACATAGAGAGAGAATTACATGTCCCCACAAATTAATTCAATCCCAACAAACAAGCCAAAAACACGTCCGCACGATCTTGCTTGAAACAAACACATTAATAATCCATGGCTGCTTCCAACATGAGAAGCCATGCGATGGTTGCCAAATTCACTTCCCAGATCGTATCACAGAAATTAGATATCTTGCTCTCTCACCCTGTGTGTATGGAGTGCTTGTCCATGCAATCCCGTGTGAAGGATGCCAAGGCGAAGCTAGCCAGGATCCTAGAGTTCATTTCCAATGAATACAGACCGCTCAAAACCACGGAGTGGTCGGGGCGACTCCTTCGAGCCATGTACTATGCTGAGGAATTCATCGACAAGTTCCACCTCAGAGAGGCCCGCCAGAGGCATGAGGCCCTCCACAAGGCCACATGGCCTCTCGCCACACTCGTCTCCAAGTACAAGCTGGGGAGGGACTTGTCCATTCTGGTGAATAAGATGGACGAGTTGTGTGACGATCAGTTCTTGAAGGAGGAGGCCGAGGGCAAGAGCAAAAAGAAACCTGCCAGTTCCTCCTCCCATGCTAGCGTTCCACAGCAAGGCCAAAAATTCGCGAGGCTGACCAGTTTCTGGCATCGGCAAGCGCCGACAAACTTGTTTTGTCACAAGGCAAAGATGGAGGAAATAATGGAGGGGATGATAACAACAGATTACAGGGAAATCTCGATTTTGGGCGAGCAAGGAGCAGGCAAGATGTTCCTCGCGAGATGGGCCTACGACCAAGCGAAGTACATGGGCTACAAGTGGCGCGCTTGGGTCCACGTCTCGAGTAGCAAGGACGAGCGGGAGTTGCTGTACGAGATACTGAAGCAAATCGATAATCTGGCAAGTGACTTGATGATGGACATGGACATCAAAGAGATAAGATCAAAGCTGTCCCGGAAATTGGCCGAGAAGAAAAAAGTCATCATAGTGCTAGATGACGTGCTGTCGTCCGACTGGCCAATCTTGCGATGGTTTTGTCGAAGCGTCTATAATGTTTCGCGTGGCTGCACAATTACCACTACTCAGGACGGGGATATAGCCCGACATATGGGTTATAACATGCGGATTAAGCTTGAAAAATTGGACGATGACGAAAGCCAGCGGATGCTCACTTGGAAGTTGCATAGAGGACCCGATGGTACCTCAAAAGAGGAGATGGAAATCCGAAAAATATGTCATGGCTTGCCGCTCTATATATCCCTACTCGGCGGGTTTCTGTCGAACGCTGGAGAGCATGAGCGTGTGGCGTTGACCAAAGAGGGTTCTACGAAAACATTGTTAGATATATTACAATTGAGTTGTTATAATTTGCCAGTCCATTTAATACCGTGCTTCAACTATATGGCTTTGTTTCCCGTAACATTTCCCATTCTGACAAGAAGGCTAGTGAGGCTGTGGTTGGCCGAGGGCTTATTGGATTCATGTTGTTACGACATAGAAAGAAAAAGGACGAGGCAACCTGAGGATGTGGGAGAGAGATTCATTATGGAGCTTGCGGATAGGAATGTGATCGATGTGGTGAGCTGGAGGGCAGATGGATCCCCCAAAGCTTGCCAAATGCTCACCTCTATTTATGACATGGTCCGCCCAATTGCAATGAGCGCGGGGTTCATCCACATACATGCCATTAGCAAGTTGAAAGATGGGCAAGACCGTGATGCAACCAGCCAGCAACAACAGGTGGTGGCTCAACCGCGAGAAAGAACCAGGACTCGGTGGCTTGCGGAGCACACAAACATAGTCACAAACGACCACAGCGGCGGCTACCTCAATTTGAACCTTGGTCAAGTCCACTCGTTTCTATCGTTCTACTTGAGGAGAGGCATCCTCACCAATGACATGAGCACGTTTCTTAAAGAGTTGACGTGCAAGACTGGCTATAGCTTGCTAAGGGTGCTTGATTTGGAAGGCGTGTACAAGCCATCCTTGGAAGGTGTGCTCCACAAGCTGGTGCTCCTAAGGTACCTAGGATTGAGATCCACGGCGCTGGATTTGCTACCGAGTGCCGTCGCAAATCTGCACCATCTGGAGACTCTTGACATAAAGCACACCGACATCACTCTGCTGCCGAGTTCCTTATGGAAGGCGAGGAGCTTGAGGCACCTACATCTCAACTGGTTCTTCATCGACTTGAAGAACATTCTCAAGGCTTGTAGAAACAATGTCAATGCCTTGACTCAACTCCAAACCTTAAGCGGGCTGGTTGTCGGTGAGGTCAAGGAGAAGTTGATGAGGGACCACATGGACATTTTGACCACGCTCACCACGCTCAAGCTTTACTTGCAATGCTCGGGTGGGGACACCTCAGGCACCACAGGAAAAGTAGTAGCTGATTGGATTAGCTTCAGGCTCACCAATGTCCAGTCCTTGACCTTCGGGGTGATCCCAGAAGCCCATCAAAGAAGACAAGACGAAGAAAGAAGCCACGGAAGAAGCCGAACCCGCGAAGAAAGAAGAAGGCGTGCTACCGGAATTGTCGTTGGCTGAACAACATCACGACCTGTTAGAGCTTTACTTGTTGGGCCAACTCAACAAACCCATATGGACACGGCTCTTGCCAGTCTCGCTCAGGGTTTTGACACTGTCGGGTTCGAATTTGGTAACAGACATGATGCCTCAGTTAGGTCATCTTCTGAGACACCTAAGGACATTCAGGCTATTGGCCAATTCTTTCCAAGGCACTAGTCTGACGTTCGCCACAGAAGGGTTTCCGAGCCTCAAGATCTTGAAGATTTGGAAGCTGCGTCACCTTCAGGAGCTGATTATTCAACCAGGAGCATTGCTCCATCTCCAAGAACTTGAGTTTAGGCGCCTCGATAAGATGAAATATGTTGAAGGGATCCATGAGTGTAAGGAATTGGAGAATGTCTGTATGGTGGTTGAAAAGGGTGCTCGTGATTTTTTGGGCCATCTTTGGGGCAGAATAGGATGGAAGCGGGGGTGTTTGTGCGAAAGAAAAGACACTGAGACATTTGGGTCTAGTGATGATGACGAGGACGATAGGTATGGTACCATATTATATATATCAAACATGAAGAAAATGTTTTTATAGATTGACAATTTCAATAATTGCTTATTAGTTTTTGTAATGAATGATAAAAATCAGGGACGAAAAGGGAGAGACGCTCTATCTGCACATTGAAAAGGAGGGATCCGAACAACCTATAGATGACGCCTCTATGGATGACGACTTCAATAATCTATTGAATCTCCGATGGACGCTCGACAGGCAAGTTGAGGAAGAGGGGCGCCAATCTGTGCACGACAAGTTCATAGATCTGTTGAAGAAGAATCTGTCGAATCTCCTAGACGAGCTCAATCGGCGCTATTTTGTGTGGCTCGAAGGCGATAATTGTCGGAATCTCCAACGGTGGCTCGATCGGCATGGTAAAAATCAGGGGTGCCAAGGTGTGGACGCTGACTTCGCAGATTTGTTGAATCTCTTCAGGCATCTGTTGAGTTCCCGAAAGGTAGTCTATCGGCTCCCGAGAGAAGGGGATCTGTGAATCTCCATAGGCGGCGCCAATCTATGGACGGCAGTTTCGGGGATTTGTTGAATCTCCGACTTCAGGAGGTATCTTAAATCTCTGTGGGCTATATCTATTGAATCACTTCAGGGACATGTCGAATCTCCGAGAGAGGCTCCATCGGCACGTTGAAAATGAGGGGCGCCGATCTGTGAAGCGACTGCTTCGAGGATCTGTTGAATCTCCATAGGTGGTACGCTCCTCCTCTTTTGAGGGGTGCGTTTATGATGCGGTCCCGTTGTGTGGGCTCTCAAACTGTTATGATTGTCCTTTTTTATTGTATAACTTGCATATGTGTTTGTGTGGGTGCAAGCATGTCTCTTTCACGAAGTTGAAGAGTTGTATAGTGGAGTAGGGGTTGCTTTCTTGTGTGGCATTGTGTGCTGAGTCTGAGGTTTTAGCTATCTACCCTTGACGGCGAGAGAGCCTCTCGAAAACTAGTATGTTGATGAAATGATATAAGAGGAACGCTTGTGTTTTGTTGCCTAGTTTTATATGATCTGTTACTATCATCGATATTAATTGATTTCATTGCATTTTGATTGTCGCGATACAAAGCAGAAGCCAAGGAGGGAAAAACTAAAGAAATAGATGATGAATTATAAGGACGCCGGAGATTTATATAGCTCAGTTCGAATATTAATATCTATTTTCATGGATAGAGCCGGCGACTGAGTAATTCACTATAGTTGGAGAATAAAAATTACAATCACTAGCCTTCTCCAAGTGTTTTTCCGAAAGCTAATTTGCATCAAAGTCAAAATTTATAAATAAAACAACTCAGTTAGATGTAAATCCCACAGCCCAAATCGGTAGGGCGTTGAAGCCCAGGGCAAAAGCTGAAACAAAACGTCTCGGACTATTCTTTTCTTTTCCCAGTGCGTCCCTCCGTGCGGCTCCTTCGTAGAGGCTACCGTGTGGCCGTCTCAGAGGAAAGAACCCTGCAAACAAAACCCTTCTCCCACTTTTCTCCTTTTCTTTTCCTCTAATTTACCTTTATCATTATGGAATCCACAACTGTGCAGACGAATTGTCTACAAAATATCGAACAAAAAATTATATATCTTCTTTCTCCGATACTTATAGTCTAATGTCTGATTGAAGTGTAGGTATTTTGAAACACGTCATCTATACTCCGACCCCGTTGTTGGAAGGATAAAGCGAAAACAAGATCATGGAAAGGCACAGGCATCTTATACCCTTTAGACATCTCCAAGTAAAGAATGACTTGATGCTTTGAGGGAGGAAAAAAAGGCTGGTTCTTTTGAATTCCTTGTGCCATCATCTTAACTCTAAAATTTCAAATTTTTGCTATAAGTGGGCATACTAAATAATGTGATTAGGTTGCGAGTCAACATTGAAATATAGTACAATCAACCATGTCAGCTCATCTCATCTTTGAGTCCGACCCTAATGTACCCTCTCTAATTCTTCCAGCCTGTGAGTCCTAATCCCAGCACAATCGGATTGGCTTATTAATTGTTGAACCAACCAATGACAGAAAAAACTTGATACTTTCTTAAGCCTCGGTTAAGATTTGGCCTTTTCAAGAATCAATATGGAGGAAAGGCACCTGTTTGAAGAAAAGCACATAAAAAATGAACAAAAATATAAAAGCACAATCATAAAAAGGAACGCACGACCCTATATACCCCTCACATGGTAGCATTCCTACCGTGCAATATCAAATATATGATAGTGACATAATATTGACGAGCATTAGATGTGATGTGGACATTGAGATTACAAGGTCTATTGAGTATATGTAATTCTTATATGGATAAGTTGATGATGAGTGTATAAGGACATACTTTGTGTTTTGTTTTAAGTGTATTTTAGATATATTTGCCATCTGAGGTGCAATTTAATTCTACAATATAGAAAACGTGCAATTCAATCTTACATTTTGTTAATATTTAATATTTCCTGCAATTTCGAAAGTCAAGTCCTCAATTGCCAAAATACAGGAGAAAAGTACCAATCTTCTTTGAATTGATTTTAGCTTTCTACTAGAGAATATAATCCAACAAATGTTCGGATTTCATCTCACATCGTAGGCGCAAGCAAAGTGTTAAATTTTTTTAAGATGGGTGGAATATCATCACAAAAGTTGAACTCTTGATAGGCCATTTTACTGATCCGCGCAGCTCTGCTACTATAACAATAGTATCCAAGTCAATTATCTTCACATACAAGAGTGAAGTACGATATGTTAAAATAAATAGCAAGAGTAATATGTTCTCGACAGATTAATTCAGTCCAAGCAAACAAGCCAGTAGACATGCACTCACCCACATGACCTTGCTCGAAACAAACATATTAATCAGCCATGGAGGCTTCCGACACAAGAGGCTGTCCTATGGTGGTGGGAGAGGATTGTTGCAGAAACTATAAACGTCTTGTTCTCTCACCTGGTGAGGATGGAGTGCTTAGTGATGCAAAGCTGAGTGAAGGATGCCAAAGGTGAAGCTAGCGAGGATCTAAGAGTTGTTGTCCACACAATATAGACCATCCAAAACCGTAGAGTACATGGACTATACTGAGGAATTCATTGACAAGTTCCACCTCAGAGAGGCTCGCAAGAGGCGTGAGGCCATCCACACGGCCCGTTGGCCGCTTGCCATGCCAGTCTCCAATACAAGCTGCGGAGGGACTTTGTCCATATTGAGAATGAGATGGAGGAGTTGCGTTAGGATCAGTCCTTGAAGGTGGAGACCGAGGTCGAGAGGAAAAAGAAATCCGCTAGTTCCTCCTCCTCACACCTGTCGAACGGGTGATTGAGGCCCGATTTGGGTTGGGTTATTAATTATCCGACCCAAATTAACTCATATAATCTGCATATGATCAATTTATTGCAATGTAAATTCTCGATCCCATCCGATCCATTTGGCTAAGAGAGTTCTATATTTAATCCAATTTAGGAAACCTTGTTTCTGATTTAATTTTGAAAAAAAATTTATTGCTACAACTATGTAGGAAATTTTTATATATTTTCTTAAATATCCATCTTTTTTCTTCTGCTTTTTCATTTTTCCTCAGCCTTTCACCAGCCACAGTGACAACTAGTCACACGGAAGTGATGAGCCTGTGTCAATCACATGTAAGGGATGAACTTATGCCAAAAATTGGCAAGGCTTGTTCCTCGACTGTGGCTAGCTACCGACCGTCGGCATGGCCGGTGACTTATCGAAGAAGAAGGATATAGAAAAAAAAAAGAAAAAAAAATATAAGCAATCAGAATTAAATTGCATCCTTTCGCCTCCCCTTTCTCTCTCCATAAGTGTGCGAAGAAACAATTTTATGGAATGATTATATTATGTGATGACCTTGCTTGACGATATTTACTTAATGCAATATACCCTTTCTTCGGTCCCGGGCGTCTATGTTGGCATAGGCACAGTCCAATGAAGTAAGAAAAGCTCTAGAGCCCAAAAAAAAAACTTAAATGAAGATAGAGAGTAAAATTTAATGAGAACATA
This sequence comes from Melaleuca quinquenervia, assembly GCA_030064385.1. Classification (NCBI taxonomy): domain Eukaryota; kingdom Viridiplantae; phylum Streptophyta; class Magnoliopsida; order Myrtales; family Myrtaceae; genus Melaleuca; species Melaleuca quinquenervia. The sequence goes on along the minus strand of CM057727.1, from coordinate 16,937,893 downwards.
CCACATGAATCATGAGCTGAATAATTAAATTAAAGTTAATCAGCCACAAGCTTTTAAATGACAAAGCATAAAAGAGGATGGCGGGGACATAATTATGTATCAGAATAATCAACACCAATAAGCTAGGTGCCAGCGTCTATGTTGAAGATCCTAGAACGATCAGAGGACTTGCAATCCCCATCTATTTATTTATGAATTTACAAAGCTTTTGCACAATGACCTGCATCTGATCCACACATAAAATTTCAAATTCAAAGAAGTCATACCATCTTTGTAATCGCCTCGTTTGTTAAAGTCAAGCTGTCAAAAAATATCTTAGACAGTTGGGGTCCCTGATTACACCGCTGACGTGGCGGCCATCGGCGCCCTCCGCCTCCTTGAGGCCATGCACTCTAAAGTCTCTGCCACTGGCCACAGCCACATCCGTTACTACCAAGCCAGGTCCTCGGAGATGTACGGATCGAGCCAGCTGTCATGGTCTGAGATCTCTCCATTTCACCCACGGTCCACTTACGCCGTGTCCTAGTGCACCGTGCACTGGTACATGGTGAACTACTGTGAGACGTATGGCCTATTCGCATGCGATGAGAACCTGTTCAATCACGAGTCCCTGCAGTGGGGCGAGAACTTTGTGACCCGGAAGATCACGGGGGCTGTGAGGCGGATCAAGATCGGGCCGTAGAGCAAACTATTCTTGGGGAATCTGTAGGCCTCTCAAGACTGAATCCGGATTGTCTGACGTGAAATCAAATGATCCCACTTGACGTGAAAGGGAGCCGTCCAATTTTAAATCAGACGAGCCCCCATTAATGGGGGGGAATTTATTTTTTTGAAAAGTTATTTTTTTCAGATCGGACAGTTAAAAAGACTGTACGTCGTCACTCCTGCCTTATGGCAGGGGATCTAAATCACCCGAGACTGGGAGTTCGTTGAGTACTATGTGGAGGCGATGTGGATGATGCTGCAGCAAGAAAAGCCAAACGACTACGTACATAGTCACGACGGAGGAGTCACGCACGGTGGAGGAGTTGTTGGACGTGGCGTTTGAAGAAAATCAGAGAAAAGGAAGAAATCGATTGAAGAAGATGAAGAGCAATCTCAAGCTTGAATCAATACTTGAGAGCTTCGTATTGTATTTCCTTTCTCTCAAAGTTCATCAAAAAAGCTCGACCTTACAAAAATTCTAACTCTATTGTTATATACATGCTTTTACAGTGGAATGTCGGTTAAACGAGTCATTAACAAACTAACAGAATCCCGACTAACAAAGTAATTGACAGCTCATCAACTCGCAGCTCAGCATAACTAACTTGTTACTCATTCCAATCCTTCCAAGATAGTCTTCAGCTCAATAGTCTTCAGCTGTGCCTTTTTGTTGAACAAAGCGAGATCCATGCAATGAGATCTTGACCTGGTCATTTTTGTTGCGGACCCCTCCTGTGGGCGGGCTCCCTACCTCGTATGATTGTCCTTTTAATTGGAGAATTTTGCATTTGTATTTGTGTCGGTGCAAGCATATCTCCTTCACGAAGTTGACAATCGAAGAGGATTTCATCTATTAACAAGATCCAAAAGATCTTGTATATGTTGATGTGCATTGGGAAAGAATGGGACGCTTGCAAAACCACTTGACATCCCGAGCTTCAAAATATCCACTGGTTGAAGTAATCCTCTCTTGAAAACATCTATCATGAGCACGAGAAAGAAAAAGCAAAAACACAACGATACAAAAGATTTCCTAAAGACAAGAAATTGTATACTATAGCAGAGATTGCTGCCTTGTATGGCATTGGTTTGTTGAATTGAGATCTTAGCTATTTATTTGAGAGGGATGAGATAGTCCCCTGAAGATTATCAGGCCGATAAAATGATGGAAGAGCATCATCTTACTCTTTCTAGTCTCGTTTTATATAAGCTACATACCATCGTCAATGTTAATTGATTTCGTTATATCAAATAGTCAGTCAAAAGCCGTTTGGAAAGTATCAAAGAAAAGTCGATCTATCTTCTGACCGAGTACTTTTACTATAATATCCGGCTGAATTGCCAGTATTTTAAGGAATGACATCCATATTTCAATCTTGTGCTTGAAAGCATAAAAAGTAAAAGAAAGATGATGGAAAGGCACTGGCATCTTATACTCATGAGACATCTCCAAGCAAAGAATGATTGAGGCACATAATTAGTTTGAGGGAAGAAAAAAAGGTCGGTTCTTAGGAATTATTCCTTGTAACTTTTGCTTTTTTACACCTTTAAAATTTGCAATTTTTTTTTTGCAATAAGTGGACATAACAAATAATGTGATAGGTTATGGGTGAACAGTAAAGTACGTGAGTCATGATCAATACCAAAGGATAATTAATCACATTACTAATGTAATCAATTGCATGAACTCGCCTTATCTTCAAGTTCAAACCTAGTCTCTTTGCTAATTCTTGCATCTTCGAATCCGAACTATAGGAAAATCAGATTGGCTTATCAATTATTTAACTTACTAATGACAAAAAGCACTGGATATTTTTTTGTCCCTTGGTCAAGATATGCCTTAGTCAAGAATCAATCCGGAGGAGAGGCACCCATTTCAAGAAAAGCACAGAAAAATTGAACAAAAATAGAAAACGTAACGATTAGAAGAACACACACCCTTACCATGTCATATCTAATAAATGATAGCGACGTATATCGATATTATGTCGCTATCACATGTGATGTACATTATGTAATTAAATCTTAAAGTTTGTTAGCATTTAACATTTCCAGCCATGTGAATGCCAAGTCCTTAATCGTAGAAATCCTAAAGAAAAGTTATGATTTTCTTTGAATTGATTTTTGGCAGTTTATATCAGATAAGATAAGATAAACCAACAACTGTTTGCATTTGAACTCAAATTAGTGGTGCTGGTAAAGTGTTTAACTTTTTAAGATAGGTTGAAGTTGAATCGCGACCATTAAATTCTTGATAGGCCATTTTCACTTATCTCTACAACTCCTGGTCAGAAAATAATAAATGAATTGGTTATCTTCACACGTAAGAGCAAAATAACGAATAGTAGGATAGATCTGTAAGATAGTTATGTTGTAAGCAAAGAACTTTACTGAATTAGTTTTGTCTTTTTCATAATCATTGTGAGAGAAGTGTTCTCCCGTCCCATGGTCGAACGTCACACAAGCAAAGAATCAAACAAAGCTTGTCGTAGGCAGGAGAGGCGACGCCAAGAAAAGCATATGAAAATGAAAAATATATACATAGAGAAAGAGAATAGCATGTTCCCACAAATTACTTCAATCCTGGCAAACAAGCCAAACACGCACGCACGACCTCGCTCAAAACAAACACATTGATTATCCATGGCTGCTACCGACGCGAGAAGCCACACGATGGTGGCCAAATTCACTACCCAGATTATATCACAGAAATTAGATATCTTGCTCTCTCACCCTGTGTGTATGGAGTGCTTACTGATGCGATCCTGCATGAAGGACTCCAAGGCGATGCTAGCCAGGATCCAAGAGTTCCTTTCCACTGAATACAAACCGCCCAAAACCACGGAGTGGTCGGGGCAGCTCCTTCGAGCCATGTACTATGCTGAGGAATTCATCGATAAGTTCCACCTCAGAGAGGCCCGCCAGAGGCACGAGGCCCTCCAAAAGGCCGCATGGCCGCTCGCCACACTCGTCTCCAGTACAAGCTGTGGAGGGACTTGTCCATTCTGGTGAATAAGATGGACGAGTTGTGTGACAATCAGTTCTTGAAGGAGGAGGCCGAGGGTAAGAGCAAAAATAAACCTGCTAGTTCCTCCTCCCATGCTAGTGTTCCATGGCAAGGCCAAAAACTCGCGAGGCTGACTAGTTTCTGGGATCGGCAAGCGCCGACAAACTTCTTATGCCACAAGGCCGAGATGGAGAAAATAAAAAAGGTGATGGTGACCCGCCGTTACATGGAGGTGTCGATTTTGGGCGAGCAAGGAGCCGGCAAGACGTTCCTCGCGAGATGGGCCTACGGCCAAGCGAAGCACATGGGCTATGAGGGGCGCGCTTGGGTCCACGTCTCGGGCAGCAAGGACGAGCGGGAGATCCTGTACGAGATACTGAAGCAAATCGATAATCTGGCAAGCGACTTGATGATGGACACGGACATCGAAGAGATAAGGTCAAAGCTGTACAAGAAATTGGCCGAGAAAAAAAACTTCATCATAGTGCTGGATGACGTGCTGCCGTCCGACAAGCCAATCTTGGAATGTTTGTATCTGTCTTTCCATGGCTGCACAATTACCACAACTCAGGAAGAGGGTATAGCCCGATATATGGGTTTTGGCGGGCGGATCAAGCTTGAAAAATTGGACGCTGTCGAAAGTCAGCGGATGCTCACTTGGAAGTTGCATAGAAGATCCGATGGTATCTCAAAAGAGGAGAAGAAAATCCTAAAAATATGTCCTGGCTTGCCGCTCTATATATCCCAACTTGGCGGGTTTCTGTCGAACGCTGGAGAGCATGAGCGCGTGGCGCTGGCCAAAGAGGGTTCTACGAAAACATTGTTAGATATATTACAATTGAGTTGTTATAATTTGCCAGTCCATTTAATACCGTGCTTCATCTATATGGCTTTGTTTCCCGTAACATTTCCCATTCCGACAAGAAGGCTAGTGAGGCTGTGGTTGGCCGAGGGCTTATTGGATTCATGTTGTTACGACATAGAAAGAAAAAGGATGAGGCAACCTGAGGATGTGGGAGAGAGATTCATTATGGAGCTTGCAGATAGGAATGTGATCGATGTGGTGAGTTGGAGGGCAGACGGATCCCCCAAAGCTTGCCAAATGCTCACCTCTTTGTATGACAAGATCCACCCAATCGCGACGAGCGCGGGGTTCCTCTACACACATGCTAAGAGCAAGTCCAAAGATGGGCAAGACCGTGAAGCAACCAGCGAGCAACGACAGGTGATGGCCCAACCGCGAGAAAGAATCAGGATTCGGTGGCTTGCTGAGCACACAAACATAGTCACAGACGACGACGACGTTAGCTACCTCAATTTGGATCTTGGTCAAGCCCACTCGTTTCTATCGTTTGACTTGAGGAGAGGCATCCTTACCAATGACATCAGCACGTTCCTTAGGAAGATGACATCCAAGACTGGTTGTAGCTTGTTGAGGGTGCTTGATTTGGAAGGCGTGTATAAGCCATCCTTAGATGATGTACTCCACAAGTTGGTGCTCCTAAGGTACCTAGGATTGAGATCCACGACGTTGGATTTACTTCCGAGTGCAGTCCCAAATATGCACCATCTCGAGACTCTTGACATAAAGCACACCGACATCACTCTACTGCCGAGTTCCTTATGGAAGGCGAGGAGCTTGAGGCACCTGCATCTCAACTGGTTCTACATCGACTTGAAGAACATCCTCAAGGCTTGTAGCAACAATATCAATGCCTTGACTCAACTCCAAACCTTAAGCAGGCTAGTTATCGGTAAGGTCAATGAGAAGTTGATGAGGGACCACATGGACAGCTTGACCACGCTCAACACGCTCAAGCTTTACTTGCAATGCTCGGGTGGGGACACCTCAAGCGCCGCAAGAAAAGCAATAGCCGATTGGATTAGCTTCAGGCTCACCAAACTCCAATCCTTAACCTTTGGGGTGATCCCAGAAGACAAGCCCATCAAAGAAGACAAGACGAAGAAAAAAGCGAAGCCTACCGAAGAAGCAGTACTTGCGAAGAAAGAAGACAAGCCGATAGGCATGCTACCAGAATTGTTGTTGGCTGAACAACATCATGACCTGTTAGAGCTCTATTTGTTGGGCCAACTCAACAAACCCATTTGGACACGGCTCTTGCCGGTCTCGCTCAGGGTTTTGACACTGTCGGGTTCGAAGTTGGAAACAGACATGATGCCTCAGTTAGGTCATCTCCTGAGACACTTGAGGACTTTCACGCTGTTGGCCAATTCTTTTGTAGGCACTAGTCTGACGTTTGCCAAAGATTGGTTTTCGAGCCTCAAGATCTTGAAGATTTGGAAGCTACCTCACCTTCAGGAGGTGATTATTCAACCAGGAGCATTGCTCCATCTCCAAGAACTCGAGTTTAGGTGCCTCGATAAAATGAAAAAAGTTGAAGGGATCCGCAAGTGTGAGGAATTGGAGAATGTATGTGTGGTGGTCAAAAAGGGTGATCGTCATTTTGTTGGCCATCTTTGGGACAGAATAGGATGGGAGCGGGGGAATTTGTGCGAAAGAGAATACACCGAAACACCTGGATCTAGCGACGATGACGAAGACGATAGGTATGGAAGCATATTATATATCAAACACGAAGAAAATGTTTTTATATTGACAATTTTAATAATTGTTTATTAGTTTTTGAAATGAATGATAAAAATCAGGGACGAAAAGGGAGAGACGCTCTATCTTAACGTTGAAAAGGAGGGACGCCCACAACCTATTAGGCTCGCCTCTGCGTATGACGTCCGCTTGAGACATATGTTGGATTACGGAAGGACGCACGATTGGCACTTTGAAAACGAGGACCTCAAGTCTATGCACAACGATTTCCGATATCTGTTGGAGGGGAAAATGCGGAATCTCAAAAGGGAGCTCGATCGGCGCCCAAATAGGCACCAGGAATACTGGAATTGGTGGGATCTCCATGTGTGGCTTGATCGGCACGTTAGACATAAGGGGAGCCCATTTGTGGAAGCTTACTTCAAGGCTTTGTCGAATTTCTCCGAGCGCCTGTTAAATTTCGAAGAGAGGATCTATTAGCACTAGAGAAAAAGGGGGCACCAATCTGTGGACAACGACTCGGGGGATCCATTAAATCTCTATAAGCGACGCCAATCTATGGATGAAAACTTTAGGGATTTGTGGAATCTCCGACGTCAGGAGGTACGTCGAATCTCCATAGCCGATATGTATTGATCACTTTGGAGATCTGTTGAATCTCTACGACGACTTTATGAAATATGTTGAATCTTCATACGCGGTATGCTTTTTTAAGGGGTTCATTTATGATGTGATCTTAATGTATATTGCGGTAGGGATTTATTTCTCGTGTGGTGTTGTTGTATGCCAAGTTGAGATTTTAGCTATCTACCCTTTGACGGCGGGAGAGCCTCTCCAAAACTAATAGGTTTGATAAAATCATGTAAGAGCAATGTCTTACTCTTTGTTGTCTAGTTTTATATGCGATGTGTACTATCATCAATATAAGTTGATCTCATTGTGTTTTGATTGTCGCAATATAACGCGGAAGCCGAGGAGAAAAACTAGAGAAATAGACAAGGAATTATATGGATGCAAGAGATTTATATGGCTCGATTTGAGTATTGATATTTATATTCACGGAGAGAGCCGGTAAGAGTAATTCCTTGTCATTGGATAATCAAAATTACAATCATTAGCATACTCGAGTGCTTCTCGGAAGCTAATTTACACCAAAATCAAAATTCATAAATAGAACGACTCAATTAGACATAAAATTCAGCAGCCTAAATCGCCAGGGCAAAAGCTAAAACAAAACGTCTTGACTTCTCCTCTCTTTTCCCAGTGCGTCCCTCGGAGCGAGCAAATATTAGGTGCCCAAGTGGTAACAAATCATCCATGCCGTAATCCACTAATCGCGTGACACGTGTCCAACGCGGTCCACCTGTCATAAAGATTTTCTCCCCTTTTCTCTCTTCCGGTTTTACCCCATTCACTCTCTTTTGGTCTCCCCTTTCTCTCTCTCTCCCCTTCGCCTGAACCGTTCTGTCTCTCTCCTCCGCCATTGTCGGCCGTGGTGAGGAGCACGGTCGGACTCTCCGGCGACGGCTCTCCGGTCGGGCGCATGGCATTTGTCTCTGTCGGGCATTCGCTCCCTCTTGACTTTCTATCTCCAGCTCCTGGTCGCGGATTTCGAGCCTGGAGCTTTTTCTCTATAATGCTAGATCGCTGCATCCATAGCTCTTCTCCTGTCTATGGCTGCCAAATGCAAAGACTTCTGCCCATGGACGACGGCTATGGAGCTCGGGCTTGAGCCTAGAGCACGAGCTCGCTACCATGGTTGCCATATCTCGAGGTCGCGACCTCGGTTACTCGAGGTCAGGCTCCGTGGCCGTGACGGCGCGAGGCGAAAAACAGCAAGAAGAAAAAGCAAGTGCAGCGGAGGAGAGGCATATCGTAAGAAGCGACATGAGGAAGTGCAGAAGGAGAGAGAGAGAGAGAGAGGAGAGACCAGAAGAGAGAGAAGGGGGGTAAAATCGGAAGAGAGAGAAATGGGGGCCAAAAATTCTTCGCGTTTTCTTTTCCAGCGAAACGACAAGTCCAAGCCTTCAACTTGGCCATAACTTGGATTCTCCAACAACAACAACAACAATAATAAACGCATGCGCACACGCACTCGAAGTCCTCCAACCGAAAACCCAAAAATACGGCGCCCCCTTCGTTAGTCAATTAGGAAAATTCTAATCCAAGTCGAGAAAATGAATTTCTTGAAATTCATCACGAGGCCTCGAGCTCGAGGCATGCTTTAACAATGATAATTGAATAGCCATATGAAATCTACAACTGTACAGTTGGATTGTCCAGAAAATATCGAACAACATATTATATATCTTCTTTGTCCGGTACTTGTACTCTAATGTCTGACTAAAGTGCGAGTATTTTGAGACACGGCATCTATATTCTGACATCGTTGTTGGAAGGACAAAGCAAAAACAAGATCATGGAAAGGCACGGGCATCTTATACCCATAAGACATCTCCAAGCAAAGAATGACTTGAGGTTTTGAGGGAAGAAAAATAAAAGGCTGGTTCTTTTGAATTCCTTGTGCCATCGTTTTTAACTTTTTGATTAGAGTAATATTTTCCTTTTTGCTTTTCATGCCAGAAAAGTCGTTTCGGGCATATATGCATTTTGCTGGTGTTTATTTTTTTCTATTCAGCTTCCGTAAATTTGAAATAGTTACTAGAAAATTTGTGTTGCGTAAGAATAAAAATGATAATTGAGCAAAAAAGAATATGCAGTGTTGGCTAAGGACTGGGGTACGTGTCGATGTTGATGGCTCTCATTCTTACGGGACAATTATCATTTAAGTCCTGAACATTTTGTGACTTTGCCGATTCAGTCATAAACAGTTTTTTTTTGTCAATTCAGTCAGTCCAACATCTTTTGTAACTTTGTCATTTAAATCATTCTGACAATTTTTGATAGGAAAAAACTTACGTGGTGATGATGTGGCCCGATCGGTCGTCGCCGGCAACAACGTGGCGATGACATGGTAAAAATTAATCCTTTTCTTGCCCCGAATTCGTTCTTCTTGCCTCCGAATTTGTTTTTCTTGCCCCAAATTACTGTAATTCTGGTTGAAGATTGCTGATTCCATGAGCTCCAGTAGTCAGAATGGGGTGAAAATCAGAGAAATGATTCCTCTCTACCTATCCTACAACTCCACCAAAGGAATTTGCATGGGCCTTCCTCCATTATTCGAATTTGGTGATTGAAACTGCACGTTTCTGGTGAACCCAGAAAACGCAACCAGAAACGTGCAACTTCAACCACCAAATTCGAATAATGGTGGAAGGCCCATGCAAATTCCTTTGGTGAATTTGTAGGACAGGTAGAGAGGAAGGATTCCTCCGATTTGCAAGCCAAGAGTCCACGAAGTGCACCAAGAAATTCCAGACCAAACAAATCTAGAAAATTCGCAGGCAGCAGAAGAATCCTAAGTTTGAAGAGCCATAACTTTGATTGAGAACTTACCCATTAAATTCCTTTGGTGGAGTTGTAGGATATATAGAGAGGAAGCATTCCTCCAATTTTCAGCCCATTCCTACACCGTAAGCTCCTCCAATTAGCACATCGCTAACTGGAGCTGCAGAATTGGACTCCAGCAGAAAACCCCATGCTCCTCCAATTAGCAGTAATTTGGGGGCAAGAAAACGACATAGTTTTTGTCATGTCATCACCACGTCGACTTATCGGTTCACGTCATCACCACGTAGGTTTTTTCCAGCCAAAAATAGCCGAAATAACTTAAATGGCAAAGTTGCAAAAAGTTTAGGACTGAATTGGCAAAAAACTAATATTTAAGACTGCATTGATAAAATGGCAAAAAATGTATGAGTTAAATGACAATTATCCCCATTTTACATACCATTGACTGGTGTTTCCTCATCAAATCATTATTCCTGTACAACTCAATTAGTTCATCCAAACAAGAACACAATGACGCGGTGAATTAAATGCAATACCTGTCACAAATGAAAGTTTTGATGATGATAATGTTGCGGGGATTAAGCAATCCAACAGTAGATAAAATCAGGCACTAAATTTATATTATTCAATTGATGCGATCTCTATCAATGAAAAGAATGGCATAAGATTAAATTATATACGAAGCGATACAACAAAGATCATAACTATACTCGATATAATAAAGATCATAAAAGAATGTCTATGACTTTTTTCTTTTCTTTTCCCAGTGCGTCCCTCCGTGCGACTCCTTCGTAGAGGCTACCGTGTGACCGTCTCAGAGGAAAGAACCTTGTAAACAAAACCCTTCTTCCACTTTAATCCTTTTCTTTTCCTCTAATTTACCTTCCCTGGTCCCCCCCCCCCCCCTTTCTCTCTCTTCTGGTGCGGCCAAAATCTCTTCGCTTTCTCTTTTCCAGCGATACGAGAAGTTGAAAGCCTTTAACTTGGCTATAACTAGGATTCCCCACCAATGATAATAATAAGAATAAACACATGCGCAATGAGGGGCACCCCCTTCGTTAGTTAATTAGGAAAATTGTAATCCAAGTGGGAAAAAAATGGAATTCCATGAAATTCATCATGCGGCCTTGAACTTGAGGCACGCTTTAACAATGATAATTGAATAGCCATATGGAATCCACAATTGTGCAAATGGATTTTCTAGAAAATATCGAAGACAAAATTATATATCTTCTTTCTCCGATACTTGTACTCTAATGTCTGATTGAAGTGTGGGCATTTTGAGACATGTCATCTATATTCCAACCCCGTTCCGTTATTGGAAGGACAAAGCGAAAACAAGATCATGGAAAGGCATGGGCATCTTATACCCTTAAGACATCTCCAAGTAAAGAATGACTTAAGGCTTCGAGAAAGGAAAAAAGGATGGTTCTTTTGAATTCCTTGTGCCATAGTATTAACTTTTTCTACTCATAAAATTTGAAATTTTTGCTATAAGTGGGCATACTAAATAATGTGATTAGGTTGCAGAGTCAACATTAAAATATAGCACAATCAACTATGTCAGCTCATCTCATCTTTGAGTCCGATCCTAATGTACCCTCTCTAATTCTTGCAGTCTGTGAGTCCTAGTCCCAGCACAAATGGATTGGCTTATTAATTATTGAACCAACTGATGACAGAAAGAACTTGATACTTTCTTGGCCCTCATTCAAGATTTGGCCTTGTCAAGAGTTTGAAGAAAAGCACATAAAAAGTGAACAAAAATATAAAAGCATAATAATAAAAAAGAACGCACACCCTTTACCCCTCACATGGTAGCATTCCTACCGTGTAATGTCTAATATATGATAGTAACATAATATTGACGAGCATCAGATGTGATGTGGACATTGATATTATAAGGTCTATTGAGTATATAATTCTTATATGGATAAGTTGATGATGAGTGTATAAGGACAGACTTTATGTTTTGCTTTAATCGTATTTTAGATATATTTGCCATATGAGATGCAAATTCTAAAATATTGAAGACGCGCAATTCAAATTTACATTTTGTTAATATTTAGTATTTTTCGGCAATTTCGAAAGCCAAGTCCTTAATTGCCAAAATACAGAAGAAAAGTACCGATCTTCTTTGAATTGATTTTAGCATTCTACTAGATAATACAATCCAACAAATGTTCTCGTTTCATCTCACTTCGTAGACGCAGCAAAGTGTTAAATTATTTAAGATGGGTGGAATATCATCACAAAAGTTGAACTCTTGATAGGCCATTTTTACTGATCTGCGCAGCTCTACTACTCTTGTCAGGACCCGCCGCGCCCCGTCCTTGGGCATGCGGTGGTTCCCGATTTCTTTCTCTTCTGGCCAATTAATTTGCGACGTCTCAGATAGGTCGCGCCCTTTTTAAAACCTCATATTCACAATGTTACGCGGAAGCGATACAACATCAATACTTACAATCCTTCAAATTTATGCCATCAACATCGTCACATACCATCTATAAACACCGGTATATTTACAGCCACTAAATCGTATACAATTAAATACAACCAACTTCAGCGGACCTCAATACAAGCCTAGGAGGGGTTCACTATACGCAATAATTCTTCCTCTATCGGTCTCGTCTTGATCTACTCTTGCTCGATCGACTCCTCTTCTGGCTCCAAGCTCAACTCCTGCAATGAATCTGTGGTGGGGTGAGATACGGGAATATCTCAGTGAGTGATCCTTAACCCAAAACTAGGAATACCACTGCCCTAGGGTCCCTATAGCGTCTCACCCTTCAATGATCATCTCAATTTCTCTTCCATCGTTCGACTCTCGCCTAGAATTTAACTATTTATAACCCTTCCAATAAAACCCGAAACTCTCCAGTTCCCATTCTCTATTTTCTATCTATGAGTCAACTGGCTCGTGACCGGGACTTGGCACTAAGCCCAACAACCAGTCAGTCACGATCCTCATACATTACACGATCAAATAAATACATAAATAAATAACAATTTCTTTAAATAAGTAAATTACATAATTAAATAGGTAATAAGACCGTTCACGACCGGTCTATACCCTAACTTAACCCTTCCGATTCATTGCCAATTTCCAATTCAATCGTTTTCCTCAATGTCACTTGACCATCGATTGGCTCATCGGCCACCCATCAATCCGTTCCAACACCAACTTCATGGCACAATTGGCTGATACAATACCAACCTTAACCATTCAATTCTCCAATCAAGCCATTGCCAAGTCCGTGGCACGCCATTTCGATTCACCATTCGTCCAATTCATTTAATTCATCCATAACAAAATATTTTACAATTAAAACAAATAACAAACCATAATTAAATAAATAAATTACAATTAAAATAAATAACGAACGATAAATAAATAAATTACGTGGTAATTAAATAATTAACACTGGCCTAAGACTCTAATTAAGCCTTTTTGGCTCGTCGTCGTTTTCCACGTTCAATGGTCCCCATTGCCGTCTTGCCATCAAATTGACTCGTTGGCCAATTCATTCATTCACATACCGTCGCCAAATCCATGGCACGTTAATATCATGTCTATTGATCAGTTCAGTCGCCAAATCCATGGCACTATTCGATTCACCAATTTCATTGCATCATTTAGTCGCCAAATCCAAGGTATGACATATCAATCACAGTTGGTTTTAGTCATCCCATCAACTGATAACTGGGGCCTACTGCCCTAATTCCTCGGCTAAAAGCCAAAATCAAAGCGAACCGAGATCCACGACCTTCTCGGTCAACTTGCGAAATCGAATCAGCTCAACGCAGTCGCGTCGACACCCAATTGGGTCTCGTCAACTTCCAATTTAATTAAAGCACAATAGCTTCCTAATCGGCCGAATAAATATTAAATAAATATAATAATATCCATAAATCTTCAATAATTTCTCATCGTCGCTTTCGCAGCTCAGCTGCCACCAATAACGATCCCGTTGACCAATGACCTTTGATTAGGCCCTTTGAGCACGTGATCGACCCATTTTAATGCCAAACCCTCGGCATTCTAATCCAAATTACAATTAGGCCTCCCATTTACTCAATCAATCCTCCGATCAAATTTACGTCAAATCCATGTCATATTAACAACCATCGGTCCAAATTATTCATCTAATCAACTTCTTTTAATTAAGCCATGTCATTTCGTCGATACTGTGATCCCGGTCATAATTGGCCTTACTATCCTTTCACACCATCAAGGCACCCGTTGGATTTCATCCACGTCTGATTTGTCCCAAAAAGTCCTTTTAACCTCAAAAATAGTGATTAGGGCCCCATGGTCACCTAATCGGCCCAAAAACAATGATTAGGGCCCCCATGGCCACCTAATCCTCTAATTACATCTCTCGACCATCCAATTGGTCATAATAATCCCCCTAATCACCTCCATAGCTCAGCAGTCATTAATCACCCATCATCAACAACCACAAATTTCCTCGTTCATTCATTCAGGTGCCTAATCATCCAAATACCCATAATAATTCTAATAATCGATCTATTTCTTCGACCACACAATCCAGCCACCCAACTAATTCATCGAACTTATCCATTCATTCCTATAAGTCTACTAAAACAATAGCACGCCTAATAGAGGGTTAAAATCCACTCACTTGGCATTTTTCTCAAAAATTGCGATCCACGGCGGTGACGCGATCCAAGCACTTTCGATCGCGTTCAGACTTGATGCGGCTTTCCAATCCTCGATTTGACACCACGGACAGGACGGGTGAGATCCGGGACAACTTCTGGACCTCTCGGGCAGCTCCGGCGAAGCTCCAGTGACGACGCCAGCGAGGCTCCGGCGAGCTCCGGTGACGGTGCCAGCGAGGCTCCGGCGAGCTCCGGTGACGGCGCCAGCAAGGCTCCAGCGAGCTCCGATGAGCCCTCCGGCGGGTGGCTCTCGGCCAGGTGAAGCTATCTGGGGCCATGGGAGGTGGTGGCTAGCGATGGAGCAGCTCCAATCGGGCTGAAGGCCGGCGAGCAGACCCGATTGGGTCTCGTGGGTCGGGATCCGGGTTAGCAGAAGGGGCAATCAGGTTGTGGCTCCATTCCTCCTCCTCCGGCCAAACTGAAGCTCGAGACTGGCCATATTTAGAAGCTGACTTCCTTGCAAGTCCAACGGTTCCAAAGGCGAGGGCTGAGGCGGCCAGAGTGGCGAGCTATGGCGACATGAAAGTGACGAACCGCCGAAGAGGGTTTCCAAGGAGGAGACGTGCTTCGGGGGCCGTTTCTCCCAAACGGTGCGATGAAAATTGACGAGGCTGGTCCCATTGTGTTCGTGAGGCGTCCAGCTATCCATCGAGAGCAGCGGCGGTGGCTGGGTCTCACCGAAGCGCCTGCGATGGCCGTGGACAACGGCTTGGACAGAAAAATGGGGTCATTGCGGATCGGGAAGGAAACCGGCGGCTTCGGGGCAAGTCGTCAGCAACGGTAGCCGTGGGGAGGTAGAGGGGAGGCTTGGGGACGAGCTGAGGTCGGTGGCTTGGCCTGGGTCTCGCCGGCGAGGGAGCAACGTCCTCAGGAAGTCCAGCCTGGGTCCGGCGTGAGCAGGGGACGAGCTGCTCGTGAGGGCTCCTTCGCACGGCTCCCGACGGCGACGGCGGCGGAGGCGAAGACCGGCCGGATCTGGAAGAGAGTATGTCGAGGGAGCTGTGGGAGGAGAAGATGCGCTCTCTTCTCGTCTGAGCCACCCGAGGAGAGAGAGAGAGAGAGAGAGAGAGAGAGAGAGAGAGAGAGAAGAGGGCCTCGTGGCCATGGGGGAGAGAGAGGAAGAAGGAGATGGGACAGGCTGCGGACCGGTTGGCTCGCGGTCGGACCGGTCTGACCCACGGTTAGGCCAGTCTACACGAGGACTGAACGGTTCGTTGACCAGTCAACGGTCAGTGTTGACCCGGTCAACAATCAATGTTGACCAAAAGTCAACTTTTCCCCAAAATTTCCAAAAATTGACCCTAGGCCCAAATTCACTTCTTTTGGGGCCAAAATGCAATTAACCAAAAGTCGGGAGACCAAAATGCGATTTTTGGAAGTTCGAAATAGTCCAAGACGAATTTTCACGGTTTAATCCGAGATACTCCCAGGGCCGACGGGCCACTAATTAGACCCATAAATTCGTCCAATTGGACCTCAAAAATGGGGTCAAAAGTGGGTTGTTACAACTCTAACAATAATATCTGAGTTGATTATCTTCACATACAAGATTGAAGTACGATATGTTAAAATAGATAGCGAGAGTAATATGTTCTCGACAAATTAATTCAGTCCGAGCAAACAAGCTAGTAGACACACCCTCACCCGCATGACCTTGCTCAAAACAAACATATTAATCAGCCATGGAGGCTTCCGACACAAGAGGCTATCCTATGGTGGTGGTAGAGGACTGTTGCAGAGACTAGACGTCTTGCTCTCTCACCTAGTGAGGGTGGAGTGCTTAGTGATGCAAAGCTGAGTGAAGGATGCCAAAGGCGAAGCTGGCGAGGATCTAAAAGTTGTTGGCCACACAATATAGACCGTCCAAAACCGTGGAGTACATGGACTATGTTGAGGAATTCATCGACAAGTTTCACCTCAAAGAGGCTCACGAGAGGCATGAGGCCATCCACACGGCCCATTGGTCGCTCGCCATGCTAGTCTCCAATACAAGCTATGGAGGACTTTGTCCATATTGAGAATGAGATGGAGGAGTTACATCAGGATTAGTCCTCGAAGGTGGAGACTGAGGTCGAGAGGAAAAAGAAATCCGCTAGTTCCTCCTCCCCAGACCTGTCAAACGGGTGATTGAGGACATATTTGGGTTGGGTTATTAATGATCCGACCCAAATTGACTCATATAATCCACTTATGATCAATTTATTGCAATGTAAATTCTCGATCCCATCCGATCCATTTGGCTAAGAGAGTTCTATATTTAATCCAATTTAGGAAACCTTGTTTCTGAATTATTTTTGAAAAAAAATCGCATTGCTATAACTCTATAGGGATTTATATTTTTTTTTAAATATCCATTTTTTCTTCTTCTGCTTTTTCATTCTTCCTCAACCTTTCACCAGCCACAGTGACAACTAGTCACGCGAAAGGGATGAGCCTGTACCAATCACATGTAAGGGATGAGCTTATGCCAAAAATTGGCAAGGCTTAGTTCCTCAGCTATGGCTAGCTACCAATCGTTGGTGTGGCCAGCGACTTATCGAAGAAAAAGGATATAGAAAAAAAAAAGAAAAAAAATACAAACAATCAGAATTAAATAGCATCCTCTCGCCTCCCTTTCTTTCTCCATAAGTGTGCGAAGAAACACTTTCATGTAATAATTATATAACGTGATGACCTTTTCTTAATGCAATATACCCTTTCTTCGGTCCTGGGCGTCTACGTTGGCATAGGCACAGTCCAATGAAGTAAGAAAAGCTCTAGAGCAAAAAAAAAAAAACTTAAATGAAGATAGGGAGTCAAAATTGATGAGAACATGTCACATGAGTCATGAGCTGAATAATTAAATTAAAATTAATCAGCCACAAGCTTTTAAATGACAAAGCATAAAAGAGGATGGAGGACATAATTATATATCAGAGTAATCGACATCAATAAGCTAGGTGCCAACGTCTATGTTGAAGATCCTAGAACGATCAGAGGACTTGCAAGCCCCATCTATTTATTTATGAATTTACAAAGCTTTTGCACAATGACCTGCATCTGATCCACATATAAAATTTCAAATTCAAAGAAGTCTTACCATCTTAGTTGTAGGGCGATTCTGTCGGCCTTTTTGTAATCGCCTCTTTTGTTAAAGTAAAGCTGTCAAAAAATATCTTAGACGGCTGGGGATCCCTGATTACACCGCCGACATGATCGCCACCGGCGCTCTCTGCCTCCTTGAGGCCATGCACTCTCATGTCTCCACCACCCGGTCGCAGCCACACCCGTTACTACCAAGCCGGGTCCTCAGAGATGTACGGATCTATCCCGCCGTCGCGGTCTAAGACCTCTCCATTCCACCCACGGTCCACTTACGCCGTGTCCAAGTGCACCATGCACCGCTACATGGTGAACTACCGCAAGGCGTACGGCCTGTTCGCATGTGATGGGATCCTGTTCAACCACGAGTCCCCGTGGTGGGGCGAGAACTTCGTGACCCGAAAGATCACCTGAGCTGTGAGGCGGATCAAGACCAGGCTGCAGAGCAAGCTATTCTTGGGGAATCTGCAGGCCTCCTGAGACTGAATCCGGATCATCTGACGTGAAATCAGACAATTCAGTTTGACGTGAAAGGAGGCTGTCCAATTTCAAATTAAACGGACCCCGTTTAATGGGGGGAAATTTTCTTTTTTGAATTTTTTTTTCTTTCAGATCGGACCATTGAAAAGATCGTAAAGGCAAGGGATCCAAATCAACCGAAACTAGGGGTTCACTAGGGACTACGTGGAGGCGATGTGGCTGATGCTGCAGCCACAAAAGCCGGACGACTACGTGGTCGCTACGGAGGAGTTGCACACGGTGGAGGAGTTCTTGGACGTGGCGTTTGGGTATGTGGGGCTGAATTGGAGGGACCATGTAGTGATCGATAAGAGGTACTTCGGGCCGGCGGAGGTCGACAACTTGAAGGGAGATGCAAGTAAGGCCAAGAAGGTGTTGGGTTGGAAGCCCAAGGTTGGGTTTGAGAAGTTGATGAAGATGATGGTCGACGAGGACATTGAACTAGCTACGAGAGAGAAGGTTCTTGTTGATGCCGGGTACATGGATGCTCAGCAACAGGCCTGAGAACTTGGCACTTGTTATCTCTTGCTATTCTGTTTCTTAACCTTTTTCCTATGCTCTTTTTTGGCTATTTATTTTGAGATCAGCCCGAAGCAAGTTAGGTTCTTGTTTTCTAAGGTTTAAAGAGTTTGAGATGTTCTTGGGATGGATATAGGTTCTTTACCGGTTAATTGTCTATCTTGTTGGGTCGACCAACGAGCTCAAATGTCTGTAGGATTTGTTGTAACTTTCTCTATTCATTCGCTTCCAATTAGTACTTCAGATTTTTTTCATTTTCTTTGGTTTGCCTCATTTGAAGTTGCTACCTACTTGTTCAAGTTCGGATGAGCTTAAGGTGTGTTGAACCCTGTGTTCTTCACTTTCTCAAGATCTGCTTAAAATTTTGGAGAGTGCAATATGTTGTGCAAAGGACAATGGACCATCCCCTTTGTGTTTTCGAATTGATAGGAAAGCAAGGAAATATTTCTTTGGAATGGAGTCACTGGAAGTTTGGCTCTAGCATTTCATCTATCGATTGGTTCAACAAAGCGAGATCCATCCAATGAGATCTTGATCTGGTCATTTTTGGTGCGGACCCCTCATGTGGGCTCTCACTGTCCAAGACTCATTATTATGGATCTTTCAACCTCGTGTGATTGTCCATTTTATTGGAGAACTTTGTATTTGTGTTTGTGTTGGTGCAAGCATACCTCCTTCACGAAGTTGAAGATCGAAGAGGATTTCATCTATTGATAAGATCCAAAGGAACTTACATATGTTGATGCGCATCGGGAAAGAATGGGAGGCATGCAAAACCACTTAACGTTCCGAGCTTCAAAAGATCCACCGATTGAGGTAATCCTTTCTTGAAAACATCCATCATGAGCAAGAGAAAGAGAAAGAAAAAACATTACGATATGACATATTTCCTATGGACCTGAAACTGCATACTATAGTGGAAATTGCTATTTTTGTGTGGCATTGGTTTGTTGATTTGAGATCTTAGCTATTTATTTGAGAGGGATGAGATAGTACCCTGAAGATTAACAGGTCGATACAATGATGCAAGAGCATTGTCTTGCTCTTTCTAGCCTCGTTTTATATAAGCTATGTACTGTCATCAATGTTAATTGATTTCATTATGTTTCGATAATCGAATAGTCATCTGAAATCTATGTCAACATTGGTGGATTGTTTGAAAACTTTTGAAGAAAAGTCTATATATCTTATGTACATAGTACTTTTACTATAATATCCAGCTGAAATGCAAGTATTTTGAGGAATAATATCCATATTTCAATCTTTCTCGTGAAAGCATAAAGTCAAAGATCATGGAAAGGCATTAGCATCTTATACTCATAAGACATCTCCAAGCAAAGAATGACTGAGGAACATGTTTAGTTTAAGGGAAGAAAAAAAAAGGCTGGTTCTTATGAATTATTCCTTATAAAACCATTTTTGCTTTTTACACCTTTAAAATTTGAACTTTTTTTCCATAATTGGATATAACAAATGATGTGGTAGCTTATGAGTTAACAGTAAAATAAATGATATCAATGCCAAATGACAATTAATCACATTACTAATTTAACCAGTTGCATGAACTCGCCTTATCCTCTTGTTCAAACATTGTCTCTCCTCTAATTCTCGCATCTTTGAATCCGAATTATTGGAAAATTGGATTGGTTTATTAATCCTACTAATGATAAAAAGCAAATGATATTTTTTTGTCCCTCGGTCAAGATATGCCTTAGTCAAGAATCAATCCGGAGGAGAGGCACCCGTTTGAAGAAAAGCACAAAAAGTTGAACAAAAACAGAAAACACAATAATAAAAAGAACACACACCCTTACCAGGTCATATATAATATATGATAGCGACAAAATATCGATGAATTTTATATGAGCACCACATGTGATGTAAATTACGTAATTGAATCTTAAAATTTGTTAACATTTAATATTTCCAGCCATGTGAAAGCCAAGTCCTTAATTGTCGAACTCCTAAAGAAAAGTTATGATTTTCTTTGAATAGATTTTGGCATTTTATATTAGATAAGATAATCCAACAACTGTTCTCATTTGAACTCACATTAGTGGTGTTGGTAAAGTCTTAACATTTTAAGATGGGTCGAAGTTCAATCCCGACCATTAAATTTTTGATAGGCCAACTTCACTTGTCTCTACAACTCCTAGTGAGAAAATAATAATAGAATTGATTTTCTTCACATGTAAGAGCAAGGTAAGGAATAGTAGGATAGATCTGTAAGATTGTCATATTATAAGCAAAGAACTTTACTGAATTAGTTTTGTCTTTTTCATGATCATCGGGAGAGATACTTTCTCCCATCTGATGGTCCATCGTCACACAAGCAAAGAATCAAATGAAGCTTGTCGTAGGCAGGAGAGGCTAGGCAGGAGAGGCGACACCAAGAAAAGCGTATGAAAATGAAGAATATATACATAGAGAGAGAATAACATGCTCCCCCAATTAATTCAATCCCAGCAAACAAGCCAAACACACATCTGCGCGACCTTCCTCGAAACAAACACATTAGTTATCCATGGCTGCTTCCGACATAAGAAGCTACACGATGGTGGCCAAATTCACTACCCAAATCGTATTGCAGAAATTAGATATCTTGCTCTCTCACCCTATGTGTATGGAGTGTTTATCCATGAAATCCCGCGTGAATGATGCCAAGGTGAAGCTTGCCAAGATCCACGAGTTCCTTTCCACTGAATATAGACCGCTCAAAACCATAGAGTGGTCGGAGCGGCTCCTTCGAGCCATGTCCTATGCTGAGGAATTCATCGACAAGTTCCACCTCAGAGAAGCCCGCCAGAGGCACGAGGCCCTCCACAAGGCAGCATGTCCGCTCGCCACACTCGTCTCCAAGTACAAGCTTTGGAGGGATTTGTCCACTCTGGTGAATAAGATGGACGAGTTGTGTAACGATCAGTTCTTGAAGGAGGAGGCCGAGGGCAAGAGCGAAAAGAAACCTGCTAGTTCCCCCTCCCATGCTAGCGTTCCATTGCAAGGCAAAAAACTTGCGAGGCTGACTAGTTTCTGGGATTGGCAAGCGCCGACAAACTTCTTTTGTCACGAGGCAAAGATGGAGGAAATAATGGTGAACATGAAGAACCGCGATTACAGGGAGATCTCGATTTTGGGCGAGCAAGGAGCCGGCAAGACGTTTCTCGCGAGATGGGTCTACAGCCAAGCGAAGTACATGGGCTATGAGCGGCGCGCTTGGGTTCACGTCTCGGGCAGCAAGGACAAGCGGGAGTTCCTGTCCGAGATACTGAAGCAAATCGATAATCTAGCAAGCGACTTGATGATGCACATGAACATCAAAGAGATAAAATCAAAGCTGATCCAGAAATTGGCCGAGAAGAAAAAAGTCATCATAGTGCTGGATGACGCGCTGCTGTCCGACTGGCCAATCTTGCGCTGGTTTTATCGGTATGTCTATAGGATTTCGAAAGGCTGCACAATTACCACAACTGAGGACGAGGTTATAGCCTTCCGCATGTCTTATCCAGGTGCTGCGACTAGGCTTGAAAAATTGGACTATGACAAAAGCCAGAAGATGCTCGCTTGGAAGTTGCATAGAGGATCCGATGGTATCTTAAAAGAGGAGATGGATATCCTAAAAATATGTCCCGGCTGGCCGCTCCATATATCATTACTCGGCGGGATTCTGTCGAATGCTGGAGAGCACGAGCGTGTGGCGCTCTCTAAAGAGGGTTCTACGATGACATTATCAAATATATTACAATTGAGTTGTCATAATTTGCCGATCCATTTAATACCGTGCTTCATCTATATGGCTTTGTTTCCCGTAACATTCCCCATTCCAACAAGAAGGCTAGTGAGGCTGTGGTTGGCCGAGGGCTTATTGGATTCACGTTGTTATGAGAAAGAAAGAAAAAGGACGAGGCAACCCGAGGATGTGGGAGAGAGATTCATTATGGAGCTTGCAGTTAGGAATATGATCGATGTGGTGAGCTGGAGGGCAGATGGATCCCCCAAAGCTTGCCAAATGCTCACCTCTCTGTATGACATGATCCGCCCGATCGCGATGAGCGCAGGGTTCGTCCACATACATGCCACTAGCAAGTCGAAAGATGGGCAAGACCGTGACCCAACCAGCCAGCAACGACAGGTGCTAGCTCAATCGCGAGAAAGAACCAGGATTCGGTGGCTTGCTGAGCACACAAACATAGTCACGGACAACAACGACGTTAGCTACCTCAATTTGAACCTTGGTCAAGTCCACTCGTTTCTATCATTCTACTTGAGGAAAGGCATCCTCACCAATGACATCAGCACGTTCCTTAAAAAAATGACGTCCAAGACTGGCTATAGCTTGCTAAGGGTGCTTGATTTGGAAGGCGTGTATAAGCCATCCATAGATGATGTGCTCCACAAGCTGGTGCTCCTGAGGTACCTAGGATTGAGATCCACGGCGTTGGATTGGCTCCCGAGTGCCGTTGCAAATTTGCACCATCTCGAGACTCTTGACATAAAGCACACCGACATCACTCTACTGCCGAGTTCCTTATGGAAGGCAAGGAGCTTGAGGCACCTGCATCTCAACTGGTTCTACATCGACTTGAAGAACATCCTCAAGGCTTGTAGCAATAATATCAATGCCTTGACTCAACTCCAAACCTTAAGCGGGCTGGTTGTCGGAGAGGTCAATGAGAAGTTGATGAGCGACCACATGGACAGCTTGACCACGCTGACCACACTCAAGCTTTACTGGCAATGCTCAGGTGGGGACACCTCAGGCGCCGCGGGAAAAGCAGTAGCTGATTGGATAAGCTTCAGGCTCACCAATCTCCAGTCCTT
The DNA here is from genome assembly GCA_030064385.1 of Melaleuca quinquenervia. NCBI lineage: Eukaryota > Viridiplantae > Streptophyta > Magnoliopsida > Myrtales > Myrtaceae > Melaleuca > Melaleuca quinquenervia. The sequence continues at coordinate 16,914,581 of CM057727.1, read as the reverse complement.
GACCTTTGGGGTGATCCCAGAGGACAAGCCCATCAAAGAAGACAAGACAAAGAAAGAAGTGAAGCCTACGGAAGAAGCCAAACCCGCGAAGAAAGAAGACAAGCCGATAGGCCTGCTACCCGAATTGTCATTGGCTGAACAACATCACGACCTGTTAGAGCTCTACTTGTTGGGCCAACTCAACAAACCCATTTGGACACGGCTCTTGCCAGTTTCGCTCAGGGTTTTGACACTGTCAGGATCGAATTTGGAAACAGACGTGATGCCCCAGTTGGGTGGTATATTGAGACACTTGAGGACGTTCAGGCTGTTGGCCAATTCTTTCATAGGCAATAGTCTGAGGTTTGCCAAAGATGGGTTTCGGAGCCTCAAGATCTTGAAGATTTGGAAGTTGCCTCAGCTTGAGAAGGTGATTATTGAACAAGGAGCCATGGTCCATCTCCAAGAACTCGAGTTTAGGCGCCTCGATACCATGATAAACGTTGAAGGGATCGACGAGTGTAAGGAATTGGAGAATATCTGTGTGGTGGTCAAAAAGGGTGCTCGCCATTGTGTTGACTATCTCTGGAACAGAATAGGACGGCAGCGGGTTCATCAATATGAAAGAGAAGACACTAAGAAGACTGGATATAGCGACGATGATGAGGACGAAAGGTATGAGACTATATTAAATCTCAAACACGAAGAAAATGTTTTTATTGATCAATACTTTCAATAATTATTCGTTAGTTATTAAAAAGAACTATAAAAATCAGGGGTGAAATGGAAGAGACGCTCTATCTACATGTTGAAAAGGAGGGGCGCTAATCTGCGACTTCAGGTATCTGATTAATCTCTTATGGTGAATCACTCGAAAGAACGTATCGTCTATGGAGATTAATGGAGATTAACTCGAAAGAACGTATCGCCTATGGAGATTAATGGAGATCGATCCGATGAGATTTTGATCTGGTCATTTATGATGCGGTCCCTTTGTGCGGCCTCTTAATTTGTTATTATTGTCCTTTCTATTGAATAATTTGTATCTGTACCTGTGTCGGTGCAACCTTTTTATCGAATAACTTGTATCTGTGCTCGTGTCAGTGAAAGCATGTCTCTTTCACAAAATTGAAAATCGTGGAGGATTCCATGTAGGAATAAGATCCAAAAGAACTTGCATTTGTCATTAAGAAGGAAAAAAAAATCAAAACAATGATATCCACAGACTTTCTATGGACATGCACGTTGTATATCGCAATAGGAAATGCTGTCTTTTGTGGCATTGTATGTCGAATCGAGATCTTGGCTATTTACCCTTGATGACGACAGAGAGCCCCTCAAAGATCAATTGGTTGCTAAAATGATGTAAGAGCAGCTCTTTGTTGCCTAATTGTATATGCGCTATGTACTATCATCTTTAGTATTTGATTTCATGGTGTTCCGATTGTCGCAATATAATGGGAAAGCTAAGGAGCAAAAACTAGAGAAATAGACAAATGAATTATAAAGATGCCAGATAATTATGTGGTTCGATATAATAGTTGATATTCACGCCCATAAAGAGTCAATGATAAATAATCTGTCATAATCGAAGAATCATAGTTGAATTCGCTCTTGCGTTTGAGTGTTTTCCGGAAGCTAAATTGTACCCCCAAACTAACATATTTATAAATGAAAATAACTCAATTAGACGTAAAACTCACGGCACAAATCGGCGGGTGTTCAAGCTCCGGCAAAAGCTGAAGCAGAACGTCTCGGGACTTCCCTCCGGGCGGCTCCTTCGTAGAGGCTAACTGTGTGTCCGTCTCAAAGGAAAGAATCCTGCAAACAAAACCGTTCTTCCACTATTTTCCTGTTCTTTTCCTCGAATTACCTTTCCCTGGTCCCTCCCTTCCTCCCTCTTCTGGTGCGGCCAAATATCTTCCCTTTTTCTTTTCCACCGATGCGACAAGTCCAAGCCTTTAACTTGGCCAAACTTGGATAAATATATCCAAAGAAAATCACAATCACAATATAAAAAAAAAACACATACGCACACGCACTCAAATTTCTCTAACCAATAACCAAAAAATGCGCGCGCCCCATTCATTAGATAATTAGAAAAATCGTAATCCAAATAAAAAAAGTGAATTCCTTGAAATCATCACGCGAAGCCTCAAACTCGAGGTGTGCTTTAATAATGACTATTAAATAGCCTTCCGAGATTTATAGCGGGTGCAAATGGATTGTCCAGAAAATATCCAACAAAATACTGTATATCTTCTTTATTGGGTGCTTCTACTAAATGTCCAACCGAAGTGTGAGTATTTTGAGACACGGCATGCATATACCAACCTCTCTATTTGAAGGGCAGAGTGAAAACAAGATCATGGAAAGGCACGAGCATCTTATACCCATAAGAGATCTCCAAGCAAATAACGATTTGAGGCTTTGAGGGAAGCAAAAGGGTTGGTTCTTATTATTGAGGTTGATGTCTTGTACAAGGAAGTTTCCTACCATGTAGGATTCCGCTATATATGTGTTTAGAGCGAAATATGTCTCAGGGTTTGAGGCAAAGAGGTCTCTGGGGGTCAAAATCATAGAAGGCAAGGAGAGCGATTGTACATTTTTCTTCATAATTAGTGAAACAAATCTCACTCCCTGTGGACATAGATATGCGGAAAATCTCCCCTGTTGAACCACGTAAAATATTGCATTGTACGATTTTCATTACTTTTTGCATCGTCGATAGAATCGAATTTAGATATTCGACACTTTTAAATTTCTTGTGCCATAGTTTTAACATTTTCTGCTCTAAATTTTGATTTTTTTGCTATAAGTGGGCATGCTAAATGATGTGATTAGGTTGCGAGCCAACTTTAAAATATAGTACAATAAGCACTGTGAGCTCATCTCATCTTTGAGTCCGACCCTAATGTACTCTTTCTAATTCTCGCGTCTTTGCGTCCTTACTTTAGCAAAATTGGATATTATAAGGTCTATTGAGTATGTAATTCTTATATGGATAAGTCGACAATGACTGTATAAGGACAGATTCCCTTTTTTGCTTTAGGCACATTGAAGTTATAATTGATATTTCAGAAGCAATTTAATTCTAAAATATATAAAATGGGTACTTGAAATCGAGTTAATATCTAATATTTTCAGCAATTTTGAAAGCCAAGTCCTCCATTGCTAAAATCCAGAAGAAAAGTAACGATCTTCTCTGAATTAATATTAGCATTCTATACTAGATAATATAATCCGATAAATGTTCTCATTTCATCTCACGCCATTGGTGCAAGTAAATTGTTAAATTCTTAAGATGGGTGGAAATTCATCACAGAAATTGAGCTCTTGATAGGCCACTTTTACTTGTCTTGTCTGTATGTATGTGTTAATGTGTCACTCTTACTTGTCTACTGCTACTCTTAACAATAATAACTGAATCGACAATATGCACATACAAGAGCGAAGTAAGATATACTAAAGTAGATACCAAGAATAATACGTCCTCAATAAATTGATTCAGTCCAAGCAAACAAGCCAGCATCCAAACACAGCCTTGCTCGAAACAAACATGTTAAATCTACCATGAATGCTTCCGACACTAGAAGCTATCCTATGGTCGTGGGAGAGGACACCCATATCGTGTCGCAGAAACTAGACATCTTCCTCTCTCACCTAACGTGGGTGGAGTGCTTAGTGATGCAAAGCTGAGTGAAGGATGCCAAAGGCAAAGCTGGCGAGGATCTAAGTGTTACTTTTCCACTCAATACAAACCGTCCAAAGCCATGGATTAAATGTAGTACGCCAAGGAATTCGTCGACAAGTTCCACCTCAGAGAGGCTCGCGAGAGGCACAAGGCCCTCCGCACGGCCCATTGGCCGCTCGCCGTTCTCGTCTCCAAGTACGGTCATGGTGATGGCCGGTCATAGGCATTAGAGAAAAAAAAACTTGCTTATTATAACTCACTTAAGATAATTACATAACCCACTTGACATACTTAAAATCCATTTAATATTAGTTGAATTTAATCTAAAATTTACTTAAGCTTATTTTTAAAACTAAAAACAATCCTTTTATGACTCGCACCATTAAATGTGGATTAAGATAATAGTGCTAGCCCTACCATGCTCATGTTCCCTGGCAAGGCAAGAAATCCGAGAGGTCGGTTAATTTTCGGGATCAACAAGCGCTGACTAACTTCTTATGTCATGCAGCCAAGAAGGCGAAAATATTGGAGCGGGCCAAGAGGATATGGCCGTTCGACCATCCATTTATTTTGAGCAACTTAACGCAAGGGACTTCGATTTGGGGTGAGCAAGTAATCGGCAAGACATTTCTCTCGAGCCCATATCAATCGAGTAACTATTGGTACGTTTAGTCAAGGGGTGGCCGTTAGGTCATCTATTTGGCAACCATGGACCCAACTCAGAGAAGAAGGGGACTAGTTGTGAAAGTACATAAATATCAAACCACTTCTTCACCTAACGGCTTAAGCTTTTAGGACAGTTGGCAATGGTCCTACAGAAACTTCACATAGTATCAAAGTGGGAAGTCCTGAGTTCAAATCTTACTGGGCCCTTACGTCTCTCCAAATCCTTCAATGCTTAGTACTAGGCAAAAAAAAATGACCAGATTAAGCATGAGAGGGAGTGTGAAAGTATATAAATATTAAACCACGCATTCACCTATCAGCTTAAGCTTTTAGGACAGTTGGCAGTGGTCCTACAAAAACTTCACATGGTATGAGAACGGGATGTCCTAAGTTCAAATCTTACCAGGCTAAATATTAAACCACGCATTCACCTATCAGCTTAAGCTTTTAGGACAATTGGCAGTGGTCCTATAAAAACTTTACGAGGTATTAGAGCGGAAGGTCCTGAGTTCAAATCTTACTAGACCCAGACTAAATGTGAGGAAGTGTGTGAAAGTACATAAATATTAAAACATGTTTTCACCTATGGATTAAGCTTTAAAGATACAATGCGAAATGCTACCAAGGCTAGTTTAGGAATATTACTAAATCTATGAAACAAGGCCCCCATCCACCTGCTTCTGAGAAGCGTCTACAGCCAAGCGAAGTAGATGAGTTATGAGTCATTGGCTTGGGTCCACATGTCAGCCGGCATGGACAAGCGGGAGTTCTGGTACGAAAAAACTGAAGGACTGAGCAGAGAAGCTCGCGAGGGACGAGAAGGACATGGATATCAAGGAGAAAAAGGAATTGGCCGAGTCGGAAAAATCCATATTCCATGTGCTCCTCCACCAACACGTGTAAAACCATTTTCTTAAACTAAACAAGTTAACCTTGTGTCGTGAAATCTTTAATTTTGTATACGTTGTCCATGCTCTATCACATATGTCCACATACGCACTTGCTCATCAGTACCAAAAACTGTCAGCGGCTTCCAACTACGCTTGCGCAATCCAACCAACGGACAATGTTCAAAGAAGCCTTAATTAGAAAGAACATTCTCATATACAAAGTGAAGAGTTGTTCCCAATTCATCAGACGGCAAATATTTATATCTTTATCTGTTAAACTCGATAGCGAATCCTTTCTTGAAATATCAACTATGAATTTCAACATTCTCATTTTAGAGTAATTTTTCCTTTTTCTTTTCATGCGAGAAAATTCATTCCGGGCACACATGCATTTTGCTGGTGTTTATTTTCTATACAGCTTCTGTAAATTTGAAATAGTTACTAGCAAATCTGTATTGCGTAAGAGTAAAAATGATAATTGACCAAAGAAAAACTAGAGAAAAAATCGTCGTTGTTGGTGTTGGCCACCGGGCACTCCAATAGGCTAAGTACTGGGGTGCGCGTCGATGTTGATGGCCCTCATTCTTACGTGTCTTATTCACTAATGCTGTTGACTAGTGCTTCCTCATCAAATCATCATTTACCGTTCAATCTCAAATAGTTCCTTCAAACGAAAATGACATCGCAATTGCATAGCACAATGAAGCGATGAATTAAATGCAATAATGGTCACTAAATGAAAGTTTTGATAATGATAATGTTGCAGAAGATAAGCAATCCAACAGCAGATAAACTCTTAATTAATTTCACTTACAAGATTTAATTAATTTCAAACATACAAATTCTTAGGCCCCGTTCGTTTAGCGAAAAATAAAATATTTTCAGAAAATTTTTTCCAGTGACTTCCTAGAAAAATGACAATATTTTCCGGTTCACGACTTTTTTGTTCTTTCCATTTTTTTTATTATTCATGGATGCCCGACTACCACTGCCCTGACTACCGGCGAGGTGGCGGCCCCACTGACAGTCCGGCATCGATGGCGGCCGGAGGAGGTGGCGGTCCAGCGGCGGCCGACGACAGGTTTATTGGTAATTTGGTTGACATAGAGGATTGGTTGGCTGCCGAAAAATATTTTCCTTTTTTTGGGAAAGGAAAGCGTTTTTAATCTTTTTACAAAAACATTTTCTTTTGTTTGGAAGGCGAGTTATTTTCCTCTCCCGAACACCATAGTTTTCGAAAAATGTTTTCGAGAAAAATAATTTTCATGAAACGAAAGGAGCATTAGTGTAACTTTAACAAGAAAAGGTTCATTGCACAAATGCCCCGGCGACTCACTCTGCCTTCGCTTCATGACGGCAGAGCAAGCTCCCACAAATTCGGTAAACGGTCAGGAAAGTCTAAGTTTGGACTAACCTTTTTTTATTTTCCTTGGCCGACTTCAACATGGACAACCAATGTAGTTGCACTTCTTCTTCTTTTTAATCTCCACAACGAAGAAGTCGATGTACTTCGCTTTTTTTAGGCAGGATTTTATTCCGCGGGTTTGAATTTGGGATTATTTTCAACTGATAAGATAATGCCCTTTTTCATAATGCCAACTTAATTTTCTCTGGACTTGCAAATTATGCATTGCTTTAGAGATTGTCGCCTCGAATTGAGATCTTACCCGAGATGATGAGATAGCCCCTCGATTATTAGCAAGCCAATAAAATGATATAAGAGCATCCTTTAACTCTTACTAGTCTAATTTTATACAAGCTACATACTTTCATAATTTTTTATTGATATAATCATGTTTGATAATTGAATAGCCATCTACATATCAAAGTGACAAAAATGGTTGTCCGAGAACATCGAACAAAATGCTTATATCAACTTTATCCGGTAATTTTACCATATTCCTTGGCTAAAGTGCAAGAAAAGAATACCATGAGGGATGACATCCATGTCCCAACCTTGCAACAGCAAGGATAAAGTGTTAACAAGCTTTGGGAAAGGTAGAAGCATCTCATACCCATAACACATCTCCAAGCAAAGAACGATGGAGGAACATGGTTAGCTTGAGGGAGAAAAAAAAGGTACACTCTTAAAAATTCAGTTTACCTCTATTTTAACTTCTTAATAGTCTTGGTTAGCATATGTATTTTAAGTATAGTCTCAGTATATGTAGCAACTGTCTACGTAGTATATATAGTCTCAGTATATGTAGCAACTGTCTACGTAGTATATTCATTTTAAACAGAGTATGTTGCCCGTCTCAAATAAAGCCCTAAATTGGCTGACTCTATCTCAAATAAGGGATTGAGATTATCAATGAGCCAAATCTTTACCTGCTAATAAGAAAATGCGGCTTTTCACAACAATGGCAAAGGCATTTTCACCCAATCCCACTTTTTTCCCATGTTTTCCTTCTTTTTTATTATTGTTCTTTTCTCTCCTTTTCTTCTTCCTCCTACTAGCTGACTACAACCAACCGCCGGCCAACTTCAGCTATGTTTCCTTCATGGTTGACCTAAACAAAAAAACATCGAGAAGTTGCTCTGCTACTTGCATTCCCAACACAATGGACTTGAGGAGAGTAGGAAGGAGCTGAGGAGGGTTAGGTTTGGCGACGACGTCCTCTATTGATGCTCCTTACTCTATTGATCTTTTTCTCTACATTTTACATTTTGTGATCTCGAAGGAATTCAATCTAGTGCTCAGTCGTGCTTCCTAAGGGAATTGACAAGTAAATTGGGAAGTGCTTGTCTTGGGTCTCCTTTTTGTTTTTAGACATCCAAGGGTTCGAAATTGTTGCTTGAGAGAGAAGATGAATTCATGTCTTCTTGGGCACATTGTTATCTTAGAAGAGAGAGGAAAAGGACACAAAAAATATCAACATTTTCATATAACACTCATTAAAGGGTCATAACTTTCTTTTTTGATCACTTAAGCCGCGTAACATTTTAAAAGCGTGTACTTAAAAGACAACTTTTTTAAGCACCTAAACGCTTTGACTTCTAAAACATATTTACTTAAGAGTTATAATTGTTTTTAAAATGGTTGTCAGAAATCCGATGTGGCGTGATAGTTTTGATGATTTCTTTTGCAATTTATAGTTTCTAAGTGGTCAATTAAAAACCACGACACTTACGAGAATTTTTCTATAAAAGTCATGGCATTCAAATGATAAAAAAGAAGAATAAGAAATCAAGGCACTTAAGTGATAAAGCGGAGTTATAACATTTAGTTGAACGTTGTACAACACATATAATTTTTACAGTGTCCTTAAACCCCAAAGGAGGGCATCACATTGTCCCTTCTCTCATCTTCGAATCTAGACTTTAGCAAAATCCGAAGCTTGACTGACTTAGTAATTATTTAACTTATCAACAACAAAAGCACCGGATGCTTTCTTGTCCTTGGGTCAAGATTTGACTCGGCAAAGAATCAATCCAAATAAGGGGCAACTTGTTCGAAGTAAAGCATATAAAAACAGTGAACAAAATGCAAAACAACAAGATATAGAAAATACTCCTGTGCACACCCTACATGGTCACACTCATACCATGTAATATCTAGTATGTAATCATGACGTAATACTGACGTCTTTTACATGAGACATCGTCCCTTCTCTCATCTTCGAATCTAGACTTTAGCAAAATCCGAAGCTTGACTGGCTTAGTAATTATTTAACTTATCGACAACAAAAGCACCGGATGCTTTCTTGTCCCTGAGTCAAGATTTGACTCGGCAAAGAATCAATCCAAAGAAGATGCAACTTGTTCGAAGGAAAAGCATATAAAAACAATGGACAAAATGCAAAACAACAAGACATAGAAAATACTATCGTGCACACCCTACATGGTCACACTCACACCATGTAATATATAGTATGTAATAATTACTTCATATCGACGTCTTTTCCATGAGCACGCCATTTGATATGAATATTCACATCATAATAGATTTCTCTTTGAGCATATGGGCAAGTTGACGATGTCAGTAGGAGCACAGGCTTCACTTCTTCCCAATGCACATTGAAGTATAGCTAATATCTGAGGTGTAATTGAATCATACAATTCGTAAAATCGTGAATTAAATGCTGAAACTTTCAAAAGTTGGGTATCTCCATCAAGTAGAAGGTCGAGTCCTTAATTGTGGAAATCTAGAAGAAAAGTAATGATTTTTCTTTATATCGATTTTAGTATTCTATTTTAGATTAATAAAACCGACGAATGTTCTCATTCGATTGCTATAGGTTATAGGAAGAAGGTACACTGATCTCCTGCAGAAATTCGCAGGAGATTTAAATCTTTACTAATTTCCTGTCGAAGCAATAAATTGATGGTTCATGTTATTTGCTTGAAGTAGAAGCTTAAGAGGGGTTCCTCTCCATTTACCAAAGAAACTCTCCATTGCAACGAAGACTCGACGGATAGCTATTGGCATGATATCGATTGCCAAATTAGTTGATTTAAGTATTTTCGTTCAATGCGTGTTTAATATGCACATGTGCTATTGTGCCCGTACTAGATGAAATCTTTACGATAGGTATAATTTCATTAAGGAATAAAATTTGTGGCGGTTCTTTTTTTTATCAAGCTGATGATATGAATACCACCAAAAATCCTAAATTGATCTGTTTAGACCACACTTACCTCGAACTGATTTTTATGTCGCAAAAACTCTTCAACTAGTACAACCATACCATATTTACCTTAAACCTATGCACTTGTGCCACATCTATCATAAATTTATTTATGTCCCATAAAATCTTAAATTAGTACACTAGACTCACATTTGCCCACAAACTGGTGTAAATGTGATGATATTTGCCACTACTTCAAAGATAAATTTGATATGAATACAGCAGTTTGGTGCAAATGTGACATGGCTGTATGAGTTTAGGATTTTATGCTATTTTAAAAATTTATTTGGCGCAAATGGAAAATGTATGTGCTTATTTGAATATTTTTTGCGATGCAATTGGAGTAAATATTACACAATGTACTAATTTGGCGTGTTTAGTGAGATTAGCCATTTCTGTTAGCACTACAATAACTCCTGATCAGACCCTGACGATCAGATTAATTATGTTCCCGCTTTTGAGACAAGAAGGAATACTAAAGATGGATGGGTAAAGTTGTTACACTAAGGAATACGGTAGTTTTCTCGAGTAATTTTATTTTTATCATAATTATTCTGACAGATGCTTTCTCCCCTCTCACGGTCAAGAATCGCACAAGCAAAGAATTTGCAAGGCTTGTCATAGACAAGAGAGGCCCCACTAGAAAAGGCATAGGAAAATAAGAACATGTACATAGATATACAGAGAGAAAGAGAGGAATGATATTTCACCGCAAGCTAATTCAATCCAAGCAAACAATCAAACATAAACACACGACCTCGCTCGAAACAAACGTCCTCACCAGCCATGGCTGCTTCCGGCAAAAGAAACTACCCGATGGCCGCTGAAGTCGCCGCTGAGATCGTGCTGCAGAAACTAGAGATCCTTCTCTCTCGCCCGGAGTGGGTTCGGTGCTTAGCGAATGAAGCCCTCCTGAACGCCAGGAAAAACCTGGCTACTATCCGAAAGTTCTTTTCCGCTCAAGAGAGGCCGTCCCAGAGCACGGAGTGGACAGGGCGGCTCCTCCGAGCCCTGTACGAAGCTGAGGAATCCATCGACAAGTTCTACCTCGAAGTGGCCCGCGGGAGGCATGGGGCCCTCCACGTGGCCACAAGACCGCTCGCCGCACTTGTCCACAAGTTCATGCTGTGGAGGGACTTGTCCAATCTGGTGAAGTCCGCGGCGGAGTTGTGTCAAAATCAGTACTTAGAAGGCATGACGGAACCCGATGGGAGGAGGAAAGACGAAACTGCTAGTTTCGCTCCATGGGCAGGCCAAAAATTGGCGAGACTGACTAATTTCTGGGATCAGCGAGCGTCAACAGACTTCGTATGTTACGAGACCCAGAAACATGAAATTACGGAGTGGATTACGAAGCTGATCAAGGAGGAGCTTACTGATGTCCATGGGATATCGATTTTTGGCAAGCAAGGCACCGGGAAGACGTCCCTCGCGAGAAGGGTCTATAGGGAAGCGATGAACCTAGGCTTCAATTCGCACGCTTGGATCCATGTCTCGGCCTGCACGGACAAGCAGGAGTTCCTGTTCGAGATACTGAAGCAATTGGACAAGCTAGCAAGAGACTCGATGGATTTCAACGAGATAATGAAGATGCTGCGCCGGAAATTGGCCAAGACGAAGAGGTTCCTCATAGTGTTGGATGATGTGCACCTGTCCGACCAGCAACTTTTGCAAGAGTTATTGAAGATCATCCCATTCCCTTCGCAGGGCTACATAATTACGACGACTCAAGACAATACGATAGCCAGGATCATGAGTACACGCGAGCCAAAGCCAATAAACCTGGACGACTCGTGCATTCGTGAAAGCCGGAAGATGATTGACTTCCACAGAGTATCCCATGTTCCAAGCATCCCGCCAAAGGAGGATAAAATCCCAATCGGATGTCCTGCCTTGCCGCTCTGTGTATCTTTACTCAGCGGATTAAAAGAGCACGAACCCCGAATCTTGGCGAATGAGAGTACTGTGACGTCCGTCTCAGATATACTACTATTGAGCTACCATAGACTGCCGGTCCATCTAAAACCGTGTTTCATCTACATGGCTTTGTTCCCCGTGGCGTCCCCAATCTCGACAAGAAGGCTAGTGAGGCTGTGGCTGGCTGAGGGCTTATTGGATTCGCATTGTTGCGACAGAGAACTGAAAACGACACCCGAGGACTTAGGAGAGACTTTCATTCTGGAGCTCGCTGATAGGAAGGTGATCGATGTGGTGAGTTGGAGGGCGGATGGATCCCCAAAAGCTTGCCAAATGCTCACCTCCCTGTACGACTTGATCTGCCTGACCATGATGAGCACGGGGTTCCTCTACGTACATAAGGCTAGCAAGTTGAGAGGCGGGAACGACGGCAACCCAACGGGCCAGCAACAACAGCAGCTGGACGCACCGCGAGGGGAAACCAAGGTCTGGTGGCTGGCAGAGCACACAAACATAATCAGAGATGGCCTCGGGCACAGCTACCGTGATTTGAACCTTGGCCATGTCCGCTCGTTTCTGTCGTTCTGTCCGAGGAGAGGCATGCTCACCAAAGACATCAGCACATTCCTTAGGAACACGACCTCCAAGGCTGACTGCAGCTTGCTAAGGGTGCTCGACTTGGAGGGTGTGTATAAGCCCTCCTTGCAAGGTGTGCTCCGCAGGCTGGTACTACTAAGGTACCTAGGATTGAGATCCACAGTGTTAGACTCGATCCCAAGCGAGGTTGCGCATCTGCACTATCTCGAGACTCTTGACATGAAGCACACCAACATCAGTTCACTGCCGAGTTCCTTGTGGAAGAAGAGGAACTTGAGGCACCTGCATCTCAATTGGTTCTACATTGACCTGATGGAGATCCTCAAGGCTTGCAGCAACAATGTCATGGCCTTGACTCAACTCCAAACCCTAAGTGGGCTGATTATTGGTGAGGTCAAGGAGAACATGATGAGGGACCACACACACAGCCTGACCACGCTCACCACGCTCAAGCTTCTCTTGCAACGCTCGGGTGGGGACTCCTCCGGCGTTGCAGGAAAAGCGGTAGCCGATTGGATTAGCTTCGGGCTCACCAATCTCCAGTCGTTGACCTTTGGGGTGATCCAAGAAGCGGAGCCCGCGAAAGAAGCCACCAAAGAAGCCCAATCCGCTAAAGGAGCCACGAAAGTAGAAGACAAGCCCACAGAAGAAGCCAAGCCCGTCGTGACGTCGCTGATAGGCCCGTTACCGGAATTGTCGTTAAATCAACATCACAAGCTGTTGGAGCTCTACTTGCTAGGCCAACTTAAGGAATCCATCATCTGGACACAGCTCTTGCCTAGCTCGCTCAGGGTTTTGACTCTATCGGGGTCGATGGTGAAAACAGACATGATGGCCCAGTTGGGTGATCTTCTGACATATCTAAGGATATTCAGGCTCTTGGCCAATTCTTTCCAAGGCACTCGCCTGAGGTTCGCCAAAGATGGATTTCCGAGCCTCTTGGTTTTGAAGATTTGGAAGCTGCCTGATCTTGAGCAAGTGATTATTGAACAAGGAGCTATGCCCCGACTCAAAGAACTCGACCTTAGGCACCTCGATGCTATGGAAAATGTCGGAACGAAAGACAATTCCAAATCAGCTTTTGAAGGGATTAATAAGTGCAAGGAATTGGAGACTATACGTGTGGTAGTCAAAGAGAGTGCTCCTGGTTTTCACTATCTGAAGAAGGAAAAAGAAGAGACGTGGAAACTGTACAAAAGAGTAGAGACCGAGAAGCCTGAATTTACAAAAGATGATGACAGGTATGAGATAATATCAAATCTGAAATATGTTCTTTATGCAATATGACGAAATGTTTCCATAGACTTGAGAATTTCAATGATCTTAGTGGTGATTAGAAAGAACAAATATGATTTTAATGAGCAAGTATTATTTTGACTCATGCATACTAAGCATATATGAAGTCACAATGAGCCTTACTAAAGAATATAAATTTTGATGCAATCACTCAATCACAATCAGTCACATCACTCCTAAATACAAGTCTACATTTATTTATTTTTCCATTATCACAATACAAAATCATGTGATCATTATCGTCTGACCTTTGTGGAACACAATGATGGATCCAACAAGCCAATGCATGTCGAGTAAGCCTTTGACGTAGCTCACTTACAAGAAGCTAAAGAGTAGATACCAGTCAAAACCTATCATTTATGTACTATACCATATTTCAAGAAAAGAAACGTGTAGGTTCAAAATTACAAATAGTAGGAGTGTAAGGCTTACTTATGTAGTGGTTTCTTGTTTTCTACAGTCATGACTATGACAATGACTACGAGTACGTGTACTAGGACGAGAGCAATGACCACCAGGACAAAGGCAAGAGCACGGATGCTTCTACTTGAATGTAAGCCACTACAATAATATTTGGAGTTGAATATATGTAAATCTCCTCCAAGCCCTGCCAACTCCTCCCTTTCTCTCTCTTTTAAGTGTGCAAATAAATAATTTCATATAACTGTTATCTTATGCGATAGACTAATGTGATGTCATTCACCCAATGCAAAATATTATTTCTTCAGTCTTAGACATCTATCTGAGTAGATACTCAATCCAATGATAAAAAAAAAAAGGCTTAAATGAAGTCAAGGAGTTACAATTAATGAGTGCAAGCCGCACTAATCAAGAGCTAAATAACTAATTTAGCCAAACACAAGCTATACATATGAGGATGGAAGAAATAGATACGCTATATATTAGTTTAATTAACATTAATCATGTGCCAATGCTTATGTTGAAGAGCCTAGACCGGTCAGAGGACCTGCACTCCCTCATCTGTTCATGCGTAAATTACAAAGCTTTTGTACAATGGCCCGCATCTGAATCACTTACATATTACTAGTTAACTCGGCACCAAACGAGAATAGCGGAAATTACCATAATCGGATCCCTACGCAACCCGCCTCAGGATCTGACGCGAAACTGCCATCCCGGACTCCAGAATTGCGGTCTGAGACAAGCGGATGACAGGACTGCTTGCTTCCAACATATGAAAAGAAAGAACTGGCAAAAGATTTCAAAATGCAAAGGCAAACGGAATGCGACTTCGATGAGGATCTGCGAGAGATGGAGAGGGAAAAGGCGGACCCTGGCAAAAGATTTGTAATGGAGGTCTGTCCTGCGTTCAGGTTGCGTTTGGCCCCCATTTGAACTGGGGGTTTGCGGGTGAATTCTTCCAGAATGCCAAGCCGGATTCATCATCGAAGGCAGACGCTTGCTCTGTTCTGTGGTCTTGCGTATCCATGGCGATCGGTAGTGCTCGCCGTTGAGAGGAGCAAACTTGGAATCACTGTCTTGATGCTTCCGGTCAGCTGGAGTCTTCGTTGTTGGGGTTGATGGTGAACGAAGCTCGATGGAGTAAGTGTTCTGGCCGAACGAAGGGAAGGATCGTGAGCGAAGCTCCATAAACAGAAATTGACTGAGTTGCTCTGGTTGATGAAGATTCCATAAATTAAATAATAATTATAATAATAATAGGAAAATCCGACAAATAAATAAATAAATATTCGGAAAAAGGCTAGGAAAATGAAGGTTGTTAGATCTTAGGATTGCATTTAGATTAGCTTCATTTAGATGGCGGCCATAATTTAGGAAGTTCCATTTTCTTGATTCAGAGTAATTTGAATTTTTGATAGCCTTCCTTTAGAACAAAAAATAGTAATCACATTCTAGAATAATCACTTTCACTAAAAATTGGCAATCTTCTATGTAGTTTAGATTTCGATAGTTTAATAAAGTTATTAAAAAAATTAGATTCGATTTGATTTTAGCATATGGGGTTGCTGCAAAGGAGACCATGTGATTCTTTTTGTCCAATATCGTATCGGGTTATTTTATAGCACTCTGTCGTTTACTCGTCCTCCTAGTACTTTATTGCACTCTATCTATTACTTGCCCTTCGTTACTACTATATATGGGTTTGTTGTGATTTCTCTTCTATTGCTTTTTGGTTTGTGATTCATTTTTTTTAATTCGAGATTAGCTTGCACATTAGCATCATAATGGATACAAAAACATTGCCTAGGCACTTAGTGGACGAGAATTTTAGGACTCATAAATGCAAAACGAAAAATATCTTATGTGACACTTAGCTTATAAACAATCGAGTTTAAGTATCAAAAGGGCACTAGTTAGATAAACTAGTTGTGTACGTAGTGAGATATCCTTCCGTATCTCCTTCATCTTCTAAATGGCCCTAGCAAGTTAGCAGCGACTCCCTCACATAAGTAAACTTTCTTACATAAATCAACTAAAATGAATATTCCAACATTGTGTAGTGTTGAGATTTGGGAGAATCCAAGCCGATTGAGGACCCTTGGTCCACTTTTGACATTACCTCTAAACCCATTTCTCCTTTTGGGAGAGTCGCAAGAATATTTTTGAATATATATTTTTATGGTAGAAAAAAAAAGTTAGATTATTGCAACTTTTGTTTAGATTGGAGCCTAAAGATCGCATCCTTAATATCATCTTGGTTTTACAATAAATGTTTTCTATACGTGATTGATTAAATAAATTTTGCTTGTATTAAAATGATATGTCATTGAACTATATTTAATGTATCTTGGATAAGGCATATATATGAATGCGTTATAAGGTTAATTAAAGATCGTCATGTCATGTGTATGTCGCATGTCACATATCGCACATGTAATTAGACTTTAGGATGCATTAATGATTCACGCTTAGAAAAATGCATATTAAGATAACTTATAGTTTTTATCAATAAAAGTATGATCAAATAAAAGTGTCATTAATTTTTCATATAGATTACACTTAGATATAAAATTAATTAGTCTCATGACGTCTACGTCATACATTGCACGTCATCTGGAGAGTCGCATATTTTTAAGATTAACTTTTAATAACCATCCCATGTGGGTAGCATCAATTCGTTACTGCATCTCCTGCACGTAATATACTATGGAAAAAAGTACCAAAAAATTAGAATTATCATTGCATCATTAAATGACTATTCTCTTAACTTAGGGTTTAATTTTCTACTTTCATAAAAGAAATCATAAAAATAGTCTCTCGCATTGTTTGAGTAATAAGGTTTATCCACGGTCAATTCTATGTCATGTCATGGCACTGATGCCATATGATTATTAGTATTATGAATAGGTTGCATTTAATATATTGTAGTATAGTATACGTATCATTTAAAGCTTCATGCTATTTCACTGATCCGTGCCATAAAGCCCGTGCATTTAAATAAGTCAAGCCCGTGCTGAATTTATCTTAAACAAGAAAGCCCTAACAAAAAAACATCAATCGGTGTTGCACTTTATGTATTAATCCAAGTTATCTCATATAGCTTAAATAATACGTAAATGTTATTCATATGGGTTTTCAATTTATCATCATCACACTAGAATAAAGGAAATATTTAAAAAAAAAAACATAAGCTACCGTCCTGAATATGCGACTTCCGAAAATTTTATTATTATATTTGGGCTATAAAGCTAAATATTATTTAGTTTAAATTTTGGGTTAGCACGTCGAAAATCTTGATTGGATCGTAAATTTTATAAGTAGCGGAGGATGACTTTCGTGCAAACATAACTGTCTCCAGTCCAATGTATAAGAAATCTAAATTAACAGATATTGACGTGTACGCTAATGATCTAGAGTAATGGTAAGTAATTTACCTTTGTCTTAGTTGTCCATAAAGATGGATGTTCTCTGAAATTTATTGTTTAATGATTTTCAAGTTTTAAATTTAGTAAAACAACATTTTTCTAACATTTGGTATTATTTATCAATAAAGTCGGCAAATTCAAAATATTTTCGAACTTATCTTCAATGGACCCCGATTTTTCTTCTATGCTTTCAATCTTAACCTGGCCACAAATGATTACATTGAATATTTTTAGTAATGTCCCAGTTGCTACAAAGAGAGCCTTCCCTCAAGATGAAATTTGTTTTACTAAATTCTATTAATTTTCATGTAAGACACATGTTTCCTTTTAACTTTGCATCATGGAAATAGTGTGTCTTCTTGAGATGAAAACACTTATACAAATATGCTAGCAATTATCCCCTACCTGTAGCTAATACACTCTCTGTTTTGCCTTCACAACAATTGGTAATATGAAAGCTGAGACTTTGTCAATTAATCGCGCGTAGCCTCTCATTTACGTGCAAGCCTAAACTTGTTTTTAGCAATCATCATTGGTAATTTTGGAAAAGTTAGAAACATATTTGGAAAAAGATCTTTAAAAAAAAGGAAATTCTTCTTTTTCAATCTGAAGTCTGGACAGAAAGACCTCATCTTTTGAAGAAATCCTTCTCTCTTCAAGTTTGATTTCAACCTAAAGAGTCTCACGGTGATTTAGTGGATTTTAGTCTCTTTCTTAAGCTAATTTATTAAAGATTCGAGGGATTGTTATTCTTGTTATTGTTTGTTTTACTTTGGAGGTGGGTTGAGCTTTGGGTTATTCGAGTTTGATTAAGGTAAGTGAAATCTCTAGGCATTAAGTTGGGCTAATCTATTTAGTATTTTTTAGTTGGTTGATTGATATAGGTAAATCTTAGTCTTAACTAGATCTAATGTTAATTGTGAGTACGTGTAATAGAGATGCAAAGGTGTTGTGGTTGGTTAATTTATTTTTGTTGATTTTATACATGAAAGGCGTTTGACTGATTTCCTTAAAGTGTGGTACATGTGGTAAGTGAGAATGATGAATCTAAACTTGGGAGTGTTACTTTGGAATGTCGAATTCAATTATTGTAGGTAATATCCATCACCTATTCATCTGATTGCATTTGCTTCTGAGTATGTGAGTATATTCCATTCGTTTGAGGACATTTACTTCTGAGTATATTCATTCATCCTAATACATTTGCATATGACTATATTCATTCATCTAATGATATTCATTCCCCCGAGTACATTTGCTTATGGGTTCATTCATTCGTCTAGATACATTTACTTCTAAGGCTTTGCTCGTTTCACAAAAATAACTTCTAGGAAAATGTTTTCCAAATTTTTCAACATTCATTTCACATAAAACAAGTAGTCAAATAAAATATTTTCCACCAAAAAAAAACACATTCAAAAGTGAGATTATTGCTTTTAAAAAGGTGGAAAACATTTTCAATTTTCTTTTTTCACATTTAAACATTTTCCATCTTATTTCAAAAGTGACTTATAACATGCGGCTAGTCAATGTATAACAAATATAAAAATGAGAGAACAGAAAAGAAAATTAAAAAATCAATTTTTTTTGTAATTTTTTCTAAGTTTCAAATGAATAACCAAAATTATTGTAATTTTTCAAGAAAATGACTTCCTGAAAAATATTTTTCAAAACTGTTATATTTTTCATGAATCGAACAAAGCCTAAGTATAGTTTCATTCATTAGACTCGCTTGTCAAAATATATTTATTTACTTGTCTGTACTCAATCGTCAAAATGTATTGATTTATTTGCTTAGACTTACTCATCATAGTACAATAATTTGTTTGCTCAAGTTCATTTGCTTTGAGTATAATAATTCATTTTATCATATTCATTTCCTGAATCTAAACATATGCATTTGCCTTATCATGTTCACTTCCTCAATCTGAACATGTTCATTTGTCTTATCAAATTCACTTCCCGAATCTGAACATAGACAATTACTTGATTAGAGTCGCTTCCTGAATTTGCACACATTCACAGTTTGATAAGATTCATTTTCTGAATATATTTACATACATGCTTATGTATAATTGAGTATAGCAATTAATTTTATAATTCTAGCTTTTGAGTATATCCACCTGATGAATTTAATCACTAGGTATGTGCTAAAATGCATGTAAATGTTGATATAATTATGCCTCAAGTTATGCCTCCGCATGCTAATAACAAAAAGAATCATGAGGATAATTGCACGGGTCAAGTGTCACATTCTTGGGGCGTCATAGCATAAATACATTTAGAAGTCACATCTAGGACATGCACACGCTGCATAATTGTTCTCCTTCTAGTCAAAACTTACATGACCCTAATTTGAATTGGATGATAATGAAGCTTTGCTTTTGCTGCTTAGCTCATTTGGGTTCTTAACTCTTTTCCAAGCTATAAATCTATTTTGAAAATCAAGTGTTACATTATTGTTTGCACACTATCAAATAATCACCTCTCACATGTTAAGTGATTTAGTATTAAGAGTGAAAAAAAAATGCATAACATTTTCAGAATAAATATATAAGATTTCAAAAGTACATGAAGTTAACCTAGAGTAATCAAGTCATTGTATTTGTGAAATCTCTGGTTCGCAAAAGCAAAACATACTCCCACATTTTAATTGGGTTACAATTGACTTATGATTGATTAGTTGCAGCTGTATGATAAGTCTTAATTGCATGCTTCAATTGAAACCTCAAAGTTACGGTTGGTATGACCTTAGGGGAATCTCTTTAATGAATTACTCTTCTGGCTCATCTAATAATCCATTAGCTTTATTTTGGTGCTTTACTTTAAGGAAGGTCACGATATATATAGCTAGATTCTTTCATAACCATTAACAAATTTTGTTGTATTTTGATAATTGCATAGCCATTTGAAATTTATAGTGCAAAGATAGCTTCTTTGGAAAATATCGAACAAAATGCCATAAATACTTCTATAACACTCTGTCATCTAAAGTTCAAGTGCCGTGAGGAATGACCATCGACATTCCGATTCTGCAGTTTAAAGGATAAAGTGAAAACAAGATCACAAAAAGGAACAGGCATCCCTATCCTTAATTCATTTCCAAGCAAAGAATTATTGCCGACATGGTTAGTTTGAAGGGAAAAACAAAAAAGCTAGGCTCCCATGAATCCATCATACCAATGTTTAAACTTTCTACCACATTAGAAATCTCAATTTTTTGCAAGACTCGCCTAAAATTTGAATCATAGGTAGCCCATGTAATTTAAGTATAGCCACTTATTTATAGTTTTTCAAACTAGTTGAAGATTCATGATTAAGACGACACATCAACAGGTTCCCCCTCTCTCAACTTCGAGCCCTAACTTTAGCAAAATCCCAATCTTGATTGGCTAACTGATTATTTGGCCTATTGATTATCGACCCTTTTTTCATCAAGTTTTTTCTTAGGATGAATGTTGGTGGAGTGACCAGATGTAGATTAAGCCCGATGCCTTTCCATTCAATTATTAAAGTTACTTTGACCGTTCAATAATATTCCAACCGTGCTATCCAAGGAGTAAAAAGTACAGTGAAAGGATCAAGGCAAGGTATAAGCATCCCAATATATCTCCTGTTGTTGAGGGCATGCGTGTTTGGTATTGTTTGTTCGTCCCATAAAGTGTCTGACCGCAAAGAAAAAGATAAAGCAAGCCCAACAACAAAACATGAGAAAGAGTGATGGCGAAAATAAATGAGGAAATGCCTTCCTTTCTATTCACAGGAAAAGCTCTATCCAAAAATTGGATAGGGGTCAAGACGCAATCGGGCACCGGTGGCTGACATAACTCAAGTGCTCCCGAACCGTGCGAAATGGTCGCCTATTTCACGGCTCACTAACTTTGCCTGGTTTGGGGTACCTGTTATTCGTCGGCGGTCCGGCGCACCCCTGCTCACTTAAAGGATGCTGCTTCATTACAAAGGAATTTCATTCAACATCTAGAGAGTTCCCTTTCGTTAAGTGCATTGAGCCAGGAGTGGACATCATCATCATCTGCAAACAAATCAAGATCATCTTTCATCATCAGGTCAGGTAAAGTGCAATAGTATGATGACTGGCTTTAGGAAACAAACTTGATTATTGAATTGCTGATATGATTTCGGTCATCCGATTAATTAATTAAGTAGTCATATGTATTCTGTCTTTGATAGTCTCTCTGATCCAACATCCCTCGTATACGGACTATAGCGCTGGTAAAATATTAAATACTAAGTTTGGTGGGACATGATCAAAATAATGAATTCTTAATGGACCGCATTTTGTCATCTCTGCAACTCCTAGTTCGATGTTAAAGACCAAATTGATTGTCTTCAAGTATAAAGACATGGTAAGAAATATTGAGATGGGTCTGTAAGATGGTCTTATCAAGTGATAAGATGGACATCACAAGCAAAGAACATTTCCGGAGCTCCTTTATCATAATCGTTCTTTGACATACTTGCTTCCGTTTCTCGTTCAAAAACCGCACAAGCAGAGCATTGAACGAAGCTTGTTTTTGACAGGAGAGGCCGAGCAAACAAGCCAGCATACAAACACAACCTTGCTCGAAACAAACATATTAATTAGTCATGGCCGCTTCCGACACTATGGCCATCGAAGCCGCTGCTGAGATCGTGATGCAGAAATTAGAGATCTTGCGCTTTCACCCAGTGCGCCCCGTGTGCTTATCGGCGGAAACTCAAGCAGAGGCTGCCAAAAAGAAGCTGGTCAGGATCCAAGAGTTCTTTTCCACTCAAGACGGACTGTCCAACAGCACGGAGTGGCCGAGGCGGCTCCTTCAAGCCCTGTACGATGCCGAGGAATTTATCGACAAATTCCACCTCAGAGAGGCCAGGAGGCACAAGGCCCTGCAGATGGCCGCAGGGCCGCTCTCCGCGCTCGTCTCAAGGTACATGTTGCGGAGGGACCTTTCCAATCTGGTGAAGGCGATGGAGGAGTTTTGTCAGTACTTGACGGGCCCAGAACCTGCTAGTTCCTCCTCCCATGCTAGTGCTCCATCGAAAGGCCAAAAATTGGCAAGGATGACCAGTTTTTGGGATCGGCAACGGTCAATGAACTTCGATGCTGAGAAAGAGAGAATTATGAACCAGATCACAAAGAAAGCGAAGGACGTCCTTGGCATTTCGATCGTTGGCGAGCAAGGCACAGGCAAGACGTACCTCGCGAGAAGGGTCTACCAGGAAGCCATGTATCTGGGCTTCAATTTACGCGCTTGGGTTTGTGTCTCGGCCAGCACGGACAAGGAGGAGTTCCTGTTCGAGATACTGAAGCAAGTGGACAAGATAACGAGGGACTTGCTTGAATTCGACGAGAAAAAGAAGATGCTGCGCCAGAAATTGTCCGAGAAGAAGTTCCTCATAGTGTTGGATGACGTGCACCTGTCCGACCGGCAACTTTTGCGAGAGTTACTGATGATCATCCCTTTCCCTTCACCTTCAACGGGCTACTTAATTACCACGACTCAAGACGATAAGATAGCCAAAATCATGAATACAGCGGATTCAATAAAGCTAGGAAACTTGGGCATTGAAAAAAGCGAGAAGATGCTTGCTACGAAGTTGCGTGGAGTACCCGATGGTTCGAGACTCGATATGGCGGAGAAAAAAATCCTAAACCGGTTTCCTGCAGTGCCGCTCTGTGTATCCTTACTCGGCGGGTTACTGTCAAACGTTGGATGTGCAACGTTAGCGAAAAATGATTCTGAGACGACATTATCAGCTCTTTTACACTTGAGTTACAATAGATTGCCAGTCCATCTAAAACCGTGTTTCATCTACATGGTTCTGTTCCCCATAGCATTCCCCATTCCGACGAGAAGGCTAGTGAGGCTGTGGTTGGCTGAGGGCTTATTGGATTCGCATTGTTGTGACAGAGAGAGGAGGAGAACACCCGAGGATGTGGGAGAGTCGTTCATTCTAGAGCTTGTGGATTGGAATGTGATCGATGTGGTGAGCTGGAGGGCGGATGGATCTCCGAAAGCTTGTCAAATGCTCACCTCCCTTTATGACATGATTCGCCCGAATGCGACCAGCACGGGATTCCTCCACGTGCATATTGCTTGCAAGTCGAGTGACGGGACCGACGACCCAACCAGCCAGCAACAACTGCCAGCCCCGTCAAGAGATAGAGCCAGGGTGCGGTGGTTTGC
Source organism: Melaleuca quinquenervia (assembly GCA_030064385.1). NCBI lineage: Eukaryota > Viridiplantae > Streptophyta > Magnoliopsida > Myrtales > Myrtaceae > Melaleuca > Melaleuca quinquenervia. The sequence goes on along the minus strand of CM057727.1, from coordinate 16,890,875 downwards.
AGAGCACACGAACTTAATCGCAAACGACCGCAACGGCAGCTTCCCCAATTTGAATCTTGGCCACATGCGCTCGTTTTTGTCATTCTGCCTGAGGAGAGGCATGCTCACCAAGGACATCAGCACGTTCCTTAGGAAGGTGATATTCAAGACTGACTATAACCTGCTAAGGGTGCTCGACTTGGAGGGTGTATACAAGCCATCCTTGCAAGGTGTACTGCACAAGCTGGTGCTACTAAGGTATCTAGGATTGAGATCCACGGTCTTGGACTCAATCCCCAACGAGGTTGCTGATCTACATTATCTCGAGACTCTTGACATAAAGCACACTGACATCACTTCGCTGCCGAGTTCCTTGTGGAAGAAGGCAAGGAAATTGAGGCACCTGCATCTCAACTGGCTCTTCATCGACTTGATGAAGATCCTCAAAGCTTGTAGCAACAATAACATGGCCTTGGCTCAACTCCAAACCTTAAGCGGGCTGATTATCGATGAAGTGACGGAGACCTTGATGACGAACCAGTTGAACAGCTTGACCACGCTCAAGCTTTACTTGCGAAGCACGGGTGCGGACACCTCGGAGGCTGCAGGAAAAATAGTGGCCGATTGGATTAGCTTCCGGCTCACCAATCTCCAGTCCTTGACCTTTGGGGTGTTCCAAATACAGAAGCCCAAGAAGGAGGACAAGCCCGCGAAGAAAGCCGAATCTGGGAAAGAAGCCGAGTCCGCTAAAGAGGACAAGTCGACGAAAGAAGTTGAGTCCGACCAAAAACCCAAGCGCACGGCATTGCAGATAGGCCTGTTACCGGAATTGTCGTTGGCTGAACATCACAACCTGTTCGAGCTTTACCTGATGGGTAAACTCAACAAACCCATCTGGACACAACTCTTGCCTAGCTCACTCCGAGTTCTGACTCTGTCCGCTTCGGAGGTGGCCACAGACATGATGCCCGACTTGGGTCGTCTCTTGAGGAACCTGAGGACACTTAGGCTCTTGGCCAATTCTTTCCAAGGCACTATTCTGAGGTTCATCGAAGATGGGTTTCCGAGCCTCGTGATCTTGAAAATTTGGAAGCTGGCCAAGCTTGAGAAGGTGACTATTGAACAAGGAGCACTGCCACATCTCAAAGAACTCGAGTTAAGGCACCTAAATAGTATAAATAAAGTGGAAGGGATCTCCGAGTGCAAGGAATTGGAGACTATATGTGTGATAGGCAAAAAGGATGTCGATTTTGCGAAGGATCTCAAGGAGAAAAAAGGAAAGCCAATGAAATCGTACCGTGCTACAGTCGACGATGGCAGGTTTGTGATGATATTACATCTCAAAGCATGTTCTTTATGCATGACCATGAAAATGTTTTCATAAATTTGATAATTTCAATAATCGTTTATGAGTGAATAATAAGAACGATTGATTTTATCAAATAAGTATTATCTTAAATTATTTTACTAGATCAAGTTAATTCATATGAAGAATTTATTAAGTCCAGAGTGATGCCTACAAAATAATACAAATTTTAATACGGCTAATCTTTGTACTGTAATCAGTCATATCGTTTATTAAAATGAGTATCCCTCATGTTAACAGTATCATTTGAGTCTCTAGAATCCAAATTAGATTCATTAGTAACCTTTCAATCCAAACTCACTCGACATAATTGATGCATGTCAATTGATCATTTTACCTAGATCATACACTAGATGTTAAAGAAAAGAAAACAATATCTCTTTAAATCAGTTAAGACCTTTTTTTTAAGTACTAAGTCGGCGTTCGAGAAAAAAAATCATATTAGAACAAATCCACAAAGTCGCTTCCTTTCGTTGTTTGGAGTATTATAAGAAAATCTGTGTTTGGACGTGTGGAGCTTACTTATATAGTGCTTTCCTGTTTCCTACAGTCGTGACGATGACGACTTCGCAGCTTCCCTCGAATACAAGCTAGAAGAATGATCTTTGGAGCTGAACAGATTTGTGCGTCACCCTCCCACCGTCACCCTCTCTCTCTCTCTCTCTCTCTCTCTCTCTCTCTCTCTCAAGTGTGCGAACCAATAATTTCATGCAACTGTCATCTTATATGATGAATTGACATGATGCCATTCACCCAATGTTAGATATTGTTTGTTCAGGCTAAGGCATCCATGTAAGCATATACTGAATCCAATGAGGTTAGAAAGCAGGAGAAACGAAAAAATTGGCTCAAATGAAGATGAGGCGTCACAATTAGTGAGCATATGCCACATGAGTTCATTGCTCCTGGAATTTAGGCCTTTCCCGTGTCTATCCTCCCAGTCACGACATAGTCCAATGATATGCTGAGATGATGCAATACCATTCAGAGGCTTTAGCAAACAAGTAAACTGGAAGCCCTAATCATGGCAATAAGAAATGTTGTATCACCGAAAGAGAAATCACGTTCAATTAAATGAAAACGTAGAAGATTGAGTCGATTTTGTGCGTCTCGTCATCAAAAACTTAGGATATGGACCTGACAAAATTAGGAATCGGGTTAGTGATTATCAAACTGCAATTACCCATCTCCATTATCTAAAGAAAATAAGTAAAAACACTTTTTCACAGTAGCGAAAAGATGAAAGAATCGCATATATTGGACAACAGCTTTCGCAAGCGGCCTTCTAGCTCGAAATATAATATAAAGCTATATGAATACCACCAGTAACACTCACAACGGTAATAAGATATTGGAGAAAATTACCAAAAAAAAATGCTAAATCTATTATAATTGTTGCAATTCAGTCTTAAACCACTTGCAATTATGATAATTCAGTCAATCTGTCTTACGTTGGCCGGCCAATGATGATGTGAAGTTGGCTATTCTACATGGCGCCATATCGACATTAAGATGGATAATTTGGTGATAATATTTAAATACTTTTTTTAAAATTTTAATTTTTTCTGTCTCTTTTTTTCCATTAACTTTTTCCTTCCTTTAACCAAATAGTGGTTTGCGACTAGCCAAAGGTGAGGCCAACGAGATCAGCTTGCTTGCCATTGCGAGGCCGACCTCACCCAAACATGGCAAGGGTAAGCCTTACCCAGCTCACACAGCCATGGCAAGGCTTGACCTTGCCCATCGACAGTGAGGGTGAACCTCACCTAAATGGGTACATTGAGTAATGGCATGCACATTTCAACCTTGCTGTTGAAAGGATAGAATGGGAAGAAGATCATAAAAAGGTTCTAGCATACCATACCCATAACACATTCTGAAGCAAAGAATGTCCAAGGAATTAAGTTAGTTTGAGGAAAGAAGAAAGATAGGTTCTGATGAATTCAATATTACCACTTCTTTAACTTTTTACTGCTTAATAATTTGAAACTTTTTCAGCACTCACCTAAAATTCTAATCTTAGTAAGTTGACACACTAAATGAGGTGGTGAGTTACAAGTCAAAAATAAAACAAGTGGGTCACATTTAACACCGAGTGACTATTCGTCGTATCACTAATTTATCAATTTTGCAAACCTTCTCATTTTTTAGTCCAAACCCAGTGGGTCCTCTCTAGCTCTCTAATTTTCGCGTCTTTGGACTTCAGCAAAACCCCTCTCTTGATGGGCCTAGTTAACCTATCAATGGCGAATGCACCAGATACTATCTTGTCCCTCGGTCAAAATTTTGCTTAGTCAACAAATAATTCTAAAGGAGAGGCAGCCATTTGAAGAAAAGCAAAAAATGGTGATGATGATAACAGCAGCAACAATAAATAATGGAAAAAGCACCAAAGAAACAAAATTATGCTCGCCGTGATACGTTTACTAAAAATCTCAATCGTTTAGTGCGACATATTTATCATATGTTAAGGTTCCCGACTGTATCAAGAATTCTACGTGACCACTAACATGGATGACAGAATATAAACTGCACTAACGTGACATCCACCTGGCTTATGAAAAACAAAACTGACATCGTTTCATATTTGATGTGGGTGATAATTTTCTAGACGCTGTGGTTCTCCACTCTTAATTGCTTCATGTTCCGGACTGCATTGCTCCCTGCTGGAGAGCTCTCTGAGTCTGAGGCTATTGTGTCCAGCGAATACGCCGTCTCGGGTCTCTCTCTCTCTCTCTCTCTCTCGATCTCGAATTGAAGAACACATTTGCCCCAAAAATTTGAATTTGTGCTTGCGATTTGGCAAAAGGAGAAGCTTAATCTAGTCTTCTCCATTGAAGCTTTCTGAGGTCTGAGACAGGCAGGCGAGCTTCCTCGCTTCTCTTTGATCATTCATCTCCCTTGTGCGACTCGAGGACAACCTTACTCCCCGTAGCCTACGCATGTCGAGTGAGCCTTTCACCTATCTCACATACAAGATGCTGAAGAAGAGAGAACGACATTTTTTCACACTAGTTAACACCTCTCCTTTACTGAACGTGTATAGTTCAAAAGACGAAGCTTCGCACATAGGAACAAATGAAATCTATAAGGTTTGCTTTCTCTTTACTGTTACGAAATCTGTGTGCCTATTTGGCGGTTTCTTGTTCCCTACAATCCTGACCATGACGAGGACGCGCTTCGTTGAACTCAAGCCACTGCAATGAACATTAAAGCTGAACATATGTACATGTCCCATCCTCCAGCCCCGCCATACCCTCCCTTTTCTCTCTCTAAGTATGCGAACAAATAATTTCATCCCCTCCAGCCCCGCCAATGTAATTAGAAAAGCACAAGAGCAAAAATAAAATAGGATGGCTTAAAAGAAGATGAGGAGTCACAATTAATAAGCGCATGCCGCATGAAGTCATTACCTATATTGCTAATTTGATCAGGCACAAGCTTTTAGATAATAATAAAAAATTAAGAGGATGGAAGAAATAGAAACAGTATTATATTAATCCAATTAACGTCAATCAGGCACCAATGCTTGTGTTGAAGAGCCTAGACTGGTGAGAGGACCTGCAAGCCCTCACACGTTCATGAGTAAATTACAAAGCTTTTGTACAATGGCCTGCATCTAAACCACACGCATATATACTACCAGTTAAAAAGAAGTCATGCCATCCAAGAGAGTCGGAGGGACGATTCCCTCACCATTCTGCAAAAGTAAAAGCATCCAAAACAGAGCTTCACAAAAAAGACTTCACAGTGCTCTTCCACTTATGAAGTTTGGCGCTTGATCGTCGAGGAGTAAAGTTGAGGCCAAACATCTCCTTGGAAGCTTCCTCTGGCTCAACAAAACCAACAAGCTTGGCAACAATTTTGGCACTCTCGGCCACATGGTCCATATCTTCTGTGTCAGACCACAACCGGTGGGCTAACTGCGAACTTCTATGCTTTGTATTCAAATTGATCCCCCAGGTTTGGAAGAGCATTTCTCTATGTTTCCTGGTTAGCTTCTTTTGCAACTGCTTGGTGAGCATCTGCCTCTCCCGACGAAGATCTTGTAGGCTATTCCGCACAATAAAATCCCTGACTTAATATGTTCCTACGGTGAAATTTAACAAAAGCAACAAGGTTTTTCATCCAATTTGAATTCCGTACCTCAAAGCAGCAGACGAGGTCAGACCATCTTGCAGAGCTTGATTGAAATGGGCTGATTTATTCCTAAGAAACAACAACCTCCTGAGCTCTACTTCCATGTAGATGGAATCGGTCGGATCACCTTTAAACAAAAGGAAAAAGTAGCTCCTGTGAACTAAAGAGACGTTACATTCCTTCCACAGTTTGACAATCTCCTTTTGCAAATTTTTGAAGCGTGAAAACCATTCCGAAGGACCTTCCGTATCATCTTCAATTGGATCCAAGCCAACATCCTTAACATGCTTCGTAGGTGAAATCACATTTGTTTTGGTACCATGTACCTATCAATCAAGAGAGTCCCCACTGAGTATAAGTTGACAAAACATCCATATCAAACAGTAGTAACCGAACACAAGTTCTCCAAATCTCAAAGCACTTTGTATTCAAGTGAATAGTACTCCAAACTTACTTGCATGTCCACATTTACATATGACGAGACTCATATAGCTGAAAACATAGCTGGGCAATATCACTAGGCCATCATATATTTAGACACAGAAAAGCTATCTTTAAATAAATCAAAATTTTATAATTTAAAATAAGTTTTAAACACCTGAAAGCCATGGCTTCTGTACTCAGTCTGTAGTATGATTTCCAACACAATGTGAAACAAGCCCAGTCTAACCCCCACCGGCCAAGGCCTAATAACTCCCATCTATTTGATTCATAGAATCAGACAGCAGAGATACAGCTTTCTTTGATATAGACAAAGCATGATAACCAGTATGTTATAATAAAATTTAAATAGAGAAAATGAAATATCAGTAAGGTCCTCCAGAATAATTAATCCATTGTTCATTATATAGCTCAAATACGCCTAAGATAAAAAGGAACAAAGCTCACCCTCTGCTGATCGGGTTGATCCTCCTGCTGAGCAATGGACTCCTCTATTTCTGAAGCGGAAGTCATACTGCTGTCACATTCCTCAACTGTCCCAATTATCTCTGCTTGAAGCTCATTATCCACAGAATCCTCCGGAGAATTATGAGAACCACTGCTGGGAAAATTTTCATGGGACCCATACTCTAAGGAAGGAAACTGTCTCTGACATCCCTCAGGTCTTCCAGGACATTCTTTTTCATACTGAGGGGGAGGTGTGCTGTGGTTTTTCTCCATCTCTTCATTTGAAAATGAAATATTCACAAGGCCTGACTCACAACTTTTACTCCTAGCTAGCTTGAAACTTCTGGATGTAGGTAATTCTCTCTCCTGCATTATTGAATATGGTTTTTCAAGAGAAGGTTCTACATAATCTTGAGGAACACTGCCTGACTGTCTAGTTTCCTCTAGAGTTGGGGATCCCAATTTCTCTTTTTCCTCATCAACTTCCTCCACCACAATATAGTCTGAGATGCCAGCCTTCTCCTCCACTGATGACATATCACCATTGCCACAGCAATTCGAGTTTGGCTTTTCTATCTCAATGCAGCGTACTTCTCTGCAAAAATCCTCGGAATTTTCGTCAGTGTGTTCTCCAATGTCCTCCGGACATATGCCATTTCCCCTGGAGTGAGATGTCCGAATTGAGAGCTGTGAAGAGGGGTCAGATAGTGAGAAGTTCTCTACAAAGTCAGGAATGTGGATTATATGCCCATCTGAATCACTCATACTGTGTTGATCTGAATACCGACATGAATCATATGTTATGATGCTAACATCCACATAATCATTATCTGCTCGGTTTTCTGTATCTGACATCGGATTCTTGAGGTCCCATGAACCTCGCACACGCAGTTTAGGGTAATCACTGCATGCATCCACCTGAGTATTAAATGAACAGAAGATTCATTAAAAAGTAATTGGTGTAATAAGTTGACCAGGCAAAGCCATCATGGAATCTAAAAGTTAGAATTATCCGTACAGCCAAAGGTTTGTGATCCACAATCAATCGATGCAAATCCTGAACCTCAGACTGAGCAAGGTCTCGCTGTAGAGACAACTCTGCAATCTCTTTCTTGAGCTGTGAGAGGATACAACCACAGAAAATAAGGTGCTAAATAACGAAATGGCTACCTGATTAATAAATATGGGGGAAAAGGCTTCGCTGTTCATAGAACTTTAAAGGGATTGACAAGATGCAAATTTTACAACCATAATCTTAAAGTCCCACAACAAAAAACGATTGACAAGGCTGGTTAATAAGCTGAATAGTCAGCTCTTCACAAATTACAACTCGTTTTGGTACCTGCTGAAGTTAATAATCATTCCAGCAAAGGAAAATGCACATAAACCTACTGGCATCCAATTTTCTATGTCAAATTAACAGCAAATAGTGAAGGTCTATGTGCTTTTAGCTCTGAAGTATATGCCTGTTGGCAGCTTCGTGGCAAAACTTAAATAAAATAATCGTGGACAAAAAGGGAACAAAGTAATATGATAGGATAACCTCACAATTTTTGCAGAGAAAAGGATTGCAGAAAACATCAGTTTGACATCCAGCAAAATCAAAACGTTCATGCAAATAAGCTCTACTTGTCTTTTTAAACGAAAAATAGATAAATTACATAAAAGAAAAGCTGATCAGAAAGTCATAGCTATAAATTCTAACAGCATAATGATGAAGCTGTGGGTTATTGCCCAAAGGTGAGGAATGTTTAAAATGGTCCAAAGGGACGTGCTAGGGTGAGAGATATGAAGAATGTTTGCAATTCTGGACAATTTGCATTCTGCAGGGGAAGGTACAAACAGCCAGGCGAAGATATTGCTCTTAAAATTCTCTGTTAGATTTTAAGTTCCCAAGTTATATTGCCAACTTTTGATGAACTCTCAAGGGAATGAGATCGGTCAAGAGATGTCAACTGAGATGAAATTGCATGTATTGTACACTGAAGGATGTTCCACCATCGTATGAAAAAATGATTGACTTTTTGACACGGGGCCTAGTTTATGTATGGAAACTACACACAAGTACCTCCCTTTTCCATAGATAGTGGGAGAAACCTAAAAGCATATCAGAAACATTATTGCAATATCAAAGCCTTGATGCAGAATCATTACCTTCTCAATTTGGAGATCCTTTTCTCGAAGCAGCATAGCAGAATCAGATGAAACAGAGGCCATTCCTGGATTTCTCAGCTCACTCTCCAATCTAGCCAATTCTCTCTGTAAATGCTTTACCAATGCTTTATCAGACATCACAACATTAACTTGTGCATTTGTGGCGACCTCTTTAGCACAACTTGCAAACAATAGTGTATTTCTTGACTGTTCAACATGACTCCGGGCAGGACTCATTGTACAGATGATGGAAGTTCTAGCATTTCCTCCCAGTGAGGATTGCAGAATACGAGTCAGTTTGGAATCTCGGAAAGGAATATGTGCATTTCTTCCCTTGCTGGAGCCATTCAAATAATTATAGATCAATGATCATAAGTTTAAAAAAAAAATTGAACGATAAATTGAAAGAGAAGAGAGCTTAAGACTGCAATACTTCCACCAACTACTGATTTCTTATAAGATCAATGTAATAGCAACTGTTCTGTTCATATGATAAGATGAAAAATTGGTAAAATATCTTCATAGATGGTCTGCTTTGAATTTCTATAAGTTTTTTGTTACTTTTCCTCCAAACATTGATAAAGAAAATAAAAGATATTTTAAGTTTTAAAAATATATATTAAAAAAAGTCTATATAATCATGCATGTCAGTATTCATATGTTTAAAAATTTAAAGATATTCAATGTGCAATAAAAGTCAAATTTCAAACACTATAATTAAAGGAAAATGCAAAAAAGTCAAACTCACTCCAAACAAACATAAACAACTACTCTGGAGTCTCCCGATTGTGCTTTGTTACAGTTCATCTTCCTGATGCTACAATCTGCATTATAACCTACATGGACTTGCAGGCTGAAAACTTAATCAATCGCCCCGAAAACTGATCCCTACCCTCTAAACAATAAGTTTCATCTATACAGTCAACATTATGCCTGAGAAACCCAAGCTAACCCCGCTGAAAGACCAGAGAGAACAAATTATTTTGGCCAATATCATGTCTATGAATTGACCCAAGCATTTGGCACAGGAGGTACTTGACATTACTAGAGGAGAAAATGGTAGCAAAGGTAAACCTTATGAACTAAACCTGCCACAGCCAGCAATGACAAATCCCAGTGGACAATGGAAAGTCTAAAGAGCTCAGCATCTGGATTTTATTGAGAGCAGGATAGGAAAAAAAGCACAATGGCATAACTGGCTTCATATATGCTGTCCTATTTTGTGGGAGAAGGCTTGGTTGTTCAAGTTGTTCTTCTACGTATATCATGTGTCTATGCAGGTAAACTAGCATTATGTAAGAAATGTAACTTTGTACAGAAAAGGCGTTGCAGTGGTGCTTGCTATCCTCATGCTAGTGCATGGTCCGACTAAATTATAAGATCTCTAAGATGAAGACAAAGAAAAAACGAACAGCAAGGCCTACCTCAGTTTGCGAATGACTGTTCCCAAGGTCAGCAAACTACGATTTATGTGGCAACCCTCTTTCAACCTTGCACCAGCTGATAATGACTGAGATGCACGCTCACTTCCTGCTAGATCCACGAAGTTCTGCAACCCAAAGAAACTGTCATATTCACCCACTAACTGTCCATAGGTTGAACTGGAGTTCTGAATATTCATACCACAGTAGCAGCAAGAGTGCTTGAATTATCGTTTCCCAAGAACTCACGAGCTGAACTTTCAATTGTCTGGCAGCAGAAACAATGAGCGATACATATTTGACAATTTCATTAAAATTGACCGCAAAACAGATAGAATTCACCATTACCAGTCTCAAAATCTGATGTGATCTTGAGCTAGCTTCGTTAAGGCATGTCTCTCCGACCTGTCTTTGAGCTGTGAAACCAAAATGATCGGCCTAAGCATTTTAATGTGCTGCTAGATATAGTATGCAAGGCTGAATGAGTCCTTCGTCCTCACCTTCACACACAGAAAGAAGTTCTTGAAAGTGACTCCAGTCCTTCAGCGTTTCCTCTGTAAGTTTCTCAACTATAGTCCCTCTCTGTCAAAAGAGCTAGCTCTCACGGTGATGTTGGATGAGCTCATAGTTCCTCACTATAGTACAAAGAAATTTACCTCCGGATCATCTAGAAGTCTCAGTGGAGTACTATCTGCGCTGAGGAGGTCTCTCACAGACTCGTTGTAGATCTCCATTGCAGAAAACTTTAACAGAAATTCTCTTTCCTTGTGCTATTGAGAAACAAGAGAGTGTCTTTATTAACATGCAAATCTTAGAGGAAGAAGTTGCAATCGAAAAATGGAGGAGATCGAGTATCATATGACTTGTACCTTCTCTATGTAGCTGTATATATCTGCCATTGAGTATTCAGTAATTCCACTCATAGTGTATGTTTTTCCACTACTTGTCTGTCCATATGCAAAAACACTGGCTGCAACATTTTGGCAGCGGATGATTGCAATCTCAGGCAAACACCAACAACACAAAACAATGTAGGAAGGACGGAGAAGAGGTTGAAGTTTACCATTTATCCCATTGACAACTGAAAGAGCAACTTTCTTGGCTCCTTCTTCGTACACTTGCCTGGTGGAGCAATCATACCGGAAAACTCTGTCTGCAAACCAGCCGACGCAGAGAACACACAACACTAAGAGATACTGAACATAATGCTTCCTTTAAGTCAATGACGATTTCCAAGAATGCAAAGACCAATGATATATCAAAAAGTCCATCATTAGAAACATTTGTTGGAATTGGAAGGCGTGGGCTCAAGACTAAAAGGATGCTGGATCCAGCATAACATGAAAATGTGCTCGAGGGAGGGGAAAGAAGAAAGAAAGGAAAAACTTCATGAATGGGAAATTACCAAATGTATAAGCAGCAGGGTACATGCACCGCTCTGAAACAGAGAGATTGTTTCTGTAGATGATGGTGTTCTCATTGATGCATTCCCAATCTGATACATCGTTCCTAGAAATTTCCTTCTGATTCAAGGGCCTGAGACGAACTGATACAAAGATTTTCTCTCCACGGGGACTAGACCCCTGCATTACCTCCTCGCCGTCAACTGCCACCATCGCTTACCTGCTTACTGTCCAAGTATACGAACCGTCCGAAATCAAGATTAGTCTTCAGTGCAACCAAATAATCCGACAAAGAACCAGCGACACATCACGGAGTTCCACGCCCCATCAAACACCGTCCTCCTAGTCATTGAAGTTTTGGAGTCAGTAAAGCTAGTGATGTTGGGACCCAATAAAACCTGCGGCTCATCCAACTTCTACACCTACCATCATCAATTGTAACGAACAAGCTAACCATGGCTTAGAGCTAAATCACCCACCACTCCATTAATTTGTCTTGAGCACAAAAACTGTTCCTCCTTAATTGTTCCTTCCTTTTGTCCTTATAATTTAGAAAAGTCAAAGAAATGCATTTCTGAAGTCACGAGTCCCCATTCTCCAAGAGAAATGGGCGCTGTTTCTTTTTTCTTTGAATTAGCAAATATTTTAAGATGAAGCATGTGGAGTTTTCTGAGATGGTCCCCATAACAGGCTGTCAAAAAGTCTCCTTTGCTAGTGCTGACTTAGACTATAGAACTTCTTCAAAAAACAAAAAAAAAAAAAAAACAAAGCAAGACATATTTTCGCCTTGGGAAGTGAAACTTACCAAAAGAATGTCTGAGATCTACGCAAAGATCCATGGCACTGTGCATTTCACTGCAGTGCACATAGAGAGAGAGAGAGAGATCTAAACTGAGTCTTTAAAAGTTTCTTTTTTTTTTCTTTTTGGTCGGTTGTCTTTGAATATTTTCAGTTGCCTCATTTCCTTCCTAACCGGACAGCAAACAGCAAAATCTCCACAGGGCAGAACATGGATTTCCCGATGACTGTTCTCTCTCTCTCTCTCTCTCTCTCTCTCTCTCTCTCTCTCTCTCTCTCTCTCTAAAATCCACTAAATTTTCATGACATGACCCCAAGCTAACAAGGGCATTGCGAATCGGCCACACAGAAAGCTTCACCAATCTGTCTCTCACCAGTTCCAAACGAGAATGCATAAACGCCTGCAGGTCGTTTTTTTTTTTTGGCCAATTCCAAAGGAGTCCTCATTTTTCGAGGCAAATCATAGATTTCACGCCAAATGATTTCGAACGTCATTCGACTGACAAATGCCTCATGGGTCCGTCAACTTTGACCAAACGACAAAAAGAGGGAAACTCACCATTGAATCTCAGCTGCCGAACCCGAGCACGACGCAATCCCCTCCCGCTCCCCCTCCTCCTCTCAGGATATCCGGCGCCAAACGCCAATTCCGGACCCAGAAATTGCAGCCCGAGACGAGCTGGGTGACAGGACCGCTTCGCCTCCGACGTCTGGACCAGAAGGAATGGCGAAAAGACCACAACAATGCCGGCGGACGCAAATGCAACTACGACGAAAGACGTGCGCGAGGGGGTAAAAGGATGGCAACGATCTGCAAATGGAGGCCTGGACTGCTTTCTTAAGGCCCTGCTAAATGTGGCGAGAGAGAGAGAGAGAGAGAGAGAGAGAGAGAGAGAGAGAGAGAGAGGAGGGAGGAGGTTGTTAAGTCTGTTCGGTGTTCGGGTTGGGTCGGGCTCTCGATTGCTGCCGCTTTTGCTGGCTTCGTTTTTGGCCTTTGAATTAAAACTGCCGCCCCCACTCCACAAATTCTTCCCTTTTTCGCATTATTTCAAAACCCTTCTCCCTTTCTTTTTCTTTCCTTCTTTTTTTCTTTTACAAGGTAGGAGACGCGTTCCTCAATATTTCCAGTTCGATTCGCCTTCGCTGGAAAAATAAAAAAAAAATTAGCCAATGTGATATTGACCCGACTAACTACGGTATGCGCCCCGCGGATTTTTCGATGTCAAGCGTTTCTCTCACAACTCACATGTTCATCTTCTCATTCGATACGATATCAAGTAGCAAATAGTGTAGATCATTTACTATACTTTGAAACATCGAAGCGCAGCTCCTCGTGCTCTCCTTTTCACTAAGATAATCTTCTTCAATTTGCTTAGCCAGGGTAGTTCGATGAGCGGTTGAAATTCAACTGAAAATGTCAGCTGATTTAATTCGATACCCCCGTGAACCTCCAAAGACGGAGCGAGGCTTGAAATGGGAGGCCCAATTATTGCAATTTATGAAAGTATCGGGCAGGTTGGTGAGCTATATCCAACAGAGGGAAGATATTTAGTTCGTGAACATTGTACATTTTCGGTGCTAGTGTGATGCAACTGTTCATTTAATGAAAATGGCCCTCCCCCTTCCTTGATTCACATGGTGGTGGTTGCTTGGAATCAAGATAACATTACCTCCCCATCTAGAAAAAAGAACTATATTCGCATTACTTGCCATGTGACCCTCTCCTTCATTACTTTTCTTAACCCCGACATTTTTCTTCTTGTCTTTCATTAATCTCCCATGATCGTCTCATTACACTCGACCTTCATTCAATCGTACAAACAGACTTACTTCTGATGTGCGAGAACTAGTTCGGATGATACACAACGATATCGAGACGCCGATTGCCAAAGACTTGCAGAGATCGAATCGACGACATGCGAACCCGATGGATGGACGTATAATTGAAGGAATCACATCAAATCAAAAGGGATGGCAAAGCCGAGAGTTTAATCAAAGGGTTTGTGTAATTAGAACTCCTGGCCACCAAAATGGGCCACCACTGCAACTCCTTGATCTTCATCTCACAGATAGCTTGACGACAACAAGCAACCTAAACCGGCAGCATTGGTGGGTCTACCGGATTAAGGCCACGAACTAATCTAGTGGTAACTAATTATCAATCGATCAATTCTAACCTGTGAATAGATCTTTTGACCTAACCGGCCCCGTCAACCATCCGGAAAGCGAAAGGAGGTGAAGTGAAAATTCAACAAACGGTGATTTCAGATCAAGGAAAGGAGCCAGAACAGCCCATCCGCTAATGTGGTTTGGAAGGCTTCTTCGATACAATTTTATTCCGTAGGTTGCGCGTATAACAAAACCCTAACTTCTCTCTCTTCTCGCCCGCATCCCTCGCCGCCGGCGCACTACCCTCGTTCACGGCGGTAATGATCACATGAAAAGACAGGAACAGGGTCATAGCTCATTCCTATCACCGTAGTTTGAAGCTTTCTTTAGGTTGAGCTCTCATATGAATAATTTAAAGACTAGTTGAATATTTTTCGAAGTGGATCGTGCCTAACCGGTGTTTTTCTCTAATTTAATCATCAAACATCGAAGACGGCATTCGAGCATCGCAACCATCAAGCATCTGGTCGTGGAGTCTCGACGAGCTTTGGAGCTAAGCTAGCGGACAATAATCAGGATGCGACTGATCTTGTCTGCTCAAAACTCATGTTCCTGAATATTTTTCTTGATTTCGTTCTTGGGAAGAGGCCCAAGAAAAAGCTGCAAGAGCTCGAAGGGGGAGGAGGAGGTCCACTTTGACTCGTGGGAATAGAAATGCAGAACACCCCATGTGGCTTAAGGAGAAAAGCCATTGCATGATGGGGGCCGACCCCTTCTTTGCATGCATGCATGCATGCACGTGTTCGCTTCTTCAATGGTCATAAATTAGTTCACGAAAAGATAATAATAATCATTCGAAAAGATAAATGGGATAATGACAAAATTAGTTCACAAACTTTAATTTGATATGTAATGTTGTTTCGAAACAATGTCGAATATTTTGATTATATACCAAAAGTCTAGATTCAATTCATGGATTAAATTGAGTAAGTTTTAAAAGTTTAAAGATCGCATTGAATAAATTAAAAGTTCATATCAAATCAAATTTTGTGAATTATTAAGTTATTTTTTTAACATAAATTAGTGGTGCAAAAGTTGTGGAGACCGAATTTCGGAATCCATGCATGTGGCTCCGCCACCGACAGTGACGCGTGTCGAACATAGGTTTCGTCAACATTCAGCCCATAATACTGTCGCGAGAATTGTAACGTAACATCTTCATCTCATCGATTATTAAATTTCACGACATGTAAGGATGCCGAGAGGAATCTCAGACCCTGGACAGGTCGAAAAGAACTTATCAAACTTTCCAACCACTTTTGTTGTAAAAGAACAGAAGGAATAGGATATTCTAGAATAACGATTTCTCTCAAATACCAAACAAAAAGAAGGAAATAAACATATAATTATTCAAGAACTTTGTTATTCAATGTTATACAGTGCTTGATAAAAACCTAACTTTTGCCAAGATCAATACCTAATCGTTTGGTCCCCACTAGTCTCTGCATAAGATTTTGGATTAGTGTCCACTCTTTGCAAGAAATAAAAGTTTGGAAAACACTTTTCTAATAATGACCGCTCGTGTCGCGTGAAATAATTAATCGAGAAAAAATATTTTCATATTGATAATGATTTATGTATGAATAATTTTGTGAACAATTAAAAAAATTTGTCAGTTCATTTTTTTAAGCATTACAAGCTATCATTTGTATGAAAAATGTTTTCTAATTAGTTCATTTTTCATGAAACAAAGACACCCATTTCACAAAATATGAGTAGTTTAGATAAAACTTTCCTAAAAATTGCAACTTGTATCGCTTTCAAAAAAATAAGCAGACTAAAAAAAGTTTTGTTGTCCACAAAGATGTCTCGCGAAAAAAATTTATTGACAATAAAAACATTTTCATTGAATAATTATCTCAAGCGATCATATTTCTAAGAAAATTACGAAGTCACTCACATTTCCCAAAATAAACGAAGTTTAAGGGTGCATTTGTTTCATAATAAATATTTTTCTCATTTTTCAGCATTTTTTTTTGGTTTAGAAAAAGTGAGTCAATGGAAAAAAAATCCTAGTTAAAGGAAAATGTTTATCTTATCAAAATTTAAATTCAGAAAAATGATTTTTACTTTAGAACAATCTAAAAATATATTTCGCTATCGGTGTTTGAACTTGCATATTGACTCTCAAGTCTTGGCATTCAAGACTACTTTAAAAAAATTAAAAAATGTTCGAATGTTATTTATTTATTTTACTTTTACTTTTTCTTATGTTTTTCCTTTATTTTTTTTCTCCTCTTTTCCCTTGGCCGTTGGCTATCAACGATAGCGACCAGCAGCTAGCCACAAGATGAAGATAAGCTCGTTAGAGGCTTGGCAACATCTCGGACGCGCCCCAATCAACTATCTCCAGCCTCGTTGACCTCCAATAAGCTCATCCCTGGCCTATGGCCACCCACTCATAGTTGTCATGGTTGGCCACAGACCAACGAAGAAGTGGAAAAAGAAAATAAAAATGTGAATTTTTTATAAATTTTCCATAAGGTCCAAACAATACCTAATACTTTTTAGGTTTTCTTCGAGATTTTAGTCAAATACTGAAAAATCAAGTCATTTTCCCAGAAACATTATTCAAAAAAAAGTTCATCTTTCACAAAATAAACACACCCTAAATAGGACTAAACTCCACTTAAGGTTTTGGATTAAATTCGTTTTGTCGATCAAATAGTAGAACCATGTGTATCCTATATCGTCCACAAAGCATGTGTTGCAAAAAAGCATTCTTTGCAAAACGACGGATTAATAATTCAAAACGATAGTGTGTTAGGTTCTTTTGCTGACGAACGCATGACCCATTTTAGATAGGCCAATTTAAAGAGTCGTGCATTCGCATTTATCAATCATAACAATATTTATAGGGGCATGAGTCTTACGGTTTGCGCATTTTAATTTGTAAAATTAGAAACACTGAAAAGTTTCGCAATATAAATATTAACAGGAAAGTATGTTAAGCCGGAAACGAACAATACGATAGTTTCTTTAGCCGGAAAAAACAAAGGACAAAATCTATATTATTATAGTCATGGTGCATGGATCAGGTAAGCAGGAAATTTCCAAGTAATTATTACCAAAAACATATATATTTGTCTATCTATATATGTCTGATTAGGGCATGCTGGGAAATTTGTAGCTAGATGCCATTTGTCTGTTCTTTTGGCGGGCTCCATCCCAACAATCCGACTATATTAATCTACAAAAAGTCTTTTAATATTCTGATTTTGGTCGAGATCTACTTTAGTGTTTAAATATGGAGATCCCCATACAAATGTTCACCCAAAATAAATCATAGAGATAGTAGCATCCCTTGTGTAGCAAAATTTGTGTATCGAAAAATTTCAAATTTCGAAATCAATTATGTTCTTTGAAATAGTCAACAAAGTTGTCGTTGACTCAATTAAAGTTCTTTAGCCAATGGGCCCGCGGACAGGGATTTTGAAATTCCTCAGGATACGCAAATTATTAGCTTTGAATTTTGGGAACCAAAGGATATTTTCTTACAAAGTTCATCATTCTTGAAAGTTCTTAACATGACCTGTTTTTTTGCTCGAAACACTATTTGTTATTCCACTAATTTGAGCTAAGTTCATCTTCACGCTAAGAATGAAGTTTGGACTTAAATACGTACACTTTTCAATTGACCTTAGCTTTGATCTAATTTTGATTAAAGTTATGTTTGCTTCATTAAAAATAATTCATATATTTATCTCAGAAATCAGATTTTGGATCTTGAAATTAGGGAACTTTTTTCTACCCTTCTCTCCCTCATCTTCTCTGCAAACAGACACCGACGTTATCCTCCCTCTACAGATCATAGAACTACCGCATCACTGTTTGCATCAACGACCGCCACCGCCGTCGATTACAAAACAAAGCCAGATCGCCGCCACCCGCCGAACCCTCCTTCTTCAGTCGTCCCGGATCCCAGAGTAACCCTTTTTGTTTCTCTGGAGCTAGCCCTTGGGGACGCCTATCGTCGTCTGCCGGCGAAAAGGAAACTGAGAACAATTGAAGTCGTTCCCCATAAGTGCACTGGAATGGTGTTGCCCTAGTTCTCCACATGGAAAAAACTATTCTTTGGGCCAGGTCACCTCGTTTTGACTACCATTAATTTCTCTTCTCTTCGTCCTTTTATGGCTGAAATGCTGGCGAAGAATCCAATCCAGCATGTGATGCTAGGAATTTTCCAAACGACATGTATCGAGGAATTGTCTATTTTATGTTTACGGGCTATCAAGAATTTGCACTCCCACGTGTCCAGCTGTTTTAAGGCTAATGATCACAACCAAATTAGTTGACGCCCGTGGAATAAACATCTTTATTATTTTCTCACGCAATAATTGGTTCGATACAAGAGAAGACAGAAAAAAATTATAACAAGAAGAAAACCAACCATCACGTCACGTTATGAATTTCCCTTTTTTATGTGTTATAAAGCTAAGGGATGAAGTATATATTATGTTCTAGAGTACATAAAAGATAATCGACATGATCGAGAAAGGACTAAACCATTGTTCTACTGCGAGCATATGAATTGGTCGTGACTATGTAAAGTATACTATAATATGAATATCCCTATTTGAGAAGCCAAGAATTTGTGAGCTCTTTTATCCAGGCGTAGTCTGTAGTCATATTGTACTTATTTTACATATAAATTATCTAACTGAAGGAAAAGACCACGCATTCTTTTTTCATAGTTTCAACTGAAGTTATCCTAGATCAGTACATTTGTGACTTTATGAACATGAAAAGGATAGAGGGTCTTAGGATAACTCATAGCACCCATAATATGAGGCCCAAGGACGTAGGACAGGCCATAATGAGAGTTCCCCATGTAGCTACCAGGTCGACTAGCCCACTATCCAGATTGGCCCAAAAACAGGGCCCAACACCCTTTAGACGTGGTACAAACATCTTTTTTATAATGGAGGGTATCAAAACCTTTCGTTCCGACTTATTTGCATTTATATGTACAAATTGTACTATCTATCTACATCGGATAAGGCTCCATAATGACGAGCATGGCCCTTAAAGTTATATGAAGTATGTTGCGAATAGGACACACGATATGCCACATTCATATTAAGCACTTAATGAGCCCTTAGCCAACTCCTTGGCTAGAAAAATGTTAAGGGATCACTAAAAGTCCTAAAATTTATCACAATAGAATTTGTAAAAAGTGCAATTAAATCATAAAACTTGTCAAACTAATACCATTGAGTCCATCCATTAACTCTATACTAACATAGCTTATATATATATATATATATTATGTCTCCTATCTGGTGATGACGTGGCTAAAGCATGGAATAATGCAAAAATGATGTTGATTTAATTTAAATATGATTTATAATACAATTTAAAATAAAAATGCAAAGCCCTCTCCAATGCCACCGAGAAGGGTCAATAATGGCGGGAAAATGGTTGGTGACGATTGTCAGGCCTCAACCAAGGGTTGGCAAGGTGTCGACCCTTGGAAGTTCAACAGATCCCAACATAACTTTAGCAGACTTAGGCACAACCTATGTTAACTCGAGCCCAAGTGTTGGGGATCCGAGCTTGGATGTCCAAAGACCGCACTTGACCTTTGTGGACTTGGGCCAAGGAGTTACGGCATTGGGCATAGGCACCAAGGTCTCAAGCCCAACCTTGATGGACCTCAATGTGGAAACCAAAGGTTGGGGCTTGGGCACCAAGGTCCAAAGCAATGGTATGAGGGTCCTAGCACAAGCACCACATTCAAAGACGTAGCCTCGATGGATCCATGCATGGGCACTGAAGACCTAATCCTAGATGCTAGGGACCTAGGAACATACGTCAGAATTTCCATGTCTAAGCCTAGAGTTTTGAGCTCAAGCATTGATATCTAGTTATATTTTTAAAAAATAATTTTTGATTTTTTAAAATAAAATCATTTTCTTGAATTTAAGTTTATTAATTCATTTTGCTAAGAAAATCATATATCAGAAAATGAGAAAAAAAAACCATGTGTACAAAAGATCTTTCACAAAATAAATAGAACCTAAAGTTGGAAAAATATCTTTTAAATTTTTTATTTTTCGCGAAATCATTCTTACCAAAGGAGTTTTATACTTACCGTCAAAATAATTAGCAACTATTATATAGAACCTTTATTTTCTTTGTCAATGCGCCTAAAAGGTTTGTACTTTATGTCATTTTTTCGAATTCATCAAAACGTCCGATACATGTCCTAAGCAAATCAAGCCATTGGAGAGGAACACCGGATCCAAGGCTCTCCAACTGCCCTTGACGGATATAAGCCGCCGCATCACCTCCGGTCGTCAGCAACTATTGGATCAACAACGCCACGTCAGCATTAATGAACCGAGCGATGGAAACGACCACATCGTACGAATCGAGCGAGTTCTTGAGTACTTCGATCGCAAATCGTGATGATCCCTCACGGGAAAGTTAGGGCGGTGCAAAGATCATGTACGCCTGCAGAAAGGATTTTACGCGATGCGTGTTTTGGTAGGAACGACGGGGCAACTTCGTCGCTGCTTAGCTTCTTGGATTCTTGTCGAGCTTTTTCGGCGACGAAAGCGTATCGGGAGATCGATGATGGGAGGGGCTTCATCTTCTGATCAGAGGAAGAAGCATCGAGGAAGTTTCTCGGATTTTGGAACCTTGTACCATCAGCTGCGACGCCTTTCCTGGGACTCGATCGATGTTAGATCCTGCGTGTGTTGCTCCAGTCTTTTGGCTTTTACGACTGTCAGAAACTCTGCACGTATCATCTACACCAAGCATACGGTCCCTGTTTACCTACTCAAAAGCTTTGATCAACTTTAAGTGGAGAACTAACAGATTCTATTTCGACAAGGAAATCATATCAGAAAGAAAATAACGCTTGCAGGTCATATTGTAGGTGTCGTTACCATATATCTTACATGAATTTTCTTTAACTTCAAAGCATTTGTTTGAGTGCTAAATATATCATCCTCTGTGCTCAAGGTTTAACTAAGTTCGAATCGCTATATTTGCACATTCTCTCGAGGTAATCCTAATATCAAGCACATATCAATAGCTTCAGTAACAACTTGATATATGCGAGAACAAAAAGGGACCAAAATGGGTTTTTTACGCTCTCAATTAAGATTAATAGGGTGCTCAAAAAGCGTATGAAATACTTGATTAATATAAAAATGATAACATACTCTTAACATGTTTATAGACTAAAATTCTTTGAGATTTCACATGTTAAGCGCAAAACTGCATAATCTTTTGCATCGGCCGTAACCTCTTGTGGACGGTTGAGTTAGTACTGGTAACTTGTTTAAGATTTGGCTCACACAAAACTGTTCATATGCATGGCGTGCACGCATTTGAAATCCCGTGGATAGTTTCGTCGTGCTAAATAAGCTTCCCAATTCAGATAACATACATTCAACATGGTCTACCTAAATTAAACATTTCCAATAAGGTTTGTACGAAACAGAAAGACAACAAAATTAAAATTAGATAATTTGATGCGAAGGGCATCCACCTTGTCCCAAGAGAGAATTGGCGAGGAAAGTTCCTCGCACGCACGCATTTTCTTTTATTTTCTTTTTATTTTGCCTAAGTTTTCAAGTTAAAGCAAAATGTTCCTCTCTCTTTCCTCTCTCTTTATAAAGGAACCAAGGGCGACTCATTCCTTTCATCGCATCTGCTCAAGCGGAATCAAAAGAAGAACAACGAAGACAAACTTTTGGAGGAGGATCGGAAGCTGAAGAGGGGCGACCAAGCTCTTAGAGGGAAGATGATCACGGGTGCAACGATGGAGATTGAGGAAGTGATGGGCGGCCACGAAGCATTGCCTCTCCTCTCGCTGAACCACGTCTCGTTGATGTGCCGGTCTGTGTGGGACTCGGTGAGGTTCTATGAGGACGTTCTCGGTTTCGTCCTCATCAAACGCCCTTCTTCTTTCGACTTCAATGGAGCTTGGTCCGTCCCTCTCTCTCTCTCTCTCTCTCTCTCTCTCTCTCTCTCTCTCTCTCTCTCTCTCTCTCTCTCTCTCTCTCTCTCGTGTTGTTGATATGAAAGGCATTATGTCACTTTCACAATGTGCCATGCGTTCATGTGCATGATCCTCGCTGTTTATGTGTTCGATATGCAGGTTATACAACTATGGAATAGGGATACACTTGATCGAGAACCCATCACTTGAGGAAAACGACGCCATTGACGAGCCGCGTCCGATCAACCCCAAGGATAACCATATGTCTTTCCAAGTAAGTCTGATACAGCATAAGTCTTCATTAACCGCGAGAACTACGAGGCACACTTGAATTTGAGTTACTAGTCCTAGGTGTTCGATTGGTAGAAGGGTCTGTTTCAAGATACATCGTAGACCACGACGAGAATCCGCGATTTTCCGCTGCATGCATTGATCTAGAGAGAATGGACGTCACCATAACCAGTTTTTTTCGCCTTCTTCATACAGTGCACGGACGTGGGGCTAGTGAAGAGAAGACTGCAAGAGATGGGGATGAGGTACGTTACAGCGGTGGTGGAGGAAGCGGGGGTGAAGGTGGATCAAGTCTTCTTCCACGACCCCGACGGGTACATGATCGAGATCTGCAACTGCGACAACATCCCGATCCTCCCCATCTCCTCTTGCCCCTTCAAGCCCAAGCTCGGGAGCTTCAACAAGGCGCCCGCTAGCAACTGTGGGTTCATGGAGACCATGATGATGGAGAGCCTCAGCATGGACATCATGAACTTCTCCTTTTGAGGGCTTGAGTTTCAATTCGCAAGGAAAAGATCTGCGATGCTGAAGAAGAAGCGGCAGCAAATTCAACATGCTTTTTCTTTTGATGGTTTGTGTGGAATTGAGTAATTTGTCAAGTTGTTTATCAAGGGTCGTAATACTAAAGGACCTAAATACGTATGAGTGTCATAAATTGGCTGTTGAAGGGTTTCAGGTTGATTAATCATCACATGTTCGTCTTCTACTCTATGTGTTCAAAATAACGAGTAATTACTGTTTATTCTACACTATGCACTCCCAAGAGGGGATAAAATGTTTTTTTTTTTCACTATAAGATAATGAGAAAATCCGATAAAAAGAGTCTCTCATTTGAATAAATACATGATCATCGTTGTTCTATTAAGAATTTCCATTTCTCTAGGCTTGTTGCTCTTTGAGCATTTGTTTCGCGAAAAGCTTCTAAATAAAAGAAAATGCATGTTTTTTTTTTTTTGTGAAAATCATCTTCAACAAAAATGAGTGGTTTTCAATTGTTCAATGATCGATGTACTATGAAGTGAGATAAGAAATCTTTTTGCTAGTTAGATCTTATTTGTAACAAAATACTCTCACCGTCATAATTAATTTAATATAAAATGATGAGATAATATCAAAATGCTCGGCTAAGATATTAGTAATACAAGAAATATAGATTATGTTTATACTGTCAAAACAAAGCAACCGAAAAAAGGATGCCAAAATAAAGGGAAATCAAATAATTAACAAATGTAATTTCTCCGTGCTCATAAAACTTCACGTGAACATGTTTTCTCAATTCCAAAAACAAGTAATCAAAGAGTGATACCACAGCAATTAACCAAACAAAAGGGTACCAAAGAGCGGGGAAGACCTGGCTAGCGAGAACATAGATTCAAGCTCTATGTGAACATGCATATGAAAAGAGATTAAAATGATTTATTCCTTTTGAGATGGAGAGATCATTTTCCTCAATTTTAAGTATGATTTTTGTTTTCTCTTCTCGGCAGTATGGCTAGTGATTGAACCCTTTTGTCGTTGGTTGTTCAATTTCAATAAATAAAACTCGCGAAATTTTGAAAAACAAGCATATTTTAATATTTTTTAATCCACCCCAAATTTTTTATTATATTGTCTTCTGCATAATATATGGGGCTAAGCTGTGATTCTTATAATCGAAAAGTGACGGCTAAAAGACATCTTTTCGACCTTCTATTTAAGTATGAAAACTTAATTGAATGAAAAGGGCATTTGAATATCATAAGGTTTGACCCCAAAAAAAAAAAAGATTATATAAAAGTAATAGCGACGGACACGAATTTGCGGCTTTACTTTTTACAGAAAAAAATTACACGAAGATAAATTTTTACTTTATATTTAATGACCGGGAGAGTCATCGCCGCCGCCGTTCTCCTCGGCCTCCTCTCGGAAAGACAATGGTGGATATTTGGCATGGTTTTTGTAATTATTTATTTTCTTCAACTTTTGATTTTAGAATTTAAAATTAGACTTTCATACTATACTTAAAAGTTAGTCGGAGTAAATGATGGGGGCACAACATAACCAATTTCAAAATGCTAGGTACGAAAATATTTTGCGACGCGTCAACATTTCATTCATGAGATAAAATTAGTATTTTTAACTTTTTCAACAAAACCTAGCATTGAAAAATTGACATTTATAACGTGGTAGCCGACATTGGACTGTACTTACATAAAATTATGTTGGTCTTCGATCAAAAAGCGATTGAATGATGACCCTCGTATCTAAGTTCAAATTTAGGTGAAAAAGTCAATGAAAAGCTTTGTCACCGTCCATCGGTGGTACGAAATTGTTAATTCTAGGCTTCCAGCATTTGAGATCATGTTGACGGGGGCAAGCGGCAATGAGATTAGACCGTAATTTGTTGTTCTTTCACCTAACTTGAATCTAGATCCAACATTTATTATGATTAATTTTCGCTGAAGGTTGAGAATAATGTATGTAATGACGTGATAATTGTGTCATAGATCGACATGCAGGCCAACTGCCGTGAAGGAAACTTTGACAATTTTCTTTGAAGGAAATTTTAACATATACCAAACTAACAATGCTTGGTCAAAGGTAGTCGAGAAAAGTACTAAAAAAATCGTAAACCTATTATAATTATGTTATTTCAGTCATCAATTTTTTAATTATATAAATATAGTCAACATTGCATTTTAATTAAGTCTATTC
Source organism: Melaleuca quinquenervia (assembly GCA_030064385.1). NCBI lineage: Eukaryota > Viridiplantae > Streptophyta > Magnoliopsida > Myrtales > Myrtaceae > Melaleuca > Melaleuca quinquenervia. Next base: position 16,865,615 of record CM057727.1, on the reverse strand, counting down.
CACCAATTTCGATTGAAAATTTCTAACTTGGAGTTTGGTAATCTTATGCAGCTTGGCCAGCATTGACATAAACTTTGTTTAACAATATCCTGAATTTTCTGTAATTTTATGGATTTATTATTATTATTATTTTTCTTTTTTATTTTACTTTTTCTTTTCTTTTCATTCTAGCTTGGGGTCATCACGGAGAGCAAGGCCCACTACCGGCGAGGCCTTGAGGGCCATGGTTAAGTGGTCCAAAAAATAAAAATAAAAAATAAACTTCAATTTTAAAAAAATTTATAAAAATTATCAACATCTTTAACAATCGTGCTATGTTGGATAGATGCCGTCCAACTTAAGAATTTCCAGCCAATTTTGATTGAATGTTAAATTAACACAATTAAAAATTTAAAACAGTGTATGAACACAAATGAAATAGGATTGGCCTTTATTTTTTTTGTATTTTTTCCTCAACGATGAAGATTTAGCTCGTTAATGAGCATGGCACCTAATTTAAAATCAAGTTGACAATCTTAAAATTATTTTTTATTTGAGATAAGATAGAAGCCGGGCCCCCTTTTGAAAAATCGACTCCCTATGGAGTCCTCATATAAAATTTTGAGACTTTGGAACCGTGTGTTAAAATTATCTCATAGGTCAGCATTTTCTTCCTTTTGGGATTCGACCTTACTGGGTGAGAGATTCATCGTAAGTTAGAGAACGAGTTCCGCAAAAGTTTGAAAAAAAAAACGTAATTTTTATCTGATTATCATATTGTCCGGCAATACAGCGAATAAAAAGCCGACCTTTCCTCTGCAAAGCTGCTCTTTTGAAGAGGACGAGGAGGAAGAAGAAGAAGAAGAAGCGACTTCCATGGGGACTTCGATGAGCCCGATCTCGATACTGACTCCTCTCTTCTTGTTGATGCTCGTGGCTCTGTCCCATGGCTACGTGAAGGACCGGACTTTGCTCCACCAATCTTCCAGCAACGACGTCGGATATTACTTGACCAAAGATGAGCTCTGGTTCAACCAAACCCTCGATCACTTCTCTCCATATGTACTCTCTCTCTCTCTCTCTCTCTCTCTCTCTCTCTCTGCGGATGATCATGTTTTTTGTTCCTCTCGATTTCTTGTTGATTAGCGTGTAATAGGTGGCTTGATGTTTGGTGGTTGGTGTCCTCGGGGATGAGCTGCTTGAAATGCGAATACCGTCGGTTTTTGTCTTAAATGATAGATTCCTGCTTCCGTTTTTCTTTCAATTCAGCGGGAAGGGTAGTCCGATTGAACTTTGAACTAATTAAATTTGGAACAAGCGATCAATTTGCTTGTGAATTGCGGTTAAGGTTCGTCGGATGTCCTGGATTATCAGGTTCAACTTTAAATGAACTGTTTTTTCAACACGCAAAATTGTTTATATTGTTTAATTACATCCGCTAACTTAATTAATAGTGAACTTAATTGGCAACTCCATTTATTATAAACAAATTGAAATGCACATGAGAATTCGAATATTTCAGTGGCCCATCCATTGATGATACAATATTAGTATTTGCAAAATAAGTACGAAAGGCCAGTGGTTAAGAACATATAGAAACCAGTGCTCTTGCCCATATTTTGCATGGATTAATTCTCTAAATTCTTTTAATATTGTTAATTAATGTAAACTTGCATTACAGTTTTAAACATTCTAATTCTATGATTATGATAACAGATTCTGTTGTGGTTTTGGACATACACCGAAATTTGCACTCGTTTTATCTTCTTGTCTTTTAAGTTTGCAGCTGAAGTTGTTTTGTCATGGTTGTGATCGTGGATTGTTTAGAAGCAACTCAACATGAAATGTACTGGAGCACTAGAGCTGAAGTTCTGTCACAATGATCTCCAAAGGAGGGTATCATGCCATTGCTAACTCATGGAAATTCAAATTTTGTCCTCAGGATCATCGTCAATTTGCGCAGCGCTACTATGAGTTCCTAGACTACTTCCAACTTCCGGATGGACCGATATTTTTGAAAATCTGTGGAGAAGCTGCATGTAATGGGATAGTGAATGACTATATTAGTGTAAGTGCTACTTCTCAGTGTTCTAATAGCTTTTGGTCAGCATAAGCCCACCAATCTTCAAATTACGATAAAGTGGTTAGCATATCACCAAACATTATTCTGTCACATTCAGAGAGAAAATCTGAAAGCCAATTCTAGCCGTGAATGATTTGAACTTTCATGATTATCCTAAGCTGTGACGCTATGAAAATTTTCCCCCTGTTGATTCATGCAGGTTTTGGCAAAGAAGTTTGGAGCTGCTGTGGTTTCACTTGAGCATCGGTACTATGGGAAGAGTTCTCCTTTCCAATCATTGACAACGACAAATCTAAAATACTTATCATCTAAACAGGCACTCTTCGACTTGGCATCCTTTCGTCAATTTTATCAGGCAAGTTTCTGAATCTGTTAAGCATGTGATTAACCATGAATGACAATGCTGACAGAAGTTTCATGAAGAAACCTTGATTTTCAAAAGAGAGATGATCTGAAACTCCTTTGGATTTTAGATCAATAGAGCTTTAAAACTTTAAAAATTCATCAATGAACTAACCTTGTTACTAGTCAAAACTAGTATTATTTTGATCTATGATTAGGATGTGGTCAAAGTGCCTTTTTTTCCCTCTTGTGAAAAGACATTGATGCAGAGCTGACTGGAAATTTAGCACATGGGGGAGAAATTCATTTAGGTATCATTTGCATGTTCTGCACCTTACATGAGAACAATCCCTCTGAGCGATTGGATGACCTTCCTTTGTTTTTGCTTGAATGAAGTGACAGCTCTGACTAGTACATGTCGGAAAAAAAAGGGTTGCTGGAATTAGAAGATTTGGCTTTGCACTATCTTTTTTATGAATATCAGATATTAATTTGATTGTCATCTGTTTGCAAGTGATGCTTGACCTTGAAAGTTTTGATTGCACATGGAGTTAGTTTGATGTTTTAGGAGGGCTTGCTTTTTGCTCATTATTGACCGATGCAGTTTTTTAAATGACCAAATATGGCTAAATCATGTGCTAGATACTTTTGATTGAAACTTTTAGCAATTCTTCTAGAAAGTCTTTTCTTCTGTGTGCTGAAGTGAGTCTTCCTTTTATATGATTTCTGCTAATGGTCTGACTAGTTGCTTTGACACCATGTGCAGGATTCAGTAAATCTGAAGCTCAATAGAACAGATGCTGGAAACCCCTGGTTTGTTTTTGGCATTTCATATCCTGGAGCTCTCAGTGCATGGTTTCGTCTTAAGTTCCCTCATTTGACATGTGGAAGTCTTGCAAGTTCTGCTGTTGTTCAAGCTGTATACAATTTCCCTGAATTTGACCAGCAGGTAAGGACAATCTTTATTGCCAGTTTTGTTTTATTTTACTTCCGGGAAGGCCAAGAAGTTGGGGTGCATTTTGATGTCTGGCTGCTGTCTTCAGCCTTTATGATGTTGCAGTTGATCTGTTGTGAGAAATGCCTGGAAATATCCTTCTACTAAATAAAACTTTCTACTGTTGTTTCCAACTTTAGATTGGTGTTTCAGCTGGAGAGGAATGTAAGGCTGCACTGCAGGAAGTAAATCAACTTGTTGAGCAACGGCTTGCATCAAATGGAAAGGCGCTGAAGGAGTTGTTCGGTGCTGCTGAGGTTCGAATTCTCTTTCTTGATATGGAGATTATGTTTTGAGAAACGTGTTTAGCTGTTGTGCAATGTGGAATCCTTTTTTATCCCTCTTCTTTTTGGTAGTAATCTTTCTCATACCTTGCAGCTTGAGATCGATGGTGACTTCTTGTATTTTCTGGCAGACGCTGCTGTTACAGCTGTAAGCATATCATTTTTGTTTGTGTTTTTTTTGTTGCTTTACAAGGTAATGATATTCAAGATTTCACCCTCCACAGTTCCAATATGGAAATCCTGATAAATTGTGCGATCCTCTTATTCAAGCTAAGAAGGATGGGGAGGATTTGGTGGTAAGAAACTTTTTCCTTCTTCACCTCATTCTTTTGTTGTATTCTAGAGCTTTATGGAAGTAAATGTTCAAGGTGTCTGTACCTTTTAATATGTTTCCTCCGATTGATAGTGCAACAGATAATTGTGTATAATTCTATTAGCTTTGCCAAATAGAATAGCATGGTTAAAAGCTTTTGGGAGATTTTTTGGAGTTGAGATGATATAGAGAGATCAGAGGCATGGTCATCATTCATGCATGCTTGAAGAGTTTCCTTGAGGCAGTGAAATTTCTACACATATATACTATTCCCTGGACAGTAGGATGTTTGCCATTACTCCTATGCCATCAACAAAATTAATCTTCTCTTTTTTTTTTTGGTAAATAAATTAATCTTCTCTTTCTATGTGGTAGGATTCCTAATTTTTAGCAACATGTATCCATTAGACATGTATGGGTGATTTGTGTCATATGATGCTTGAACAAGTGTCATGGTCCATTAATGATTAACTTTATTTAAATATCTGTCATCATTCACCTACTGATTGTTTTCTGTAGAGTGGCTGTGCCAACAGATTTTCATTATTATTGTGATGCAAGCTCTATCTGAGTGAACGCGGGCTGCCTAAAACAAATTTAGGGTGTGCTCCCCCTTTTTAGCTTTTGTTCACTGAGTTTTATTTGGTCCAATTAAAATGTTTATGCAGGTTGCATATGCCAAATATATTAAAGATAATTATGCAGATAGTGTCGCCAGTTATAGTCAGAAGCACTTGAAGAACACAGCTCTTAATGGAGATAGGAGCGATCGGTTGTGGTGGTTCCAAGTTTGCACTGAAGTTGCATACTTTCAGGTGGCCCCCTCCAATGACAGTGTCCGCTCATCAAAAGTTGACACAAGGTGTTCTCATCTCCTTACTCTTCATTCCTTTTTTTCATTAGTTTTCCATGCGAAATCTTATAGCTAAGTCTATATTTCTTGAGTTGCAACAGATACCATTTAGATCTCTGCAAAAACGTGTTTGGTCAGGGGATATATCCTGACGTTGACGCAACGAATTTGTACTACGGAGGCACAAGAATAGCAGGTCTGAGCACTGATCTGTCTAGTTTGGCTCATTAACGTATCATTATATATGTGTCTAAAGAATCATATTGGATTTCCTCTCCGGAATTGACTGGATATATCTGGGGTTCTTGATGCCCCTCTAGTAAAAAGGTTCCAAGGTTTTAATTTAGGAGATTCGGCTTTCCTGCCTGGCAATTTCTGAGCTTTATCCTTTTCATGAAAAACCAACCAAGCAACAAATAAGATCAGACACCTGAATCTGGATCACGCAATTATGAATGCCCAGATGGATGGAACTGTTTAATATATTAAAGAGGTTCATGCACTGTCTGTTTTCTGTTTTATGGGACTCTTATAAGTGAACTGATTATAACTGACCATGTAGGTCAGCCTATTTAGGCTTGTTGGCCGTTATTTAGGCCTTTTCATCTCTTAGATGATGTATTTAGGCATCCTCCCTTGGATGTACTTTTGTTTTCTTGGTACCATTGCACTCACACATCTATTGTAGTGTTGAGTGTGAGTTTTGCGGTACCAAAACACACGCCTTGTACAGCTTTGCATGGTAAAATCTATAAATACTTACATTTACCAAAAAAAAAAAAACTGATTATAACTGACGATCGAGCTGAGACTACTGTATTTGTATGTAGTGTTCTTCAATTTATGCTTACAATCCTGTTTATTGGAGTCTTTCTGCATGAATTGATAGGCATCGATGAAAAATCATGTCAAGGCCGGAAATGAATCTGGTTAGATAATGGTGACAATAAACCAAATGAAATATATAAGTGCATGACCCATTATGAGCATTATTTGGAATCTGGGCATAGGTTTTTGATCATCTATTTGTGAGCCCCAAAAGTTAAAGCTGTCAAGAAACAGGCTCATAAAGTATATCTAGCATTGTTTTCAGTACTTCACCTTGACTGTAAGGCCTTACACATCCACGAGATAATTAGGGAGCAGACAAATATGCATAATGAATATAGGAGAGTATCAAGATTTCGAACTCATGATTGTGCTCTAATACCATCTTAGCCTCAGGTGACGGTTTATCCTATAAGTGTAAGCTGTCTGGAAATTGGCACATATTGTATATATAACATACTTCTTATCAAAAAGAAACTTGTGCTTCCTTTTGACATTAAGGTGTAACATTGCCAGGCTCAAAGATAATTTTCACAAACGGCTCTCAAGATCCATGGCGACATGCTTCAAAACAGACCTCTTCACCAGATAGTAAGTTCCCGCGATTTCAGACAGACAACTATTTACCAGTTTGTGTTGGCCACTGGTTTCAATTAGTGAAGAGTAGAAGTGATCATGAAGTTTCTTTTTGGTTTCAAGCTAGCAACATGCTTAACTCACACATTCCATGAGATGATGACATAAACCTAAACTTCTTGATGCATTTTGATATTAATCTTTCTCTTGTATAGATATCAATAGGATTGATTGTTATTATAAATTACATGGACAACAATTTATGGTGTCTTGTGATGATGAAGAATTGCCTTGTGGGTCGATGCCTTTGGATAAGAATATAAGATAAAGTGCCTTTATAAACTGTCAGAGATCCTTCCATGTGATTCTTCTTTGGTTTAGTACATCCCTGGTTGCATGTTCACACGGGATTCCATTGCTTGTGCTCTTCGGACCTCTCTCCATCACCCTCTTTCATACTGAAATCTTTGTTGAATTTCAAATGTTGTCAGTGCCTTCCTACCTCATCTCCTGTCATAATTGCGGACATGGAACTGATATGCGAGGGTGCCCACAATCTCCTCTGAGCCTTGAAGGTATGGACGGCTTGGATCAACTTACATGCTGCTTAAATTTACAAAATATTCCTGGTCGCGACTACTGTATGCTGGTTTATTGGGCGACTTGCACTTTCCAGGGTGCGAGTCACAGCAGAACTGAATGTCGTCACTGTGGAAAATGGAAATCTCAGATTGTTTGTTTCACGAATTATTTGCTGATATTGCCGTGTACTGCCCTATTTTCTTCTCACTATAGGTCTTCATCTGCTGGTCCTGATGGTTTCAAAATCTGATTTTCTTTAAAAAGCTCGTGATTTTCCCTGTTTATGAAGACAAAATATACAATGAAAAATACAAATAAAAATTAAGTGTTTGCCATCTCCTGATATTAGAAGAGATGAGTAGAAGGAGAAAGATGAAACTGATGCTGCACTACGTGAACTAATAAAAAACAAGATATATTATAGAATTGTTAAGAACAGGTAGTCCTAGTCTCAAGATTAGTTTTTGCACAGTTGACTTTCTCCTCCTGGCGTGGCAACTGAGCAATGATCAGTAAGGATTGAACCCTTGATGTCATCTCCTGCTAAAATTTTCCTAGCCACTGGCCACTTTGCTTTTGGTGGAGTTGATATTCACATCGATCCTTGCCAACTTAATTAGAATGACTTCTGATTGCACGTGTTTTTGCAGTTTAGGAAAGCAAATATCATGTGCAATTCAAATAATTTGGTCTTTAGTAAAGAAAATTTTTAAGTTTACATTGTCCAAGTGTCATGCTTCTTTCAGGAAATGCCCAGAACTGCAGCTCTCCAGATGCGGTCCACAAAGTAAGGCAACAGATCACAGAAAGCATAGACTTGTGGCTGTCTGAATGCCAAGACAGTGGTAGGAGCTCTATCTGAAGCGCATGCTCACGGTGTACGTGAATTTGGGAGGTGGTTCCCTGCCTAACCGTTGTATCACAATGAACTTTTCAGGAGATGCCTAATTATAATTTATGAAGGGTACTGTAACCTCATCCTGCTCAAGCTTAGCTGCTCTTGTCTATCCAGGACTTGTGCGAATCAACAAATGCAATAATTTGCCTTTGCTTCACTCCTGTAATTGTTCTGTGAATAGTGAATACCTTAACCTGTAGATATAGAATAAATACTTCCCCGACATCATATGGCTGTATAAACTCACTTTTTTATATTCGAGTTCAATCTTCTTACTTCCATCTTCCCTTCTCTATAATATTGCCATTCATGATGTGATGAAGTACACAAAAGTCTGCTTTCTTCGACCGTCTCTGATACTAGTGTCTAAAACAAACTGTTTGTGCCCATTAGGGCTAGTTTCTCGAGCTGGAAATGATTTGATAATGAAAGACTAACATCGGATTAGGTTAAGAGTATGGAAAGACGACCCTCCGTTGCTCCTATTGAAATTATTGCGGTGATTTGGATTAGCGTTCAAACTGATTGCCACTTCAACCTTTTTACAAGCATATGTTATGACAGTTCATCAGATAAGCCTGCAAGTGAATTCAAGTTGAGTCCAAGTCGATGGAGTGTGTTCACCTTCACACAAAAGAGCAAAATCATCATCAGTGCCCTTCATTCTCTGGCAAGGTCCTTTGGACTCTGATAGAAGATCTGAGCTGAGAATTGCAAGTACCTTGGTAACATTAGTTGAGGAAAAAGAAGGATGAAAAAATCATCTAAGGAGACTTTGGGCTAATGAAATCCCACGTTAGAAATTACCATTAGCAAAATTGGCATTTTTGTAGTATATTTAGATGAAATAAGAATACACCAAAGGAGCTTTTGTTTCGCGGAAACTTTACCCAATATTGACATAGATTAACAATGGCATATACATTAAATTTGCAAATTGATTTGCCAGATTCTTATTGAGTGTATGAATAGGACCCACTTACTTAATTACTTCGAATTGTCACGTTATTTGCAAACCCTTTTTTTTATAACAAATATCCCTACCATTAGTCGACTTCAATAACTTCTCAGTAAGCCCCACGAGAAGTTTCATGAAGCTGTAGCTTCAGATGTACACCAAAGCATCAGACATCATTTGCTCGCATGACTTTTTTTTTTTTTTTTGGTAAATTTGCTCGCATGACATCATGCTCCGCAAAAATGAGTTTCAGAATAATGGAATGCAAAAACTGACCACAGCCAAAAGGTCACTATTCATTTTCCTAGCTTTTTCCTTTTCCAAACAATAAAACAGCCATTTCAAAATCGTTGATCCTATACCAGCATTGTTCATCGAACAAATGTTACATGACAGATGAAGGAGGCTTGCGCTGCTATGGATCGATGATCACCATCAAGAGCCATCATGAAATTCATCATTGAAGAAACCAAGAACACTCTTATATCGGGCCACTTTCAACCAAAATTGGGGTCTTCTCGGCCACTGAATTTCCTACTTCAGATAAGTAGAGGAAACCCAGAGCAGAACATAGGTTATGAGCGAAGTTGTTACTTCAAAACCGCGCAGTCCTTTAAACAAAGGTGGTATTATGGAGACCATCAAGAATGTCCCCAGTAGCCATGACAAAATGAAGGCACCAGCCCTGCATATGGAGACAAATCATGAATCCAAGTATTTATCGCAAGTACTCTACACATGGGGCAGTTAAGACTGACAAGAATGGATATATGTATGGTGAGGAATAAGCTAAACAACTATGAGGCCAGGAATAAACCAATTTAAAATATATAGATAGCTAGAGAGATTTGTTGATTGAAATCGATGAAGAACACTAATAGGATGTCATCTGCGTACCCATAGAGGAAAGCTCGCAGTTTGCTTTTCAGCCGATCATGTATGAAGTATATGGTAGCTATTAGGGATATGGCTACTTGAAGTGTGGGGCCTTCTTCTGTTGGAAAAAGCACGGTGAGAAGTCCAAGTACTAAAAATGCGGCAGCTGTTTTTATGATGAACTTTGAGGACGGAGTCTGAAACCTGCTCATGACAGCCTGCACAGCACGGGATTGAGTTACTTCCCTGACCTTTTTCTTAACATCAATTTTCGGGTTCTTCCTCTCATAGAACTTCTGCATGATTATTTTGTCATGCGCAGATTCAATTGCGTCCACACTGGGCTTGTGTCCTGCATATTTTTGGACGAGGAAATTCCTTGCGGCTTGAATTTCATCTTCGGAGGCCTCATTACTGATTCCCAGCCGCTTATACGGGTCCCTTACATTTATTCTAGGAAAGATGGTCGAACCTGAAGAGGCCAGTAATATAGGATGAAGTAATGTGGAGTATCATTAAGTAGCTCAACTTTTTCTTGATAAACATCAATCTTTTTTTTAGCCATGACAAAACATCAATTGACTCGACATGAAAATCAGCATGTCAACAGGCAAATACAAAACGGTTTTTAAGTGCTATAGATCCTTTTAGAATGACCTATTATTAGTCCTAGGGGCTTGACATGGTGAACAACCATAATAATTTGCATTCTGCATAGAATTTTAGTGACATGCTCATATTCAGTTGATAACCATGAAAAAAGAGTAAAACATATCTTTGTGCTTTTGTTCTGTAATGCCTTCACGCTAACACTCAACAGAACTCAGGAAAGGGTACATTTCAAATATCAGCAAACACATAGTATGAGGAACAAATGACCTGGACAATGCTCCTGAATGCAAATTCCACTATAAGGAATAAAAGAATGCCAACAGGTAATGGAAGCTTAAAGTAAAGACGGCAGTAAAGTGGGCATATATCTTGCTGTCTTAAAGTACCTCATTGCCTAATAAAGTTTAAATAAATGAAAACAATAAGACTTGACCTAAAATATTAGGTACTGCAAGGAACAAAAAGCTACTCATACAATCTTCGAATCGCTTCAAAGTGCATCTCTGTTACAGTAGTCGCCAGCTTTCACAAGCTTTTCCAATATTGTGTTTCTAAGAAATTGTTTTGCTTCTGTCAAATCAACACCTTAAAATTCCAATAGCTCTTGAATGGGAGAGGAAAAAAACTAATTGAACAACCAACTTTTTGTTTTGTAAGAATGAAAAAAGGATAAAGCATTTGATACCAGTGGGGTCGCCATAAGAAGCATCCATCGCAGACCTGATCACTAGTACTTGATGTCTGCAGCAAATTTGAATAAACAAGCCCAATAAATAAGGTTAGATAATTGCAAAGAATCAAATGGTTCATTATCAATAACCATGAGAGTTCCCTTGAAGGGGCAATACCTTCCTCCATGCAGGGACCTGAACTTTACTTTAGGTATTGCCACTGAAATAAGGGCTGGGAATTCCACAGATAAGGAATTGGCACTTCGAGCAGGTATTGAGAAACATTTTGGTGGACCAATGGTTAATCCAGAGAGAGTCATAATTGATTCAGTTTGTTAGCTATTGGCAATCTGTCTGCAAAGTTCAAATTCAGAATGCATAGAATTATCAGGATCAGTTTTGCAAAACAAGTAGCGCAACATTTTGCTGCACCTATTAATGGTGCCTAAATCACAAATACCCTATCACTCTTAATTTAGCCATTTCTATATGGACAGTCGAGAAATGGCATCACTATGACAGTCTCAAATCATAGAGATTGTCGGTTAACATCATCCATTTACGCCAATTGCACTCTGCAGAGACAGCATTGACCTGGCGGTACCAAGCATAGAATTTTCTCATTCATCAAATTCTCTACAATGATCATATACTGCACCTAAACTATGTCCAGAGAATACACCAAACCCTAGCTTTGTCCAGATTAAATAACTCGCATTTTTGCATTATACACTCCCAACGTTCTACTAAAGGGATTGTGGAAATCCTCGACAATCACAGCTCAAGGCCAAGAAAGTCCAAAACTTTAGCGGGTCTTCCTCTTGTTTTACGGTGCTTCAGTCCAAGAAAATACCGAAAGAAAAAAAATAAAGAATTCCCAGCTCAAATAAAGCCACGTTCATTTCATCATGAATCTTTTACTAACGAGAAAAATTGATAAGTAACCATAAACTGAGCTTTGCTCGTTCATGCTCGTGAGCTGAGTCAATCAAGAAAAGACCGAAGGCAAGCAAGAGAAAACTCAAAACCCATTTTTCTTCTTCCTGGGAACGAAGAGCGAAAGCGGACGAGCTTGGACTGAGCATGGAACGAGAAAGCAGAACCTGAAAGAAAATCCATTCAAGAAGAAACAGAAGGCCATACCCAGATAGCAATTAGAGAGAGGCGAAGCGGGGGGGAGGGCGTTCTTGGCGTGTACCTTCTTCTCAGAGACGGTTGAATTCGTCGACGAGCATTGCAACGAGTAGCAGGAGGGTGAGCAGAGAGCGAGAGCGAGGGATTTTACAGAAGCTGCCGCCTGTTGGAGCCTACAGCTTCGCTCTCTTTTATCAATATATATATCTTTCCTTTGCAACAAAAGATCAAATCCGTTGTAGTCTAGTTGGTTAGGATACTCGGCTCTCACCCGAGAGACCCGGGTTCAAGTCCCGGCAACGGAATATTTTTTTTATGGCCTTTCATTTTTCATTTTTATTTTGGGAACTTTCACTTTATTTAAAGAAAGTTCAGGACAATTCTATCACTTCATATTAAAAATGCAAATAGATAAAAAGATCTTTAGATCACCAATGAAAAATGACTATCTTGGAAAAATGATTGATGAATTTTGAAATTATTTGAATATCTAGACTTACTTGAAAATAAGTAGTGAGCACGATGAAAACTTACTTTTTTATTGGTAATTATGATCGGTGAAGAGAAGAAGGTACATATGACCTCATTTTCATACTACTCCACGCTTAATCAATAAAGATAAAGAGGAATTTCGAAAATCATCTTTCACTTTTGACAACTTCACTTTAATCCAAAGCTACCCACCACTTAAATCAATCCAAGGTCCCCATTGCTCCAAACCCAAATTGGTGGCTGTGTTCGGTCACTGCCCACCACCGAACAATGGGCCATCTGCCACCACCGCGTTCGACTAGCAGTGCACCGACCAGCCGCAGGCTCATGGCCACGGCGAGCTCTGCTTAGACCTCGTCAAACGCGTTCTCACAGAAGCTCACATCCCTACTTTTCAAGAATCCAAGAACAGGAGGATTTGCCTTGGTGACCTCCATGAATGCAGGTAAGCGTCAATCACACTTAGTCCGAAAGGGAACCCGGTCAATGGCCAGCAGATGATTGAAGATTCGTTAAATTCTTTGATATGAGATTATCAGACCTAAACACGCCGATCTCGAGGTTGCTCTCTTTCTTAATCAAAGTCGATAGTGAATTCTTTCATGAGATATCAATTATGGATTTCAAAGTAACTTTTCGTTTTTGCTTTTCATGTGAGAAAAGTTGTTCCAGACACATGTTCATTCTGCTAGCATTTATTTTCTATTCAGCTTCTAGAAGTTTAAATAATTACTAGCAAATATGTGTAGTTGTAAGAGTAAAAATGATAATTGACAAAAAAAAATAGAGAAAAAATTGTCCTTGTTTGTGTTGGCCACCAGATACTCCAATAGGCTAATTAAGGACCAGGGTACGTGCCGATGTTGATGGCCCTGGTACTTCTTTTTCTTTTTTTCTTTTTTAAAATCTCCTCAACCGAGAAGTTGATGTACTTCCCTTTTGTCAGGCAGGATTTTATTCCGCAGGTTTGAATTCGGGATATATATTTTAATTAATAATATAATGCCCTCTTTCATAATGCCAACTTAATTTTCGCTGAACCTTGTAAATTATACATTGCTTTAGAGATTGTTGCCTCGAATTGAGATCTTACCCAAGATGATGAGATAGCCGCTCGATTGTTAGCGAGCCAATAAAATGATATAAGAGCATTCTCTAACTCTTACTGGTCTAATTTTATACAATCTACATACTTTCATAATTATTTATTAATATAATCATGTTTGATAATTGAATAGCCATCTACAGATCAAAGTGACAAAGATGGTTGTCCGAGAACATCGAACAAAATACCTATATCAACTTTATCCGGTAATTTTACTATATTCCTTAGCTAAAGTGCAAGAAAAGAATACCATGAGGAATGACATCCATGTTCCAACCTTGCTGTTGAAAGGATAAAGTGTTAACAAGCTTTGGGAAAGGTAGAAGCATCTCATACCCATAACACATTTCTAAGCAAAGAATGATCGAGGAACATGGTTAGCTTGAGAGAGGGAAAAAAAAAGATATGCTCTTAAAAATTCATTGAACATCTATTTTAACTTCTTAGAAGTCTTGGTTAGCATATGCATTTTAAGTATAGTCTCAGTATACATGTAGCAACTGTCAACGTAGTATATTCATTTTAAATAGAGTACGTTAATTTTCATTTTCTTTCTAGGGAAAAATTTCAAATAATAGCCTTAGATAAGATAGATAAGATTGTCTTTGTAAAAGAGAATCTAGAGGGCGCATTGTCTCAAATTAAGCCAATCTCAAATAAGGCCCTAAAATGGTTGACTCTATCTCAAATAAGGGTTTGAGCCCATCAATCAGCTAAATCTTTATCTGCTAATGAGAAAATACAACTTTTCGTAACAATAGCGAGGGCATTTTTCACCATATCCCAATTTTCCCTTGTTTTCTTCTTTCTTCTTTTTTTCCTCTCATTTTCTTCTTCCTCCCACTGGCCATAACCAACCACTAGCGAACTTCAGCTACGTCTCCTTCATGGTTGACATTAACAAAGAACATCAAGAAGTTGCTCTACAAATCACTTCACCAACACAATGGACTTGAAGAGAGGTTAAAAGGAACTAAGGAGGTTTGGGTTAAAAGGAACTAAGGAAGAAAAGTAATCATTTTCTTTATTTTGATTTTAGCATTCTATTTTTGATAACATGAACCGACGAATGTTCTCATTTGATATCTCTTGGTTATTGGAAGAAGATACATTCATCTCCCGCAGAAATTTAAATCTTTACTAATTTCCCGTTGATACATCAATATTCTTATTATAACTAGAAGCTTAACAGGGGTTCCTTTCTGTTTATCAGAGAAATTCTCCATTGCAAAGAAGACTCGACATCTGGCTATTGGCATGATTTCAATTACCAAATTAGTTGATTAAGTATTTTGGTTCAATGCGTGCTTAATATGTCATATGTGCTATTGAACCCGTACTAAATGAAATCTTTACGGTAGGTGTAATTTCATTAAGGTATGAAATTCTTGATGGTACCTTTTTTTGTTAGGCTGATGTGAATACCACCAAAAATCTCAAATTGGTATATTCGGGCTACACTTACCTCAAATTAATTTTTATGTCACGAAAAATCTTCAAACGATACACTCATACCATATTCACCTTAAACCGATGCACTCATGCCACATTGATCCTAAATTAATTTATGTTAAATCTTGAATTAATGCACTAGACTCACGTTTACCCACAAACTGGTATACATTTATCGCATTCACTCTCCAAGAATCTAAGATTTACCACTACTTAAGATAAATCTAATATGAATATTGCAGTTCGGTGCAAATGTGACATGGCTATATGAGTTTGGGATTTTTTGTGATGCAAAAATTAATTTGGAGTAAATATTATATAATGTACTAATTTGGCGTATTTAGTGACATTAGCCATTTCTATTAGCGCTAGAACTCCTTATATATCCGACCCGATGATCGGATTAACTATTATCCTGCTTTTGAGCAATGAAGGAATACTGAGATGGATGGGTAAAGTTGTTACACTAAGGAATACGATAATTTTCTAGAGTGGTTTTATTTTTATCTAGATTATTCTGACAGATGCTTTATCCCCTCTCGTAGTCAAGAATCGCACAAGCAAAGAATTTACAAAGCCCGTCATAGACAAGAGAGGCCACACTAGAAAAAACATAGGAAAATGAGGAACATGTACATATATATATGTAGAGAGAGGAATAATATTTCACCGCG
The DNA here is from genome assembly GCA_030064385.1 of Melaleuca quinquenervia. Taxonomy (NCBI): domain Eukaryota; kingdom Viridiplantae; phylum Streptophyta; class Magnoliopsida; order Myrtales; family Myrtaceae; genus Melaleuca; species Melaleuca quinquenervia. The sequence continues at coordinate 16,849,909 of CM057727.1, read as the reverse complement.
AGCTAATTCAGTCCAAGCAAACAAGCAAACATAAACACACGACCTCGCTCGAAACAAACGTCCTCACCAGCCATGGCTGCTTCCGGCGAAAAAAACTACACGATGGCCGCCGAAGCCGCCGCTGAAATCGTGTCGCAGAAACTAGAGATACTTCTTTCTCGCCCGGAGGGGATTGGGTGCTTAACGAATGAAGCCCTCCAGAAGGCTAAGAAAAACCTGGCTACGATCCAAAAGTTCTTTTCCGCTCGAGAGAGGCCGTTGCAGAGCACAGAGTGGACGGGGCAGCTCCTCCAGGCCCTGTACGGCGCTGAGGAATTCATCGACATGTTCTACTTCAAAGTGGCCCGCGGGAGGCATGAGGCCCTCCACGTCGCCACAAGACCGCTCGCCGTGCTTGTTTACAAGTACATGCTGTGGAGGGACTTGTCCAACCTGGTGAAGTCCATGATGGAGTTCTGTAAAAATCAGTACTTAAAGATGCCACCCGATGGGGGGGAGAAAGACGAACCTGCTAGTTTCGCTCCATGGGAAGGCCAAAAATTGGCGAGACTGACTAATTTCTGGGATCGACGAGCGTCAACAGTGTTGGCGAACGAGAGTTCAGTATCAGATATACAATTGAGTTACCATAAACTGCCGGTCCATCTAAAACCGTGTTTGATCTACATGGCTTTGTTCCCCGTCAAGCCCCCAATTTCGATAAGAAGGCTAGTGAGGCTGTGGTTGGCTGAGGGCTTATTGGATTCGCACTGTTGCAACAGAGAACTGAAAAGGACGCCCGAGGATTTAGGAGAGACTTTCATTCTGGAGCTCGCTGATAGGAAGGTGATCTATGTGGTGAGTTGGAGGCCGGATGGATCCCCTAAAGCTTGCCAAATGCCCACTTCTCTGTATAACTTGATCTGCCAGACCACGATGAGCACAGGGTTCCTCTGCGTACATAATAAGGCTAGCAACCCAACGGGTCAGCAACAACGGCGGCCCGACGCACCACTAGAGGGAACCAAGGTCCGGTGGCTCGCAGAGCACACGAACATAGTGAGAGACGGCGTCGGCCACAGCTACCGTGATTTGAACCTCGGCCACATCCGCTCGTTTCTGTCGTTCTGTCCGAGGAGAGGCATGCTGACCAAAGACATCAGCACATTCCTTAGGAACACGACCTCCAAGGCTGACTGCAGCTTGCTAAGGGTGCTCGACTTGGAGGGTGTGTATAAGCCATCCTTGCAAGGTGTGCTCCGCAAGCTGGTACTACTAAGGTACCTAGGATTGAGATCCACAGTGTTGGAATCGATCCCTAGCGACGTTGCGCATCTGCACTATCTCGAAACTCTTGACATGAAGCACACCAACATTAGTTCACTGCCGAGTCCCTTGTGGCAGAAGAGGAACTTGAGGCACCTGCATCTCAATTGGTTCTACATTGACTTGATGGAGATCCTCAAGGCTTGCAGCAACAATGTCATGGCCTTGACTCAACTCCAAACCTTAAGCGGGCTGGTTGTCGGTGAGGTCAAGGAGGACTTGATGAGGGACCATAGACACAGCTTGACCACGCTCACCACGCTCAAGCTTTACTTGCAATGCTCGGGTGGGGACACCTCAGGCGCTGCAGGAAAAGCAGTAGCCGATTGGATTAGCTTCGGGCTCACCAATCTCCAGTCCTTGACCTTTGGGGTGATCCAAGAAGCTAAACCCGTCGAAGAAACCCCACCCACGAAAGAGAGCCCAAAAGAAGCCCAGACTCCGAAAGGAGCCACGACAGCAGAAAACAAGCCCGCAGAGGAAGCCCGAACCCTGAAAGAAAAAAAGCCCGTGACGTCGAAGATTGGCCCGTTACCGGGATTGTCGTTGGCTCAACATCACGAACTCTTGGAGCTCTACCTGCTGGGTCAACTTAAAGAACCCGTCATCTGGACACAGCTCTTGCCTTGCTCGCTCAGGGTTTTGACTCTGTCGGGCTCGACGGTGGAAACCGACATGATGGCCCAATTGGGTGATCTCCTGAAACATTTAAGGACATTCAGGCTCTTGGCCAATTCTTTCCGAGGCAGTCGCCTAAGGTTCGCCAAAGATGGGTTTCCGAGCCTCTTATTCTTGAAGATCTGGAAGCTGCCTAGCCTTCAGGAGATGACTATTGCACCAGGGGCAATGCCCCAACTCAAAAAACTCGACTTTAGGCACCTCGATGCGATGAAAAAAGTTGAAGGGATCGGCGATCAGTGTAAGGAATTGAAGATTATCCGTGTGGTATTCAAAAAGGGTGCTCATGATCTTGTTAAAAATCTCGAGGAGGCAAAAGGGTCGTACAAAATAGAAAAGATCGAGACAGACGACGACAACGACAGGTATGGCATAATATTAGACTTCAATCATATTCTTTGCGCTGGCTGAGAGAACTCTTTTCATGTAGACTTGATAATCTCGATAATTATTTGCTAGTGTTAAAACAAACAATCATGATTTTTGTCAAGTAGGTTGTCCCTTGACTCATTCTACTTGATCACGTCAATGCATATCAAACATCTATGTAAATTCACAGTGGGTTCCATAGAGGAACTTAAATTTTCGTATAAATTTCTACACCATAATTAATTACATAGCTCTTAAATTAACTTTTATACTTTTTCCGATCACTACGGGCAGTATCATTTGATCTTTTTGGAGAACTCGATGCTGGATCCGAGAGTAATCTTTGCGACCAACCTTACTCACCATAGCTGCACACGTGTCGAGTGAGCCTTTCACGTAGCTCAGATTCAGAACACTGAAGAATAGATATTAATATGACCTGCCATTTATGTACCATGTCATGTTTTAAGAAAATAAACGCATAAGAACAATCTACGAAGTAGCTTTCTTTAGGAATACTATCAAGAAATCTCTACGTTTGTATATGTGTGTGGATCGAAGCTTACTTATTTTGTGGTTCCTTGTTTCCTCCAGTCAGTGACAAGGACGGCCCTTGAATACAAGCCTCTACAATTATCTATGGAGTTGAACGTATGTATGTGTCCCCATCCTCCCGCCTCACCAATCCCTCCCTTTCTCTCTCTCTCTCTCTCTCTCTCTCTCACCAAGTGTGCAAACAAAAAATTTCATGTAATTGTTCTCCTGTGTGATGAATTGACATTATGTATTTTACGCCATGCAAGATACTCTCTTTTTTATCTTAGGCATCTATGTCAACATATATGGAGCGACCTACCCTCATGGGGCTTCTCTTGAAAAAAAGGCTGAAAGGTATTGCTCATGAGACAATCGAAATTGACATTCTAAAATACGATTATAGATATCGTTTAATTACAATTCAATTCGGTAGATCAATAATGAGCATGAGCTCTCCCAGGTCCATGTGCTTTAAATTCGGTTCGATTTTTGGTTTGAATAATGAAAAGATAAATCATTTGTTTGTTTGAATAGTTTCAGCTTGATTCGTTTACTCGATCGGAACCACACAGAACTGAAAAATCACTTTTCCTTTTATTATTGCAATTTACACGATCTCCATCATTTTCACTAATTCTCTTTTTTAAACCACAAAAATGAAAAATGAAAAATCTAATCAAACCGAACCAAGCAGAACTTAATTTTCAGTTCAAATTATGATTCAATTCAATTCGATTACTCAACTTATCAGTTCAATTCGATTTTTAAAAAAAATCAAAACCAAACCAAACCGAGCCATTGACATCTTTGTTCGCAAGGACAGGCCCTCAACATCGTATCTGCAAATCTACAGATTTTACAGCATTGTAAGAAAACAAAGAAAATTTACAGCATTGCAAACTCTCTTTTTGAACCTTTGATAAGGATTGCTGGAATTTCACATAAGCTCTGTAACAGTGTCGCGAAAACAAAGATCCACTCATATCATAAGCACCATCGAAATGTAGTATACTCATTTGACTATCCATTAATTATAGCAATATAGATAGCCAAAGAGATATTTTTGTTAGTTCAATAAAAGTTCAAATATCTTTTTCTTTCCTTTTTTTTTCTAATTCGGAGTAAACCCATTTTAATATTAAGCTAATGACTTATATCTTTCAAGTCAATTCATCTCAACAGGTGGAACATCGTATGTAACTTTTAGTCAGCAAATCCAGGGGAAATTGGTGTATATACTTGCTTATGTACAAGCTAAATCTTGTGATGGTTATGGATTTGGATTTTCTCTTCGTATTTTGTATTGTTCGCACTGTCACGTCCGTGATGAATGAATGGACCGTGTATGGATACTGTCATCATAGAGGCAAATTTAGGGCGATGTACATCGACAATGAAACAGACCAAGAGGAGACAAAACAAGCGAAGGGGGTCGTCTGCAGGTCAGCTGCTAAGGTCAAAACAGTGATGGGGTTGCGCCAGCATAAGCAAAAGAAAAGGACACGCCCAAACATTGTCCGAACGCTCACCTCTCTGCTTTTCAAGCCTGTCATTCCGATAACATTGTCCGAAGAGCTTACCTCTTTTCTCACAGGTCTCTCAAGAGTGCAACCACGAACTCGCGAGCAATGTTGTCGAAGCTTTGCTTATTGCTTTTGCTGCTTGGAAGCGCCATCAGCACGGGTCAGTCCTCGTTCGACTCGATCAACGATGGTTATCTGAATTGGGTGAGACAGATGGGCTCGGCTTCAGTTTCATCTTTCCACGGTTCTCTGCTCAAGAAGGCTAAGAGCAGGTTCAAGCCGTGCTTGAGGCTGAGGGTGAGCAAGAAACCCAAGTCAGGAGGATTTGCTTCGGTGGGAGCGGCTCTGCGTTCAGTGCCGACAGTCAATAATTGCCGGGTGGTGATCTCCATTAGTGCAGGAACTTACAGGTAAGTGTTAATCATCCATAATGCAAAACAAACCCGGTGAATTCGAAGGCGTGGTAGAGCAGGACCTCGCATTGAAAAAATCCTTAGCAAGGCCGGCAGATGATTGGAAAATTGTTAAATTCTTTTGTATAAGATTGATCAGACGTAGGCGTGCCGGTCTCGCGAACGGAACTGTCTGCCTAAGTTCATCCATTCTGCCATTTAAGCCAATCTGGCAGGAGTGATCCAGTCACCGGGCTCGTTAGAGTGATTAAGTCTGGCCCACCTGGCAGCAACGATTAAATGTGCACAAGTGATTCGTTAAAATACAGAAGATAAGCACGTCTCCAACTATCTAATAGCTTAGTTTCATGAACAAACAATTGCACTTTAGACTTCGTCAAAGTCAAACATTTTCGATTCCCCTGCGCCCCTTTTCTCTTTTATTGGAAAAATTATTACACATTGCATTTGATTCGGCTTCTCAATGAACTTTGAGCCTCCAAAGGCTTATGTACCAAAAGTCGAGGCGTTTGGTAACGTCAATGCCAGAGGCTATTGAGTTATAGTTCAGCATTTCCAAAATTCCTTAGCCCAATGTAACCCTCATCCACGTTCTGAATGGGGCGTCTAATGACCTTTTCTATCTTTTAATCTTGCCCTTTATCCTGCTGCACATGTAAGGCACATCTACGTGTAAATGTCCGTGCGTGAGGTTAGTGCTGAAATGTGGATAGATGCGTGGGCTCTGAACACTTCATTCATATCCTCAATGCTCGGGTCCTCTTTCATTCCGGTTTCTTTCGTTGACCGTAGAGAGAAAGTTGAGATCCCAGCAACGATGGCTTATGTGACCGTGAAAGGAGCAGGTGCGGACAAGACGGTCATAGAGTGGGACGACACTGCGGACAGAATTGGGCCCAACGGTCGCCCCCTGGGCACGTTCGCTTCGGCCACGTTCGCTGTCAACTCGCCCTTCTTCATTGCCAAGAACATCACCTTCAAGGTGCTTCCCCGTGCGGTCTGAGTGCAGATCTCGCTATTCTTAATTAAACTTTGGTTTGACCGAATAGTTTTCGTCACTGATAGGTACGTCTCTCTTTTGGCATTGATCTTAATCGTTTTGTGATAGAACAAAGCCCCATCACCCGCGTCGGGAGCGCTAGGAAAGCAGGCGGTGGCGTTCCGCATCTCGGCGGACGCGGCAGCCTTCGTGGGATGCCGTTTCATCGGGTCCCAGGACACGCTCTACGACCATGTGGGGAGGCATTTCTTCAGGGACTGCTACGTCGAGGGGTCCGTGGACTTCGTGTTCGGGAACGGCCTGTCATACTACAGGGGCTGCCATCTGCACGCCGTGAGCAACAGCTATGGCGCCGTGACGGCGCAGAAGCGAGAGAGCTTGCTGGAGGAGACGGGGTTCTCCTTCGTGGGGTGCAAGGTGACGGGGTCGGGCGCCCTGTTCCTCGGCCGAGCGTGGGGCACTTTCTCCCGGGTGGTCTTCGCGTATACCTACATGGATCAGATAATCATCCCGAAAGGATGGTACGATTGGGGCGACAAGAACAGAGACATGTAAGCAATCTCCTCATCTTCTCCATCAAAAATACTCACATGGCTCCAGAAAATTTCACAGGTGTGTGAATCCGTAACCTCTGTGCGACGCAGGACGGTGTTCTACGGGCAGTACAAGTGCATGGGACCGGGGGCTTCCTTCGGCGGGCTAGTGCCGTGGTCGAGGGAGCTCACTCCTGAAGAGGCCAAGCCCTTCGTTTCACTCGACTTCATCGATGGCCGCAAGTGGCTCTCTTCCGCTTCGACCAAACCATGAACCCTCTGGTCTCGTGCTTTCTGTCCTTTCCATTTCTCGTCCTTCGACTGCTGTATTAATCACGCGTGAAGATCTTGATGTGTCGCATTTGTCAACAGCTGCTTGTTCCCCATCAACGCGAGAGCAACGTATCTCTCTTTCCAGTTCCTTCCTTATCCAGCGACGATTTAACGCTCCTCGCTTTGGCAGGGTCATCCCATCTCTGCGCAGTTCTCAGATTTCCATTTTTTTGTAAGCCGTAATCAGCTCAACGCTGACCGAATCTTGCAAGCAGAGCTAAAACCGCACAGGACAGACGCGGTTTTCATGCATTCGTGGAATTAATCGAGCCAAAGGTTCAATCAATTAACGTTTTCTGTGCTTTTTAAGTGGGGCATGTCCGAAGAAGAGGACTCTTAGGGATGATGTGTCCAAGCATCCATTGTCGGGCTCGGAGTAGGAAACAGGTTCCATTCAGTGCACGCAATTTCATGTGATGTGCGCAATCAAAGCAAGATAGCAGTACGCGTTGGTCGTGTCCAATGAAGCCAGCAAGTTTCTTGTCAATTGTCAAACCGAAACAGGCTCTTTTGACTCCCGATCGCTTCACTTTTCAATCTGTCCCCCTCGCTTTTAGATAGATCAAAAGCCACTTTTTGGTAAAAAGGTTCGCTCGAAGTCAAAATTATGGCGCACCTCGCTTTATAAATTATCAGGAGGGGAAAGAAGAAAAAGAGGTGAGAGGAAAAACCCCGATAATTTCTATTGAGACCTTCGAAAATCAGAATTAATATGGACAGCGTGTCTAAGATAGATTTGTGAAATCTCTTCGGATATTATTCTTTTTCATTTTGGTTTTGTTGTGTGTTTTATCAATTATCATTAGGTCAAACGCTATCGAGATGGATTAGAATATCTCAAAATTAAGGGCCTCCCTAATTAAATCACGCACACGGGAGATTATCAATGTTTTAACCTATTACACTTGGACCAATTTAGTTATCAACCTTTCAATTTAACCATTTCAATAATAAGCATTTTTCACAATTTGCCAATTTAGTCCTTCGACTAATTATGGCCATAAATCACTAACATATATGCTACCTCTCCTACATGACATGGCTAGCACTAATATATATTATTCTTTAATGATTTTTTGAATTTTTTCTTTGTTTGTCCAATTTCTTTTTGCCAGCAGCCAATCACCAACCATAAGCTATGGTTAGCAAGAACAAGGATTGGCTCTTGTCAGCCAATTAGCCACTGGCAAAAAGAAGAAAACGAAAAGAGAGGAAAAAATAAAAAAGATCTAGGAAAAAGTCTTAAAACTTTCAAAAATTATTCATGTGAACGCCAATCATGTCACATAGGATACTCGGCATCTCTGTTAGTGGTTTTTTGATCAAAATTGACCGTACAGGTTGTATTGATAAATTGTTAAATGAATTGAAGACTAAATCAATCGAGTCGTGCAATAAGTTAAGGAATTTCTTAGTAACTTCCCCTCATGCAGACACTAATAATAGCCAACTTCACTTGATGTTCATGATAACAAATGTTTTTCGTCGAGCACGACTCTCTTATCACCAGTAGTCGTGGATAGACTATTTAACGATCTCTCTTGAATGGACTCGGGTCACATTTTCGCTATTGAGAGATTTTACCATGCATCTATCCTACGTTATTCGAATATCTTCGCCTCTCTTTCTTGCGTTTAATTAGAGGGAAGAAAGCGATTGCGATGAGTCAATTCTCATGATCTTCACGACAAATCAATTGCTCCCGCACAATACCGTCCCATCACTTGGAACAAGCTTTTTGGGAAGATTTGTCCATCGCCTAGAGCGAGTGTATCCAAGCTCATTCCTGATCACTTCTGCCATATTCACGACGCCAGTCCTTGATAGACGAAGGAGATTCTTTTCAAACCCTTTTTGCTCCCATAATCACAAGATATCAAAGCATGGGGAGCAAATGGTGCAACAGTTATGCTCGATAAATGGGCAAGTCGGGACGAGCCAGGCTTAACGCGACAAATCTTGAAACCCATCGCCGATTCCACCTGACACGAAAAGATTATTAAATTCTCATCCAACGCATGCTCTAGATGACCGGATTGAGTTTAAGAAGGGAATTTCATGCCAAAGCCCATCGGGTTGGACGTTCGGGGGACGCTCGGCCCTCGACGAACCCAGCGAGCCGCCACGTCCACGATCGCCTTCAATCGGTAGCAATTAAGATCCCGCGAAGGGAAGGGACATTCGAGACGCTCGTTGAATTGGGAAGACTTCAGGTCGCATGTCGTGCTTCCGATTTTTTTGGAAGACTATGCTGCACGAGGACTGTGAGGTACTTGGGTGCGTCTAATGTTCGGACAAACCTGCTTCACGTTCTGTGCTTTCTTCGCCGAGCGGACCGTTATTCTTTTCTCCTTTCTCTCCTTTTTTATATTTTACGCGCGAATCTCTTACAAACCCCGAAGCAGTAGTGCAGAGGGCTGCCAGGGGTGGTGGGCCCGGGATCTGGGTCACGTGTTTCCGGCAACCGTGTCGGGACAAATCCTGCGGAGTGGGCCCCGCGCGCGCCTCCTCTCCGGTGCGGCCCCCCTTTCCTTTTCTTCTTTTGGTCTTTTCTTTTTTAATCTGTTTCTCTTTATTTTCTTTTTTTCCGGGGACCCCCACGATAAACACGTGGCGGGAGTGGAGAATCTGATTGGACATCGAGCCCGTGGAATAATAGTACCACTTACGGCCGAAAGAGAAAAGGGTAGTCCAGAGAAAGAAGGGAAAAAAAGCTTTTGCCGAGAGAGGCCCGAAGCACCGGCAACTTTTTAGGATTGTCGTCAGATTGGACGAGTAAAGTAAAGTAAAGAGGTGGGGCTGATTCTATTTTTCCGAATGAATTTTCTTAGCTCGACAGTGAGCAGGTCCGCGTCCTTCTTGATTCCAGGGGCGAAGAAGTTCGCTTTTGGCGCTTTTCTTTGACCAGATTTTCTGGCCTTCTCCTTCGTGGTTAGACGATATCTTGTGTCGCGGACGGGGCTGAGTCGAACTCCCTGGTCGCGCCGGTGACCGAGCCACGAACGCCTGGTGCCGGATGGAGCTAAGAGTTATGCACGGGCTTGTTGCGCATCGATTGTTGTGGTAAATTCGCAACAAATGTAAGGAAGCTTCCCATAATTTGTGCGCGCTTATATCCTGATGCAGCCGGAGTAGGAGATGGATGAATGGGACATTGCTTGCATTGACCAATTGGGAGCCTAAAGCCAACAACACCCAATGCCCCGTTCCCAAAGCTCAAGCCATGCTCGTTCGCTATTCGTGCAAGCCATGCTCCTGTGCTTGCAACTCTCACACGGCAACGCATGTTCTAATAATCTTGAACCAATCATATTGGCATTGTAAAAGTATATAAACATTTAACAAAGTCATCACCTAACGACTTAAACTTTTAAGATTGCCATAGAAAACTTCACACGGTATCAGAACATGAGGTATTGAGTTCAAATCTTACTTGACCCCTGTCTTCCCAAATCTCTCAACGTTTAGTTCTAGGCAAAAAGAAAAAAAGACCAAACTAAACGTGAAGGGGAGCGTGAAAGTATATAAATATTAAACCACGTTTTCATCTAACAGTTTAAACTTTTATGACAGTTGGCAGTGGTCTTATAGAAAACTTCACAGGCATTTCAATCATTTAAGAGCAACAATTTGTGTGTCACGATTCTTATTTGTGTTGACCAAAATATAAATGATGCCATTAATTTATCTCGATTGTCCATTGCCTTGCTTTAAACTAGGCCTAGTAGGTGCATAAGATCCATGCTTGGCAAAAGTTCAAAGCGAAAGCATGACATTAAGCTAATGTGTCAATTCAAAGATTTAATATTTAATTTTTTGAAGGTAGAACCGTCACCATGCAATTTCCCCTTTTTGCGAGGGTTGGGGATGGTTCCTTGCAAGCCCAGCTGACCATTCGGCTAGCATTATTTGCTTGGGATTGTGAACGGAAGGATGATCAATCAATCGGGCAATAAAGAAAGCAAACTATCTCGAAATGACCTCATTTGATGTAAGCTATCACTCATCATTTAGTTTATCCATACTTGATTTAGTTAGTTTTCCCCGCGCGACAAATAATTGAGCTCGATTGTCTAATTGGGCTGTCATCTAGATTAAGAAAAGGAGCAAGTGGGCAATAAAATCAAAAAAGAAAAGGCTCGAATCGTGAGCGCTCATCAGCTGCACCGTCGCATCGCAATCCACGCCCACGGACGTCACCGCGAGGAGCTTCCTCTAGAGCGCGAGGGACACGTGGATTGCGGAATGACACGTGTCACTTCCACGCGCTGATCCTGATTGGCCGACCAAAGCTTTCCCAGTGCCGGTCCATCCACCCCATGCGCGAACTCGACCGCAAATCCGAGGACGCGCCTTTGCACGACCCGGATTCCCTTGCCTTTTTCCGGGTCAAAGTCAAACGATGATTTTTATTTTATTTTTCACTCCGGTTAACGAAAACCTGCATTTCCTGAAATAATGTATTAATGGAAGATATTTTTATTGTCAATAATAATTTATGTTGAAATTTTTACGATATTTTACGTTTCATAGTTTTTATAAACGCTACAAGCGATCATTTCTACAAAAATATTTTCAAAATGATACATCTTTCTGAAAATAAATAGAATCTTTATTTGGGAATCAACAAGTCTAGGCATAATAAATACAAATTCACCATGCATATGGCATCGGATCATAAAGCTTCGTTGCTTCGATGTAGGAGGTGGGCAGGGACCAAGCTCGCTTGTTGATTTCCTTTATTGCGCAACTTTGTTTTGTTAAATTTTCAATTATTTCGAGCATTTTAAGGACTGCAGTGAGTAGAATTTATTTTATAAAGCATGCACCCAATGTTCTTACGTATCTAATTGGTCATCATGCATTGTTCTATTAAGGTTTTACCTTTTCAGGAAGGAAAATTAATTAAGAGCTGTTCGTGGTTTATGCATGCATGGACTGCAATATGCTACTACACCGCAAAACATTTCACCTTGAAAATTATGTTACCACATATTTCATTTCATTAATTAAAGAGTACAACTGGTCTTTATTTAATATCATCCATCATCGAATGCCCGTCAAAGTAGAAAATCGAATATCCAGAAGATTACTTTTAGCTACGCTTTTTTTTTTTTTTGCAGCTTCGCAGGAGAAAGAAGTGAGAAGCTAGATATTCGATCTGAATAGTAGCTACGGAATTTACCAAATTGATGAAAATTATGAGATTATTTTTCTCCATATCTTGAAAGTCGTCACAGTGATGACCTGATAAAAAAATATTTCTCCACTGTACTTTTAGTTTGAATTGCTTTTAATGTTGCCATCATTTTGTATCATATCTACGAAAGAGCAGCGGTCATTTCGATGTCCATGCAAATGCAACACTTTTGACTATTTTGCGAGACCTAGAGTCCTTTCAACGATCGTCTCGTTTTTTTTTTTTTCAATTTATCGACTTCCGCATTTTTTTCCTATTTTTTTAACGCAAGAATAGAGAGATTCATAACTGTTGCAACACTGCAGCTCACGATTCTTTGAGTTTAGGATTTAATTCTCCGACTGATAATAAATGTTGGGTTTGACAGCTAAAATAAAATTACCATGGAAATGAGCTCCCCTTGCATTTGACTTCGATGCGAATCGGGATTCGCACTTGACTTAGCAATAATTATATTCGGATTATCAGATAATATTTTCTCAGACATAATACCCGCAATAATGTATGAGTTCAGAGAAAAATAGACAAGTAAATAAAATACTCTATGAACGCATTACGATATTTTTGCACCATCCAAATGCATGTTATTATAATTAACGTGTATCGTGTCACGTGTGAAACTCATTTTTCGAATTTAAAGCTTAAATGAAAACCGTGCAACACAAGGACAATTTATACCACCATAATAAATCATCTTCACCGTCCATTTAGATCCAAATCTCAACTTCAAGGTCTTGCGCTCGATGCCCTAGTTGACATTAGCTCATGGACATAGGCTTATGGCCTCGGACTCCACTCTTAGCTATGTCAATTTAGGATTTGACCCTCTAAACCAACATCGTCATCGCTTCGATGTTCGACCTCAATGCATGGGCACTTCAATAAACTGAACCAACGGGAGAACGTCCAGCACGTCGCGAAGAATTGTGAATGCGCTCTACTCCTTTTACGGCAAAAGAGATTATCGAGAAATCATCGTAACAAAAAAAAATGATGTTTCTTGAAATTTGGATTTCTCAACAACACCAAACTGTTGGCGACGCCAAAAAGGGAAAGAAGAAGAAGAAGAAGAACCAGCGTGCGAACTTAGTTTAATGGGTTAAAACAGATTTAGGTGAAATGAAAAGTCATTTGAAATCGCAAGTCTCGCTTTCGCCCTCATCCGCTCTTTCCGTGTCGTCCTCATCTCAACTTCCTCCCGCTCCGTCCATTCCGATTTTTCTTATTATTATTATTATTATTTTTAAAAAGGGGTCAAAATATTTTCCTCTTTTTTATTTATATATATAAGAAGGCGAGGAGGAAGGAAAGAAAGAAGAGAGGGGGAAGAAAAGAAAAATTGTGCCGTCACATCTCTCCCGGAGTCCAACAATATTTTTGCAAATCCCATGTGGCCACTTCAGCCCAAAACCCCATTAGACCACCACCGCACCAAATCCCCGTTTCTCCTTCTCTTCTTCTTCCTCTTCTTCTTCTTCTTCTTCTTCTAGGGTTTGTTTCCCCTCTTCCAGTTCAGGCTTGAGGTCCCGGTTCGGACATCGCTGTTGTAGAATCGCGCGGTCCCGATCTCATGGACCTGCTTCAGCAGCAGCAGCAGCAGCAGCAGCAGCAGCTGCTGCTGCAAGAGGAGCGGCAGCAGGAGATTCGCCGGCTGTTCGAGTCGTCCGCCGAGGAGCAGGAGCCGCAGGGCTCTGTGCGTTGCTCCGCCGGCGGGGACCTCGCCGGCGTCGATCGGTGCGAGGCCGAGGCGACGGCGGCGGCTCCTCGGAAATCGGACGATTCGCGGCCGGCCGAGCCGTGGGGTGCTGCCGGCGCCGATGTCGCGGTGGTGCCTCCGGTGCGTGGGAGAGCTAAGGCGGCGGCGGAGGTGGGATTGGCCGCGGCGGCGAGTGGTCCGGGGAGGAGGAAGCGCGGCAGGCCGCCGAAAATTGTAGGGGAGGTGAAGGCGTCGCAGCCGGTGGCCAGGAATAAAGCCGACGACGAGGAGGACGTTTGCTTCATTTGCTTCGATGGTGGCAACCTCGTGTTATGCGATCGCAGGTGATTTTCTTGTGAATTTTTTTCCCTGGGGTTTATGTTTTTGCTAGTTTGGCGGTTAGAGTTTAAAATTTTGCAGTAACCGGATAATCGGCGGAAAGAAGGGGACGTTCTAAAGTGAATAGTAATGGTGCTTTCTTTGGTATATTATGATTGGCATTCGAAGCTAAAATCATAAGTCTCCACTTGGTTTGGATATCATTTATGAGGCGAATTCGATGTCTGGTTTCGTGGCAAGAACATGGGAATGTTTAATCTGTGCACAAGCTTCAATTAATGGTCTTGGTCCTTCCTTTCGCGCCGCACGAGGACTGTTGGTATTTGAGAAACAGAAATTTGTCGAAATTTGTCTTATTGTTTTATTCAATTTTTGGTGTCTTGCTCAAAGCGAAAAAATGCAAACTTGTTTAGCAAGGTCCATGGGATGCTCCTTTTCTAGCATTATGGCCTTTTCAGCGCTAACCTTATGTTGGATGTGATAGCTGAAATTTTAATCTTGTCTTAAGTGAATAGGCAGTCTCGTTTGTTGTGACGTGATCAGGGTAATCTGAGGGTTTATGTGGTTTATTATGGTTAATTTGTTGCAATTTCTCAACTCTAGGGGTTGCCCCAAGGCATACCATCCTGCTTGTATCAAACGGGAGGAGGCATTTTTCCGGTCAAGAGCTAAATGGAATTGCGGTATGCCAAATTTTCCAAACTTTATCAGTTACTCATGAGTTTCTGTCGATTGACATTTTGTTGTCGTTCTTAAACTAGCGTTTTAGATTTGACTTGACATATTTTTCGAGGGAGAACATTGCTCATTACCGTGATACAACCTGTTATTTCCAGTTATATACTTCAGAGTTCTGGACTTTAGATAGAGTCCAGGCAATTAGGTTCTAAGAGCATCACTTATTGCCTTTATATTTTCTTCGCAACAGAAAAGGAGTCTTTTCAGAGACTCAACTCAAGCCTGTGTGTTGTGCAAAATCATGAAAAAGTGAAAGTAAATTATTATTTAGCGTCAATGTGGAGAATTGATTATCATGAGAATAACAAGAAGAATAAAAGACGAAAATGACATTTTAAACTAAATAACGGATCAAAATGAATGTTGATTTGAATGTATGTTGCAAGAGAGCAAGGATCTGCTGTTGATGTTGGACGTAATTTGAACCTAATCTTTGTTGGTAGATTATCATAATGAAGAATTAGAGTTTATTTGCCTACGAAAAAATGAAGTGTCAGCTGTTTTATGGCAAGACTACGAATAAATTTAATCAACTTCTGATGAATATTAATATACATGTGGTAGATATTCCTTTCCATTATTGGGATGGTGGCTGGACTCTTGTATCCGACAATTACAAATAATCTGCATGAAAATTCGGTGGCAACAATGACCATACATATTGACATGTTGGACTGACCATTTTGAACACATTTAAGTGCGTAACTCAAATATTTTTCATACAATTTCATTTTGAAAAAACACAAAATAGTCCATGTTATGAAATTTTGCATAGCGTAGACTCTTATATGTATGGGAAAGAGAGAAATCGAGATGTATCGAAAGGAATCCAAAAGGTAATGGAAAAACCTGTTCATGGTACTTATATAAATAGGAAAAAGAGGATAGTAAACCCAAACCTGACCTTCATAAAATACTATTGGTCCAAAGATAGGTTCACATATCTAGTGCACTTGTTGGTTCAATACTTGGCAAATGAAAAAAGAATTTGTTACTGCAACTGAACCAAAAAATCGAAATTCTGCGTGAGAGATGATCCAATGGAGGCAACATACCTGATTTGTGGTGTTATTGCAAATTTTCCTTACTGCATGAGCTTTCATTTCCTTCGTAAAATACAATTGGTCGTAGCCTCTTAGTATGCTCAATGAAGCCAGCAACCGAGTTCAACCGATCATCTAAGCAGGACTGAGAGTTTACAAGAGAATGATGATTTCTGGGGATTTGAGGATGACATACATCGATAACTCTTGAAAGAATTGTGCAGAAGTCTTGAAATGATACAAAATATTAAAATAATAATAGCATGCGCCCTTTGCCTAAATCTAGGAAACAAAGCTATAAAGCTAACTCTACTTGAAGTGAATTACTGTTTAGTATTTATCTATGTAAGCGGATAGAAATATTGGATCTGTTAGCAATGAAAGCAAAGTCTTTCCTTATTCACTTGCTGCTCTTCAAAATTGCAGGACTATTATATACAGAATGTACAACTACTATATGTCTCCTATGTAGTTGTAGGCTGTAGTGACCTTCCTGTAAGCATGCGTGAAATGGCAGGTCTTCCATAAATGATGTTTTTTTTGGTGATGTTGTGATATTTTCATGTAACCTCAGCTGGGTTTATAAAACTGTAGTCCTCTGTACATTCCAAGGTGCATGCCACTTTCATAGGTTAGCGAGCCTCGGTAGTGGTTCATCAAAGAGGTAGAAAGAGGGAGAGTGAGTTATTAATGCACTAAATCATTATAGTCTGGATGGTGGATGATCATAGTTATTAAGTGAAAGAATATGAAGATCGGAAGTATTCGAAGTTAGAGAGGGAAAGGCCAGATGCAATTGGTTCCTTGAATTCTTGTAAACAAGTCAATTTTTCCTTTTAATGTTAAAACTATTGGATCCGTAAAACTCTCCCCATCTTAAGTCGTCATACAATTTGTCCTCCATTGTTCTAGGGAGCAAATAATCTATGACACTGCTTCTCCTTGAATGGACAATGTCATAAATTCAACTTAGCACTTAAAAACTTGCATTTTTTTTTTATCCTACTAATACTACGAAGGTAAAAAAAAATGCAATCAGGAAAATTTATTGGAAAACAGATATCCACGTGGCAAACTTGGGTGCCTCGTTTACATGTTTCCACTTTCCATTGGTAATATTAATGGACCTTTTCTTACTTTATTGTTTACGGGCTTAGCATTAATTTTTTCATATCCATCATAAAATGGCGTGTTTAAACAACATATCTGTCTTTGTTTAACTTTATTCAGCAAACATATATAATATATTGCCTTATTGAATTCCACTGTTAACCTTAATTGTGATTCGTTCATTGCAGGTTGGCATATATGTAGCACTTGCCAAAGAGCAGCCCACCATATGTGTTATACCTGCACATATTCTCTCTGCAAGAATTGTACAAAAGGTGCTGACTATGTAAGTGTGAGAGGAAACAAAGGATTGTGTGGAACATGCATGAAGACGATAATGCTTATTGAAAATATAAGGCTGGGAAATGAGGAAAAGGTATGTGCCAACTTTCGGGCTGATTTTCTTGTTCTTCTTTTGAACAAGTTTTGCATGTTTGGGAATTATGTAGAACTAGAGGAAAAGGTATGCGCCAACATTAAGGCTGATTATCTTCTTCTTCTTCTTCTGAACAAGCTTTGCATGTTTGGGAGTTGTGTAGAATTACGAACTGAAAATTTTTCCAACTCGCTTCTATTTGCTTGAGAAGCTGTTGGCGGACCAAGTTCTGTTCAATACTTGCACCGCTCTCTCTCTCTCTCTCTCTCTCTCTCTCTCTGTGGATTAAGAGGAAACCTAAGAAGTTCGGGATATTTACCTTGACGTGCCGCTTTGACAAGGTTCCTTTTTTTTTTTTGATTGATTGGAACCGAATTCAAAGTAATACAGTGGGGGTGTTGGTTAGAAAGTGGAGCCTTGTTACCAGGATCTTGCTAAGCTCTGTTTCAACTGTCTGGCAGGGCATGTCGTAACTTCAAAACTGCTTTGAGAAATGCTTACTCGCGATCTCTACCCCTATATGCTCAAGTTTTTTTTGGTAGTGGAAACCAATTACTTTTCCATATATTAAAATTTTGTGGCTTAGAAATTAGGCATTCAATCTTTCTTGCATCAATTAGTTAACTACCTATCTATTACAGTCAAATTAAATAATTTGCCACTCTGCCCTTAGATGCTGCTTATCGCAAGTTGCTAATCTGACAATAATACAAGTTAAAGTGCTAGTATGAGACCTTTCTGTTTAAATAAAAAAGTCATGGCCCACCTTTTTGCGCGCGCGCGCTCGCATGTGAAATAGAGAGCGAGGGAGGGATCTCAACTTTTGGAAGTTCACTTGCTGGTGGGGGCAGTGGTTTGGATGGAACTTTAATGAAGCTGGTAAGGTTTTTCCGGGAAATCTTTTTGCTTGCATCTAAATACAGGTTCAAGATTTGTTTCCTAAAAGGGAAGCTAATTGGTTTGACACGATACAAATAAAAATCGTTTGATTCCATATATTGCATTTTTTCCTGAAATGCGGCCCTCTTTGGTGCTTTAACATCATCTAACCTATGATGGAAACCTGGTTTATCACTATTAGGTGTTGTCAAGAAGATATAGAGGGGAGGAAAGCTGAGAGCAGATTTTTGTGTCTTCATTATCTTACGGAAATCTAAAACTTACAATATTTTCCAGACCCATCCCTCATTTTCCTTCCACTCCCTTCGATTCCGGACAAAGCATTAGTGATGCTGCTCTGTCGTTTGTTCAAATCATAGATCTCTGATTCTTTGGCTATGTGATTAGTTGGCATTTTAGATTAATCTAGTGTCATTAACGTATGTCATGTGTTTTCCCAAAGTGCAGCACTTCCTGTTGAATTTGTTAGTGCCTTCCACACTTGTTAAATCTTTTAAACTAGTATGTATTAAATTTTTATGGTAGTTGAATCTCTCTCTATTTAAGGTTTCTTTTCACCGATATCCCCCTAATTGTCCACTACAAGTCACTATCATTTCTATGTAGTAATACTTTTGCCATAATTATACCGAATTAATATCTCTTGTGATAAGGATATACCTACCATTGTCACACCCTTTATGGAATCTATTGACAAATGACAAGTTGAAAGCTCCTAAATTAGAATATTGTACGGTTTCTTAAATGAAATGTGGCTTGCCAAGAAGAGTACCATTAACACGCCATTGATAACTAATATATGCATCTAATTGTGAACTTGAATTTACTTCTATAGATGAAAAATGGGTGACTCATTTTTGTACAATTCGACCACCATCAATAACATTGACCATGATGGTACTATTGAACCATCTTCCTAGCCTCAAATGTTTTTGTGGGACAACTAGCTTGTAATAGGACTATCATGTCTTGGAACATAACTTTCCCTTGGATTCTTGCTCTTGCTCTTACCGGTGTCCTCTCGGATAAGAATGTAGAAGAATTGAATTGTCAAGGCACCATGGGGTGCCAGCTCAGGTATTAAAAGTGCTTAACAGTTCCACTGCGAAGAGAGTTTACTTAATGTTCCAATTCGTATTCCATCCCTCCGTGCCAAAAAAAGCATCGTGTCAACCCATCTATGTCTGGGTCCACTGAAAGAAGCCTCTATCCTTTGAGAATCTTGTCTCTCTATCTGTGAAAAGGAAAAATGAACATGGCATGGGTGAAGATTACACTTATGCTAAATTGGTTATGTTCGCTGCCCCTCAATTTGTGGACATTAATTTATGAGTGCTATTGTTCTGTCTTCTTCTGTGCATTTAAAAGCTTGTTACAGAAGCTGGTGTTAAATTTGAAATTCCCTTGTATATGTGCCTCAACCAAATGTACGTGCTAGCACGCGCTTGCGAGTGCATGCATGTGTGTCTGCTTGTGTGGGTGTTTGGCACTCACTTCTTGATGTACACACCAATCTTAGGCATTCCACCTTTACTAATTGCCCTTTGGATGCTACTTTGCAGGTTCAAGTAGATTTTGATGACAAAAGTAGCTGGGAGTATCTCTTCAAGGTTTACTGGATATTGCTGAAGGAGAAGTTGTCTTTATCTACGCATGAACTCATTCAAGCTAAAAATCCTTGGAAAGAATCTGACGTGATGCCTAATAAGCAAGTGCCTTCTAGAGTAGTTTATGGTAATAATGGTCGAAAAGGCTTTGGATTAGATGACTTCAACAGATATGGGGCAGCTGATTGCTCAAACAGAAGAAAGACCAAGAAGCAGGTGAAGGTTATTGAGGAAGAGGCTCAAAGTGAACATTTAAACCCAGTCGATGGAGGGCCATCCTTATCCTCTAATAAAGGCATCGCATGGGCATCTAAGGAGCTCCTGGAGTTTGTTGCACTCATGAAAGATGGCAATACATCCATTCTATCTCCATTTGATGTGCAAAAACTATTGTTGGAATATATTAAAAGGAATAATCTTCGTGACCCACGCCAGAAATGCCAAATTCTCTGTGATTCAAGGCTATTTAGTCTATTTGGCAAAGCTGTTGTTGGCCATATTGAAATGCTGAAGCTTCTCGAGTCTCACTTTCTTGTGAAGGATAAACCTAGGATTGATGGTTTCATTCAAGGGCCAGTTGTTGATGCTGTTACTAACCAGATGAACATTGATTCGAACAATCGTAATGAGCTGATGGTGGGTACTGATAAGAAGCATAAAAATAGGAAGAAGATTGATGAGAGGGTATCGCAGGCTAATCCAGATGACTATGCTGCGATAGATGTTCACAATATAAGATTGTTATATTTGGAGCGGAATATGATGGATAAGATGATCGATGATACCGAAAAGTTTCATGAAAAGGTTGTGGGATCATTTGTCCGCATAAAGATTTCTGGCGGGGACCAAAAGCAGGATCATCATAAGCTTGTCCAAGTAGTTGGTAATTAATTCATTGCCATTCCTATGAGTTATTAGAGCAATGCTTGATTGGTAAAATATTTCGTGCAAAACTCATCAAGCGCCATATTTTGCTATACAGGTTCTAGCAGGGTAGAAGAGACAAATAATACTGGTGGCAAAAGCGCAAGTATGAAGCTTGAAATACTAAATTTGGACAAGAAAGAAGCCATATCAATCGATGAGATTTCTAGTCAGGAATTTTCTGAGGTGATCAGGCAATTACCACTGGATGCTCTTTTTGATTGATCAATGCATGATGTCATGTATCCTCAATTTATATAGCTTCATAGGCTGTGCCTCTTCACAATGTACTTAAATAGATGCTAGGTTTCTGAGGTGATCAGGCAATTACCACTGGATGCACTTTTTGATTGATCAATGCATGATGTCATGTATCCTCAATTTATATAGCTTCATAGGCTGTGCCTCTGCACAATGTACTTAAATAGATGCTAGGTTTTTGAGGTCAACTTGATTGTGAATTATTTCACGTGCAATACTAATCCTAGTCCGAGTGTCTTCAACTTTAGTGGCAAGGTGTGGAGTCCCTGTGGTAAAGTTCTAGGAAGGCAGCTATGCTGGTGCCTCCTTTCTTCCTGCCTTTGTTAGCCAAAATATGTCTTAAACTTCATATCTCAACTTATATTAGGAGCATTGGATGAATTGAATGGCTTATAACCTGGTCCGACAGTTCCTAAGGCTGGGCCCCTTGGAACTGGTGTGCCAGGCTCTACAAGATCTTGTCATTTTGTGTGCTCGAGTGAGCTTTCGAGAATAAGCCCACTTACAACTCTGTCCATTCTCATCTTCACTTTACTTATAAAGGGAAAACAAAATTACATGAGTAGCAGTAGCCAAAGTTTAGAGGTCTTCTCTAATTGCTGTCCTTTGATGTTTGTTGGAGAGAATTCAAGTTTATTTTTTCATTTTTCGCCTACTAAGTATATTGCCTTTCAATATTTTCAGGCTTTCTCCTTCTTTAAATGGAACTCCATGAGGAATGTGATTTTCTGTAGGATTATTAATCTTAGTCGAAAGGTTTAGAATATGAAATCCATGGGATCGAGTGTTTGATTGCTTTGGTTGTAATTTTAAAAGTTCTTAAGGACACATATTTCACATAATTTGTAGTTTTTCAATGATTTGTCTTTTCTTTTTCCTTTTTCAGGATGAATGCAGGCGATTACAGGAGAGTATGAAGTGTGGGCTGATTAAACAGTTGACTGTGGTGAGTGGCATGTTCTAATTTCGGTCATTTCTCGCTTAAAAGATTCAACTTAACTGAAAAATGGTCCATGCTTCTTGGCAGGGTGAGATCCAGAGGAAAGCTATGGCATTGCAGGAAGTAAGAGTTACTGATGTAAGTTCCTTCAACCCAAAATCACATGTTGCCGTGTATACCTGCTTCATCTTTAATCTCACTCCAGTTAGGACATGTTATTTTTGTTCTTGCCAAGAGGCTAATCATTTCATTTGTTTTATTTTTGCCGTTGCCTTGGTTTCTGATTTAGTGGCTGGAGAAGGAGATAGTACGGCTCAATCATCTTCGTGATCGAGCAAGTGAAAAGGGACATGAAAAAGAATATCCTCTTTTATTAGATGTTATGATGCTTCTTTGTATTTTTTCTGCCAGTAATTGGGCGAACCTGACCTGACTTTTAATGACCAAGCAGTTTAAGTCAATCTTATTTGGTTATAGCCTTGTACTTTCATTGACCATGCATTAAACATCTAGTAATGAATATCGCAACGGAAGTAAAGATCTTTCTGAAGAGGAATATGAAACTAATAATTTGGTTTGTGATAGACTATCATTATAAACATCCATTCTTCACGGTCGATGTTTTCAGGTTCAGCCATGTCATCGGTCTTTACATCAATCCTTGTTAAACCACCTAGCTGAAGTCTTATGTAGGTCCTACCCATTTTATTTTTTTTATTCGCTGTAGGTTTGATAAAGATTTATTCTGTGTTAGCCCATTTAGTCTTATAAATATTTTGCCTGAGATAAGTTTTCTCTTGTTATTTGCCAAAAATTTCCCCCTCATGATGCCCTTTTCTTTATGCCAACCATACTTAGCTGAGTGAGACTGGGCTTTTTGTTGTTTGGTGCCCTTTTCTATGTACATAGTGATTATAGCTCAGCTGCTTGACAGTGGGAAGGGGCTTGCCTGGCTTTTGGTTTGAACCTTTGAGGACTTTAATTGCTAGAAGATAGTAGTAGTGGTGGTTATAAATAATGTAGGAGCTGAGGGAATAATATGTTCTTGTCCCCACTGTAAGTTCACATGGATAGAGCAGAATCACAAATAGTATTGCAGCTCTCTACCTGATCCACCACCGCTTGAATTAAATTGAGGAAACAAAGATATGTCTTCTCTTTCGCATTTTGCCCTCGAAAGACAGTGAAAATAGGGAATTCTTCCAAGTTTTTCTTGACCATATTTCACGCTTAGAGAATTGATGGAGAAATTGCAACTCCTGAGCTCACCTGAAGAACGTCAGCGCAGACTGACTGAACATCCCGAAATACATGTGGATCTGAGCATGGGTCCTAGTTATGAAGCTAAAAGTGACTCTTCTTTACCAGGTTAGAAGAGCATGATCTCTGATGTGTCTTAGTTTTATGAAACTTTAGTATTTGCAATAGTATAGCTCATTGTGATTTTGCATTTTATATGCAGATGGGTATAAAAATGCGACTAATTCTCACTCCGGCAGAAAGAGGAGGGCATCAACCTCTCCCCGGAGGGGGAGCAGTGGCCTGATAGAAAGCCGAAGTGGGTCTGAGAAAAAGAAATTAACTGATATGGATAGAGAGTCTCCCAGCCAAATGCCCGAGATGAATGGATCCTCAAGAATTCAGGCACGTGAAGCATCTGTAATGAGCAGTTGGAAGACAGAATCGCTTTCTGGAGTTGCATCAGAAATTTCACCTTCACCTCTTTCATCAGGAACTGAACAATCTGTCAATGATGTTGAGATATGCAAAATATGGCACTACCATGATCCAAGTGGGAAAGTTCAAGGACCTTTTACTATGACGCAGCTGCGTAAATGGAATGAAAGTGGGCATTTCCCATTTAATCTGAGGATATGGAGGACAGATGAAACAGTAGAAGATTCTTTACTCTTGACTGATGTTTTGAAGGGGCAGTATACCAAACAGCCCTCGGTGCCACCACATGATAAAAAGGTTAGCTTTGTTGACCAAAATGGTGTACAGGAGGAATTGAAAAGTGTTGTGACATATGTAAGTATTGGTGAAGGGAGCTGCATTCCCAAGGAAAGCATCTCCAATTCTCCTAGTAAAGGTTGTAAGGAAGACTTTCCAAATGGTGGGTTAGACTCCAATTTGTCCAGTCTTATCAGTGCAATAGATACTATCAGTAGCAGAGAAGAAAACGCTAAAGATGTTTCGGTGGGAGCAGATATCCAAAGTAATGATGGTAATGCTTCTCCTGTTCAAGTCCGGTCTCCTCAGCAAAATGAAAGCCGTGAATCTTCCCAGATTAATGGAAACCCAAGCCCACCTCTGGTTGTTGAGGGTCAAGCAAATGGTGGAGGTACGAATGATAAGCAAGTTGGTGGCAATGGGCATTCCAGTCAGGTATCTGGACAGAATTGGGTAACTGCACCTCCTGTAGATGGTCCTACAAATGATTGTGATCCAAATCCTCCCATTGTGCCTATGGACAAATCGCTTGAAATGCCACCAAAAAAGGAGGAAACTGATATGCACATTGAAACGCCAAAGACAGACAGTGGAGAAATTAAAAATCTAGTTGCAGAGAGCAAACATTCTTTGTCATCCAATATTCCGGTACCAGATTCGGGTCCAAGCTGGAGCACAAGTTCCAGCTTAGTGGGTTGTGCACCAGAGGTCAATGAAGTGTCAAGAGAATGGAATATGTATTCTTCTGCCCCGGCTAAACTAGTTGACGAATGGGACTCCACTCTTGTGTCTCCAGCATCCTTGAAACCGGCTGAGATGGGTAGTGATCATGCTGCCACTCCGACTTCTGGCCCAATAGTGCACCCTTCACCGTCAGATAACGTGCCCAATACAACTGGTTGGCAGGCAATTGTTACAGAAACCAATGATTTTAGCTCCTTAGCTGAGGAGTCGGTTTCTGACCTGTTGGCTGAAGTTGAAGCTATGGAGTCTCTTAATGGTTTGCCTTCACCTACTTCAATATTGAAGTCTGGTCCGGAGTTGGCTGAAGGAGGTAAAGATGACTGTTTCAGTCCGGTAGAGGTGTTCAGTCCTGGGCCCACTCCTGGAAAGGGAGATGATTTCAGCTCTACTAGTGATTTGCATGTACCTTCACAATCCACAGTTACTGATGAACCTCAGGGCCATACCAATGCTGGAAAGATGTCTGGCGGGCGTTCGTCTGTGAGTGCTGAGACCGTGGAAGATCAGAAGCACAGTGATGTATCTGTTAACCAGTGGAAACCGGGGGCCAGCTCCTCCATCTCTGGTTCCATGCATCCTCGTGCAAGCTGGGAAGCAGGCCACACCAGTAATTCCTGGATGCCCCCGTCGGTGACAACACAGAGCAACTATGGTGCATTGCCAGGAAATGTGAACTTGGGTTGGGTGGGTGCAAATCAGGGAAATGCCACCATGGATTGGGACCCGAGGCATGGAGCGTTCGTCGGCCATGGAAATGCTAACTTGGGTGTTGCTTCTGGAAATCCGAGCGTTTTAGGGAACCAGCCTAGATATGGTAACAGCGGAAGTAGATATGCAAGTCCAAGAGACCGGCCATTTCAGGGATCAGACTTAGGTTTTAATAGGGGTAGATCTGGATGGAGCAAGCCGTATTCCGGTGGCGGAGGAAGTGGCAGTTACCGTCAGCCTCCCAGAGGGCAGCGGGTTTGTAAATTCTATGAAAGCGGGTATTGCAAGAAGGGATCGTCTTGTACTTATTGGCACCCTTGATTTGTTTCAGAAGTGGGCATGCGAAACTTTAGTTCTCTCGATCATTCTTTGTTGTAGGGAAGTTTTTATATTCCTGGTGAGGTCTAATTTAACCTGTAAAGCATCATTAAAGTTGGGGCGTATAAGAATATAAGAATTGTACCATTTCTTGGACCCGCTTGTACAAGGACCATATAGGTGGGTATGGTACATGTTGTATCTGCTAGATTCACATCGAAGGTCATGGTAATTTCGGTTTCCGACAGAAGAATCTGTTTCTTTTCGTGTTCACAAATCCTCTGCGGCCTGAAATGGCTGATGCAAAGGGGACGGAAAAAATTCGAAAAGAGATTGTGCCGAAGGTATCAATTCACCGATCGGACGCTATCATCTTTGAATCTACAGATATACGGGTCAATTTGATTGTTCTTGTGAAAGTCAAAGTTTGCCAAAAGGTTCATTGGGTTCTTAAATAGCTCAACAAATCGAATCTCCATAGTTCCAATATGAAATCTTTGTAATCTCCATCTAAACTTCTGACTCCATCTTAACCGGTTTCGTCCGCTCGCTTCGTGCATTGAAAGAGCTGTTGCTGGGATGAATTTCGAAGTGAAACGCTGAATTTTGAAAAGAAACAAAGAAGTAGTCTCGTACATGAGTATTTTTGGACTTTTGAGCGAGTCGACCGCTACGTTGTCGTTTTAACCCCCCGAGGCCGACCCGTCCTTTGTTCTGCTCCCTGTGCACCCCGCACCCGCCAAAGCTTCGACAGCTTCGAGGAGAAACTTGGAGCGAACTCCAACGCCCGCGCGGTTCCTTCCCGGCCGAAGGCTTCTCCTCCGATCATGGCCTCGGCGTCGTTCCTCTCGCCGACGCAGAGGTACGCGGCGGGAGCTCTGTTCGCCCTCTCGCTCCACCAGGCTCAGATCCACCAGACGCGTCCCCTCGGCTCCCTCGCCGACGGTGAGGCCTCCGACGAGCGGACCAGTAGCGGAAGCAGCAGCGACTCCGTCTCCGAGGACCCCGAGCTTTGGGTCCACGAAAGCTCGGGCTTGCTTCGGCCGGTTTTCAAGTGAGCTTGGTCCTCTCTTTTTTCCCTTCCCTTTTTGCGAGATTGTGTGTTCCCTAATTAGGTAGAGATCGATCTCGATCATCTCGTCGCTTATCCGGCGGGATTATGATAACGTCTTTATCATAATTTAGCTCGAGGTTGGTTGAAATGGCGATCTTATACGACAGTTATTATAATATGTGAAAATCAGTCGAGGTCAAAGGGGCGACCTTAGAGTATCCAAAATCTTTACACAACCAATATGATTACTGACAGTGATAGTATCATGTGTTCTTCTTCCCTTGGATTATTGTTGGTTCGTTCCTTGTTTTGGAAATGCTGAATTTGCAACTGTGATTTGCAGGTTTCTAGATATTGATCAGGCGGCGTGGCTGGGCCTGGAAGAAACGGCCGGTTCATCTCCTGCGAAGCATCATGTTGGAGCTGTAGGTATCTCTGGTTCCTTGCATGGGCCAACATTTCCTATTTTATATGTTTCGAGTACATTCCATGAGATGAAGTAGCGGTATAAGATTTCATGAGATATTTCTTCTGCCTCCTATATTGTTAGTTAATGAGATGTGATATTTGTCTGTTCGCTGGGTTGCTGCTATCTATTTCTTTTTCTGCAGCATTAGACCAATGGTCAACCGACATAAGGGGGAAGAATTTTGTAGGTTTTGGTCTTGGTGGCTAGTGAAGGAATAGTGTGGCTTTAGTAAGATCACATTTTGTTGAATCTGTCGTTTTCCCGTTTCTACTGGTGATTTAGCAAACTTCTCTGCTAAATTTAATGTTGTCTTGCCCATACTCATTTGGTTCAGTTCATGAGGTTACTCTCTGAGGATGGAGGTGATAACTCTTCCGAAAGATCAGAACAGCAATTTGCTTTGGCTAAAGCTATAGATACTATGGCACTTAGCATGGAGACAACTCCTGTGTCTTTCCAGTCTAAGAAGGAGAAGCACCGTGAATACGAGCACGAGTGCCGGCAGAAATGCTCTACAAGTGATGCACAAGAAAATGCTACAGCAGTGGCCATAGCCTCTGAAACTTCTCCTGATACAAGCGAATGTGACATCCAAAGCTCGTCTCATGGGCCTGGATACAAACTTGACAGGGAGTCTGTGGAAGAAGGTAGAATGCTCAGTTACCAGAGGAAAGTGACAGTTCTTTATGAGCTTCTTTCAGCTTGTCTAGCAGATATTCGTGATGATAACAAAAAGGTTGCCCGACGAAGGAAAGGGTATGATGCTAGACATCGGGTGGCCTTGAGATCTTTAGCTACTTGGCTTGATATCAAGTGGCTAAAAATGGTTTGTATGCTTACACTCATCTTCTCTTGTGAAAGCTTTTTGAAAATATGATTCTTTGTATCCTGACTTGTTAGCTTTTTGTGAATAATAAGATCATTGTTTGAATTAATCTAGCTTCTGCCTAATGCATTTTCTGCAAGAGCTGTAAATGGGTTTGGATTGGGGGAAAAGACCCCTCAAGCACAATTTTTTCTGTTCTCTATGGCAACCTTAATATGAAATTAGTTGGCCTCAAGTACAGTTTCTTTCCTATATAGCTACCTAGATATGAAATGAGTTGTCCTCAGATATAGAGATCTGAGATGTGATTTGGAGAATTGACTATTCCATTTACATAGAGCATTGATGCTATGAACACCTAAAAAGTTCTCTTATTTGTGTAATCATGGTCAAACCTCTGCCAATTTGGGATATTTTGGCTGCAGGAAGCAATTGAAATAATGGTTGCTTGCTCTGCAATGGCTGCAGCCAGGGAAAAAGAATTAAAAGAGGAAGAAGAAGCCCAATCGCCAAAGAGCTCATGGGCCAAATGGAAGCGTGGTGGCATTATTGGTGCTGCTGCATTGACTGGGGGAGCCTTAATGGCTATTACTGGGGGTATGAATCTGCTTATTGATAACCGTCTACTGAGAAAATTAAACTATAAGTGGTCATTGAGGCTTAAATTTTTTTTTTAAATTATCCATTCACGTTTTACATATGTAAACAGGATTAGCTGCACCAGCAATTGCTGCAGGTTTAAGTGCTCTAGCTCCAACATTAGGAACTTTGATTCCTGTGATTGGAGCAAGTGGGTTTGCTGCTGCTGCAAGTGCTGCAGGAACAGTAGCTGGTTCTGTTGCAGTTGCTGCATCCTTTGGAGGTAAAAAGCTCATTTCATTTCTCTGAATCCTTGACCTAGTAATCAGATATAGATAGAGTTGCAATTTGCTGTTTTCAGCTGTCATTAATAGTATCATAGAGTTTTGTTTTCAAGAGGGTGAATTATGCATCAAAGAGTCGTATTTTGAGATAAAGTTTCAACTGGAATATTAATTCTAAACGGCTGGTTGTAAAGCAGCAAATATTTCCTTTTGGCTAAGGGATTGGGATCTTGGACCCATCTTACTTAAATTACTGACTGCGTAATAAGTTATGACCTGCAAAGGCTTATCTAAATGGAATAAAAAAAACTGCAGGAATTTCATAACATGATCCAATTCCTAGTCAGGTTTTTGAGCAGGCAGCTCCCTTTTGTTGTAGGCTTAACAATTTAGCTTATCTATGAAAGCTGCTTCTCTTAGTTTAGTTCATAATCTTGTTGAAGTTTGCCAAACAAACAGTTATGCTGCATAATGGTACTTTATCATCATGAGTGGTTTGATTTTTTATTAGATCTTTGTGGTTTTATTTAGTTCTTTATATGTCTTCAATTGGAGAGATATTTCTCCGTTTAAGGTTTTACTACTCCATCAATTCTTTGATTGCTTTGCAAGCAATGATTAAAGCATAACTTATTTCTTGAAATTAAGTTTTTCTTACCCTATGAAACCTTATCTGTATATTTCCTTTGTCTTCTGATAAAATCAGCTGCCGGAGCTGGCCTTACTGGGAGTAAAATGGCAAGAAGAATCGGAGGTGTTGACGAATTTGAGTTTAAATCCATTGGGGAGAACCAAAACCAAGGGGTAAAATACTTATGCTTCCACACTATAAGATAGTCTCCAACTATACAATTTTGGGATTACGTTTCCAATAGCCTACTATCAACGTTGTACCCTCCCTCTAACCCCCTACCAAAGTGCACTCATGTAAATACAACTTGTTAACTAAGGGCGTGACGCTGCATCAAAGTAGCTGTGTGGAAACATATTTTCTCACTTTTCAACAGCAAAGTCCAGAAAAACTAGTCTGTGGAAAATGTTTTCTCACTGAACAGAACGTATATACTAAACTTCAGCAATGGCTTCTTTTATTACCGAAAAGGATGTAGTCTGTAGCTTGCTTAGCTACAACACCTTTTTGGGTCTGGCATCAACTAAACCACCACTGCAACTCAGGCATTTACATTAACCACCACTTTCTCCACCACCTCCTCCATCCGTGATTATTCACAGTTGCCTCCAGCTTGATCAATCACACTCAGCTTCTGCACCCCAAGTCCAACCAATTCCAAGTGCCACACCTCTGCAAAATGTCATTGTCTTGTTTTAGTTAGATGCCCTTCCTGCGCATTCATGAAACATAGGAGATTGGTAACATGTAAACTTATTGCTGTGGAAATGCTTTCTGGTATTTGCTGATACTAGAACAAGAAAGTGCGCATTAAAAGTTCAGTTTCTACAGGAGTCCTATGACTAATTCCTCCGGCACAAGTTTAATTCTTAATATCTTCTCTCATATCAGCGATTAGCAGTTGAGATCTTGGTCTCTGGATTTGTATTTGGTGAGGAAGATTTTGTAAAACCATGGGAGGGACAAAATGACAACTTGGAAAGGTAATCTAACCTCTAATTTTAGGTGTGTATCTCAATGGAGTCTGCTGATTTTTGGTTGTAGTGGCACCATTGCCTGCTAGCTTTTTGACCTTATATGTAGTCTGCACCTTACTAAGTATCATTTCTATGTTGCTTGACTATGTGTACCTTGATTATGGTATACGGATTTTTCGCTCTCTAGTTTCACCTATAGTTGCAGCAGCAGTGTTGCTTTACACTAGAAAAGCTGATCAGAAAACTAGCATTACTTATTATCAATGGTAGTAGCGTTTTTACTAGGAGAAGATTTTCCAAAAATTGGATACCCTTTTGTGACTTTTCTCTCTTGATTTAGAATAGTTTGCCTGTTTTTTTTTCCTTGTGGATTTGAATTAGTTCCAACTTCTCGGTTTTTGTGAGCGCATAATCTTGAACATATTTGACTCGCATTCCCCCGTTTGACGCTTTTCAGGCAGACAACTGTCGTTGCAAAGCAAATGTATGTTTGGATGGTTGGTACTTGATGATTGAGACTAGTTGCCTACTTTTAATTTGTAGATATGCACTTCAGTGGGAGTCGAAGCATCTAATAGCTGTGAGCACTGCAATTCAGGATTGGCTTACTTCAAGTAATTAGTTTTGATTGTTATTGCTCTAAATATCCTGTCAATGTACACTTTAGCCTCACTCCTTTTGTGACATACCAATGCTTGACTCAGGAGTTGCGATGGAACTGATGAAGCAAGGTGCAATGATGACTGTCTTAAGTACACTGTTAACTGCTTTGGCTTGGCCAGCTACATTGCTCGCTGCCACTGATTTTATAGATAGCAAGTGGACAATTGCTATAAACAGGTAACCCTCCACCACCCATAGGATAGTATGTAAAACTGGACAAGGAAAATAACTTCGTCTACTTCCATCCCTCCACCATATTTCAAACTATTGACAGAGTCCTAACCCCTATAAACCTTGTCCTTTTGTCTCTATAAGAGCTAATATCTCCTAAAGGAATGCTGGTTCTAGTGGTTTCGCAATTGAAATGAATCCCATTCAGTTATATTTATGTCATAACCACAGGAAACAAGAGGGAAATCTCTTGATGTGGTAATTAGATGAGTGAACTGTTTTTGAAATCCTTTTTTTGTTGATTACTCCATTCAAGTAATTGGGTTGGATGAGTTGATCTAGGCCTCTACCAATTTCTGGGTCAAGACACTTTTGCTAATTAGATTAGTGGAACTAGCAAAGTTCGAGTTTCAAAAGGTTCTTGTCTTGCCCTTTGTACAGATCTGACAAAGCAGGAAAGCTTCTTGCTGAAGTGTTACGAAAAGGCTTGCAAGGGAACAGGTACTGAGTTCAGTAACAGCTCTATTGATATTCCCTGGAAGGATTAAATGTGGTTGATCGTCAATCTGAAAATCTCTCAGGCCTGTGACGCTTATTGGCTATTCGCTTGGAGCACGGGTCATTTTCAAATGTCTCCAGTTTCTTGCAGAAACAGAACAGACTGGTACTATGGAGCCTAGAATTTGTGTTTTTATAGTTCTTTACCCTCGTCAAGTCTTTTCTGCTTCATTGGCTGTGACGTAACTGTATTAGGGGGGCAAATTCTTTGAGTGCTTGGTTCATTTAAAGTGATCATCAAGGACTTGCTTGCTCTTAACAGCTGAACTTGTTGAAAGAGTCGTCCTTCTCGGCGCGCCTATCTCAATTAGAGATGAGAATTGGAAAGCTGCCAGAAAGGTCATTGGGCTTAGACTCTTAATTGAGAGCATCTTCCTACGGCTTACAACTCTTCTTTGTAGATCTGTATTCATTGATTCAATGCTTACCACTATTTTGCAGATGGTGTCTGGTAGGTTTATTAATGCGTACTCGACAAATGATTGGACGCTCGGGCTTGCTTTCCGCGCCAGGTAATTGTGATGGACAGTAAAGTTGACTGCAGTAAATCTTTATAGCTCATATACCCTAAACCCCTCTATTAATCTGCTTTAGTCCTGACATATAGATTCCACTGCATAACTCTAAATCGAGTCGGCAATTCCCGATTTTCACAAGACTTTCAGTTACTTGGTTTACAAAATGTATTCTGATTGAGTTTAGAAATTTCATTTCTGTAGTATGTTTACTCAAGGACTAGCTGGAATTCAAGCGACTGACCATCCAGGGGTTGAGAATGTAAGAGATGTGTACTTCAGTTGAATGAACGCCTGTCGGACCACGGTGCATTTATTACTCTCCAATCTGGTTTTTTATGCAGGTCGACATCACAGGTCTCATTGAAGGGCACAGTTCCTATCTATGGGCGACGCAGGATATCCTGGACCGGCTTGAGTTGGATACTTATTACCCCACTTTCAAGTGCCCTCCGCGAACATGATGGGATAAAGCTCATCTCCTCCTGCCTATACAAGTACATGTCCTAGCTGACCCCCAAATTTTTTCTGTCCTGGCCAACGCTTAGATTCAAATCGTAAATATTCATCATGTTCTTAGTACTGTCAAATTTAGCTTTTTGTATAGTAAAATTCCGTTCCAGATCGACTACTGCCATCATAACTTTATACTCCAAAATTGAACAAGACTATCTGTTCATCTGCAAAAGATCAAGTTTACCATGTTAGTCCGGTCTTGAATTCTACTGTGCAATAGTCCAGTGCATTCTACTGTCTATCGAATGTCATATGTGCCCCGGGATTACTCAAGCTCGATGCATAACTCACGATCACTTAACAGGTCTGATAATAAGCTTACCCTTATCTCTCCATACTCGTTGAGGTTTCTATTACTCCATCCAAATCGAAATATCATATATCTCGTAATGTCATTATTCCATGAGTCCGTACTCTGTTAACTATATCAGATAAAGCCAGGCCAACTCATCAGAAACCAAAATGACAGGGCGACGTTAACCGAGCTAATAATGACTTGATGGATCTAAACCGGATGATGAAGCTAGGAATTTTCACGTCAAGCGCGATGATCCGTACATGTCATATTATATTTTATAAGTTAACAGTTGCGCGAGAAAAATTATAGAAAAGGCATTAAAGCCTATTGTATTTGTCTTGAACTTAATGTACTTGAATTAATTTAGTAATAAAGCTTTCGATTTGACTAATTTCGTTTTAAATTTCTGGCAATTTGTCAAATTAGTCATTTCGGCCAAAGTTGGTGGTAAATCGCTAACGTGGCAAATCGTCGAAGATCCTATGTGATACGATCAGAGCACGGTGTTGATGTGGACAATTTTTCTGAACTTTTTTATTTTTTTTTCTTCTTCTTCTTCTTAGACTTTTTCCAACCCTATGCCTGAGAGCTAACGGATCTGTCAAGGCTGCAAGCTGAGCGTGTCGGCCCTCACCCAGATAGAGGCATATTCTTTGGCAATTTTCCCATCGTACGCACATGTCGGAGATGGCGGCCAAAAAATCACTGATAAAAGGCGTTCAAGTGATATAGGACGGCCGGAATCGAATTACTTGAGAGACCACGAATGCCATAAAAAGAAAATGAAAAGAGGGAGGGCTGGTGGTGGTGGTGGGATTTGTTGACTAGTGATGAACGTAGCGGAAAAGGGGAAAGAAATAAATTGGGTGGGAAACAGAGATTGCAGATGGATACGGGTCATTGGCACCCGCAATTGCTGGTGAGGGGGTTAAGGGTGGACCAGCGCATCTCCTTGCGAGATCCGCCATCTCTCCCTTTGACAGAGATCCTCAGGGAGTTTCTCCATCCGCCCACACGAGAGGAAAGTCGCTCGGCATCAAGGCGAAGCGACTTCGTCATTTTCGCCTCGGTTGACTTTCACCCGATACAAGTCTGCTCCCTCCTCGAGACCTCTGCTTGTGAACCCATTTAACCAAAAAAAAGAACGCAGTGTTTCCCGTTGGTCGGTTCCCTTCCTGATAATGCGCACTTAGTTGCTGAATCGGGCATGTCGTCCTCTTTGCCCCTGCAAAACATCATCTGCCGCAGATATTGATTTGCATTCCCGCACGCATGTCGCGTTGACTTGGGATTGCGCATCAGCGTGCTCTTTTTTTCCCATGCAATAAGTGGGGATTCTCTTGAGCACAAGCAAAAGCTCCACTCGCGTCCAGCACTTCATTGGCCTAACGCCATAAGAAAAACCTTGTAAAGTCTAAACTTCTTTTTTGTCTAGTAAAAATCATCCAGCTTAGGGGTAACTCCAATTCTACCCTAAAATCTTTTTGTACAAAGACTGTCAACTTTTACTTGAGTTTCAAATCTGTTCCCATTGATCCCTTGTCCCGAATTTCTCTTGACAACTGACGGACAGCAAAATTCTTGAGCGACATGTCCAAGCGTCTAAAACTGAGGTTCTGGAGCATGAGATATTGAACACTGAGCGCAAAGTCGGAGATTCCCCAGCAGGCAATCGAGGAAAGCCAACCTAATTGCTCTAGTTTTTACTCAGACATCATATCTAACAAGATGTCATTTGGGCTAACGTAGAAATTCATCTCCCAACAATATTTTTGTGGATATGAAATACAGGAAAAAACTAAAGCAATGACTTGAAAATGCCACATAACTAAGAGCAATTTTAGACGGAGGGTTGATAGGGGAAGATATGAGACTCAAGTAAAAGTTTATGGTTATTTATGGGACAAAGAAAAATTAAGGTAAAATTGCGACTAGATCTGAAGTATGTGGTTTTTTATGAGACAAGAATTGTTTAGGGTAGAATTTAGCCTAAACCAAAAGTTGGGAGTTTCTTATAGTACAAAAATAAGAAAAAATTGGAGTCGAATTTGGACTGAAGCTAAAGTTGGAGTCTTTTTAGGGTATTAGGCCGCTTCTTCATTAAGAATTGCACAACAATAATGCAATTCTCTTCCGAATATTTCTTGTATGTTCAAGTCTGTTCTAGTATGAATGGGAGGACTTTTACGTGATTCGTTTATTCATGTCTATAGATAGTGAGAGATGATTTGCTGGGCTTCAAGCTCAGGTATGGATGCAGTTCAGGAGCTTTTGAGTCTTCATCCGGCCGTATCAATACAATATGATTCCCTACATTGAAAGATTGGCCATCTCCAATTTCAAACCAAGCACATGCTCCGACCCCAGAACGCTGGAGCGCTCCAGTGTAGAAGGTTGACAATACGATCGGATGGAGATTTCTGAGAGTCAAACTAAATTGCATGTCTTGTAAACTGAAAGTGATACTGATGACATCAGTGCTGAAGGAAGAACCGGGAATGAGGGTTAGAAAGCAGATTTTTATGGAGCGACAGTGATATAAACCTACCGGTCTTCATGACCCGACACCAACTGTGACATTGGCTGCAATTTTAGAGAAACTCGTGTACTTCTGATATAATTTGCGTGAGGTGTAGGTTCTGGAGAATCCTTATCTGTCCAGTTCAAAAGCTTAAAGTGATGTTGATATAGCAGAAGGGCGCACGAGGTGCTTGCCGTCGACCTGAATACGAGAGAGAGAGAGAGAGAGAGAGAGAGAGAGAGAGAGAGACCAAAGGAGCAAGCGACTCCTTTCTTCATGTACCGCACATCGGTTATCATTCAAAGAATACTTTCAATGATTACGTCCTTCTGTAACTAACAAGCGTGACATCGCTAGTTCCACACGAGATGAGAGAGAAAACACCCCACAAACGGTCTCTTGGGGTTACTCGGAGCACTTCCTTTCTTGGGGTTTGGCTCACGTTAACCTGGCTGAATCGCTGCAGCTTCCACTAAAATTTCTAAAACACGACTTTGTAAATTGTTTATTTAAGTCGAATCCCGGTATTCAAAAGATTAGTCGTTGTCCAAACTGAACATCGGTTAGTTCTCAAGACATACGGATAATTTTTTCTTCTTTTTTACGACGGAAAAGGTCTGTCTTCTCAAGGGAATTCACGAATTTGCCGACTTCGGTTAAAAACAAGACTATTTCTTTTTAGGTAGTATTGATGATCCAACATTGCAAAGAACCACTGTCCAGTGATTTTCAAGGGGAGAGGAGTGGGTGAGGATGTTGAGTGACAGCATTTGAGAGAGAGAGAGAGAGAGAGAGAGAGAGAGAGAGAGAGAGAGCTTGAAAGGGGTTATGGCTATGGGTGGTTGGTTAATGATGCTGGGGATGTCGAGAAGTAGTTGAAGATTTAACAGCTGAAAAGGATGTGGAGAGATCTTGGGGGAGAGAGAAGAAGAGGAAGTGACCTTATCTCTGATGAAGTTGCTGACGAAGAATCTAACCCAAGATAAACAGAGAAAGAAATTGCCCTACAAAGCTTATTTTTCATCATTGTCATTATTATTATATGTGAAGAAAACAAGTGCAGGCCTCACGTCCCCCTCATCTCCCACCTAAATCACCCCCCGTTTCATTCTATTCCCCAAACAGATACTCCTCTCTCTCTCTCTCTCTCCCTAAAACGCGTGGATAACGCAGACTGAACAGAAGCCAAGCACATTAACCCTTGCACAGATGCAATAATATACATAATGCCCACCTTCGTACCTGGGACCTCACCTTCGTACTATAGGTTTAAACCCTTTTCGGACCTTTTGTTTTCTATTATCTTCTTTTGAGTTTTTTTTTTTTACGAAATTCGAAATTGCCATGGAAAAAATATTACCCCTCAAACGTTATCGCTAATATATTATCATGCGCGTGCGCGTTCGCATCTTGCTAAGATTCCCAATAGAGACATGCATATATATGACAACGTATAATTAATAAGAATGACATAACTCGTTCTGTTATCACATCGTTTCTTTATCGATTTGGACCATTGGTATATTCGGTTGAATTTTCCACACACAAACAAAAAACCAATGGAAAACCAATACCATATACCAACTGGCACGGAATGGGGAAGTGGAATTCGTATATGGAAAAGAGCTCCTTTCCTTTTCGTTTTGCGACTTGACTAACTTGACTAACTTGGCTTCCATTGAATCTCCAACAAGTTTGGCCAACTACATGTGCACTTCACCTAGGTTTATGGTGCCGTCTTGCCATGCCATTGCAACACATTCCATGTACGTTTCTAGTTTAAACCACTTTCCATGGATTAGGAGACACGCCTTGTTCAGTCCCTGTCAAGGAATCGACAGGCTTGGAGGTTAAACCTCTAAGGCATGATTCCATCTCAAGTAAACCCATTCATCACAAACCGAATCTTGCTTTTTCCTCGCGTGTCAAGCGAGACTCCGCTTAAAGGCTAGCGGGTGTGGCCGTCCAAAGTTAATTACGTCGAATGGAAGAAGAACCGCGAATCGAATACATAATCTGCTGCATCTGGGCGGTCGAGTACTTGACCGCTGCGCCAGTTCCTAATATTACGCAGCTCTCTTCAACATACGAAGTCTCGGAACATGAAATGCAAGAGTTCGATCGCCCAAGAGGAACAGAAAAACGAGTGGAGGAATGGCTCTGTTCTTCTGTATTAGGGACCGTCTTGGGGCGGTGAAGGGGAATGCTTCAAAGCAATGGTGAGCAAACAAAGAAATAGAACATAAAGAGGCCGAAAGAAGCAAAGGGAGAGAGAGGGAAAGGGCAAGAATCACAAGCTCCTTCCATGTAAACATATTTATATCGTCCCTTGATGATGTAAAGGTTCGATGATTTGATATTTATTTGTGTACGACAAGATCAAAGAGATTACCCAAAGAAGGAAAAGAAAAAAAAAAGACCCACAAATGAGATAGTCTTGTAATGTCCACAAAGAAAGAGAGAGAGAGACGAGAACGATATTGATTCAAGTTCCGCCTCCATTGTTTTTGTCGTCTCCAGTTATTTGACCTTTCTGTAATACAAAACAAAAATTGACCTTTGACTGCAAATCGTTTTGCCACTTTCCGCTTTTGCCCTTCGTATGCGCACACGGACTCCCTTCCTTGCGAACCTCCTGGAGCTGAAAAGTGACCCCCTCCCCTTCGTTTGCTTTGCTTAATACAGAGCACCGACCAGCCTCGGAGTCGGCACCGCCACGAGCCGGCTGGATCTCGGCGCGGTGAGCCCAAAGACGTCGCCCATGTCCATCTCGCTCGGCTTCATCCCGTCGGGCAGCTCCCAAGTGAAGCAGTGCAGGAGGTGGGCCACGGCCATCTCGAGTCCGTAGAGCCCGAGCTGCATCCCGGGGCACGACCTCCGGCCAGACCCGAACGGGAGGAACTCGAAGTTGCTCCCCTTGTAATCCGGCACGCCTGGCTCTAGGAACCGAGACGGCTTGAACTTCTCGGGTTCGGTCCATGAGTCGGGGTCCCGCCCGATGGCCCATGCGTTGACCATGACGCGGCACCGCGCAGGGATGCGGTAGCCGGCGATCACAGCTTCCTCCGCCGTCTCGTGGAGGAGCAGCGGGATCGGCGGGTGGAGGCGGAGGGTCTCCTTGAGCGCGCACTTGAGATACGTCAACTTCTCGAAATCGCTCTCCTCGACTCTCCGGTCTAAGCCCACAACATCCGCGAGTTCCTGTTGGACCTTTTTCAGGTCCTCGGGGCTTCGCATGAGCTCCGCCATTGCCCATTCGATTGCCGACGCCACAGTCTCCGTCCCACCAAACATCACGTCCTATACAAAGCATGAACAAAACGAATAAATAATGAAAGGGACATCTACCATAAACAGTCATTAATGAATTCAGCTGTGCATTTCTGCAGACATCACCAAACGTCACGTCCTATACAAAGCATGAACAAAACGAATAAATAATTAACGGGACATCTGCCATAAACAGTCATTAATGAATTCAGCTGTGCATATCTGCAGACTTTTTATCGAGTGCCGCCAAAGAACAAAGTCTAGGCTGGACTAATGGCAAAGACGCGAGTATATCTTCCCCAGTCTCCTTACCAACTCCGAGTAAACTATGCGTGCTTGTGCATATAGCAAAGAGAGATGGCATGCAGATGTGGACGATTAAACGTACGCTATCAAAACACTTCAATATCGACCCGCCATCCATAAAATATTGATGTTTCCTGTATAAACTTCTCAAACCAATATCAGTTACTCCTCAGTTATTATTAATTTTCTTTACGAAACAAGGGTGAGCATAGGCATTTCAAATTAGAAACTAAAATTCCACCGTCCGTCCACGAAAACGAAAGTACACTTTCTTTCGCTAGTGGCAAAAATAGACTTATAATAACCGACATATACCTAATTATTTTAATGGAAACCCTAAGTCATAAATATTTACATGAAACATCGAGCAATATATTCAAATCAAGCCCTTTTCTGGAAAGAAGAGGATGGTGTTCCACCATTTATGGAAGCTTTTTTTTCTTTTTTCTTTTTTTATGGCCATTTCACATGGTGAGCTAAACAAAATTGATTTTCCGAATAGCGAGAGAGGTGATTGGATTGATTTGGTTGATTTCTTACCATGATGATGGCCTTGATGTTGTCTCTAGTTAGCCTGATCGAGTTCTGCAAATCATCGGACTCGTTCACTTTCGCTTCCTCGCTGTAAAAGGCCAACAATTCATCCACCATATCCGTATCGACATCTTGATCACCTTCATTGACAGTAGTCTTATTTCTCTTCTTGTCCATATGATCATCTATGATGTGGTCAATGAACCTGTCCAGGGACTGACGTGCCTTAACAAGCCTAGTGTTGAGCCCTTGTGGATCGACCCAACCTAGGTACGGGATAAAATCGGCGATGTTGAAGGCGCCGAATAATTTCGAGAACTCTTGCAATATGCTGATGAACTCGTCTTGGCCCTCGTTCGAGCTCGTGCCAAAGGCAGCGCGGTAGATGATGTCCCGCGTGAGCGCGAACACAATCTCGCCGACGTTCACGGCAGACCCTGTGCTGCCCGCGACGGTGCGCACCATCGTGTCGACCTCGTCGCGGACCGACTCCCACGACTCGGCCCGCTTCCGGCTGAAGAGCTTCATCACGCACAGCTTCCGCATCTGCCGCCAGAACGGGCCGTAGTGCGCGAACGCCATGTCGGCCCGGTCGTACGTAAGGTACTTGATGGCAATCGTGGCCGGCCGGTTTGAGAAGATCCCGTCGTGGACCTGGAGGACCTGTCGGGCCACGTCGGGGGACGACACGGCGACCATGTGGAGGAAACCCATGCGGAGGTGGAAGATCCCGCCATACTTCTTCGAGAGCCTGGCGAGCCCGCGGTGGGTCAGCTCGCCCATCATGAGCATGTTCCCAATGACCGGGAGGCCCCTTGGTCCCGGTGGGTAGGGCGGCTTGCGCCGGAGCCGAGCAACCAGCCCGAGGAAGAGGAGGAATGGGATGATGGAGAGGAGGAGGGTCATAGGTGAGTGTTGGAGCTGATTTTGAAGAGATTCGAGCTGAGAATAATACCCGGAAAAATCCATGGTTTCGCTGGCCTCTGCAAAAGATTTAAGCGCAACTCTTTTAGAAGGCGTTGCTAGGTTGGAGAAGATATCAAGCGGCCTTTATATACACAAAGTTTCGTGTGAATCCTCCTGTACACAAGTTGGAGATCTGATATCTTTCTCTCTTCATTTATTTATTTACTCAAATTCCTTGTACTTTGCTCTTGACTATTCTCGACCTCTACTTTGGGTAGCTTCTTTCAAATTGCTATGGACAATTAATATAGTCCTCTATGATATACTTCCATAAATGAGATAATTAAGATATTTATCTATTTTTTAAGATTGTGCATACATCTTTCATCAATTGTGCATATCTTTATCGATATATGTTACCCTTTATATCATAAAGTCCAAAAATAGAGCGATGAGATCTTCATCACGATGCAATCCATGTGTAAGGATATATCATTCTTTATTTTTGTGTTAGCTCTTACACAGCATAGTCATCGTTCCCTTTTTATTTTTTATTTTTTTCGTGTACGAATACAAGTAAATTAGTCAAACTACCGGACAAAGATTGAATTTCTGCGGTTTACATGTGCTACGTACGTACACACAATTTTTTTTTATAATAACCTTCGAGAGATCTTTTTTATAAACGACGCTGTCCACGAAACCGAAAATCAAGACCCCATGTAGTCCCGCGAGTGCCCTTATACATACGCAAACCACTCCTGTCTGAAGAAGCGTCAAGCTGTTGAAAGTTCGCATCAGATTGCATCATGTCTCTGTCACGCTGTGGTGGGGACTTGGACTCCTTGTTTTCTTCTACGCCTTATAATTACATAAGTAATTCATCCTCGAAATAAAGAAAAAAAAGAGCAAATTTTTTGCCCTTGTTTTTTTCTCTAATTCATGGAGATGTTTCAGCTTCCAGAGGGCCCAGATGGATTTCAGCTGATAATCTGATGGCGTGGAAAATCAGTAAGGAAGGAAGGGAACGTGATCAGATCAAGTACACTGTAGTGTGGTTCCGAACTAAAGGGCACTTTCCAAAT
This sequence comes from Melaleuca quinquenervia, assembly GCA_030064385.1. Classification (NCBI taxonomy): domain Eukaryota; kingdom Viridiplantae; phylum Streptophyta; class Magnoliopsida; order Myrtales; family Myrtaceae; genus Melaleuca; species Melaleuca quinquenervia. The sequence continues at coordinate 16,808,198 of CM057727.1, read as the reverse complement.
AATGATTAGACCCCTCCACACACACAAAACGAAAAGAAAGAAAAGGGCCGGATGCTCATGATTAGAGCTTCTCTCGAACCCTAACTTTACGATCTCCGATCGTGTAAACACGTTGAACAGCGGCAATGCAGACCGATGAGCTCGGGGATTCAAGTCAAACTTCCATGGGGATCTGGTGCAGTTCATCAATGCGCGGATGGTTCTAGATCCCTGTCGTCCGAAGACAGCACGTGTGAATGGCCGACAAAGATAGCCAATTTGTCCTTCGGATTGACGCCCTCTTACAAGAGATGAGGAAAGACATGGCATAACCGAAGCACCCCTCCTAAGTGCATCCTCCATCCTTTGCTATGATAAGGATTTTTCTTTTTCACTAAAGGAGATGGTGAAAGGTTCTAAGAAATTGTCACGATAATGTTTTTGCAATGAGTAATTTTCCCGCTTCGTAGGCCCGAAGCAGCCCTTCCTGCAAGTGCACGAAGGACTAAAATCGATTTCTCACGCAAAGCGACTTCACTCGGTTGCGCTTATTTATTTCATTATAGCCTTGATTCTCGTCGGATGCATTCTTATTTCGAAACCGCAACCGTAAAACATATTGCATAAAGATATAATTTCGCTTTCATGCTCGATATGCTTATATAAGCAATCTCGCATGTCCATTGTTTTTTATATCAAAATCCCATCGCGACGAACGTCGATCGCAATTATTAAAGAATAAGAACATGTTCTTTAGCACATCTCACGTGTAAAAAAAGAGCTTCCCATACGAGGTTTAGGAGACAGGTGCGCCCATACAGCAAACGGGCCAATCCGACGTAAATTCTATGTTTCGAGGTGAACGAGGGTAAAATTGGACTTGGCAAACAAACAAAATCACCCCACCTTTCCACCTACCGCGGGAAAACAGTCCTTGAAATTCTTATCCGGCGGGCGGGCGGGCCGCTGCGACGGAGCCACGTGTCGCCGGCGGGGCCCGAGGTGGGGCCCGCGGATGTGTTTTCAGAGTGCCACCTCTCATCAGAAACTGAGGGCGAAAGATTTGATCCGGAACCTTTTTGCTATAAAAGTCTCCGGTCGCCGTCACGGGCGCGACATCGGACCCGTCACCGGTCCGATCTTGATCTCCCCCCTCCCCCCCCCCCCAATTTGATTAATCAATCTTACTTTTCATTCTGTTTGAGGGGAAAAGCAATTACCCACGTATTATAAATCGGATTGCGTGCATTTACCATCACGATGACGTCACCTCACCAGTGGGCCACCCGTTGGACTTTTCTTCCGGTGACAACTGCGCGTGGTCCTCCCGCGCCGCTCCGCTCGACGTGCATAATCCGCCGCGAACGGACGGTGGTCCGCCTCTCTCGACACGCGGGGGTTGTCTTAACGAGCGGGGGCGGGTGCGCATGTCGACGACAGCCTTTCTTTCCGAGGACCGATTTGATTCTCACAACGTGGTACGATGTAAGAGTCGTGACCGGTCTTGAAAAACATATTTTATTCGAAGATAAATTATCTGATCTCGACATCGACTTCTAGAAGCATCACCGCCGTCTGACTGTTCAGCTTTTACCTTCCCCCATTTATTTTAGAATTAGGGGGTGGAAATGTACGTGGGTTCTGTTCGCACGTCTTGCCCCGGCACTCGGGTCAATCGGTCGGGGCCCCAAAAAAAAAAAAATTCAGGAAAGAATTAGACAACAGAGGAGACTTTTAAGGAACCGGGCCATGACGAGTTGAACCATTCTCGGATCCTCCGAGAGTCCTCTCGACCCATTTTTTAGATTGGCAAAACCAACCCGTCAACCCTCAAAATTAAAAGAAGGGAAAGCTTCAATGTCCCCATCCACCGAAGCATCGCCAAGTGGACGTTGCTCATTGAAATTTCCAAACGAAAGAGAGAAGAAGGGGGCCGACCATGTGTCGATAACGGGTTATTGAGCAAACTCCTCTTAGTTTGGTTTTGATATCGAGATAAACTTTGGGATTAGCTTTGAACATTTGAACATTGCCGTGGAACGTAGTTTGTATCTTAGGAAGAGCTAGAGCGCACACCGCCGGTATAATGAACACTCTACACGTGCGGGGTAATCCACAATGATCAAGGAATTCTTACTGTTCCCAGACTATCAAATCGCAGATGAATAAGACTATCTGTGGAAGACTTTTTTTACACTGCATGCTGGTATAGCTTATAGTTACTCTGGTGTCTTAATAATCTAGGTGACATATAAAGTTTTGACCATCTTCTTCTTTCTTTCTTTTTTTCGGCATTTTGTAGTTGCAACTTCTCTTTCTTCCCTTCACTTCATTGGGTAAGTTTTCCTTCCACTTCAGTTCAACATCATCTTCGCGTCCATCGCAGTTATGAAGAGCTTTTGAACAGATAAAGACAAAGCAAAACTACAGCTCTTGAATTAACCTGACAAGTTGGTGAGACGGTTCAACCGCAACTTCACATGGACACGCAGTTGAGTTCACTTGTAAGTTAAAGAATGCTCGACGTGCTCAATCGGTCACATCGCTACCAACATATGCATCAAGATCGATGTATAGTTTGCACTCTGTAAGATGAACTACTAATCACTCGCTGAAAATGTTTTGGTGTGGATGGCAAGAGAATTTAGTCACATGGGTTATGGTCTTGGGATCAAATCTTGTTGGGACCATTCGAGGAGTAAAATCCCCAACGCACTAGTTTCGTGTGGGGAAGTGCGCGCTTAAGATCAATCAAAGAGATGGAATCACCAACATGCATGGATCTATATAAGATTGCAGCTATCCAAAATGACCGAAATTGTTCCGATTCTCTTCAAGAAATTCACTGAGAAAAAAAGATCCTGGAAAGTCATAAAAAAAAAAAAGACCTGGATTTTCCACCTCACCCTTCTGTCAACTTACCAATAATGGAATATGAAATCAGGAAAAGAATCTCCATCAAAATAATTTATTTCTAAAGAACGATGATTATGGTTTCTGTTTTGGGTAGAGACCTACTGATTAATTACCCAAATGGCAATGTTAAAAGGCTATTTCGTCTAGAATAATCTTCCACAATGGTGGAGAGTCCAATAGGGACATTTTCTAGAAACTAATGATATGCCACTTTAGTCCGACCATCAATGTTTGGATCATGTCCGTTTGCCTTAATCCTGTTTCAATCCATCGCAAGATTCCTCAAAAACCACCAAACATACCGGAGGTCATTCGCGATAAATTACTCGAACGTTCTGAGATATAATCAGCAGACATTCGGCTATACGCATCTTCATCCTCTCGATCTATGTGATTACGAGGGTACCGCGACCGTCGATCATCCCCCTCGAGTACCCAAAACGATACGAGTCTCGCCGCTAACCACATAAACTTAGGTTGGAGCGTAGGGAGATGGAATGCACTCACGCATGCGCCGAATTTGTGCCATTCAAGAAGCAAAGTTCCTGTCCGCGCAAGGTGTTATCTGCGTCGCATCAGCTTGAAGTGCACAAGTACGCGTCTTTCTCTTTCCATCACCATGAATCGCCCGGCAACGGGGGATGACGGACATTCATTGATGCTTAAGCAATCTTTCTTGGTGGAATCTGACTTTCAAAGGCTAAATTAACAGCGATCGCATTCTCGATTGGTGTCTTACCAATAAACAACTCGAGTCACGCAGCGTGGAGCTATGATTAAGCAGATTGATCCGTTTTGTCTTCTGACGTGACATGCCCTATTAAGTATGGCGAAGATCATAAAATTTGGGCACCACCTCTTCCTCAAGACACTGTTTAAGGGATTCAATTCATAACGCGGCATGAGAGACCATAACTTTCACACGCGGCATAAACACCAAAAGATACTAATTTGATTATCCACTCGAAATCGACACGACTTAATACGTACGGATTGTTTCTTTCTATGAAATGGTTTTGTTTATAATATTTTTGGGTGAAGTTGTTTGACAATGTTACAAGATGGGGGCAATGCCCAATATGGACAGAATTACAAGACAGGAATTGTCAAAGTCGTCTAATATGAACCTCACGTTAGTAAAGTTATTTATAATGGATGCGTGACTCGGCATCAAGCTACATATCTACGTCGCACCAATAGGCATAGGAAATTTTTCGTGCAGATGTTGCCATCTTGTTCCATGAAGTCAAAGAGTTTTAAATGTAAATATCGATTCGGTATCCGTTTCTATCGCGTAAAATTTCCTGTCAAGAAAGATTTTTCTAATTCTCCGTCTTTTAAATCAACGAGAAAAATAAATTAACGGAATTAATTGTCATCGCTATCATTCTAAACAAAAAAGTTCTTAATACCCCGCATCTTCAAAAATAACTATTGACCTACTTTCCTTAACAAAGCAGATTCTGCCCTTCGCCGGGGTTGTTGAGAAACGGACTGCGGCATGCACAACATATGTGATGCTATATAGACACATGTACAATGAGAAAAGCAAAGACACATCTTATGCTAACTCATTAGCTAAGATCATGTCAATCACAGGACTTAAATATAAACAGCATTGTCATCCAACACCTTGGTGCTCAAAATAATTTGTTACCGAACTCGTGGTTTTTGCACTTTAAATGTCTTAGGCTCTGTCCGTTTCACGGAAAATGTAGTATTTTTGGAAAATATTTTTTAGGAAACTATTTTTTTGGAGAATGACAATATTTTCGGGTGTTTGTTTGAAATTTAGAAAAAAATTATAAAAAAATCATTTTTTAATTTATTTTCTTTTCTTTTCTCTATTTTTTTTTGTTCTACATTGATTGGCCATTGTTCACAAGCCATTTTTGATAGACAATGGAAAATGTTTTCCACTTTCTAAAAGTGTAACATGTTTTCCTCAATTTTCAAGGTGTTTTTTCATCGGTGAAAAGTATTTTCCTTAATTATTTTGTTTTCTATGAAATGAACGAAATTATTTTTCGTGAAACGAACAAAACCTTAGTCTTGTCTAAACAGGCAGGGTATTAGACTTCGGGCCGAAGTTATTCCTTTGTGAACGAAACAAAACGACTACTATCCTCGGTGACGGATCCAAAGGGGGGACTAGCAGTCCTTTTAATGGTTAAAGTCCCCCTCGGAGGAAGAGTAGGAAGCACATCAAGCAACCGATCCACAGTTTGTTTCCATGCGTGCGACGTGATAAAGCAATCCCATCTTATGCGAAGAAGATGCACGCATGATGTTGCTTTTTATATGGATGTTGTCTTCATGCAATCGGATGGGATAATCACGTGTTACTTCAGAAACAGATGCTACAATTAAATAGATTTTAGATCGTCCGCCATGTCGAAATGCTTCGTTGTCCTCATAGGCGATGGTTGCAAGGGAAAGAAACATTCAATCTACTCATTTGTCCGTATCAGTGCATGTACCTACAGGCCTACTATATACAGATACATACATACATATGTATATGTATGTATGTTCCTTACTTGAGGCAAGCATGGAAACGTGAACTTTCCGTCTTCGGAAGCTGAAAAGGTCCTGATGATTCTTGCATAAACCCTAGCTTGCATTATAAAAAGGCTGATATCTGGCTCCTGTCAAACCCTAACAAGTCTGGTGAAACTTGGCAAATCCCCTCAGGAGTTTGATCCTGAAGTCGACTCAGTAGGATCGTTGTTATATCAATGATAATCGATTCACTCCTTAATTCGTGATGAATGTGCTTTTGAGAAATGTCATAAGGGCAAACTGGATTTACATGTCCAAGCTCTGAGGGTTAGCTACCACTATACCAAGTTCATTTCCGACCTTATTCTTATTGGATGATTTGACTATTCCATTAATGTAAAAACTTCGTACTTTGCAAAAAATAAAGATAATTTGTCATTACCCAACTATGGGTAACTGTGTTGGTTGAAAACTTCTTCCTCATCGCCGAGGTTGAGAGTTCGAAACCCGTAATTACTAGCGTCTTAAATGGGGTCATGTGCTAGTCTCCCCAGATATATAAGGGCTCAACTGTTTGGTGCTGTTCGAGCACGAGGGGCCGTGGTGGATTTCTCGGTCATCAAACGAAATGGTCATTTCATGAAAGTGTTGATACATTATCAACGCGTTATTTTGAGAAAAAAAATCATTCTGTTTACCTAGTCATCTCACGATCGTTATTAACAATTATCGAAAATTATCGGTATACAATAAAATCTAAGTTTTTACACATGAAGCAATATAATTTTGCATGCCCATTTGCTCTGTGATTCATACGCGAATGCATGTCATAAAACACATCAATGTCGTGAGGATTTCATTTCGAGATCAATCGGGGCCATCACTATATAGGATTAGGTGATTTAGCTAAGTTGGGATATATGTACCATAATTGCAGTCAAACCAAAGCTCAGCAGATAGATGAGTAAATACAATCCTTTTTTTCTCTTTTGATTATTCAAAGCCTAGGCACGGAGACTTGACTATCTAAAATCTTGTGAAAGATCTTGTAAGCCCCATGGACCACCTTTGACTTGCACATGTGGTTCTGATCCCGAATAGTTTCCACTCAATTATTATGATTCAGATGGATAACCTCCGAATCCTGAACTAAAATACGGATTATCTAAAATACAAATTATCGGGCTCCGATGTCATTTTCCTTGCACTTTTACTTCGCCTTCGTGCACTTTCATATATATAAATGAGAGAAGATCTGCATGTGCCCTGGTATAATAAAAAATTTCCTGTAATTTTCCAATTCTTATTTTTGAGATTTGGAATTCCTTACAAGGATGAAACTTTTCCCCACACTTATAAATCACCCATCAACACATTCTCCAACCAATGTGGGACGGCCTCAACAATATCCTCCTCACACATCGGGCTTGGGTCGGAGTGGCAACAACCCATAACTCTCTCGTGTGACTATTGGGGTCCAGACTTGTTGGCAATTGAGTTATGATACTAATGTTGGGTGATCTTTGGCTCTCTCATTCCAAAAACTAGATCAAAAGATGATACTTTCCCTCACATTTATAAATTACCCATGAACGTATTCTTCAATCGGTATTCCACAACCTCAACAACCCTCTCTCATTAAAGATGTTGGCCATTGACAATATGATTGCCAGAAAAAAAAAATTACATTATTGATGACAATAGAGAATTCTCTGTGGATTTTCAAAGAGTTTGAATATGTTGAAAATATGGGAGACTTTTCCACCAATCATGACAATACCAAAGGGAGAAGAAAGAAAGGAATCATGTCAGATCAAAATTGTCCTCTCTAGCAAAGACGAATTCGTCGTCGTTTTGAATTTCGTATCTTGACAAAAGAAATAGTTACGACCGGGGGACTTGACAAGTTACGATTGTTCTAATCAATGACTAATGCCTCGTTGCCATTTAAATTTAGACGATGCTCTCAAAATAAAAATGAACAAAATGTCGATCGATCTGAATTAGAATTTTAATCACACAATATGTTTCATTTTCAATTAAAATTAATATATATATTTACTCCCATCGGAACTTGCAGGTCATTATGTTAATTTTCACTATGAAAAAACATAGCCGTGACCGTTGATGATTAACGTCAAACCATAAATTGATTTGAAATTTTTAGGGGACCATTTTGTTTATATGTGTTGGAAATTATTTGAGTGCAATGTATTTGGACACATCATAATTGGACAAAGGAAAAAACAGAAAGAAACAAAGATTGGGAAGAAAAAAAAGGATTGGGCCAAGGTGCCGGAAGAATAGACCCTCAGAACAGATAATATATAAAACACCATGCATAAGAGAAAATTGTCCAACAATAAACTCATAGTATGGCGATGAATTCAGTTATAAACTTCTTAATTTGATTTTTAATCGTAAACTTTTTGACAATATGTCACTGTTATAATTTTGTCTGATTTTGATAGGAAATTATTAACGCAGATGTTGGCCGTCCTATAGAGCGCGACTAGCGCTAACATGGATCTTCTTGGACAAGGTTAGGATGCCCTCATCGGCTCTCGAATGTAACTAGCAATCTCCGTTGGGCATTGCAAAGGCCCAAGACTAGTAAAGGGAACTAGGAAAACAAAATTAAAAAAGAAAATGTTAAAAAATTGAAAAAAAGAATTCAGAAATTTTAAATAATTGCAAATAAAATCCACATCCGTATGAGCCATACCATATAAGACGAACGATATCCAGTGACAAGGATTATATTGAATCATTAAAAAGACCAGGCCAAATTAAAGTATATAAGGCCGAATCAGCAGCCCCATATTAGGTTTAGACTTTTATGAATGACAGTACATCGACTTTTTCCAACCTTTTTGGGACACATAATGTATGAAACAAATCGAAGCAGCTGTTGTCCTATCAGGCAGTGGTGAGTCGGGAGTCAAGTCAATAAACTATTTCTCTAAACTAAATATATCTAGGAATCATGAAGGAAAATATAAAAAAGCCATGCTAAGTCATGCTGTATATAATTCGGGTGATCTTTTTGGATTGTGCCATAATTCTGATTAATTACGTCTACTTATCAAGTTAAATAGAATATTTTAGATTATAATCGTATAGGATTTATTCGAGATGCCCTATCCATAGATGAAGATTTGTATAGCTACGTATGGCCTTGTATTCTCTCGTCATAAGCTATATAGAAATATACATTTTATATTTATTTATCTAGCAACAACATCGAATAAAAGTACATCCGATTAGCCTCTTAATTCCTTCAAAATCACCCACTTATACAGCACTAGATTGTCAAATTAGTCAATGGCGGATATCTAGATATCCACATAGGCATTTTTTGAGATAAAATCGTCGCAATGACTGAAATGACAAATTTTCAAAAAATTTATTACTGAAGTGAACAAATAAAGGTTTAGAATTGAATTGACAAAAATGTAATATGTTTAGAACTCTTTAAACAATTATCCCTCATATGATATGATACCAGCACAACTCTTGCCTAAGATTGCATTGAGAATGTGGAATCAGTCAAAAGTTAGATATATGAACACCATAAAATGTCATCCATGACAAAATCATTAGGGGGGAAAAATACTTCCATGGTTCCACCTACCCTAAACATTTAATTTTTCAAAATGTTATGAATGTGGGATATCTTTTCAATTAGATAAACAATAAAATCCTGGGTCGAAGTTGGAAACGATTTCAAAATGTTATGACTGCGGGATATCTTTTCAATTAGATAAACAATAAAATCCCGAGTCGAAGTTGGAAACGATTTCTGCAGCATAGATTCAAAGGATTTAATTAACCATGCTCTCTAATTGACATGATTTGACAACGTATCACATCAACTTTTAAAATTTTGACTGACAAGATTGATTGAATTGATGTAGTATGGGTTTATAGAACTCTCGTTGTCTGCTCCAAAGCTTGAAGTGCCGCATGATGTTTAGACATTTCTAACCGAGATGAATTTCAATTTCTAAATGCTCCATTTGTTCCAGAGAATATGATAATTTAAAAAATATCTTCATGAAAATGACCGTCCAAACCACCTAAAATAATTAATTGGTGAACAATAATTTCATTATCAATAATAATTTATGTTAAAATATTTCCATGGACGCTAGAAATATATTTTCTGTAATTCGTTTTCATAATCAATATAAATTGTCATTTTCAAGAATTTTTTTAAAATTATTTATTTGTCGCAAGACGAACGGTGATTGATGTGAATCAACAAGCTGCCACTTTTGAGGTCTACCAATAATTCCCAAAAACACATAAGGGCACGTCGATCCCCAATTTTGTTGGTCCTGGTTCTCCCCTCGTAAGGATAATTCACGTGAATCGACAAGCCTTTAACATCAGATAGTTCTCAAACAAAATATATGTTACCATCGCAGCCATATGGTCAGTAAGATGTTGATTGCTTTGGCATAACCCGATCTGCCTGTCGAGCTTGAAAATGACGCGGTCGACCATATCTTATGCTAGGAAAATTTGTCCAATGAAAATAATGTACATATGTCGATTCAGTCGCAGATTAATTTTTTCGAATTTAGTCCTAGACCTTGTGCATGAAGCCATCGCGTCGGTGATCTCTAGCTATATTTAATCGGATGACTACATTGGAACACACACAAATGATTGGGAGTCAATTGGTGTAATTGAAATATTCATAACCGAAATAATATATGTATAATAGGTTTTAGGACCGACCGAACAGTTTCCCCCTTTACTCTATCTGTATCGACGTTATCATACCCGTTCGGTTTGCAAGTTGAATTTTCGCAACAAATCAAGAAACTATTAGCTTGAAATCTAATGGTTGACGAAGTCCATGAATACTTATATATAAGGGAAATTAACAAAGGGGGCAAGGTGATGAAGACGATAGAGAGGGTAGGTAAGTGTGTAATTAACATATTAAGGCTCTGTTCATTTCACAAAATATATAATATTTCTAGAAAATAATTTCTAAGAAATCATTTTTTTAGAAAATGATATTATTTTCTAGTATTCGTTTGAAAGTAAAGGAAAATTATAAAAAATAAAATTTTATTTTTTTCCTTTTTATTTGTTATACATTGACATGTCACTGATAGACTCTCTTGAGCTCCTGACTTACCACTAGAGGCCATGAACTTGCCAATTCAAGACAAGCCTCAAGCTCACCTCTAGAGGCTACAAGCTCGTTGTGAAAGGCCGACATCTCGCCGATTGCTAGAGAGTAGAGACCACGATATTTAAAAAAAAAAAAAACAAAGAAGCGGACAATATTTTTCACTTTGAAAAGGCAGAAAATATTTTCTTTACTTTTGAAGGTGTTTTTGCCATTTGTGAAAAATATTTTATTTTGACTATTTTTGTTTCAAAAAATTCGAAAAATATTTTCTTGAAAGTTATTTTTCGTTAAACGAACAGAGTCTAAAACGATAATATCTTTTGAATAACAATTGATCTGGGCCCTTTTGATACGCATGCAGGAGAGATTAAGGTTAAGGTGGATGAGAGTTCTAATTAGTTGTCCACAAAGGCAAAGGCCTAAAGACATTGGCGGCTGGCTGCTTACTTCATGCGTGGTCATTTGTGACGTCACCCTTCGCCCAACAAAACCCTTGTGCTTTTTTCCCTGTCTATTTTACTATTTTTCTTGGTAAAGTGGAGAGCAAAATCAATCTAATGCTCTCATCATGATTGATGGATTTCCATTTCCATAGATTGGTGCTAGAAAATAGTGGATACATGGAGAGGAATGGTCCATATATGTCTTTTCAATCATGGAGCTACATGTCTTTATATAAAAATCCCTCTCTCTCTCTCTCTCTCTCTCTCTCTCTCTCTCTCTCTCTCTCTCTCTCTCTTTGAATTTTTGGGATGGTTGAAGAGTCATCATGCTAGATTTTGTGGGACCACGCTATGATCAATTTCATAATTATGATTATCTATAGTACAATCCATGACCGTGCTAGTGGAGACGTTCTTTTCTCACAACTAAGTTCAGGGTTTGAATCTCATATATGGCTCCATGATTTAAGTGGGAGGCCTTAGCGGTAGGTTGCTGGGCTGGTTTCCCGATCCACGAATATGTAGGTCCGAAGGATTGGCAGAAAGTAGGAATCCCCGGTCATTAAAAAAAACACATTTAACCGTGTTAGTTGAGAGCTTTTTTCTCATTGTCAAAACCCGCAATTGTTAATATTTTAAGTGGAGTCATGCTCTAGTATTTCCCGAGGCGTAAGAGCTCAGCTCTTTGGTGCCGTCCAAGCATGGGGGGCCCATGATGGATTCATCGGTTATAAAAAAAACAAAAACAAAAAAACAACAGCACATCCAATGAATATTCAGTCGAAGCAATGGAAATTCATGGATTGTTGCCGACCGTTTCAAAATGTTTACGTTTTCAAAAGGATGAGTAGCTTAAAACTCAAATATTTTAATACACAACCTGAACGATAGATAGACGATGGACTATGGAGAACTCTATTGATTATAATGGTCAAATTCCTTTTCTTTTTCTCCGACTAGAATAAACATCTAAAGATCATTTTTCTTAATATTATATGACTAGAATGACTTATCAACTACTTTTTTCAATAATGGCGTGCATATGATAATGAGCCGGCAACCTTGGCGCCCGACTTCCAGTGACACCATCTTCATTTTCCTCTCTTTCTCTCTCTCTCTCTTCTCTTGATTTCTTGTCATTATATTCCGTCTTGACTAGAATATTAAAAAGCCAGAAAGAAAAAGGACATAAACTCATGCCAAATACCCATTAATCTACATAAATTCATGCCCGTCCACTGAGAAAATGCTGCGCTGCGATGTTTTAAGCTCCATAAGCGATGATAATTGATCTACGTCTCGAATAATCCGACATCTTCTGTGCCTAAGTTCGACTCCACGTTAAACAGATCCTCGACGAGGCTCGGACCACATAGTATCAGTTCCATGTTCGCCAATCTTGACCAACCCGGCCCGGATCACGGGTTGGACGGGCCTACGGATACCTCGACTGGAGAATATGATTTGAAGAAATTGGTTAAACCAAAGCCGAAGGTGAGAATGGTCGCGTGCACCATCCGTCGCTTCGGATGAAGAATGAGTCTTGGCATTAGGGTTTGAAAAGTTCGAAGGGTGACTGCTGCCTTTTCGAAGGCAACAAGGTCATGGCCGGACCGAAAACTGAGGAGAGAAAAGCCGGTGCCTAACCTTTTAGCCTTTTCAAATTTTGGTCACGTGTCTATCCTTTGATATAATCAGACAAGGGTCTTGGAGAAAATCTAGAGATGACATTCGTTCTCTCTTCGGTTTACTGAGTCCAAAGCCACCGCAGCCCAGGAGAAAACCATGCATTCATGTCTAGATGACGAAGGCGGTCACGAAATGAGAGTTTTGGTCTATCGGTGAAACGAATCCACCTACCGGAACAAATCAAGATCTTGTACACATCCGTGATTGAATCAAATAAATGATTGAGAACGGTACGGAAAAACTTCCTAGTTTCGCTCGATCATAAACGAGTGCAAGATCAGCAGGACCACGACCCGGTGCGTATATCGTATCCTCCCCTCAATTAACCTAATGATGCTGTGATTTTCATGAGTCAATGATCAATCGGATCATTGTGATCTGTGGTGAGAGCCCTTCTTACACGTTGTTGTACCTTGTTGCAAAGATATATGTTGTTGCTTATCTTTGCCGCTAAACATGTGATCGAGTCCCTGGGCTTGGACGGGCCGGGCTCGAGGGGAGCCCACATGAAATTCTGTACGAATGACATGATCCGATGGCCCAATAGCGCAGGGCCTTATCTTGGGCTCGAACTATTCCATGCTTAATGTCCCAAAAAAAAAAAAAACTAATAGATCCGAATCCTATATTGACGAGTGTTTGGTGTGACTTGACCGATCCTAAGTTAATAAGTGAAATATTTATATTGACTTAGGTATGCCCAGGAAAGGGTCGTGACTTGGATTACAATGGCGAACTGCCCACGTCGCCGTGATCCCCAACCAGCAGTTTGCACAAAAGATAGGGACGTAGTTAACACGAGCCGTTGACTTGTGCTTACTGGGAATTCCTCGTTGAAGATTGACAATTGAAATGATCTATTCCATCACAATGAAATTTCAAAGATTACCAAGGCCAAGCAACAAAGGCTACAGACTCATTGAACACAAATGCGTAGTGTGCGTATCGGCTAGAACATTTAAGGGCATCATAGATCGATTGATGAATGCTTAGAAATGGTAATCACAATTGAACCGCCCCCCCCCCCCCCCTCTCTCTCTCTCTCTCTCTTCCTTTCCGGTGGCCTTTGGCGTCTCTCTGTTTGTTTTCGAGAACTCTACCATCTACCCGATTCTTCCTCCAATGGACCTGACAATTGATAGGTCGGACCATGCCACGTCGGGCATTCCTTGCTAACGCAAATATCTTATTTTAAATAGCCCCTCGTAATTATCTATGTAGACATATCGTATCACCTTCAGTCTTCATCGTCATCGCTTGACTAGGGTTTCTCATTTGAGACAATAACATAGTGTCAGCTCTCAAGATTGCATTATCTGCTAGCTTTCGATTATTATTATTATTCTTTATTTTTATTTTTTTTGGCATGGGGATCAGCTTATTTAAGTCGGAGATCACGCCTCGGTTTCGCTCAACAATGTGAAGGGACGGCAGTAATAATTAATTTATCGTCTGTATAAATATAGTATGGATGTCGTCGTCATCGTTGTTCAAGAGAAGACATTTATAAAGGGCAAAAGGGAACACGTAGATACGTGATTCAATCTCTTGCCGATGGACACGAGCGATGAAACAATGAGCAGCAATCATGTGGAAATCTCAGCTTGAAGAAGAAGAAGAAGAAACCTCTCTTTGAAAAATGCACGAGAAAAGAAGGAGAAGGAGAAGCAAAACACATAATGATCTAACAAAAATCTAAAATTTTTGATCATTTGTCAACGTAGAAGTTGTCGACGACGTCATAGTGCCACTCCTTGAGCTTTGGCTCACGCCTTGCCTTGTTCATAACTAGTAATCAAGCATTCCAGGCAATTTTCTCGTCATATTGAAAAGGAAGAAATGTTGAAGCTCGAGATGTGTGAAGAAAGGAACCGAAAATCGATTAGGAGAGTTTTGGCTATCTCATCTCTAGCGATTTGACACGTGTGATCTGATAATGTACTCGCTATGTCACACTCAAATTACTCGTCATTAGTTGGATATTGGGTTTGGTCAAGGATAAAATTGTATCAAAACCAGTTATGCGATGGTCAATTCAGTATTGAATTTTTTTAATTTGGTCAATTCAATTATAAACTTGTTCACAATTTGTCAATATAATCACTCTAACCAATTTTAGTAAGCAATTATTGAGGTAAACATCGGCTATTTTACGTTGCCAAGGCCAAGGCAATCAGTATAGGAAAATAAAGGGGGGAAAGGAGAGTGTGGGGAGAAGGGAAAAAAGGAAAGAAAAATTCAGAAAAAAAATAATTTTAAGAATTCGCAAAATCCGCCTATGTGAGCAATCTCCGACTTGAAAGACCACGTTGACAAATAATAAAAATACTTAGGACTAAATCAATCAAGTTAAAAAGTCCATGACGACTTAACCGGCCATGATATAATAAATTCAAGACTCTTTCTTTGTACGATTTTTTCCTAGCCCGACTCACGATGCGTGCTATTAAACTCCTCAATTTTCTTGGAATTCATATGGTCCTTAACCCTTAACGGGGTCAGGCCATGCCTCTAATGTCCACAGAAAACGGTAGCCAAAAGGTCGTGCCTCACAACGCTCCTATTTTCGAATAAACAAGATTTCTTCAATGACATTATGGAGTCGAGTGCATGCGCAATCAATCTGTTAATGTAACCACGAGTGGTGGCTAAACATGATTTATAAATCTATATAGCCGTTGGGAAGTGGTTGCAACTAATCGAAAGTAGCCATCCGTCATCAATCAATCCATCCATCGTCATCAAGAGCAAATTCCAGATACGAGCACACGTGTGCATCGAGGGTCCGACGTTTACCCTTGGATACGAGAATCCATGAGTCGTGCGTGCGAAAGAAAGTGTCGGAAAAACGACGCAACACCAAGTGTTTTTGCCAGGGGTTTAATTAGGAACTGCCAACGGCAAACGACTCTCTGGTTTCATCGAGTGATGTTGGATGCGACTGACTTCGCATAGTGATCGACGATCCCGATGCGTGACACGTCGCCTTCCCGCGCTCGTTACCGGTGAAGAATTTCGTCCTGGGCTTTTGGATGGTTCCGGATGAACGGTTTGCCTCGCTTGAAGATCTTATTCTAATCTGATTCACCCTCTTTCCCTCTCTAGACTTCAATTCAAATGGCCAGAAGTGCCGTTCGAGCCGGGTCGATCCCCCTCTGTCCCAAGAAGAAAAAGCAGGTCGGGCCAATATCCCATTGACATCGATGGCTCTATTGAAAAGTCCAGCTCGAAAATTTATATTTAGAAATGGAGAAGGACCGCGTGTATACGAAGAATATATGAATCTTGTTATCAAGAGACGTGAGATTTTTCAACGGTCCGATGCAGTACTTTAGTTCATATATTTATTTTAAGTTTTTAATCCATCTTATTGCTTCACGGCATCGACACTTCATATAAGCACTACGTGAAGATTTAGTTCACATCTGTACATACAAACAATCCCAGCCAATCTTGAATTTTGGCTCACGTCCCACCCTTTGATCAAGAATCTCTCCATTCGCATCTCTTGGTAGACTGGCCAGATAAATGTCCGATCGCAACGCGGGAGACTTATCTTATTTGGTCTATAAAAGCCAAATTGCGCATGGTCCGGCCGCATGAAAGTTACACACGCATAAAAATAAAAAAGCCGGTAGGTGCGCTCTACAAAGTCGTTTTGAATATATAGCTTCGACCACCCTCTTGATTAGTCAATTATTGTATCATATACAACAAAAAAGGTCCACCTTCGCGTCTCCCAATTCAATTTCATGGCGCCAAATGAATCAACCTTTCAAATCTTGAGCGGCCATCCCACTACCATAATGAGGACAACCACTTGAACCACACCCCTCATCTAGGATCTAGAAAGGCATACGGAACGCTCTCTAAAATAATTTCCATTTAGTGATAACTGGTAAAGTCCACTCTTCCAAAAGAGATAAATAAATCGTTCCAAATGCGTCTAATGGGTAAGAACCTTCCGGATCGAAAGCCTCATTAAAAATTGACTAGGACTCGCTTGATGAATCGCCACATGCCTAGATTGCGCTCCTTCCAAAGACTCGTCCCGACGCACGTAAAAAAGCTCGAGTTAAATGATTCTTTTTGAGAGAAAAGGATCGCCACTCTACGCCTCTCAAGCCTAAGTTGACACCGCCACCACCGGCCTCACACCCATAATTCAAATCAATTTGAACCTATCAAAGTCAAAAGGCGTAGGATCGATCTAGGTTTGAGAATCCATCACATGCAAAAATCGGAGAAATATAGAATCTCTAGAAATCCTCTCTTTGCTCATTCAATGCCTCGTCTCCCCTCCCTTCAAGACCGCGTCGCACGAGATTTACATTAATTTCCCCAAAGCGGCGAAGAGGGCGCTCCGGCCGGTGCACGGCTCGCCACGCCACGTCCGACATCATCCATCGACGCACAAAAAAGACAAAGGGACAAAGGCACGTTCATGTCATCTATGCTTTCGAACTGCCTCCCCCCGGAAATCGAAAAGTTCGAACCGTTTCAGACATCCCAATCGAAACTCTCCCCACCCACCTGCCTGCATTGCCTCTCTTTTATTGCATTTGCCGATCGATTCGTGATGGATAAAGAATGTGACGAGGGAAACGAGCTTGGGAAAAAAATTGATGTCGAAAATATTGGAATTTGGAGCTATGAAAGGGGGAAAAAAATAGTACATTGGAAATCCTGTGACTTCCCTAATGACATCCTAGCATGACTCTCTGCCCTACTGCTACCGCCCGCCCGCCGATCCTAGCGATACCCGAACCGGGCTGGGTGTCCGGTTAGGTACGACCCTAATTCCTAGTTCTCGAGGCCCGGGAAGAAACCCTCCCCTTGACAGTCAAAAACTGGGCACGGCCCGACCGGGCTCAGGCTGACCCGGCGTCGGCTCCTTCTTGCGCCTCATCTCCAGGACCTTGCGGTGGTGGTTCGAGTGCAACTCGCTGCAGAACGTGGGGCTACAGGCGGGCCGGTACTCCGGGTACAGCCGGCCCGACTTGAACCGGACTCCGCACGCGTTGCACAGCGTCTTCGCCCCGTTGGGGCCGGCCCTCCACTGTGGGGTCTTCTGCACGCCGCAGTGGCTGCACCGTCTCGCCGGTCCAGCCGTCTCGGGAGCAGCGAACTTCTTGTGCTTCTTCATCGGCGGCTTGGCGTCCCAAGGCTCCGGTTCGACCGGCTCGAGGCTCCGGCTCCGGTTCAGGTGCACGAACCAGGGGCTCGCGAGCAAGGGCGACGACGCCGTCGTCGAGGACGAAGAGCTGGAGGACGGCTCGGTGAGAGAAGGAACGCCCAGGGACCATGCCCGGCCGCCGGTCCTGAACCGCTTGCTCCGGGCTTTTGAGGGGAGCGGAGTCGTGAACCCGGGTCTGGACGAGCCGGAAGATTCCGATTCCGGCTCGGACCGGTCCTCGCGGCTTGTGGGGTTCTGGAGCAGGACGCCGGCGGGAAGCGGTTCGGAGAAGTGCGGGAAGGAGTCGTCCACGAAATGCGACAACCACTCGAGGTCCGCCAAATCCTCCGCCTGTAAAAATCGCACCTTTCGGTCAGAAATGACGCCGTAAGGGCCGGCGAAAGAACCGATTTTTCCTTCAACGGAAGTGTTCGATACAGTACCGGAAGGTGGGGCACGAGCCCCAAATCGTCCTTCTGTCCGGCCGAGACGGACACAGCCTTCTCGTCGGCACCGTCGTCGGTTTCCCGCTTCTGCGCCACCTGTTCGCGGCCCGCCTCTTCTTTCCTCGCTTCTTCCTCCTGCTCGGCGAAGGCATCGTCGTTGGAGAAGTCGAAGAGGTCGTCCACAAAATCGTCGCCGTCGCAGTCGCCGTCGTTGGGAGCGCCGGCGTGGGGACTGAACGCGAGGAGGTCGTCGGAGAAGGCGCGCGGGCGCATCAGCTTCACGAGCACGGCCTCCTTCCCGAACCCGGCCTCCAAAGCGGCTCCGACGCACTCCATTCCCGGGTTTCCCCCCCTGCCCGGCAGCCCCAAGATTCCACAGAAAAACCAGACGAAGCCCGTCGTGAGGGAAAAGGCAAACTTCCCACTTCAAAGAAGAAGAAATGGGGACAGAAATGGAGGTCAAGGCTGGTTGCAGATGAAGAGAGAGAGAGAGAGGGAGAGAGAGAGAAGGAGAGAGAGAGAGAATGGATGGAGAGTCCGGCAAAGAAATGAATTGGGGGTGGTGAGGTATTTAAGACGGCCCCGTTTCTTCCTGTCGACGTCTAAAAATGTGGGGAGATTTGTTATCTCGCCATTTTCGTTTATGGCCGCTGTGTAAATCTTTTCTTGAGCTGTCTGTCTCTCTGCATTTACGCCCAAAATAATTCCTCCTCCTTCCGTTACCAAAAGAGACAGCAATGAAAGAGGAAGTTTTTCAGGCAGAAACGTTCGGCCCTTTTCTCTTTTCCTCTCTTGTTCATGACCAAGATAAACAAATGATCCTCCTCCTCTTTTTTTTACATTCCTCTTCTTTCTTTCTTTCTTTCTTTTCTTTTTTGGAATAAGCCATTTTTCACATAACTAAAAAGCCTAAACCTCGGCGCTGTTGAATAAGTCACGGCTTATAGATTTTAAATTTTTTTTTACAACATAAAAATAAAGTTTTGAATAATTATGTCACATCAGTGGGTGATTATAAAGAATTTATTGTGTCTATGTTATGATGGACTTAATTTGAAGTTTTTTGGTGGGATTAATTTGAAAGGGAATAACATTTCTTTTTGAAACAAAAAATGGGAGGGAGGGAATTGCTGCCGGAAATATCAGTAGACTAATCATGCGAGGGGGGTCCGGTCCGGTCCGGCCTGCCAACAATCGAAATTTGAAAAAAAAATAAAAAAAAGAATGCAAGTGACTTCGTGAATATCTAAGAAAGGCAGCCGGGTCCACTTTTTATCCTCTCTTTTGAGAATTCTTTATTTTTTCCTTTTTCCAATGCCTTTAATTTTTTCTTGCACTTTTCTTTTTTATTATCCCGTCCCCTTTTCTTTTCTTTTCTTTTCTTTTTTTTTTCTTCTTTTTTTGGGTGCGGGGGGAAAATCAGAGCTTTTTTGACTAAAATTCAGAGGGTAAAGGGGGAGTCAGCCTCGATCAATCTCTCACATCGATTGCCGCTCGCTTTGGACGCGTCCCCCCCGTTTTCCCGC